>CM035406.1:18353649-19077399 GCA_020310875.1 Ceratopteris richardii
TCACCAACTAAAAGAGGGCCTCCACTAGCATCGGTGGTGTGCCAAGCTCAGCTCGTATAATGTCATGTGGAACGGAGGGCTTGCTGCGCAGCAAGCGTGAGATCATGATGACCTGGGGCCTCTCAATCTGTGTCCACATCGCCTCCGTGATCCTAGGTGCCCAAACTGCTGCTGCATACATCAATGCGGGTGTCACCAGAGTGTCAAAGAGCCACCCCTTAGTCCGGGGCTCCTGAAAATGTGTCTGAAAGCAACGTCTCTCCAATCCTGCAAGTGCTGCATAGCCTCGCGTCAATCTATGTCTCGCTGCCTGTGCCATGGAGAATACCCCTATGTTTCCTGAGAAGGTGACACCTAGGTAGACGTAGGAGTCCACTACCTCTATCTGTCCTCCAGCTGCAGTGAAAGAGGCGCGATGGCGTACTGTCCTGGAGGTATGAAAGATCATGACCTTGGTCTTGCCAAGGTTCACTGTCAGTCCTCTCTCCATGCAGAAGGTATCGAGTGCCTGTAAATGTGACTGCAACCCCTCCTGTGACTCTCAAAGCAAGACAATGTCATCAGCATATAATAGGATGTGTACTGGCGTACCTCTGAGGTCTCCTCCTAGCCCTCCTGCTCGCTGTATATACTCCGTGATCTCGTCGATGTAGAGACCGAAGAGAGTGGGTGAGAGAGGGAAACCTTGTTACACACCAATGGCGCTAACAAGGCTGTCTGATAGGCCGCCGGGGCAGCGTACCCTGCCTGTGACTCGTGCATACAGAGCATGGATGGCCCATAGCATGTCTGATGGTAGCTGTAACTCCTGGAGCCTCTGTAGTAGTCTCTCTCGGGGAACCATGTCGAAGGCTTTGCGGAAATCCACAAAGCAACAGTATAGTATCTGCTTCCTCGCCTTCGCGCTCTCAATCAAGCAACGAAGCACGAAGATTTGGTCGATGGTGGAGAAAGTGCGGCGGAAGCCTGCCTGGCCGGGTGCTCTGATCCGAGCTGCCTCAGCATGTGTACTGAGCTCTGCCTCTAGTACTGCCCCATAGATCTTGGCCAGGATATGGCCTATCATAATAGTCCTGTAGTTCCCTGGATCCATCATATCGCCGGACTTATGGATAGGCGTAAGTATGCATAGTCCACGAGTCAGGTAATCCCTCAACCAAAGCACGGTTGAAGAGATGGGCGATCAGGTGGGAAACTACATCTGTTGTGTATATAAAGTGCTCACCCTGTAGCCCCTTGTGGTCTGCTGAACGGCCATGCTGTAGCCTATGGATGGCCTGTCGTACCATGCCTGCCGTGAAGAGGGTGGATATCACAGAACGCGGTGTGGGAGGGATCGGCAATGGTGGCTGTCCTGGGACGTCATATAACCTCCGGGCGTAGGTGTGCCAAGTCTGAGGATCTGTTATGGGTGTGGGTGCGCGTGGCTCCCGTAGTGCCCTCCACGCGGTGGCACAATCCCTACTCATGAGAAGGTCGAACAATTGTGCCTCCTGTTTGTCCGCGAAAGCTCGTCGCTTCCGGCGTGTGAGGGCTCGCATCTGTCGTCGTGCCTCCCTCTCTGTGATGGATCCCAAGATACTCTGTGCTTTGAGATGTAGGTATAGTCGCCTACACTCCTCATCGTACCATCTATTCTGGGGTGTATGCCCCAACCGTGTCGAATGTGCGGTGCTGTGGGTGGTGTATGGGAAGCTGAGAGTAGCGGATGTATGGAGGATCGAGGAGAAGCGGGTGGTGAGTGTGTCCAATGAGGCAGAGGGATCAAGGGAGTAGATGCGCTATCGAACATGGGAGCTATAGATATGTGCTAGCTCATGTCTAAAGTGAATGGTGGTATGGGCATGTGGCTGTATGGTGACGGGGTGTGATATGCATGGTGAGCCGCGAATGGATAGGGCAAGTTATGCGTGGTCAGCTCCAATCGGTATGGGTGGGATAGTGAATGAGGTGATTAGATGTGTCGCCTCCCGGGGTCCGATAACATAGTCTACCACACTACCCTCCTGTGGTGTCGTGGATGGAATGCAAGTGAGGCCACCTGAGGTGGGCTAGGTCGCCATCCCATTATATATAATGAGACGGTGTGCTGCTCCAATCTGGAGTAGGTTTCTGCCGTATGAGGTGGGTGTGGCGGTGTCGGCTGAGGCTCTGAGTGTAGACATATCCTCTATGGTACAAAGCATCTCAGGGTCGTCAAAGTCATAAATATCACACTGGTGGCTCTGAGTCCGGGCATTGAAGTCTCCTACAAGGAAGACTTCGCCCATCCCGGTGTACTCCATAATGGTGTCACTGAGGCAGTCATATGGCGATGTGTCTGTTCCTTGCCCTCCTAAGGGCTGCTCGGGGGAATGTGTGAAGCGCGAGCGGGTGGGTGCAATATAGCATACCGCGAAATACGCTGCTCTCTCCTCTGATAGGTGGAGGCGTATCCACATGAAATGTGCCTCTGGGTCTCTAGCTACCACCTGTACCCTGTGTTGTAGCGACTGTCTCTAGAGCACGGCTACTCCTCCTGATCCTCGTGTGGTTTGGTGTCTCATCTGTCGGCGGTGAGCTGACTCCCACATATAGCCCTCAATCCTCGGTAGCCTCCTCCCCGGGCTCTCGTGTGTCTCTGTCAAGAAGATCATGTCTCTGTCCTCCATCACCTCCTCAAGGTGTCCTGGATGTGTCCACAAAGATCCATTGCAATTCTAGACTGCAAAGTGCACCTCCTGTTGTGCTGTCTCATAGGCCGCGAATCCCTAGTCAATGGACCGTCCATCAATGATGACACGACCGTCTCTGTATAGGGCACGATGTCCCTCTCCTTGGGCCTGGAGGACACGCGGCATGCATGCGCGTCTGTGCTCTACCTCCATCCGTGTGAGATCGTCATCTAAATAGATGGGGGTGCCCGGTGTAGTGCATAGTACCGCCCGTCGTCTGAGGAAGTCTCTCCTCTCGGCCTCATCTGAGAACTGAATGATAAGTGCTCTGCTCCATGTGGTGTCCCGTCCTGCTCTCTAGGCATCATAGCGATCGTCAAAATGCTCTGAATGTCCAGATCGACAGGGACAGGGGTGCACTGCTGACGTCTCCGTATCTCCATGTCATGGCGTGCGTGAATCGCCTGAATCTCTCTCTGGTGTGAACGGACTCTCCGGAGTGGGGGTCTCGGTCGTCGATGCTGTCGTCTAAGCTCCTCTGCTCTATGTAATGTGACACCCCGCATCGAGCTCGGTCCTCGAGTGGCTGTGGATCTGAAAAAATCTGTAATATGAGTCTGAGGGAGGGGGGCCAGGTGTATCTCCATCTCCTGCTGGAGGAGTGCTGTACGACGGTGCTGGAGCTCTACTATGAAACGACCTAGAGGGCGCTGGTCCTCTGTCCCCAATAAAGCCATGATCTCTCTGCCCCCCCTGAAGAGCTATGGGTAGCGGTCTCTGATGTCCTCATATGCGTGGCATCTACATGTGTAGTGCTCGTCGTCCTCCACCTCCTCTCTACATATCCTGCATAATCTCTCGTCCCTCGGGGTATGTGTGGCTCGCCCAACCTCAATCTCGAGCTGGTGTGATGATACTCTGAGCTGCCCAATGGCCACTCTCTGAGCTGGTGCCATGTATGTATCCATGTATCGTGGTCTCTGAATGAAACCATCCGCTGTCAGAGTCAGGAAGTGCTCTCTGTAGTGTTGCCTCTTTGTGGGAAGAGGCTCCCGTGGTGCTATCCATGTCTCCCTGACGTGTATCTGTAGTAGATCCTGACGGATGATCCTATTCCTCTCCGAACGAGAGAGGGTAATGTGGGGGGAAGAGAGGTCATACTGAAAGGGGGGAAGATCGGTAATGCTCATGCCATGGTCTGCTAACCATCGGTAAGTCTGTGCATACCATACTCTCTCATGCCCCGTCTCTGCTAAATGTCTGGAGCTCTCAAATGCAAGCCTGGTCAGTCGGCTGGTGGGGAGCTCTCTGACCCTCAGAATAAGGGTCACCAACTGGAAGAGGGCCTCCACTAGCATCGGTGGTGTGCCAAGCTCAGCTCGTATAATGTCATGTGGAACGGAGGGCTTGCTGCGCAGCAAGCGTGAGATCATGATGACCTGGGGCCTCTCAATCTGTGTCCACATCGCCTCCGTGATCCTAGGTGCCCAAACTGCTGCTCCATACATCAACGCGGGTGTCACTAGAGTGTCAAAGAGCCACCCCTTAGTCCGAGGCTCCTGAAAATGTGTCTGAAAGCAACGTCTCTCCAATCCTGCAAGTGCTGCATAGCCTCACGTCAATCTATGTCTCGCTGCCTGTGCCATGGAGAATACCCCTATGTTGCCTGAGAAGGTGACACCTAGGTAGACGTAGGAGTCCACTACCTCTATCTGTCCTCCAGCTGCAGTGAAAGAGGCGCGATGGCGTACTGTCTTGGAGGTATGGAAGATCATGACCTTGGTCTTGCCAAGGTCCACTGTGAGTCCTCTCTCCATGCAGAAGGTATCGAGTGCCTGTAAATGTGACTGCAACCCCTCTTGTGACTCTGAAAGCAAGACAATGTCATCAGCATATAATAGGATGTGTACTGGGGTACCTCCGAGGTCTCCTCCTAGCCCTCCTGCTCGCTGTATATACTCGGTGATCTCATAGATGTAGAGACCGAAGAGAGTGGGTGAGAGAGGGCAACCTTGTTTCACACCAATGGTGCTAACAAGGCTGTCTGATAGGCCGCCGGGGCACATACCCTGCCTGTGACTCGTGCATACAGAGCATGGATGGCCTCAGCGTGTGTACTAAGCTCTGCCTCTAGTACTGCCCCATAGATCTTGGCCAGGATATGGCCTATCATAATAGTCCAGTAGTTCCCTGGATCCATCATATCGCGGGACTTATGGATAGGTGTAATAGTATGCATAGTCCACGAGTCAGGTAATCCCTCAACCAAAGCACGGTTGAAGAGATGGGCGATCAGGTGGGAAACTACATCTGCTGCGTATATAAAGTGCTCACCCTATAGCCCCGTGTGATCTGTTGAACGGCCATGCTGTAGCCTATGGATGGCCTGTCGTACCATGCCTGCCGTGGAGAGGGTGCATATCACAGGACGCGGTGTGGGAGGGATCGGCAATGGTGGCTGTCGTGGGACGGCATATAACCTCCGGGCGTAGGTGTCCCAAGTCTGAGGGTGTGCTATGGGTGTAGGTTGGCGTGGCTCCCGTAGTGCCCTCCATGCGGTGGCACAATCCCTACTGATGAGAAGGTCGAACAACTGTGCCTCCTGTCTCTCCTCGAAAGCTCGTCGCTTCCGGCGTGTGAGGGCTCGCATCTGTCGTTGTGCCTCCCTCTCTGTGATGGATCCCAAGATACTTTGTGCTCTGAGATGTCGGTATAGTCGCCTACACTCCTCATCGTACCATCTATTCTGGGGTGTATGCCCCGGCTGTGTCGAATGTGGGGTGCTGTGGGTGGTGTATGGGAAGCTCAGAGTAGCGGATGTATGGAGGATCGAGGAGAAGTGGGCGGTGAGGGTGTCCAATGAGGCGGAGGGATCAAGGGAGTAGATGCGCTCTCGAACATGGGAGCTATAGATATGTGCTAGCCCATGTCTAAAGTGAATGGTGGTATGGGCATGTGGCTGTATGGTGACGGGGTGTGATATGCATGGTGAGCCGCGTATGGATAGGGCGAGATATGCGTGGTCAGCTCCAATCGGTATGGGTCGGATAGTGAATGAGGTGATGAGATGTGTCGCCTCCCGGGGTCCGATAACATAGTCTACCACACTACCCCCCTGTGGTGTCGTGGGTGGAATGCAGGTGAGGCCACCCGAGGTGGGCCACGTCGCCATCCCATTATATATAATGAGACGGTGTGCTGCTCCCATCTGGAGTAGGTATCTGCCGTATGAGGTGGGTGTGGTGGTGTCGGCTGAGGCTCTGAGTGTAGACATATCCTCTATGGTACGAAGCATCTCAGGGTCGTCAAAGTCATAGATATCACACTGGTGGCTCTGAGTCCGGGCATTGAAGTCTCCTACAAGGAAGACTTCGCCCATCCCAGTATACTCCATAATGGTGTCACTGAGGCAGTCATATGGCGATGTGGTGTCTGTTCCCTCCCCCTCTAAGGGCTGCTCGGGGGAATGTGTGAAGCGCGAGCCGGTGGGTGCAATATAGCATACGACGAAATACGCTGCTCTCGCCTCTGATAGCTGGAGGCGTATCCACATGAAACGTGCCTCTGGGTCTCTGGCTACCACTTGTACCCTGTGCTCTAGTGACTGTCTATAGAGCACGGCTACTCCTCTTGATCCTCGTGTGGTGTGCTGTCTCATCTGTCGGCGATGAGCTGACTCCCACATATAGCCCTCAATCCTCGGTAGGCTCCTCCCCAGGCTCTCGTGTGTCTCTGTCAAGAAGATCACATCTCTGTCCTCCATCACCTCCTCAAGGCGTCCTGGATGTGTCCACAAAGATCCATTGCAATTCGAGACTGCAAAGTGCACCTCCTGTTGTGCTGTCTCATAGGCCGCGAGTCCCTAGTCAATGGGCCGTCCATCAATGATGACACGACCGTCTCTGTATAGGGCACGATGTCCCTCTCGTCGGGCCTGGAGGACACGCGGCATGCATGCGCGTCTGTGCTCTACCTGCATCCGTGTGAGATCGTCATCTAAATAGATGGGGGTGCCCGGTGTAGTGCGTAGTACCGTCCGGCGTTTGAGGAAGTCTCTCCTCCCGGCCTCATTTGAGAACTGAATGATAAGTGCTCTTCTCCGTGTGGTGTCCCGTCTTGCTCTCCAGGCTCTCTTGAAAGGGAGAGGCTCATCCGTGTGGTATCCAAGTAATGTGCACAAGCGACGCCCGTCCTGCTCTGGTGATCCGTCTGTCTCTGTGAGGCCGGAAACGCGAACATTGAGCCTGCGAGCTTGTCGCATCCGCTCCTCCTCAATGGTGGTGTGTACTATGTGGATCTCCTCATGGTGGTAGTTCTTCTTTGCCTCCTGTCGCAGGTTCTTTTTTACAACCTCGACCCATCCATCCTTCTTAGTCTCAAGCTCGCTTTGAACCACCTCCATGCACTCCTTTTTGATAGTCACCCGAATGTCCTCTAGCTGAGGGGCGATCTCCCCCTCCTCGCGTATGCTGTCCAATTTCGTTCTCATCTTAGTAAGCTCAGTGTGCAACTCCTCCTGGTCCCATGAGTGCTGCTTGCGGGTAGCAAGAAGCTCTTCCCGAAGGGACTCGTTTTCCTTCTCCAAGGTTGCCACCTTGGCTTCAAGGGAGGGGGGGGGGGGAGAGAGAGAGAGAGAGAGAGAGAGAGAGAGAGAGAGAGAGAGAGAGAGAGAGAGAGAGAGAGAGAGAGAGAGAGAGAGAGAGAGGAGAGAGAGAGAGAGAGAGAGAGAGAGAGAGAGAGAGAGAGAGAGAGAGAGAGAGAGAGAGAGAGAGAGAGAGAGAGAGAGAGAGAGAGAGAGAGAGAGAGAGAGAGAGAGAGAGAGAGAGAGAGAGAGAGAGAGAGAGAGAGTCATATTAACGTCTTCTGGAGGCCAAACTTGGCCTATGAGACAAAAAACCATGTACAAGTGTAGTAACCCTGTGTAGGGGATAAAATGAAATAAAAGGTATATCGCGACACAAAGATATATAAGGCTGGAAAAGGATGGGAAGACGTGGCTCTGACTCCGCAGATAGTGGCCACCTAATACATGGGGGACATGTGAGTAAAAGTGTGAGTAAAACACCCTAGCTACTGGTGAATGGGTGGGGGTGGGTTTAGTATGTGGTACATCGGGGGTGGTCTGAGTGCCTCCTGAAGGAAGACAACCCATGGGGTGGTGGTGCGCCTATGCTCCATCATGTGGTCGTAGGCTGTCCTGATGCGTGAGATATCCTCCTGATATAGTCTTGGTCGATGATATCTGCCCATGCGTGGTCGGCGCCGTGCTCTCTGTGCTGCTGCCTGGTGGAGCGTGAGCCCTATAGGTGGACCTGTCTGATGTAGCTCAGCTCGCTTAAAAAACTGGGTAATGGTCTGCTGTGTACTCACTCGTGGCTGATGTGTGGGCTGGAGTGATCGATCTCGCCTCTCGTATGCTGCCGCGAGGAAGCGTCCCAAGCGTCGCTGGTCTCCCATGGTCATGCATAACGGGAGTGACTCCTCTATCTGGAACTGTGCTCGTAGGTCTAAGTATGCTGGGCATCTGATAACAAAATGCTCCTCACTCTCTACCTCTGTCTCGCATACTGGGCACCACCTCTCCTCACGGGGGACTCCCCTGGATCCACCCCTCTCAATCTCAAGCTGGTGCGATGAGACCCGGAGCTGCCCAATGATGACTCAAAGGTGGTGGGGTAGATATGTATGCATGTATCTCGGAATCTCGATGAAGCCCTCGTCCGATATATGTAGAAAATGCTCACGGTAATAGAGCATTTTCGGTGGCAATGTATCCCTAGGGCTCACCCATGTCCTCTCTATGTATGTATGCCATATCTGCTGACGAATGATCCTATTCCTCTCCTGATGAGAGAGCGAGTAGGTGGGTGCATGTGAGTCGTACTGTAGTGGTGGTAGCCTGTCTATGTCAAAGCCATGGTGGGCCAGCCAGTCTCGTGTCTGTGCATACCATGAGGAGGTGTCGCCTGCTAATGCCATGTCCCGTGATGCCTGGAAAGCCCGATAAGCAATGCGCTCTGTATCCATGCTGCGGAGTCTGAGAGAGAGAGAGAGAGAGAGAGAGAGAGAGAGAGAGAGAGAGAGAGAGAGAGAGAGAGAGAGAGAGAGAGAGAGAGAGAGAGAGAGAGAGAGAGAGAGAGAGAGAGAGAGAGAGAGAGAGAGAGAGAGAGAGAGAGAGAGAGAGAGAGAGAGAGAGAGAGAGAGAGAGAGAGAGAGAGAGAGAGAGAGAGAGAGAGAGAGAGAGAGATGTTAGGGATAAAGGCCCCAAGGACTCTCCTTTTGTATATTTTGACCCTTCCATGTGAAAGCTCTCTTCGAGAGCTTTCCAGACATATTTTTGTTGTATTTTTTGGACCCCAAATTGGGGACTTATAGGCATTTATATTATTTTTATGACTTTTGGTCATTGGCCATGTGTGAACATGCCCAAATGACCTAAAAGTCACTTATCAATAAGACTTGGTCCCAAATCTCTCATAACTTGATTGGGACTTTTTCAACTTCAGCTTCTCCATCTTCTTCTCCAAATTTCTGCGCAGGTTTCTCTCTCTACTTTCTCTCTCCTCACGCACCAGCACACTCCCTTGGTGTTTGGAGCAAACGAGCACACCACGGCGTAGCTCTCCGCGGCCTCTTTCAACTGGTATCAGATGCTTGAGCTCTTCCATCGCGACAAAGTTGCTCGAAGTGCTTTTCCACTTCAGCCTATGTTAAGCTGAAGGTGTTTTCTTGCATTTGGGAGAATTTCATCGCGAAAAACTTTCTTTTTTCGCGATAAAAGTGCTGCGTTTGGAGGATTACTTCAGCCGAGAGCAAAGCTGAAGCAAATTTTGTGCTTTTTAGAGAGTTTCATCGCGAAGAATCTCTTCCATTCTTCTTTTTGTATCCCCACATGTCATTTTCAGCATCCACATTGCTGATTTTTTCATCTACAGGTCTTTTGTGGTAGAAATTCTCTCTCGTTTCAACTGGGAGGATATGTACAAATATTGAGGAAGTGCATACTTACTGGACACTTATTATAGCAGATCATTTCTCTGATTTTATAGGTCATATTGCTGCAAAATTTGGGGCTTTTGTGAAAACAAGCACCCATTGACTTGGTTTTGCATCTATGTATGCCATTTCTGGTTGAAAAACAACAAATTTGTTGTTTTTGATGCAATTACAGCTTGCTGGAATTTTCTGAAATATTTTGCAGAAAATTTCAGAAATTGATTTTTGCAAGTTTTGAACAGTTTTTGGGCTTAATTTCTCAGCTGCAGTCTCGTAAGGTAATTGCGCACGGGACAACAGGTGAATTTTACCTTTTTTGGTGAAATTTTGAAGTTCTTAGTGTGCAAACATGGCCTCTGTCTCCTCTCATGTCAAAAGCTTGTTTGAGATCAAGAGATTTGAAGGTAATGGTTTCGATTTGTGGAAAGAGAGAATGTTGGGCATCCTCTTTCTTAAAGATTGTGAAGGGGCTCTTGAGGAAGTCAAACCTGAAGATATGACAGATGCAGCATGGATGAACCTAAACAAGAAGGCCATCACTTACATCAAGATGGCTGTATCAAATGAAATCTTAGTGGATTTGAAAGGCCTTACACATTGTTTTGAAGTATGGGAGAAGCTAAAAGCCACTTATGAAAATACCACGCTTTTAAATCAAGTGCATCTTATGCGTAAGCTAGTGTGTATGCAGCTTGATGAGTCAAAAAGTGAGGCTGAGCACTTATCTTCGTTTACAGGTACTCTTTCACAATTGCAGGACTCTGGATTACCTCCATTTGATGATAAGCTTAAGGCCATCTTCTTGTTGATGACCTTACCTGATTCATGGGAAACATTGGTTGTTTCACTTTCGAATAGCCCCAGTCTTACCTTTGATGGTGTAAGGGGTTCTATTTTGAATGAGGAAATCAGGAGGAAAGCTAGTGGAGAGGGTAGTGGTTCAGCCAATGTGGCTAGAGGAAGAACAGAAAAGAAAAGTGGAAATGTACAGAGGAACAGGAGCAAAAGCAAAGGCAAGGCAGAAGTGACTTGTTATCAATGTGGTAGGAAAGGTCACAAGAAGCCTGATTGCAGATTTTATAAAGCTGAACTAGAAAGAAAGAAGAACACAGGTGACAGGAAGAAAAAGGACACCAAGAATGAAGCACATGGATACCTCAAAGGACAAAGACAAAGAGAAGGCCAATGTGGCCTTTAGTGTCATCATTGAGGAGCTATCAGACGCAGAAGATATACTTTGTACTACTATGGCAGCAGAGCATGCTGAAGTTATTGATGCTTCTATTAATTTTCATGCACAAGATATGAAGATCACAAAGAGGGATTTGATTGATGCCTTGCTTACTGTGAATGATGCTTTGTCACAAATATGGATTGTAGATTCAGGTGCATCGTTTCATGTAACTCCTATTAAGGAGTGTTTTACTACCTTTCATGCACGCAGCCATGGACATGTATATCTTGGAAATAACCATGCTTGTTCTATTGAAGGTATTGGCACAGTGCATCTCACAGTGGATGGTACTAATGAGCTGGTTTTGCATGATGTAAGGTATGTACCAAGCATCAAGAAAAGCTTATTGTCTGTTGGGCAAATGGATATGCATGGATATAGTACCCTCTTTGAGAAGGGGTCATGGAAGCTTATCAAAGGCTCTAGGCTGATTGTTAAAGGTACAAAGAAAGGGACTCTTTATTGCTTGCATGGTAAAGCCTTGTTGGGCAAGTTTATTGCTTTGGCTGAAATCCATTCACATATGGAATTATGGCATAAAAGGCTTGGCCACATGAGCCACAAAGGCCTTGATAAACTATCTAATTTGGACAAGTTTGATGCTAAAGGCTCAAAACTTGATTTTTGTAATGAATGCCAATATGGTAAGCAAGTAAAGAATTCCTACTACTCTGGTGTCTCTCGTAAGTCTAATGTGCTTGATCTTGTTCATTCTGATGTTTGTAGCATGCCCACAAAATCTATGGGGGGTGCTCTTTACTTTGTTTCTTTTGTTGATGATTACTCTAGGAAGCTTTGGGTATATTTGTTAAAATCTAAAGATCAAGCCTTTGCTGCATTTAAGAAATTTCATGCATTTGTGACCACTCAAACAGGTAGAAAGCTGAAATGCTTACGTATGATAATGGGGGTGAGTTTACAAGTGCTGAATTCAATAGATTTTGTGAAAATCTTGATATTAAGAGGGAGCTAAAAGTCCCATACAGCCCCTCTTCCAACGGTGTGGCTGAAAGGTACAATAGGACTTTATGTGAGAGGGTGAGATGCATGCTGTCCACAGCTAATTTCCCTCATGGATTTGGGGGAGAGGCTTTGAAAACTGCAGTTCATGTTTGCAATCGATCCCCTCATATGTCCTTAAAAGGTGGCATTTCAGAAGAGGTTTGGTATGGCAAACCAGCTTCATATGACCACCTACGCATCTTTGGTTGTGATGCTTTTGTGCATATAAGGCCTGAGTTGAGAAGCAAGTTAGATGCAAAGTCCATGAAAGGAATCTTCATGGGTTATGGAGATGAAGGTGAAATGGGCTACAGGATTTGGCTACCTCAACTCAAGAAGGTAATACGCAGCCGAGATGTTGTATTTAATGAGGCAAGGCTGCTAAAAAACAATTGTGCCTCTAAAGATGACCATAAAAGAGTCAAATTTCAGCATGTACAGCCACCAGTTAAATCTGATATGAACCCTCGGGATGCACCACATATGGCTGGAAATGACAATGAGCCCGTGGTTATTGAGTCAGATGATGCTGGACAGCAAAATGATGCTCCTGAAGGGTATATGCAGCCACCTATTCATGCTGAAAACAGGGCTGAAAATGATGTACAGGAGCCTGTTAACAATGAAGAAGTTAATGTACCTCCTGATGTAGATCCATTGCCTGGTAATGTGGATCATTAGGTAAGAAGATCTATACGTCCTAGGAGGCCAGTGACTAGATATGATCCCTCTATACATTATATTATGTTATCAGATGAGGGTGAGCCTCTTACTTATAAAGAGGTAAAGCTATGTGAGCACAAGAAGAAGTGGGAGTTAGCTATGCAGGAAGAGATAAAGGCCTTGCATGCAAATGATACTTGGGATTTGGTTGAGTTACCCAAAGGAAGGAAAGCCATTCCCAACAAGTGGGTGTACAAAATCAAAACTGTTGATGGCAAACCCAAGTATAAGGCAACGCTGGTTGCTAAGGGATATGCCCAAAAAGAGGGCATTGATTTCCAAGAAGTGTTCTCTCCAGTGGTGAAGATGACCACTTTACGTGTGTTGTTTGCTCTCACAGCTGCCTTGGATTTGGAATTATTCCAAATGGATGTTAAAACAGCCTTTTTGCATGGTGATTTAGATGAAGAGCTGTACATGAAACAGCCAAAAGGATATGCCATTCCTGGAAAAGAGCATCTGGTATGCAAACTGAAAAGGAGCTTATATGGGCTGAAACAGGCCCCCAGACAATGGTATAAGAAGTTTGATGCATTTATGCTCAAACATGGGTTTAAAAGAAGCCATGCAGATCACTGTTTGTACACCAAAAAGGATGAAGATGGCAGCCCAATTATTCTTGTACTGTATGTAGATGATATGCTGCTGGCTGGGAAGAAAAAGAGCACTCTGAATGCTCTAAAACAGCAGCTGAACTCTGCATTCTCAATGAAAGACCTTGGGGAAGCTGAGCATATTCTTGGTATGCGTATAAAAAGGGATAGGCAGCAGCATACTTTGCAGGTATCCCAAGAAAAGTACATTGAAAGAGTGCTGGACAGATTTAATGTGGCTGATGCTAAGCCTCTTGGAGTGCCATTGCAGCCACATGTTAAGCTTTCCAAGGATGACTGTCCCAAAAATGATGATGCAGCCAGTTACATGAAGAGTGTTCCATATGCGTCAGCTTGTGGTTCACTTATGCATGCTATGGTTGCCACTCGGCCAGACATTGCTCATGTAGTGGGAGTTGTTAGCAGGTTCATGGCTATCCTGGTAGAGCTCATTGGGAGGCAGTCAAATCTATCTTGAGATATTTGAAAGGGACCAAAAGTAAATGCTTATGTTATGGAAAGGGTCCATTGGAGTTAAAAGGATTTTGTGATTCAGACATGGCAGGTGATGTGGACACACGCAAGTCCACAAGTGGCTATGTATACATACTTGCATGTGGAGCTATTTCATGGTGCTCTAGACTTCAGAGGATAGTTGCACTATCTACTACAGAGGCTGAATATATTTCAGCCACATAGGCTTCCAAAGAAGCCATTTGGTTAGCCCGCCTCTGCAGTGAGTTTGGGATGCCCGAAAAGGCACCTGTTCTTGGATGCGATAGCAAGAGTGCCATATGTTTGGCAAAGAATGCCATGTTTCATGCTCGCACAAAGCATATTGATGTGAGATATCACTTCATCAGAGAGGTGTTAGAGGATGGCCTAATCACTTTGATCAAGGTCAATACTTCACAGAATCCTGCAGATGCTCTCACGAAGTGTTTACCCAAGGCACAACATCAGCTATGTATACAAATGGTGGAGTTACTTAGCTTAAAGGAGCCTCCTTGGTCCTTTAAGTGGGAGGTTGTTAGGGATAAAGGCCCCAAGGACTCTCCTTTTGTATATTTTGACCCTTCCATGTGAAAGCTCTCTTCGAGAGCTTTCCAGACATATTTTTGTTGTATTTTTTGGACCCCAAATTGGGGAGTTATAGGCATTTACATTATTTTTATGACTTTTGGTCATTGGCCATGTGTGAACATGCCCAAATGACCTAAAAGTCACTTATCAATAAGAGTTGGTCCCAAATCTCTCATAACTTGATTGGGACTTCTTCAACTTCAGCTTCTCCATCTTCTTCTCCAAATTTCTGCGCAGGTTTCTCTCTCTACTTTCTCTCTCCTCACGCACCAGCACACTCCCTTGGTGTTTGGAGCAACCGAGCACACCACGACGTAGCTCTCCGCGGCCTCTTTCAACAGAGAGAGAAAAGAAAGTGTTTTTATGTCTATTCGGAGGCCGAACTCGGCCTATGAGACAAAACGATGTACATGGGTGTATCTTCTGTCAATCAGAAAAGATAAAAGTGCTGAAAAAAACTGGTAAAGGTGATATAGATCTCCGTAGTATGCATGTTTTTGGGGGGGGGGGGGGGGGGGGAGAGAAAGAAAGAAAGAAAGAAAGTGTTTTTACGTCTATTAGGAGGCCGAACTCGGCCTATGAGACAAATCGATGTACATGGGTGTATCTTCTGTCAATCAGAAAAGATAAAACTGCTGAAAAGAAACTGGTTAAGCTGATATAGATCTCCGTAGTGTGCATGTGGGGATACCCATGAAAGTGGTGGGGGGTGTATGGAGTGCGATATCTATGATAGTCTATATGCAAAAGGGTAGTACAACAACCATGAGAATGCATCTAAGACGACTAACTAGCTCCATCCTGATCTAGTGGGTGGGATGTAATATGTGATACATAGGTGGAGGTGGAGTCAGGGCCACCCTGATGGCTGCAACGGGATCGGCCATCATCTGGGATCGTCTCTCCTCCATGGCGCGATGGTCACAAGCCTGGATCTCCGCAATCTGGTGTCGGTGAAGTCTCGGGGCCCGATATCCTATATCACGGGGTCGTCTCCTAGCTCGAGATATCTGAGCCTGCTGAAGAGTCACCCCGCTCGGTATGTGGGCTGAGGGGGGGAGGGCTGCAGCACGTCGTGGAATAAAGAAGTCAGTGAGCTGACTCTGTCTCCCTCCTGTATGGAGTGCTACAGTAGGCTGGAGTAGGGAATCTCTGTGACTCTGTATCTCTAGTAAGAATCGCCCGAGCTGTCGCTGGTCTCTAGAGTCCATGATCTCTCGGAGGGTGGGCTGCCCTGCAAACAGAGTCTCGTATCTGCCTCTGATGCCATCATATGCGCTACATCTGCATACAAAGTGCTCCTCATCCTCCATCTCTACTCTGCATACTCTGCATATCCGCTCCTCTCTGGGAATGTCTGCGGCTCTGCCCGTCTCAATCTCGAGTCGGTGTGATGAGACTCTCAGCTGGCCAATCGCTACCCTCAAGCTATGAGGCATGTGAGTATCCATGTAGCGTGGTCGCTGGATGAAACCGTCAGCTAGTATGTCTATGAACTGGTCTCGATAGTGCGATAGTCTCGATCCCATGTGTGGTGTGTGCCATGTCTGACTAATGTAGAGCTGCCAGAGATCCTGTCTGAGCACAACATTCCTCTCACGACGAGAGAGGTGGATGTGAGGTGAGTCTGGGTCATACTGAAAAGGCGGCAATCTGTCCATATCAAGTCCATGACTATCAAACCAGACTCTAACCTGAGTGTACCAAGCTCTCTCATATCCTAACTCTGATATCTGTATAGATGCCTCAAGAGCTCTGTGTGTGAGTCTATCTGTAGGGAGGTCCCTAGTCCTCTGAATAAAGCAGATAGTCTGGAATAGTGCCTCTACTGCCATGGGTGGTGCAGCTAGCTCTGCCTTGATGATGTCATGTGGCACCGACTGTTTCCCACGAAATAATCGCGAGATCATACGTACCTGCGGCCTCTCGATCGCACTCCACTGGGTGACTGTGAGACCTGGGGCCCAAACCGTCGCAGCATACATCATAGCTGGTCTGACCAGTGTGTCAAATAGCCAGCCCTTCGTGCGGGGCTCCTGGAAGTGTGCTTGGTGACATCTCCGCTCTAACATGGCTAAAGCTGCATATCCGCGTGTGAGTCTATCGATGGCTGCCTGTCTCATGCTGAAGGGGCCAGGCAAGCTCGTGAATGTGACTCCGAGATAGACATAGGAAGTGACCACCTCAATCTGTCCACCACCAGCTCTGAATCCTGCTCCATTCCTCACCATGGGGGAGGTGTGGAAGATCATGACCTTGGTCTTGCCAAGGTTTACTGTCAAGCCCCTCTGTGTACAAAACTCATCCAGGGCCTCAAGGTGGCGCTGTAATCCCTCGGGTGACTCTGAAATCAAGACAATGTCATCGGCATATAATAAAATGTGGACATGTGTACCTGCGAGGTCTGCACCCTCTCCTCCAGCTCGGAGAATGTAGTCCTCAATCTCGTCAATGTAGAGACCAAATAGAGTGGGAGAGAGTGGGCAGCCTTGCTTAACACCGATGGTGCTAGCAATGGCCTCAGACATACCTCCTGGACACCGTACCCTCCCAGTCACCTGCTCATAGAGTGCATAGATGGCCCAAATCATCCCTGATGGTACTCCCAAGCTCTGGAGGCGTTGGAAGAGCCTCTCTCGCGGCACTGTATCAAAAGCTTTGCGGAAGTCCACAAAGCAGCAATATAGCCTCTTCTTCCGCACCCTTGCCCCATCAATGAGGCAGCGCAGAATGAAGATGTGATCAATAGTAGAGAAAGCTCGTCGAAAACCTGCTTGGCCTCGTGCTCGTAGCCCCTCAGTCTCTGCATATGAACTGAGCTCTGCCTCAAGTATGGCACCGTATAGTTTGGCCATGGTGTGGCCAATCATGATGGTCCTGTAGTTCCCTGGATCCAGGGTGTCGCCAGATTTGTGGATAGGCACAATGGTGTGACTAGTCCACTCCTCTGGGAAGCCCTCTCCTATAGCCCGGTTGAAGACATGTGCAATCAACGGGGCTATAGTGGAGGCTGCATATATGAGATGCTCGCTCTGCAATCCTGCGTGGTCTGTCGAACGTCCATGTCGAAGTCGTCGTATGGCCCTCTCAACCATCTTTGCTGTGAAGAGAGAAGAACTAGTAGGGCGAGGCTCAAGTGGCTGGGGAATGGGAGGCTGCCTAGGTACCTCATATAACCTCTGAGCATAATCATGCCATGTGTGTGGGTCTCCAATAGGTGTGGTCGGGCGTGGCTCTCGTAGGCTGCGCCATGCTGCAGCACTGTCCATACTCATAAAGAGATGGTATAGCTCAAGCTCCTGTGCCTTCTCAAAGGCTCGCCTCTTTCGACGTGTGAGAGTCTTCATGTGTCCCTTGGCCTCTCTCTCTGTGATCTCTCCCAATGCTCGCTGAGCTCGTAGTCGGCGGTAAAGATCTCTGCAATCCTCATCATACCAACGATGTTGTGGCATAGTCCCGGGAGGAGGTGTGTGACGAGAATGGATGGTGTGTGGGAAGGAGCTGATGGCTGATGTCTGAAGAACTGATGCTATTTGAGAGGTGAGTAGGGATAGTGGAGTGTCAGGATGAAGTAAGAGAAGACCCTGCTCGACTCGAGCCGCATATATGTGAGCTAGCTCGTGTGTGAAGTGGATGGTGGTGTGTGGGATGCGTGCTGCGGGTATGCGTGTAGGGGTGTCTCCCTTCAGGGAGAGTGCGAGGTATGTGTGATCAGCCCCAATGGGTATGGGTGGGATGGTGAATGAGGTAAGTAGGTGGATGGCCTCTCTGGACCCCATGACGTAATCTACTGTACTTCCCCCGCCATCTGTGACTGAGTGTGGTATGCATGTCAATCCTCCTGAGGTAGGCCACTGAGTCATCCCGTTATAGATAACGAGATTATGTCGAGAGCCTAGTCTGAGTAGGTGAGTGCGATAGTGAGTGTGTGTAGCGTCAGCTGAAGCTCGAGCTGTAGACTCATCCTCTATGGTATGTAGTATCTCCGGGTCTTCTGGGTCAAATATCTCACACTGATCATTGCCTGTCCTGGCATTGAAGTCTCCCATAAGGAAGACTTCCCCTAATGCAGAGTACTCTGTAATCTCTTCTGACAAGCAAGTGTATGGTGAGTCCTCTCGATCTATGATAGCGAAACGCGAGCTAGAAGGAGCAAAGTAGCATAATGCTATGAAGATGATCCTCTCCTGCGAGAGCTGGAGTCGAATCCAAAGATATCTGGCCTGTGAATCACGTGCGACTATCTGTATCCTGCTCTGAAGTCCATCTCTAAAGAGTATGGCTACTCCTCCTGATCCTCGGGTGGTGTGCTGACGTGTACACTCTCTGTATGTGGACTCCCACTGAAAACCGTGGACACGAGGTAGGCCCCGGTCCGGGCTCTCATGTGTCTCTGTGAGCATAATGATGTCTTTGCCTTTGCGCACCTCTTCCAATCTCTCTGGGTGTGTCCATAGATCTCCATTGCAGTTCCAAACTGCAAGGTGTATCTCCTCGAGTGTCTCACAGGCCGCGAATCCCTATGGGATGGCCTTGCCATCAATGATGACACGACCATCTCTGTATGAAGCCTTCTTTCCTTCTTTGCGAGCTTGATGTACTCTCGGCATGCATGCACGACGGTGTGCTACCTGCATGGGTGTAAGATCATCGTCAAGGTAGATGGGGGGGCCATCAAGTGCTCTCAAAGTCACCCTCTTGCGTAGGAAAGTAGATCTTATATCTTCGGAAGGGAAGTGTAGAATGAGAGCTCTCTTCTTCGTGGGGTCTCGTCCCGTTCTCCAAGACTTGATGAATGGGGGGGACTCCTCTTTGTAGCCGAGTATCTTGCATAGTGTCTTCCCATCGGACTCGGGGGTAGAGCCTTCTTTTTCTTCAATGCCCGTGATGCGTACATTGAGACGGCGGGCATGTCTCATCTTTTCTTCCTCAATAGTGAGAGAGAGAGAGAGAGAGAGAGAGAGAGAGAGAGAGAGAGAGAGAGAGAGAGAGAGAGAGAGAGAGAGAGAGAGAGAGAGAGAGAGAGAGAGAGAGAGAGAGAGAGAGAGAGAGAGAGAGAGAGAGAGAGAGAGAGAGAGAGAGAGAGAGAGAGAGAAAGAAAGAAAGAAAGACTTTTTAACGTCTATTAGAGGCCAAAATCGGCCTATGAGACAAAACATATACATCAGTATGATCCAATACACTGTGATCCAAAACGAAAATAAAGTGTGAGTACTGCAAACGGGTATAAAAGGAGGGATAGTAGCTGGTATCAAGGGTGTGGGGTGCTATGGGTATGCACTCTATATGCTCAATGGGTGAGATACAAATATGATATGCATAGGGAGGGGAGGCTCGATGGTATCACAACCCCCTAAATGCCTGGAGTGGGTGTAGGATATAATGCATCGGTGGGTACGGCATCATGGCGATCCTCAAAATGCTCTGGGCGTCCAAATCGATAGGGGTGCGCTGCTGACGTCTCTGTATCTCCATGTCATGGCGTGCGTGAATCGCCTGAATCTCTCTCTGATGTGGACGAGCTCTCCGGACAAGGGGTCTCGGTCGTCGACGCTGTTGTCTAAGCTCCTCTGCTCTGTGTAATGTGACACCCCGCATCGAGCTTGGCCCTCGAGTGTATGTGGGTCTGAAAAAATCTGTAATATAAGTCTGAGGGGGGGGGGTCAGGTGTATCTCCATCTGCTGCTGGAGGAGTGATGCGCGACGGTGCTGGAGCTCTACTAGGAAACGACCTAGAGGGCGTTGGTCCTCTGTCCCCAATAAAGCCCTGATCTCTCTAGGCCCCCTGAAGAGCTGTGGGTAGCGGTCTCTGATGTCCTCATATGCCTGGCATCTACATGTGTAGTGCTCCTCGTCCTCCACCTCCTCTCTACATATCCTGCATAATCGCTCATCCCTGGGGGTATGTGTGGCTCGCCCAATCTCAATCTCCAGCTGGTGTGATGATACTCTGAGCTGCCCAATGGCCACTCTCTCAGCTGGTGCCATATATGTATCCATGTATCGTGGTCTCTGAATGAAACCATCCGCTGTCACAGTCAGGAAGTGCTCTCTGTAGTGTTGCCTCTTTGTGGGAAGAGGCCCCCGTGGTGCTATCCATGTCTCCCTGACGTGTATCTGTAGTAGGTCCTGACGGATGATCCTATTCCTCTCCGAACGAGAGAGGGTAATGTGGGGGGAAGAGAGGTCATACTGAAAAGGGGGGAGATCCGTAATGCTCATGCCATGGTCTGCTAACCATCGGTAAGTCTGTGCATACCATACTCTCTCATGCCCTGTCTCTGCCAAATGTCTAGAGCTCTCAAATGCAAGCCTGGTGAGTCGGCTAGTGGGGAGCTCTCTGACTCTCAGAATAAAGGTCACCAACTGGAAGAGGGCCTCCACTAGCATCGGTGGTGTGCCAAGCTCAGCTCGTATAATGTCATGTGGAACGGAGGGCTTGCTGCGCAGCAATCGTGATATCATGGTGATCTGGGGCCTCTCAATCTGCGTCCACATCGCCTCTGTGATCCCTGGTGCCCATATTGCTGCTGCGTACATCAATGCGGGTGTCACTAGAGTGTCAAAGAGCCACCCCTTAGTCCGGGGCTCCTGAAAATGTGTCTGAAAGCAGCGTCTCTCCAATCCTGCAAGTGCCGCATAACCTCGCGTCAATCTATCTCTCGCAGCCTGTGCCATGGAGAATACCCCTGTGCTGCCCGAGAAGGTGATACCTAGGTAGACGTAGGAGTCCACTACCTCTATCTGTCCTCCAGCTGCTGTGAAAGAGGCGCGATGGCGTACTGTCATGGAGGTATGGAAGATCATGACCTTGGTCTTGCCAAGGTTCACTGTGAGTCCTCTCTCCATGCAAAAGGTATCGAGCGCCTGTAAATGTGACTGCAACCCCTCCTGTGACTCTGAGAGCAGGACAATGTCATCAGCATATAATAGGATATGTACTGGCGTACCTCTGAGGTCTCCTCCTCGCCGTCTTGCTCGCTGTATATACTCTGTGATGTCGTCGATGTAGAGATCGAAGAGAGTGGGTGAGAGAGGGCAACCTTGTTTCACACCAATGGTGCTAACAAGGCTGTCTGATAGACCGCCGGGGCAGCGTACCCTGCCTGTGACTCGTGCATACAAAGCGTGGATGGCCCATAGCATGTCTGATGGAAGCTGTAACTCCTGGAGCCTCCGTAGTAGTCTCTCTCTCTCTCTCTCTCTCTCTCTCTCGAGTTTTTACGTCTATTAGAAGGCCGAACTCGGCCTATGAGACAAATCGATGTACATGGGTGTATCTTCTCTCAATGAAAAAAGATAAAAGTGCTGAAGAAAACTGGTAAAGCTGATATAGATCTCCGTAGTATGCATGCGGAGATACCCATGAAAATGGGGGGAGAGGCGTGTATGGAGTGCGATATCTATGATAGTCTATATGCAAAAGGGTAGTACAACAAGCATAAGAATGCATCTGAAACGACTAACTAGCTCCATCCTGTGCTAGTGGGTGGGTGTAAGATGTGATACATATGTGGAGGTGGAGTCATGGAGACCCTGATGGCTCCAGCAGGATCCATCATCATCTGGGATCGTCTCTCCTCCATGGTGCGATGGTCACGAGCCTGGATCTCCACAATCTGGTGTCGATGAAGTCTCGGGGCCCGATATCCTATAGCGCGGGGTCGTCTCCTAGCTCGAGAAGTCTGAGTCTGCTCAAGAGTCACCCCTCTCGGTGTGTGAGCTGAAGGGGGGAGGGCTTCAACACGTCGTGGAATAAAGAAGTCGGTGAGCTGACTCTGTCTCCCTTCTGTATGTGCTCCTATAGTAGGCTGGAGTAGGGAATCTCTGTGACTTTGTATCTCTAGTAAGAATCGCCCGAGCTGTCTCTGGTCTCTAGAGTCCATGATCTCTCGGAGGGTGGGCTTCCCTGTAAACAGAGTCTGGTATCTGCCTTTGATGCCATCATATGCGCTACATCTGCATACAAAAGTGCTCCTCATCCTCCATCTCTACTCTACATACCCTGCATATCCGCTCGTTTCTCGGAATGTTTGCAGCTCTTCCCTTCTCAATCTCTAGTCGGTGTGATGAGACTCTCAACCGGCCAATCGCTATCCTCGAGCTATGAGGCATGTAAGTATCCATGTAGCGTGGTCGCTGGATGAAACCGTCCGCTAGTATGTCTAACAACTGGTCTCGGTAGTGCGATAGCCTCGATCCCATGTGTGGTGTGTGCCATGTCTGACTAATGTAGAGCTGCTCGAGATCCTGCCTGAGCATCTCACGACGAGAGAGGTGGGGGGGGGGGAGAGAGAGAGAGAGAGAGAGAGAGAGAGAGAGAGAGAGAGAGAGAGAGAGAGAGAGAGAGAGAGAGAGAGAGAGAGAGAGAGAGAGAGAGAGAGAGAGAGAGAGAGAGAGAGAGAGAGAGAGAGAGAGAGAGAGAGAGAGAGAGAGAGAGAGAGAGAGAGAGAGAGAGAGAGAGAGAGAGAGAGAGAGAGAGAGAGAGAGAGAGAGAGAGAGAGAGAGAGAGAGAGAGAGAGAGAGAGAGAGAGAGAGAGAGACTTTTTAACGTCTATTAGATGCCAAAATCGGCCTATGAGACAAAACATATACATCAGTATGACCCAATCCACTGAGATCCCAAAACGAAAATAAAGTGTGAGTACCGCAAACGGGTATAAAAGGAGTGGATAGTAACTGGCATCAAGGGTGTGGGGTGCTATGGGTATGCACTCTATATGCTCAATGGGTGAGATACAAATATGATATGCATATGGAGGGGAGGCTCGATGGTATCACAACCCACTAAATGCCTGGAGTGGGTGTAGGATATAATGCATCGGTGGGTAAGGCATCATGGCGATCCTCAAAATGCTTTGAACGTCCAGATCGATAGGGGTGCGCTGCTGACGTCTCCGTATCTCCCATGTCATGGCATGCGTGAATCGCCTGAATCTGTCTCTGATGTGGACTAGCTGTCCGGACAAGGGGTCTCGGTGGTCGACGCTGTCGTCTAAGCTCCTCTGCTCTGTGTGATGTGACACCTCGCATCGAGCTGGGTCCTCGAGTGGATGTGGGTCTGAGAAAATCTGTAGTATAAGTCGAAGGGGGGGGGCCAGGTGTATCTCCATCTGCTGCTGGAGGAGTGATGCATGGCGTGCTCGAGCTCTGCCAGGAAACGACCTAGAGGGCGCTGGTCCTCTGTCCCCAATAAAGCCCTGATCTCTTCGGGCCCCCCGAAGAGCTGTGGGTAGCGGTCTCTGATGTCCTCATATGCCTGGCATCTACATGTGTAGTGCTCCTCGTCGTCCACCTCCTCTCTACATATCCTGCATAATCGCTCATCCCTCGGGGTATGTGTGGCTCGCCTAATCTCAATCTCGAGCTGGTGTGATGATACTCTGAGCTGCCCAATGGCCACTCTCTCAGCTGGTGCCATATATGTATCCATGTATCGTGGTCTCTGAATGAAACCATCCGCTGTCACAGTCAAGAAGTGCTCTCTGTAGTGTTGCCTCTTTGTGGGAAGAGGCTTCCGTGGTGCTATCCATGTCTCCCTGACGTGTATCTGTAGTAGGTCCTGACAGATGATCCTATTCCTCTCAGAACGAGAGAGGGTAATGTGAGGGGAAGAGAGGTCATACTGAAAAGGGGGGAGATCCATAATGCTCATGCCATGGTCTGTTAACCATCGGTAAGTCTGTGCATACCATACTCTCTCATGCCCTGTCTCTGCCAAATGTCTAGAGCTCTCAAATGCAAGCCTGGTGAGTCGGCTGGTGGGGAGCTCACTGACTCTCAGAATAAAGCTCTTTGCTATGGGTATGCACTCTATATGCTCAATGGGTGAGATACAAATATGATATGCATAGGGAGGGGAGGCTCGATGGTATCACAACCCACTAGATGCGTGGAGGGGGTGTAGGATATAATGCATCGGTGGGTAAGGGATCATGGCAATCCTCAAAATGCTCTGAATGTCAAATCGATAGGGGTGCGCTGTTGACGTCTCCGTATCTCCATGTCGTGGCGTGCGTGAATCGCCTGAATCTCGCTCGGATGTGGATGGGCTCTTCGGACTGGGGGTCTCGGTCGTGGACGCTGTCGTCTAAGCTCCTCTGCTCTGTGTAATGTGACACCCCGCATCGAGCTGGGTCCTCGAGTGGCTGTGGGTTTGAAAAAATTGTAATATAAGTCTGGGGGGGGGGGGGGGGCAGGTGTATCTCCATTTGCTGCTGGAGGAGTGATGCACGACGGTGCTGGAGCTCTACTAGGAAACGACCTAGAGGGTGCTGGTCCTCTGTCCCCAATAAAGCCCTAATCTCTCTCGGCCCCCTGAAGACTTGTGGGTAGAGAGAGAGAGAGAGAGAGAGAGAGAGAGAGAGAGAGAGAGAGAGAGAGAGAGAGAGAGAGAGAGAGAGAGAGAGAGAGAGAGAGAGAGAGAGAGAGAGAGAGAGAGAGAGAGAGAGAGAGAGAGAGAGAGAGAGAGAGAGAGAGAGAGAGAGAGAGAGAGAGAGAGAGAGAGAGAGAGAGAGAGAGAGAGAGAGAGAGAGAGAGAAAGTCATATTAACGTCTTCTGGAGGCCAAACTTGGCTTATGAGACAAAAGCCATGTACAAATGTAGTAACCATGTGTAGAAAATGAAACGAAATAAACACAAAGCTATCTAGGTCAGGCTGGGGACACGTGGCTCTGACTCAGCAGATAGTGGCCACTAAATACAGGGGGATCCATAATAATATGAGTGAGCAAAACATCCTACCTACTGGTGAGGGGGGGGGGTGGGTGTAGTATGTGGTACATCGGTGGTGGTGTGAGTGCCTCCTGAAGGAAGACAACCCAGGGGGTGGTGGTACGCCTATGCTCCATCATGTGGTCGTAGGCTGTCCTGATGCGTGAGATATCCTCTTGATATAGTCGCGGTCGATGATATCCTACCATGCGTGGTCGTCGTCGTGTGCTCTGTGCTGTTGCCTGGTGGAGCGTGAGCCCTATAGAAGGACCTCCCTGATGTAGCTCTGCTCGCGGAAAGAACTGGGTAATGGTCTGCTGGGTACTCACCCGTGGCTGATAGGTGGGCTGTAGTGACCGCTCTTGCCTCTCGTATGCTGCTGTGAGGAAGCGCCCCAAGCGTCGCTGGTCTCCCATACTCATGCACAACTGGAGTGACTCCTCAAGCTGGAACTGTGCTCGTAGGTCTAAGTATGCTCGGCATCTGATAACAAAATGCTCCTCACTCTCTACCTCTGTCTGGCATACTGGGCACCATCTCTCCTCACGGGGGACTCCCCTGGACCGACCCCTCTCAATCTCGAGCTGATGTGATGAGACCCGGAGCTGCCCAATGACGACTCGGAGGTGGTGGGGAAGGTATGTCTGCATGTATCTCGGGATCTCGATGAAGCCCGCGTCCGATATATGTAGAAAATGCTCGCGGTAATAGAGCATTTTCGTAGGCAATGTATCCCTAGGGCTCACCCATGTCCTCTGTATGTATGTATGCCATATCTCCTGACGAATGACCCTATTCCTCTCTTGGTGAGAGAGTGAGTAGGTGGGTGCATGTGAGTCATACTGTAGTGGTGGTAGCCTGTCTATGTCAAAGCCATGGTGGGCCAGCCAGTTTCGTGTCTGTGCATACCATGAGGAGGTGTCGCCTGCTAATGCCATATCACGTGATGCCTGGAAAGCACGATAAGCAATGCGCTCTGTATCCATGCTCCGAAGTCTGTGTAATAGGCATACTGTTTGGAACAGTGCCTCAACTAGCATCGGTGGTGCAGCGAGCTCTGCTCTAATGATATCATGTGGTACTGTAGGCTTGCTGCGGATAAGTCTGGCGATCATGAGGATCTGTGGCCTCTCTAATGCTGTCCATACTGATGTAGCTAATCCCGGCCCCCATATGGCTGCCCCATACATGAGCGCTGGCGTAACCAAAGTGTCAAAGAGCCACCCCTTTGTGCGGGGGGGGGAGAGAGAGAGAGAGAGAGAGAGAGAGAGAGAGAGAGAGAGAGAGAGAGAGAGAGAGAGAGAGAGAGAGAGAGAGAGAGAGAGAGAGAGAGAGAGAGAGAGAGAGAGAGAGAGAGAGAGAGAGAGAGAGAGAGAGAGAGAGAGAGAGAGAGAGAGAGAGAGAGAGAGAGAGAGAGAGAGAGAGAGAGAGAGAGAGAGAGAGAGGAGAGAGAGAGAGAGAGTGTTTACGTCTATTAGGAGGCCGAACTCGGCCTATGAGACAAATCGATGTACATGGGTGTATCTTCTGTCTATCAGAGAAGATAAAAGTGCTGAAAAAGAAAGTGGTAAAGCTGATACATAGCTCCGTGATATGCATGTGGAGATACCCATGAAAGTGGGGGGGGGGGTGTATGGAGTGCGATATCTATGATAGTCTATATGCAAAGGGGTAGTACAACACGCATGGGAATGCATCTGAAACGACTAACTAGCTCCATCATGTGCTAGTGGGCGGGTGTAAGATTTGATACATAGGTGGAGGTGGAGTCCGGGCCATCGAGATAGCTGCAGCGGGATCAGCCATCATGTGGAATCGTCTCTCCTCCTTGGCGCGATGGTGACGAGCCTGGATCTCTGCAATCTGATGTCGGTGATGTCTCGGGGCCCGATATCCTCTAGCACGGGGTCATCTCCTAGCTCGAGCAATCTGAGCTTGCTGAAGAGTCACCCCTCTCGGTGTGTGGGCTGAGGGGGGGAGGGCTGGAGCACGTCGTGGAATAAAGAACTGAGTGAGCTGACTCTGTCTCCCTCTTGTATGGGCTGCTACAGTAGGCTGTGAGTAGGGAATCTTTGTGGCTCTGTATCTCTAGTAGGAATCGCCCGAGCTGTCGCTGGTCTCTAGAGTCCATGATCTCTCGGAGGGTGGGCTGCCCTGTAAATAGAGCCCCGTATCTACCTCTGATGCCATCATATGCACTACATGTGCATACAAAGTGCTCGTATGGTGCTAGCAATGGCCTCAGACATACCTCCTAGACACTATACGCTCCCAGTCACCTGCTCATAGAGTGCATAGATGGCCCAAATCATGCCTGATGGTACTCCCAAGCTCTGAAGGCGTTGGAAGAGCCTCTGTCGTGGCACTGTATCGAAAGCTTTGCGGAAGTCCACAAAGCAGCAATATAGTCTCTTCTTCCGCACCCTTGCCCCGTCAATGAGGCAGCGCAAAATGAAGATGTGATCAATAGTAGAGAAAGCTCGCCGTAAACCTGCCTGGCCTCGTGCTCGTAGCCCCTCAGTCGCTGCATATGAGCTGAGCTCTACCTCAAGTATGGCACCGTATAGTTTGGCCATGGTGTGGCCAATCATGATGGTCCTGTAATTCCCTGGATCCAGGGTGTTGCCAGATTTGTGGATAGGCACAATGGTGTGCCTAGTCCACTCCTCTGGGAAGCCCTCCCCTATAGCCCGGTTGAAGGCATGTGCAATCAACGGGGCTATAGTGGAGGCTGCATATATGAGATGCTCGCTCTGCAATCCCGTATGGTCTGTCGAACGTCCATGTCGCAGTCGTCCTATGGCCCTCTCAACCATCTTGGCTGTGAAAAGAGAGGAACTAGTAGGGAGAGGCTCAAGTGGCTGGGGAATGGGAGGCTGCCCATGCACCTCATATAATCTCTGATATATATATATATATATATATATATATATATATATATATATATATATATATATATATATATATATATATATATATATATATATATATATAGAGAGAGAGAGAGAGAGAGAGAGAGAGAGAGAGAGAGAGAGAGAGAGAGAGAGAGAGAGAGAGAGAGAGAGAGAGAGAGAGAGAGAGAGAGAGAGAGAGAGAGAGAGAGAGAGAGAGAGAGAGAGAGAGAGAGAGAGAGAGAGAGAGAGAGAGAGAGAGAGAGAGAGAGAAAGTCATCTTAACCTCTTCTGGAGGCCAAACTTGGCCTATGAGACAAAAACCATATACAAGTGTAGTAACCCTGTGTAGAAGATGAAATGGAATAAAATGTATATAGCTACACAAAGCTATATAGGACTGGAAGAGGCTGGGGAGATGTGGCTCTGACTCTGAAGATAGTGGCCACCTAATACATGGGGGATCCATAATTTGAGCAATAACACCCTAGCTACTGGTGATGGGTGGAGGTGGGTGTAGTATGTGGTACATCAATGGTGGTGTGAGTGCCTCCTGAAGGAAGACAACGCAGGGGGTGGTGGTACGCCTGTGCTCCATCATGTGGCCGTAGGCTGTCCTCATGCGTGAGATATTCTCCTGAATATAGTCGTGGTTGACGATATCCGCACATGCGTGGTCAGCGCCGTGCTCTCTATACTGTTGCCTGGTGGAGTGTGAGCCCTCTAGATGGACCTCTCTGATGTACCTCAGCTCGCTGAAAGAACTGGGTAATGGTCTACTAGGTACTCACCCGTGGCTGATGTGTGGGCTGTAGTGACCGCTCTCGCCTCTCGTATGCTGCTGTGAGAAAGCGTCCCAAGCGTCGCTGGTCTCCCATAGTCATGCACAACTGGAGTGACTCCTCTATCCGGAAGTGTGCTCGCAGGTCTAAGTATGCTGGGCATCTGATAACAAAATGCTCCTCACTCTCTACCTCTGTCTCGCATACTGGGCACCACCTCTCCTCGCGGGGGACTCGCCTAGACCTACCCCTCTTAATCTCGAGCTGATGTGATGAAACTCGGAGCTGCCCAATGACGACTCGAAGGTTGTGGGGTAGGTATGTCTGCATGTATCTCAGAATCTCGATGAAGCCCTCGTCTGATATATGTAGAAAATGCTTACGGTAATACAACATTTTCGGTGGCAATGTATCCCTAGGGCTCATGCATGTCCTCTGTATGTATGTATGCCATATCTCCTGACGAGTGACCCTATTCCTCTCTTGATGAGAGAGCGAGTAGGTGGGTGCCTGTGAGTCATACTGTAGTGGTGGTAGACTGTCTATGTCAAAGCCATGGTGGGCGAGCGAGTCTCGTGTCTGTGCATACCATGAGGAGGTGTCGCCTGCTAATGCCAATGCACGTGATGCTTGGAAAGCAGGATAGGCAATGCGTTTGTATCCATGCTCCGGAGTCTGTGTAATAGGCATACTGTCTGGAATAGTGCCTCAACTAGCATCGGTGGTGCAGCGAGCTCTGCTCTAATGATATCATGTGGTACGGAAGCCTTGCTACGGATAAGTTTGGCAATCATGAGGATCTGTGGCCTCTCTAATGCTATCCATACTGATGTAGCTAAGCCTGGTCCCCATATGGCTGCCCCATACATGAGTGCTGGCGTAACGAAGGTGTCGAAGAGCGACCCCTTTATGCGGGGCTCCTGAAAATATGCCTTGTGCCACTGTCTCTCCATCAAAGCTAGTGCTGCATACCCACGTGTGATGCGGTCACGGGCTGCCTGAGACATAGAGAAGACCCCCGATGCTGCTGTAAATGTCACTCTCAAGTAAACATATGATCCGACCACCTCAATTGGTCCACCTGCTGCTGTGAACAAGCTATGTCTGCGTACCCGTGCTGATGTATGAAAGATCATGACCTTGGTTTTACCAAGGTTCACAGATAACCCTCTGTGTCTGCAAAAGTCATCTACGCCATGTAGATGGTGCTGTAGACCTTCTGCAGACTCTGAAACCAGTACAATATCATCAGTGTATAAAAGAATATGGACCGTGGACCCACGTACCTCAATGGCATCACCCCCCTGCTGATGTATGTAGTTCACTATTACATCAATGTATAGACCAAAGAGGGTGGGTGAAAGAGGGCATCCTTGCTTCACCCTGATAGTGCTAGCAAGTGGATGAGATAAGCCTCTTGGACATTTGACTCTACCAGATACTCTCTCGTATAAGGCGTAGATCCCCCATATCATCTCCTCCGGAGCTCCGATATCAAGTAATAGTCTGAAGAGTCGTTCCATGGGAACAGTGTCAAATGCTTTGCGGAAGTCCACAAAGCAACAATATAATCTCCTCTTCCTCACCCTTGCCTGGTCGATCAGGCATCTCAGAGTGAAGATGTGGTCAATGGTAGAGTAATCGCGTCTGAAGCCTGCCTGGTCTGGAGCCCTGATACCCTTCCTCTCAGCAGGAGTACTCGACTCTGTCTCTAGTACAACCCCATATAACTTGGCCAGTATAGGGCCAATCATGATCGTCAGGTATGTAGCTGGATCCATAGTGTCACCTGACTTATGAATGGGCACTATGGTGTGCTCAGTCCATGAGTCAAGGAACCCTTCAACCAATGCACGGTTGAAGAGGTGGGCAATGAGCGGTGCAAGGGTCGTGCCTCCGTATATGAGGTGCTCCGCCTGTAAACCGAAATGGTCATGGGCCCTCCCATGCTGTAGACGGGCAATAGCGCGTCCCACGATAGTAGGTGTGAAGAAGTCAGAGATACTAGGACGTGAGCTCTGTGGTCTGGGAACGGGGGGCTGGTCTGGAATCTCGTATAGGCTCCATGCATAGCTATGCCAGGTGGTCAGGTCTCGAATGGGTGTCTGCTGTCTCCTCTCCCTCAAGTGTCGCCATGCCACTACACTGCCTCGACTCATGAACAAATGACAAATATCCCAGTATTGTCTCTCCTCCCAATCTCGCCGTTTGCGGCGAGTAAGGCTCTGCATGCGGCGCTGTGCCTGTGTGTGTGTAATATCCCCTCTATGCTCTAAAATCCGTAGGTGCTTCCATAGCTCTCGACAATTTGCATCATACCAGCGGTTCTGGGGCATGGAACCTCTGCGTGGAGGGTGTATGTATGTGTGGTGTGGGAAGCTGCAGAGAGCTGAGTCTTGTAGGATGGTGGTGAACTCTGATGTAAGTGTGTCCAAGGGTGACAGTGGATCGAGGGAGAGTAGGCGGGTGTGTAAATGGTGTGCATAAACGTGTGAGAGTTCGTGTGTGAAGTGTATCGTGGTGTGTGTCTGAGTGGGTGAGAGAGGGTTTAACGGATTAGGAGATGAGAGTGTGAATGTGATAAATGTATGGTCAGCACGAAGTGGGCGTCGACTAAGTGAGGGGATGAGTGAAGCTCCAGAGGTGGTACCTAAAATGTAGTCGACTGTGCTCTCACCTCCCCTGTGAGGGAAGCAAGTAAGTCCGCCCGAAGGTGGCCAACGACTCATCCCGTTATATATAACGAGCTGATGTCGGCTGCCTAGCTCAAGTAGATGTCTTCCATACCCGGTGGTGTCCTGACCCATATCCGTCGATACTCTACTGGTGCTCATCTCATCTATCTCATCTGGGTCTCTAGTCCTCATGAGGTGTGGGTGATCCATGTCGAATGCCTCGCACTGACGTGACTGTGTGCGGCTATTGAAGTCCCCCATAAGGAAGACTTCACCTAGTGTGCTGTAATGTAGTATCTCATCTGAAAGTGCAGTGTATGGTGAGTCTCTATCCCGAATCGGGCCCCCAAGATCCTGTCCTGCGTATCGAGATCCGCTTGGATGGAAGTAGCATATAGCAATGTAAATCCAACTCCCCTGTGCCATCTCCATGCGAACCCACATGTATCATGCCTCCTCATCTCTTCCTATAATATGGATCCGGCTCTGTATCTCTTGTCTAAATACGATGGCCACACCTCTTGACCCTCGCGCTGTACTCTGTCTCGTCGTGGTGTTGAATGCAGATTCCCAATGAAAACCTGCAATGCGTGGTAGAAACTCTCTCAGGGCTCTCGCGTGTCTCTGTGATGCACGCAAAGTCATGTGATGCAAGGATCTCCTCGAGTCTGTCTGGTCGCGTCCAGAGTGCCCCGTTGCAGTTCCACACTGCTCCTCTGAGTGGTGTCTCCTGGTGTAGTGATGTCTCATAGGCCACGTGGCCCTATTTGATAGGGTGTCCATCTATGAAGACCTTACTATCATGGAAAAGGCCTTCCTCCCCTCTCGACGTGCCTGGAGTATCTGTGGCATGCAAGCGCGTCGGTGTGCCACCTGTATACGCGTCAGGTCCTCGTCCATGTAGAGGGCGCCGCCGAGTAGTCCACGTAGTACTGATCGACGTCTAAAAAGGCGGTGCGTGCCTCCTCGGAACTCATGTTAAGGATGAGTGCTCGCAAACGCGATGTATCCCTCCCAACCCTCCATGCGCCTGTGTAGGGCATGCTCTCGTATCCAAGTCGACGACAAATGTGAGTGGCGTGTGCCTCCGGTGATGCCCCTTCGGGTAGGCATGTAATCCGAATGTGACGTCTTGGAGTGTGTCGAAGCCTCTTCTCCTCAAGTGTATCCTGGACTCGTGTGAGCTCTTTTTTCTGCACGTCTTCCCTAACTTCCTTCTTAACCCTTTTGTGTACTACTTCCACCCACGACTCTCGAGTAGATTCTACCTCCGTTTTGATTTCCGTCACGCAGAGCTCGGACAGAGCTTCACGCAGAGCTCGGGCAGACCCAGAGCTCGGACAGAGCACGTAGAGCTTCCGGCAGGGCTTCACGCGCACAGAGAGAGAGAGAGAGAGAGAGAGAGAGAGAGAGAGAGAGAGAGAGAGAGAGAGAGAGAGAGAGAGAGAGAGAGAGAGAGAGAGAGAGAGAGAGAGATGAGAGAGAGAGAGAGAGAGAGAGAGGGAGGGAGGGAGGGAGGGAGGGAGGGAGGGAGGGAGGGAGGGAGGGAGGGAGGGAGGGAGGGAGAGAGAGAGAGAGAGAGAGAGAGAGAGAGAGAGAGAGAGAGAGAGAGAGAGAGAGAGAGAGAGAGAGAGAGAGAGAGAGAGAGAGAGAGAGAGAGAGAGAGAGAGAGAGAGAGAGAGAGAGAGAGAGAGAGAGAGAGAGAGAGAGAGAGAGAGAGAGAGAGAGAGAGAGAGAGAGAGAGAGAGAGAGAGAGAGAGAGAGAGAGAGAGAGAGAGGCTCTGTTGCATTGCCGATCTATCTCGCTCTGTACTGGTAGTAACTTGCCTAAAGTAATCTGTAACCTGCTGCCGAGTCTTCCTCTCTGAAAGCTTCGAGAGGCTATCTCTATGTCTCCTCAACTCAAGCAAAAACAAACCCATGCATCTCTGGTCCTCATATCCCATAACTCTAGAGAATGGTCCAAAGCCCTCTCTCAATAAGCAATGGAAACGCCCTCGTATCTCTCAGTATGCAGAGCAATGATATATGTAATGTAGCTGTGTCTCTAGCTCCATATGGCATATATGACATATCCTGTCTTGAGCTCGAACCCCTCTATATCTGCTGGTCTCAATCTCAAGCTGATGTGAGGATGTATGCATTTGACCAATAGCACATCGCACCCCATATGATAAATGTGTATCCATGTAACTTGGCCTGACTACACAACCATCCGCCATGAGTCGGAAAAGATGATGTCTATAAAAAGCCATCTTTGTGCCGAACTCCTTAATAGGTTCTATCCATGTTCTCCTAGTATCCAGCTAAATCAAGTCAAGTCTTGACGGATGAGGCTAGTAATCTCTGTCCGTGTCAAAGTGAGAGATGGAGGCTCCAAAGAGTACTGGAAGGGAGGCAGTCTGTCCATGTTAAATCCATGCATCTATTACCATGATGTCATCTGTGCATACTAGCAAGCCCTGTCTCCTTGTAGGGCCAACTATCGAGACGAGTCAAGAGAAAGTCGGGCATATCTACCTCTGGGGAGATCCCATAAGCTATGCACGAAAGACACTGATCTAGTAAGTGCCCCAATCACTACAGGGAGCAGCTATTTCTGCCCTAATAATCTCATGAGATATTGAAGCCTTGGCTCTAATCATCCGGGAGATCATAGATACTAGAGGCCTCTCCACACACACACACATAGAGAGAGAGAGAGAGAGAGAGAGAGAGAGAGAGAGAGAGAGAGAGAGAGAGAGAGAGAGAGAGAGAGAGAGAGAGAGAGAGAGAGAGAGAGAGAGAGAGAGAGAGAGAGAGAGAGAGAGAGAGAGAGAGAGAGAGAGAGAGAGAGAGAGAGAGAGAGAGAGAGAGAGAGAGAGAGAGAGAGAAGGTCCAAGTATGTTGGGCATCTAATAACCAGGTGCTCCTCACTCTCTATCTCTTTATGGCATACTGGGCACCACCTCTCCTCTCGAGGGACTCCTCTAGCCTGACCCCTCTCAATCTCGAGCTGATGTGATGAAACTCGAAGCTTCCCTTTGTGTGTGTGTGAGAGGGGGGGGGGAGAGGGAGGGGGAGAGAGAGAGAGAGAGAGAGAGAGAGAGAGAGAGAGAGAGAGAGAGAGAGAGAGAGAGAGAGAGAGAGAGAGAGAGAGAGAGAGAGAGAGAGAGAGAGAGAGAGAGAGAGAGAGAGAGAGAGAGAGAGAGAGAGAGAGAGAGAGAGAGAGAGAGAGAAACGTCTTTTGAAAGCCAAAATTTGACCTATGAGACAAAGCCATGTACAATTGTAGTAACCCCTGTGTAGAAATGAAATGAAATGGAAAAGTACTCGCTTCACATAACCGTGTGGGCTGAACATGGAAACAACCACAGGATAGTATACCGGGTGACGGAGAGGTACTAGGGATAATGTAGTGGTGCGTGGGGAGATGTGGCTCTGACTTTGCAGATAATGGCCACATGTCACATGGGGGCCCAATGACGGGAGTGATGTGTATCCTAACTACAGGTAATGGGTCGTGGTGGGTGGAGTATGTGGTACATCAGCGGTGGTCTGAGTGCCTCCTGAAGGAAGGCTACCCAGGTGGCGGTGGTGCGCTTGTGCTCCATCATGTGGTTGTGGGCTATCCTGATGCATGAGATATCCTCCTGGTGTAGTCGTGGTCATCTGTATCCAGCTCTATAGGGGCATCAATCTCGAACACCTCTCGGAAACGAGAGCAACAAACCATCTAGATCCACAAGGGCTTTCAACAATGGAGAAATACAAATTGAATGTCTGGCCCCCAATTCCTGACTACTTACAAGGTATGGCACAAATGGATGTGGCAAAGAATATGTTCACAGAAATTGCAGCAAATTCATGAAGATAGTCAGATATGCTTGGTTACAAAGGAAATGTATATGCAGATTAAAGAATTATCAGAACATTTCAAAGATGCAAAGAGGGCTCAGGAGAAAGCGAAAAATCTAGAAGCAGCATTAGAGTGTGCTGAAAATCAGATTAGAAAATGCAAGGCTGCAAATACAGAGATAAAGGCAGAAAACACAGAACGGAAGTCTGAAAACTCAGAGTACATAAACAAAGAAATGCTTTGAAATCCAAGTTTGATGTTTTGAGGTCATTGCTCTCTTCAAATACAGAGGAAATTAAGCAAGCACAGTAGGAAGATGAAGATCCAGAGCAGAGTAGGAGGCTTGGCAAAGAACCTGCAAATTAAATGCATCCACTGAAGATGGTTATTTTGTCTAGTGTCATAGTTTTTCATTCTGTATAGTGTCATAGACTTCGTTCTTCTATACAGTGTCATAGACTTCATTTCTATGCAAGTGTTATAACTTTCATTTTTGCAAACTCACTTGCACACAATTTCTTTCATCAACATCTCTTTCTTCGAAACACTATGAATTAGCCATAGTCTTTTCCCCACACAAAAGAAAAAAAAAAGGGGAAGAAAGAAAGGAAAATAGTATTTTCTCCAATCATATGTCTCTGAGACGGAGAGACACTAGTGGCGGGCAAACTGTAGAATAAATTTTTTTTTGAAGAACAGGCATAAACCAAAACACCTCAATCGGGCGTCAAGGAGCCCAAGTGCTGGGTGCCAAGGAGCCCAAGTGTTGGAGATGGGTGCAAGGAGCCAAGTGTTGGAATTAGGCGCCAAAGGATATCAAGTGCAAATTGGGTGCCGAGGAGTCAAGTTGCTAGAAAAGACTCCAAGACTCCCAAATTCATCGAGGGACAAGTGGGCCAAGCCTTGATAAGTGATAAGGCGACGACTGCAAAGCTCACAACGCGGCCAAGTAGACCTTGACCACTAAACACTACACGATAAATTTTGGCATTGTGGTGCGAACAAGTAAAACTGTCCAATGCATTAATTGTCTATTACCTTTATGTAAGAGACCACTCTCCTTGTAACCTATCCTCAGTCTGTAAAAGGAAGGTTCTTCAAAAGAGAACATATATGATAGATGATACAGGATATAGAGGGTAGATAAAGATAGAATCTGAGTTAGAGATCACAAGCTGAGAGCTAGTTCTTACCTTTGAGAGATCTATCTTGCTCATCCTTGAGACCAGCAGACCTCCTACTAGTCTGTGCTAGTGTGAGGATACCTAGATCGTTGAGAAGATATGGTTGTATTGGGATGTCCTAGCTCTTTTGCCTATATGAATAATTCATGGATTCTCTGTGTTGCTGATTGTCATGCTGACTCTATCACTCTAGCTGGTTGTTTCTATTGTTCCTATGTCTTCCTTTTAAGTGTCCCTCTTTTCTCAATTGCAGTAGCGTGAAGTTGTGAAGTTGTATGTAGTCGTATGCATTATATGAGATTACATAGTTTCTCCATGACATAGTTGGTAATCGTACTCGTACGGATGCATCCGTACGTACCTTCCGTTCCGTACGTATCCGTACGTACCGTACGATTTCGTAAGAATTTTTTTTTTTTGAACTTTCAAAACTTGACCAGGCGTCAACGGATCCTCATTTCCCTAATTTTCACATGCAGAGAGCTTCCAATCTCATAAACATTTTGATGTATTTTACTCATAAACATTATGTTTATCATATTAAAGAGGAAATATATAATTTTTTAGCCCAAAAAAAAAAAAACTCGTACCTTATGAACGTACGAATACCGTACGGGAAGCCTTGAATCTTAGGGTACGTACGTAGTACCGTACTAATACATATGGTACTAATCGTACGGATCGTACCTTACTAACTATGCTCCAGGAGTAGTGCATTTTGCATTTCGTGAACCCACATATACTACTTAAGCATTTACAAGTATCATACTAGGTACATACTAATCTTGAGGTACGAATCCATATGATATTAATAAGATTTTGTTTTTCATTTTTCATGTATATGGGAGTGTAAACATATAAAAAATATTTTTTGCCATGAATATGGATTATATTGTATCTATGCATGAAGATAACTGTTCTCTAACTAGTATAGTTGCAAAACCAATGTATTTCTTAATAAATTCAAGTTAAAATGGAAAATAAAACATATGTAGTTCTCTGGTACGAGTTGGTACGAATACGTACTAGTTATAGTATGTATAGTATGAAAAGCATGTATGAATGTGTTCGTATTGGTATGGATAACAACTATGAGAGCACTGATACTAAATCCCTCGTTGAAATTAAGAGATTTGATGGCACTGGCTTTGACTTGTGGAAGGATAGAATGCAAGATATTTTGTTTCTCAAGGATAGTGAAGATGCTCTCTTGGAAACCAAGCCTGAAAACTTAGCGGATGTTGATTGGTTTAAATTCAATATGAAGGCTATTGCATATATCAAAATGGCTCTTTCTGATCATGTACTTATAAATATTAAGTGTTTGGACTTCTTTGCTATATGGAAAAAGCTCGAGGACACTTCTTTGACTGCGTCCGGTGAATCAAGTGCACCTTATGCGTAAACTTGTAAATATGGAGTTGGATGAGTCTATACCTTCATCTGAGCATGTGAATACTTTCACAGGGATTTTGAGCTAGTTGAGCTAGTTGCAAGACTCTGGTTTGCAGGCCTTTGATGATAAATTAAAGGCTATTTTCTTATAGATGACATTACTTGATAGTTGGAAATCATTGGTTGTATCACATAGCAACAAATCATTTTGACTTTGGATGGCATTAGAGGTTCAATCCTCAATGGTGTTACTTGTTATCAATGTGAACGTAAAGGACATAAAAAGCTCGATTACAGATATTTCAAGAAAGAGTAAGATAGAAAGAAACAACAAGGTAAGAAAAAGAAGGATGACAAATCTTCCTCAAAGGAAGTTACAAATGCAAATGTTGCATCAAGTGTGGTCATTGAAGATCTTCTTGACATTGAAGAGATTCTTGTTGTAGTCTCAAATGCTGATGTAAATGTTATATGAGCGGAAGTAGATATGCATGTCACCAAACAAGGTGTAATTGATGCTTTACTTTCAGCTCATGATGGACTGTCACGATCATGGATAGTGGACAGTAGTGCCTCTTGTCATGTTACCCCCTCTTTGGAATCATTTTTTGAATACCCTTCAGGTTGCCTAGACAAGGTTTACTTGGGCAACAACTATGCATGTGAAATTGAGAAAATTGGCATCATTCACGTGACCCTTGAAAATGGCCAAAACTAATTTTGCAGGATGTCAGATATGTAACTGGCATAAAGAAAAGTCTACTATCAGTTGGACCGCTTGATGCTAAAGGATATTTCACTTCTTTTGGGAGTCGATCTTGGAAGATTCACAAATGCTCAATGTTGATTGTTAAAGGCAGCAAAAAGGGAACGTTGTATTATCTGCATTGTAAAGCATTACCTCGTAAGTTCTTAGCTGTGGCTGAAGTTCAATAACTTCAATCGCAGATGGAACTTTGGCACAAAAGACTTGGTCATATGAGCTTGAAAGGTCTTCAATTTCTCTCTGCTTTAGGGAGATCGGATGTAAAAGGCTTTAGTCTCGAATTCGGTAATGATTGTTTATATGGAAAACATATTAAGTCTCCTAATTACTCTGGTGTCGTTAAGAAGTTTAATGCTCTTGATTTAATACACTCTGATGTGTGACTATGCCTGTTGATTCATATGGAGGTGCACGATATTTTATTACTTTTATTGAGGACTTTAGCAGAAAGTCATAGGTGTATGCCCTAAAAAGCAAAAAGGGAGTGTTGGATGTTTTCAAAAGGTTTCATGCATTTGTGACCACACAGAAAGGGCTTAAGCTAAAAGCTATAAGAACATATAATGGGGGTGAGTATGTCTCTGAATATTTTAATAAGTTTTGTGAGATGCATGGTATTAAGAGGAAGTTGACAGCCCCTTTTAGCCGTGCATCAAATGGCGTGGCTGAAAGATATAATCGCACACTTTGTGAGAGAGTTAGATGCATGCTGTCTACAACTAATCTCCCGACAGTTTTGGGGAGAGTTTCTTAAAACTGCAGTTCATATATGCAATCGCTCTCCCAATCGTGCATTGGAAAATGGCATTCCTGAAGAGGTTTGGTTCGGCAAACTTGCTTCATATGACCATTTGCGTGTTTTTGGTTGTGATACCTTTGTGCATGTACGTGTAGAACATAGGAACAAACTAGATAAGAAATCCATCAAAGGCATTTTCATGGGATATGGAGATGAAGGAGAGATGGCTTATAGAGTTTGGCTTCCTTATCACAGGAAGATAGTACGCAGCCAAGACTTAGTATTTAATGAGGCAAAGTTGCTGAAAAATGCTACACATGATAATTATGATAAAAAGAATGTTAAATTTCAGCATGAATAGCCAGCCATTCAACAGCCATTAGCCGAAAATTCTGTTCCTTTTGATGCTGAAAATGATCAGCAACCCTATGTGCTACATCCAGAAGATCATGGACAACAAGTAGATGCACAGGATGGGCAAGGACAGCAAAATGAACATACTGAAAACAGACTACAACAGCAAGAAAATACTGAAAATCAACTGCCTAATGATAGTATACATTTACCTGAGGATGTAGACCCATTGCCTGATAATATATATATCATTGGGTAAGACGGTCTACACACATTAGAAGGCAGCCACAGAGGTTTCAACCATCTTTGGTCTGCATTTTATTGACTGATGAAGATGAGCCTTTGACCTTTAATGAGGCACAGTCATGTGAAAACAAGAGACAGTGGGAGCTTGCTATGCAGGAAGAAATGAAGTCTCTATATGCAAATAATACATGGGATCTTGCACCTATGCCCAAGGATAGGAAAGCTTTCCCTAATAAATGGGTTTATAAGGTGAAATGTGTTGATGGAAAACCCAAGTACTAAGCACGATTGTGCTATGGGTTATACACAAAAGGAAGGTAACTTCGAGGAGGTTTTTTCATCAGTGGTGAATATGAGTACACTTCGTGTCTTGTTTGCTCTCACTGCATGCTTGGACTTGGAATTAGACTAGATGGATGTCAAAAGTGCTTTTGTACATGGTGACTTGGATGAAGAGCTGTACATGAAGAAGCCAGAAGGATTTGTTATGCCAGGAAAAAAGCATTTATTCTGCAAACTGCAACCCAATTTGTATGGGCTGAAACAAGCCCCAAGACAGTGGTACAAAAAGTTTGGTAACTTTATGCTCAATCATGGATTTAAACGCAACCATGCAGATCACTGTTTATACACTCAAAGGCTGATGAGGGAAGTCTTATTGTAATGGTTTTATATGTGGATGACATGCTGATTGCAGGTAAGCGTAAGAGCCTCTTAATTGCTCTTAAAAGGCAGCTGAGTTTAGCTTTCTCAATGAAAGATTTGGGTGCTCCTGAACACATCCTAGGCATGCACATTAAAAGAGAGAAAATAACACTTGTTGTTTCTCTCGCAAGACAAGTACATCAGTAAAGTTCTTGATGGATTTAATATGACTGATGCTAAACCTCTTGGAGTGCCTTTACCCCAAGGATGATGCAGCTGCTAGTGCCATGAAGGGTATACCATATGCATCAGCTTGTGGTTCTTTAATGTATGCCATGGTTGCAACTCGACCTGACCTTGTTCATGCAGTGGGAGTTGTTAGTAGATTCATGTCTAATCCTGGCAAGCCACAGTGGGAAGCAGTGAATTGTATTTTCAGATACTTGAAAGGTACACAAAGAAAGTGTATATGTTATGGAAAGTGTACATTAGAGCTGCAGGGATTCTGTGATTCAGATATGGCAGTAGATCTTGACACCCGGAAATCTACCAGTGGGTATGCTTTAACCTTGGCTGGTGGGGCCATCAAGTGGTGTTCAAGATTGCATAAAATTGTGGCATTAGGTACTATATTTCAGCCACCGGCTTCTAAGGAGGCTATTTGGCTTGGCTGGTTGGTCAAGGATTTCGGTCTTTCTTCTCGTACTCTAGTGCTCGACTGTGACAGTTGGAGTGCAATATGTCTGGCTAAGAATGCCATATTTCATGCATGCACCAAACACATAGATGTTCGGTATCACTTCATTCGACAAGTCTTGGAAGATGGCCTTGTCACATTGACTAAGGTCAAAACCCAAGATAACCCTGCAGATGTTCTCACTAAGAGTCTTGCCAAGGCTCAGCATCAGCATTGCATGAGCTTAGTGGGAGTTGGTTGACTTAAAGGTGCCACATCGGGCCTTTAAGTGGGAGGTTGTTAGATGTAAAGGCCCTCCTGTACACGTGTATATTTGTAAGGGTGGGAACACACCCTTATCTTGTAACCTAATATATATATAATAACACTTATTCTTTTGTGTACCACACACATGAAGGTACACTCCAATCTCGTAACTCGATCTTGTACTCTCTGCTGCCGTGAGGCTAGCCCCTTCTGCTACAACTTTGTTGACTGCAATTTTGTGGCATTCCCGGATTGTTGTTATTCCTCTGCTGAATTCTAGTTAGGTGTGTCTAATGGTTTGGCCATCTCTTTCTAAACAGTAGTCTAAGCGCGCAGCAAGCTGGAAGTGTACTACTTGTGCTCCTTGTGGAAGTAGGTGTTGCCTTGCGAGTGAAGGTGTCTGACCATGTAGCTTCTGTTAAAGTAGGCAAGTGGAACTGGAGTAGCCTGGCTCTCAAGCTTATTTCTTGTATTGATCCCCTATTTTATGGTCCAGTCTGAGTGTACTTTAGGTAAGTCCTGAACCTATTGGAACAATTTTTGGGCTAAAATATGGTCTCCATCTGAGTATCATTTTTACTACATAATGTGTGCGGTATATATTTTTACGTTAAAACTCACTTGCTGAACCTGTCCACAAGTCACCTACTACCTCATCTGATGTATACAGTGGCTATGTTCTTTCTTATGAATACTGTAGTGTACTGTTGCTGGCCACATTTTTTTAGTCTGTATACCTTCAGATTATTATTTTTGTGGTGTCGTCTTCTATGCACAGAATGTGTTATGGAGTATACTTCTCCACGGCTCCCTTAAGTAGCCACCCAGTGAGGGCAGCTACATGTGAAATTGTTTATTCTAAAGAAGGTAGTCAATCCAATTAAAGATTCTGCAACACTATATATTGATCAAACGCAATGAAGCTATCGACTACAAGGCACCAGGTAGGATGCTTGACCATTCTCCTCTCAATCATGAGATCATTTGACATTCACCTTTTATTGGTGTCATATCAGCAATGAGCATGTGCATGCTCATGAAAGCTACTGATCATCCTTTTAAAAAGGAGAAGTACAAAAAGTGAAAATAGGATGATTGAGCAGAAGGCAGCAACCCAAGAGAGACAGCAAAGATTAAAGAAAAGACTGTCTTCTATTATTCTCTATAGGATTGCTGAATTGTTTGTCTTTCCGTTTTTGGAAAGTCCCATGGACATAAAAAATAACTCTTTTCTGGCAGAGTTGTCTGAAAAGTACTATAAAGGGCAGTGCTTTGGTTCAATGCACTGATTTGGTTTGAGCAGTCTGCTGTATCCAAAGGACAAGAGAGCTACCCAAAAAGGCTCATCCACAAGGCATAACAGCTATACAGCTGTCAGAAAGTGGGCATGAGAAAGCATGGTACTCACAGGTCAGAGCATGGGTTCAGGCACACGGACTTAGTATGGAGAGCCTACCCCCTTCAAGTACGACCCTGACTCACTCTATGCTCATCTCTCTAGCAGCAAGAGGAACTTGGTGTTGAGACAAGACCTTTGACAGCTATATATCAGGAGGGTCTGGGAGTCACCTAGCTTGGGGACAAGGATGTTAGATTACTTTGACCAGTTCCTCACGATATTGCCCGCAGGGTTCATAGTCTATAGAAACCACGTTACATGGACACATGGATGCCACATAGCTCACGGGTGGTGATTGGTCAGCTCATGGTGGGATCACAGAGATTCGAGATCAAGATTGAGAGACAGACGGGTGTCCTGGGGAGGAGCGAGCCTTCAGAGCATGCGCAGAGGTGGTGAGTTAGGAGCATTTTGTAGATGCAGCACAGATACTGAGATTAAAAGCAGAAATGAGGCCCTAATCAGAGGACAGCCCACTCTCTGAGGACCCTTGAGATTAGAGGCAGCTAGGGTGTTTCTCTTTAGAGATACAAAGCCATTGGGGATACATTACAGCCACATGCAGCTACACAAACAGACAGGAGGCAGTCACAGCTCACAGACTTCTTCCAAAGGAACAACATCTCGTAGTGCCACTGAAGAATGGCGCACTCAGATGAGGGCTGACCCTGCAACTGTCGCCAGGGCATCCTTGGCACCATACCTGCCTATGCACCACAACTTGCACCCCTCCTTTAGCACAAGATCGAGCCAGATAGCTTGATGTATTCTCATGATTGCACTACCCTAGGCATATAGACGTGCATATCTCCCTAGAGATAGAGCACCATCCCTCCTCAGATACCGTATGGATTACGATTACGGTCATCCCCAGACCCCTGTACACCTCTACCTATGCTCAGCCTTGTTTAGTTTATATCAGTTTTGTGTGGGTTGTTTTTCATTTGTTTTCCTTCGTTTTTTCTGAAAAACATATGGCACACATGCTACGAATACCTGATTTTTCTCCTAGGCTGATTTCAGCCTGACATAGACCTCTGAAAGCTTTCCTTTTTCCTTCTTTTTCTTCTTCTTCTCTCTCCCCCTCTCTCTCTCTCGCTCTATCTTTCTTTCTAATCTTTTCTTCTAATGGCGCAAAAATGAGTTTTTCCTTAACATATGAATATGTGATATGTGAGTGTCTCAACTACAATAGCATGTGAACTCCAAGTGGATGATTATAGGAAAAGCTCAACAGGCTAGTAGATCTGATGGCTATCAACTAAAATGTTGCTAATAAAGTACAATGTCTTCTTATTATCATGCTTCATTAAAAGCTAGATCATATTACCTCCCATGATATTAGTTTAAATGCCCCTTCTTTGTAATGGCAAGCTCAAATCTCATGCACTTCAAGGGGAATTTTGTACCTCTGCAGGTTGTCACACCGAGCTATCGTGCACCAGAAGTCATTATGTCAAGAGGCCAATACAATTCTACGATTGATATGTGAGAACTAAACCCTTCCACCCTCTCAATCTCTCTCCAGACCCTTAAAGAGGGGGGGGGGGGGGGGTTTCTTTTCTCAGTCTCACACACACACACACACACACACACACACACACACACACACACACACACACACACACACACACACACACGTGCACGTGCGTGCACACACACACACACACACACACACACACTGCGTACTCTGAAATTATGAACACTTTCCTAATGATTCAGTGGTTGTCCCTTTTTTTTTTTGGATCCAATTTATGTGCAATGAACAGATGGTCCATTGGCTGCATTTTTTGGGTAAGTTTCTTGAGCTTTTGTTTTTATGTTTAATTGTTCCCAATATGCTGGCCATTGAATAAATGAAACTAGTTGATGTTTAGGAGCTACTTATGAGGAGTATAAATCGCCAGAATCGTGGAGTTCTTGCCAATCCTCTGTTTGGTGTGTGGTAATAAAAGAATTTTCTTAAGGTTTTGCTTATATCTCATGCTGTATACAAATTAGGTGGTCTTGTGTTGGATTTTGAAGAACAAGATCATAGAAAGAACAAGAGAATAACGTACGCAAGAAATTATGATATTCTGATCAACTAATCATTCAAGTACATAGATATAACTGATTACAATGGAACTGGCCAAGAGAATGATAAACTGTTATATATTGAGGAATTTATGATTTGACATTCTAGGAAACTGAAACTGATGATGATGATGATGATGAGCATCATCGATACACATAACACTAGTAAAATTTTGAGTGAAGATCCTAAAAAGTAAAAAAATAGTAAGTATAGTATCATCTTGATTATAAGTAACATATGTCTTTCAAATCTTCACGTATTTATTGAATTTTTTCATCAAATTTATCTAGGACCTAGAGATCTCCCTCTAGATGTTATGTTTGCTGAGACAAAGATTTTTCTTCTACGTGTTTATAGGGCAGAAACATGATCTCTTGTTCATTTTTCCAAGTTAGTGTTTCCAGAGTATTATTACGTTTTCTTTTCTCTATCATTTATCACTCATTCATCGTTTTTTATCCAGTGGAGAACCCATCACACCAGAAGCAGGGGAGAAGTATGCAAAGGATGCTTACTCACCTTTAGCAGAACAGGTCTCTATACAAGCTAACAGAATTTTGATGCTCATAATTTTAATGATGCCAGTAATTTTGTGGTTTTATTTCACAGTTGGATGTGATATTTGACGTAATTGGTACACCTTGCTGGAAAGATATTGAAGGCATACCCAGTCAATCTTGGCGGGCTTACTTGATGGGTCTACCTGGGCGAGTATAACATATATCTTGCACTGCTCTGAATTGATGGTTCATATATGCATTAGATTATTTAACAGACACTTAAATGGTGAGATTCTATGAATGCAGTGCAATCAGCACGGAATACCTTCAATGATGAAGTATAAAGGGAATTTTCTTATTTATCGTACTCTCATGACAAGTTGTACTTGCATTTATGGCAGACTATGCAATGAATGACAACCATCAACTTCATTGATTATTGAGTCGTCTCGAATTGAAAATTTATAGCATTGGAGAGGATCTAAGACAATTAAGAAGCATCTGTGACCAGAGACTTGAACCCCCCTTCAGAGATATGCGCAATCCTGACACACATTGTCTCTTATTCTACCACCTTCAGGAGTCCTACCTATCATAATTAGGGGTTTGCTCGCCCAGCGGGCCGTTCTTGAGTTAGACTAAGTGTATTCTCCCACAGATGAATAACATGAAATTGAATTCTTCATACTACTGTTGAATAAGAATCTTCAAATAAATCACATTAAGCCCCCATTCTTCATTTGATTTTCTTGATCCAGAAGAACTGATCATCTAGAATGATTATGATGATGCTGATTGTATTGGTTCTTAAAAATTGTACATTCCACTTGGCAAGGTAAAGATGCAGTTACCAGAGAGAAGTATTTCTCCTTTCCTGTTGTTCTTCCTCTGCTGTAATGCTTACATGGACACTCATATTCTGCAGGTTAAAATCCCACTGACTGCAGGATCTGAGTGGTATTATTGTTATGGGTAAAGGCCATTGGAAAACATTAGTCCATTCATAAATGTAGATTTTGTTATGGCTACCATGACGGAATCCCTTTTTGCATTTGAACGTTATGCCTTTTTTTGGTTTGCCATAACAAATAGCATTATATACTACTTCCATAGTAGCAAATAGCATTCTTGGGAAGGAAGATTTCTCGTCACATATGCAATGGGTTGCGAATCCATTTGCAATGTAGGGTTGTAAGCAACATATTGCGAAGGGTTCTCAACGTGTTGCATTGCAACTATGCTGTATACTCTACAAGGTTCTACATACAAGTGAAAATGGATGTGATCTCCTTATTCACTGCGGTGTGCTGTTAAACACCGTAACCTTGGTTTCGCCAAGATTTACAGACAATTCATCATCTTGTTCAAACACATAAAAGGTTTTCAAATAGCACTTCATGCCCTTTTAGAAATCAGAGATGAATACAAATTAATATAATTTATTTCAAATTATCTGATTTCTTTTTGGATAACAAATTTTATTATGTTTTTATTCGTTGAATGATTTTTTTTTTTTTTTTTTTTTTTTTTTTTTTCATCACCAATTTTAATCTTATTCTTTTCTGCAATTTCTTGTCGGTGTTGTTGTTGTTCCTTCTTATGTATAATTTGTGTTTGTATTTACCATTTTTAGCTCTTACATTTGAATAAATCCGAAGTTATAAGGGCATACATCAATACAATATCAGTTGGATAACAAATTTTATAATGTTTTTATTCGTTGAATGATTTTTTATTATTTTTTTCATGACCAATTTTAATCTTATTCTTTTCTGCAATTTCTTGTCGTCGTCGTTATTATTGTTGTTATTTCTTCTTATTTATAATTTTTGTTTGTGTTTATCATTTTTAGCTCTTACATTTGGATAAATCTGAAGTCATTAGGGCATATATCAATACAATATCAGCAGCATATAATAGAAGTGGAATTCATGTTCTCCCTAGTTGTGCTCCACTGCCATCTAATCCTTTAATGTAACTCGAAGGTTCACCCATATGCATACGAACAATGTAAGAGATAGCAGAGGTAGCAGACATCCGTTTTCTGCCCCGATAGTGGAGTGAAGCAAATAAGAGATACCCTCTGGAGTGCATAAATGCCCCACCACTCATTTATTTAAGGCCTCAATCCCGATATGAGCTTCCTGGGTAGCCCGATGATCTGCAGTCTCCACATCAATCTGGTTTTCAGTACTGCATCAAAGCTTTGTGGAAGTCTGTATAGCTATAATTTATCCATTCCCCATTTGATATTTTCTCGATAATGGCCCAGAGGATCAAGATGTGATCAAGAGTAGAAAAACCCATCTCTAAATCTGTTTGTTACGGTTCTCGTATCCTCCCCATTCACCCATATGCGGCATCGATGTTGAAGACTGGATGCATATAACTTTGCTAAAGTGCGACAGAACATAATAATACGGGAGTTCTGAGGCTCCATCCTGCATTGAGAATAATTAAACTTATACGGTTACACAATATAGCTAGAAGCTTTGCAAGCATGTCTCTCACATGGATCAAACGTCCAGGCACTAATCCCTCGTGATCAAATCATCTTGTCGATTGTCAATGGCCTTCTTTATCATCTCTCCAAAAGGTCTCACACACGCACGCATGCACGTACGTACCTATGTAGCTAGGTAGGTAGGTAGGTATGTATGTATGTATGTATGTATGTGTATATATATAGATAGATAGATAGATAGAGATAGAGATAGAGATATATATATATATATATATATATATATATATATATATATATATATATATATATATATACATACATACATACATACATACATACATACATACATACATACATACATACATACATACATACATACATACATACATACATACATACATACATACATACATACATACATACATACATACATACATACATACATACATACATACATACATACATACATACATACATACATACATACATACATACATACATACATACATATATGGATAGATACATATAGATAGATAGGTAGATATAGATAGATAGATAGATAGATAGATAGATAGATAGATAGGGAGGGAGGGAGGGAGGGAGGGAGGGAGGGAGGGAGGGAGGGAGAGAGAGAGAGAGAGAGAGAGAGAGAGAGAGAGAGAGAGAGAGAGAGAGAGAGAGAGAGAGAGAGAGAGAGAGAGAGAGAGAGAGAGAGAGAGAGAGAGAGAGAGAGAGAGAGAGAGAGAGAGAGAGAGAGAGAGAGAGAGAGAGAGAGAGAGAGAGAGAGAGAGAGAGAGAGAGAGAGAGAGAGAGATTTTTTACGTCTATTAGGAGGCCGAACTCGGCTATGAGACAAATCGATGTACATGGGTGTATCTTCTGTGAGTCGGAAAAGATAAAAGTGCTGAAAAAACTGGTAAAGCTGATATAGGTCTCCCGTAGAATGCATGTGAAGATACCCATGAAAGTGGGGGATGTATGGAGTGCGATATCTATGATAGTCTATATGCAAAAGGGTAGTACAAGAAATGTGAGAATACATCTGAAACAACTTACTAGCTCCATTCTATACTAGTGGGCGGGTGTAAGATTTGATACATAGGTGGAGCGTGGAGATGGAGTCAGGGCCGCCCTGATGGCTGCAGTGGGATCAGCCATCATCTGGATCGTCTCTCCTCCATGGCACGATTGGCATGAGCTTGGATCTCTGCAATCTGGTGTCGGTGAAGTCTCGGGGCTCGATATCCTATTGCAAGGGTCATCTCCTAGCTCGAGAGGTATGAGCCTGCTGAAGAGTCACCCCTCTCGGTGTGTGAGCTGAGCGGGGGAGTGGTGCTGCATGTCATGGAACAAAGAAGTCAGTGAGCTGACTCTGTCTCCCTCCTGTCTAGGGTGCTGCAGTAAGCTGGCGTATGGAATCTGTGTGACTCTGTATCTCTAGTAAGAATCACCCGAGCTGTTGCTGGTCTCTAGAGTCCATGGTCTCTCAGAGGGTGGGCTGCCCTGTAAATAGAGTCTCGCATTTGCCTCTGATGACATCATATGTGCCACATCTGCATACAAAGTGCTCCTCATCCTCCATCTATATTGTGCATACCCTGCATATCCGCTCCTCTCTGGGAATGTTTGCGGCTCTGCCTATCTCAATCTCTAGTCGGTGTGATGAGACTCTTAACTGGCTAATGGCTACCCTCGAGCTATGAGGCATGTAAGTATCCATGTAGCGTGGTCGTTGGATGAAACAGTATGCTAGTATGTCTAAGAACCGGTCTCGGTAGTGTGATAGTCTCGATTCCAGGCGTGGTGTGTGCCATGTCTAACCAATGTAGAGCTGCCAGAGATAGTGTCTGAGCACAACATTCCTCTCATGATGGAAGAGGTGGATGTGAGGTGAGTCTGGGTCATACTGAAAAGGTGGCAATCTGTCCATGACTATCAAACGAGGCTCTAAATTCAGTGTACCAAGCTCTCTTATATCCTGACTCTCATATGTGTATAGATGCCTCAAAAGCTCCGTGTTTGAGTCTGTCTGTAGGGAGCTCTCTCATCAAACATAGGAAATGACCACCTCAATCTGTCCATCGCAAGCTCTGGATCCTGCTCCATTCTTCATCATGGGGGAGGTGTGGAAGATCATGACCTTGGTCTTGCCGAAGTTTACTGTCAAGCCCCTGTGTGTACAAAACTCATCCAGGGCATCAAGGTGGCGCTATAACCCGTTGGGTGACTCTAAAATCAATAGTGTCATCAGCGTATAATAAAATGGGGACATGTGTAGCTGCGAGGTCTACATCCTCTCCTTCAGCTTGGAGAATGTGGTCCTCAATCTCGGAGAATGTGGTCCTCAATCTCGTGGATGTAGAGACCAAATAGAGTGGGGGAGAGTGGACAACCTTGCTTAAGGCCGATGGTGCTAGCAATGGCCTCAAACATACCTCTTAGGCACTGTACCCTTCCAGTCACCTGTTCATAGAGTGCATAGATGGCCCAAATCATCCCTGATGGTACACCCAAGCTCTGGAGGCATCGGAAGAGCCTCTCTCGTTGCACAATATCAAAACCTTTGCGGAAGTGCACAAAGAAGCAATATAATCTATTCTGCACCCTTGCCCCATCAATGAGGCAACGCAAAATGAAGATGTGATCAATAGTGGCGAAAGCTCGTCGAAAACCTGCCTAGACTTGTGCTCGTAGTGCCTTAGTCTCTGCATATGAGCTTAGTTCCGCCTCAAGTATGGCACGGTGTAGTTTGGCCATGGTGTAGTTTGGCCATGGTGTGGCCAATCATGACAGTCCTACAGTTCCCTGGATGCAGGGTGTCGCCAGATTTGTGGATAGGCACAACAGTATGCCTAGTCCACTCTGGGAAGCCCTCCCCTATAGCCCGGTTGAAGACATGTGCAATAAACGAGGCTATACAAGAGGCTGCATATATGAGATGTTTGCTCTTCAATCTTGTGTGGTTTGTGGAACGTCCACGTCGTAGTTGTCCTATGGCCTTCTCAACCATCTTTGCTATGAAGAGAGAAGAACTAATAGGGCGAGGCTCAAGTGGCTGGGGAATGGGAGGCTGCCCAAGTACCTCATAGAATCTCTTAGCATAATCATGCCATGTATGTAGGTCCCCAATAGGTGTGGTCGGGCATGGCTCTTGTAGGGTACGCCATGCTGCAGCATTGTCCATACTCATAAAGAGGTGGTATAGCTCAAGCTCATGTGCCTCCTCAAAGGCTCGCCTCTTCCGACGTGTGAGGGTCTTCATCCATCCCCAAGCCTCTCTTTCGGTGATCTCTCCCAATGCTCGCTGAGCTTGTAGTTGGCAGTAAAGATCACTGCATTCTTAATCATATCGGCGATGTTGTGGCGTAGCCCCGGGAGGAGGTGTGTGAAGAGAATGGATGGTGTCTGGGAAGGAGCTGATGGCTGATGTCTGAAAAGGGGAAAAGAAAGAGGGGGGGAGAGAGAGAGAGAGAGAGAGAGAGAGAGAGAGAGAGAGAGAGAGAGAGAGAGAGAGAGAGAGAGAGAGAGAGAGAGAGAGAGAGAGAGAGAGAGAGAGAGAGAGAGAGAGAGAGAGAGAGAGAGAGAGAGAGAGAGAGAGAGAGAGAGAGAGAGAGAGAGAGAGAGAGAGAGAGAGAGAGAGAGAGAGAGAGAGAGAGAGAGAGAGAAAGCTCTGTATTTCAGGCAGGAAACTTGACAAAGAATTTAATTGGGCGTGTGGATGATGATGCAATTGACCTTCTGACACGAATGTTGGCTTTTGATCCTGCACGGCGTTGCACTGCAGAAGAGGCATTATCACATGCCTATGTAAGTGAAGGAACTATGCTGCTTCTCTCGATTTTTTAATGTGAAGTACCTTTGTGTGTGTGTGTGTGTGTGTGTTTGTGTTGTTGTTGAGAGTACCATGAATGGGAAAGACACACGCACCCGACCTCGTAAGGTAGAGGCACCCACTTGGGGAACTCTGAGGCATCCAGCCCTAGGGGGGACTTGAACCCTCACCATCTGCCTAGGAATACAAGGCACATCCGCTAAACCACGTAGTGATGATGATGATGATGCGATTAGTAGCTGCTAGCGTGTAATTTGGGTCACGTAGTGGATGATGATGCGATTGACCTTCTGACACGAATGTTGGCTTTTTATCCTGCATGGCATTGCACTGCAGAAAGACACATTATCACATGCGTATGTAAATGAAGGAATTATGCTTCTCACGATTTCTGAATGTGAAATACTTGCATGTTCATTTCATGTAACATTGGGGTCGCACAATGATGACTCAGCTCCCGTCATTTGCATGACAAGAAACGGTCATGAGATTATTTATGTATCTCTAAAAGTTATTAATGGGAGATGCATCGAAAAGGGCTTTTGGAATGTGAAAGGAGAGAGCTTTTTCCACTGATGGGGGCAAACAATGCTTACAAAAGCTTGGAAGAATTTTTTGTTGCTCTAAGGAAGAGAATAGTGAGAATGCACATTATGATTTGTGGTGCTGTATGCATTTGTGAGCTTGAGAAAAAAGAAGCCAAGGCTTGGGTTTGAACCTTGTTTTAATCGCTTTGTATAGTCTAACGTTCATTGTAATTGTGTATCACCTCAAGGGTTTACTCTACAGCCCACATTCCACTCCAAAACTGCACCCCACCATCCTTTTGACGCTGTGTATGCAGCTGACGCTGCCACGTAATAACAGTCAGTCTTATTAGTTTGCTGCAATCATAATAGCCCTATATGATTACAACCAAAAACGGAAAAAACGAACAGAAACTATTCAGAGGTGTAGATACATGCTTCTGCTGGCCCTCTACTTCGGGTAGTTTTCAATCCTTCCGATGATGGTTAACTTTCATACATTGTGCCATTTCCAAGCAGATTACGCATTGTTTCGTAGTACACACAGAGTAATAAATATCAATTTAATACTGTGGACTTAATCATCAATATCTACGCTTTGATAACACAATATTCTGACAAGTTTAGCAGCAGGCTTTGAATCCTTGTTCATACCCAACTGAACTATTTCAATCTTTCTTCAGATCTTTTTGTGGTTTGATACCTGTCAGTTAAACTATCCTTTATAGTTCAGTATGATACTTTTCTGCCTTGGTCAACCTGAAGACTTCGACAAATTTCACTAGCTCCTCCTCTTGCATGTTATATGTTAATACGCGAGTAATGGAGGTGAGTCTCTCTATAACTTAGGTTTTTCGTTTTTCAGTTCAAAAGCATGAACATGCCAGCTGATTCAAGCCAGGCCGTATCGGAAGATCTAACGTCTGCAATCGCCACAGGATCTTTATGGAAAATAAGGGACCCTTCTAATGCTCTGGCACAAATAGAGGTGATGTTCAATGGCTCTGTCCCCCCCATCCCCTAAACATAAAAAAAGTTTGATGTGTTATTTTATTCAAAAAGAACATTGCAGATAGTTGCGAGTCTGATGTTGGGCCATTCGTTTTCAATAGCGAGAGCTCGAAAGTTCTGAAAGGGACGTTGATGGAGGAAGAAATAAGCTTATATTTCTCCTAACTAGTGAAATTCAACAACAGCAGCAGCAGAATTTAATGCAGCGCTCTCTCTTGTGCTCCCTCGCAACTGCCAAGCTTCAACTGCTGCAGCAAAGAGAAATGATTACCCTTGCTCCACATATGATAGTAGTGAATCAGCCGAGTGCAGCTACGCCATCCCAGACACTTATGCTGGCACCACTCCAAAGTAGCGCGATCTCCTGTAAGGTCGAAACTGAGGCTGCAACATGCTGTGCCTGTGATTTTTGTGCGAAACCTCAAGGAAATACAAGTACTGTCAATGATATAAGGGGGGCTAAGAAGGTACAAGACAGCAGAGGATCTTTGCAAATGAAGCTGTCTTCACAACCTGATAAAACAGAATCATCTATTACAAACCTTGACGCGCAACCAAAACGGGCTAGGGGCAGTGCTTCAAAGATACCGCGGGCTCCTGTTCCTGTAAAATATACGAAAATTCCCTGGATTAAGGTGGAAAACACAGTAGATTCAGGTACTGTAAATGTGTCATCCACTACAAGCAATGATCATGTAGAGATAAATTTCTTCCCACGAAGATCACCGCGTTTTCGGGAGGGAGCATCGTTGACTATATCATAACAAGTCATCGCTCCACTGTAGACGCACGTTTGTAATTAATGTATCATAAACATATATTCAGGTCCATGGTAGCGCAGGCGTACGAAACGAAAGCTTGCTGTGCTATTCTCTCTCTCTCCCGCCCCAGGGCCTAGAATTGACAGGCATTTTGCCTGTCAAAACAGGTGTATTTTGAATCAGCCGAATGCAGCAACGCCATCAAATTTAGTCGTCAAAACAGGTGTCAAAATTTCGCTTATGAAAGGTAGAAGCAAAATTTTTCCTTGTCATATGACATTTTGTCTTGGCCGTGAAATGTAGGCCCTGTGCAAACCCCCCCGCCCCCCCCGCAAACCCCTCTCCCTCTCTCTCCCCCCTCCCAATAGCTTTGTCATCTTTTTCAATATGGAGTGTTTGAAGATTGTGCCTAGATAATAATCCTTTTTCCTTTTTTTCCAAATCGAAGGTTACGTTGAAAGTAAGACTTGCGTTACCCTATCAGCAGCCAAAAATGGCACTTTTTAGTTTATTTACCCTGAGAAACATGTAAAGAAAGCTTTTATTTTATTTTTTTTGACAGAACTAGAAGGGTAAATATTGACAAAAGCAAAATTACATCTGGTTACAACAGAATGTCATAACCCAAAAATGAAAGGGGGTTTACATCACTGAGGCAAGGTATGAGCACATGAGGCTCCTTTTCCTAGAGTACAGATTAAGCAATAATTGTTTCCATTTTCTAGTCATTGTTACTCATTGTATCATGAGTACTAGAATCACTAGCAGCAGCATCAGAAACTGAAAAATTACAGAGGTACATAATTTTCTTAATCCCAGTATTGCATGAGTAAGAGAATTCCTTGGGAATGGCAAAAAAATATGGTGGTTCCTACTTTTCCAAATGTACCACAAGATTTGGGAATGGTAGAAAAATATGGTGGTTCCTACTTTTCCAAATGTACCACAAGATGTGGTTTCTGATCAGATGCCATTCGTGCAGTCAGAATCGCCATCAGAGTGACGGTTTGTGAGCTGAAATTTCAGCACTCATTTCAATTTTCATCGAAGTGAAGATTTTGTCACATTCTTGTTCCTCAGTGAAATGGCGGGCAGCAATTATTTGTTTGGCATGCTTCAAGCTGAAGATAAGCTTGATGGGACCAACTATTCAATGTGCTCTTACATGATGAAACATGTTCCTGTTGCAAAACAACTTTGGAACATAGTGGCAGATGTAGATCAAAGACTGGCAGGTGCTTCTACTTCACAGTCTACTGTCACAGATGGAGCTTCTTCTTCGAGTACAGTGGTTTCTCCTTCTCCACCTACAGAGGAGCAGCTTAGATATGATGGAAAAGGTGCTCAAGCTCATGTTTTGATTGCACTTTCAATGAAGCGTCATATAGTTCCACACATTCGGTCATGTTCTACATCGAGACAGACATGGGACACTCTTGCTTCTTTGTATGCCGTGTGTAATGAAGCACGTGTTGCATACTTGAGGAAGCAACTTGAGGATGTATGTATCGCTGAAAATGAGTCGGTGGATGTGTATGTGACACGCATCAAGGACTTGAAAGAGCAATTGGCAAACATAGATGAGATCATTCCGGATGCATCACTCATTTCTACATTGTTGAAAGGATTACCAGAATCTTTTCAAAGCTTTGCTACTACACTTCACTTGGTTGCAAAAGGAAATCCTAATATGTATGCATTTGATGAGGTGGTGTCTCTTCTTTTGCAAGAAGAGCAATCTAGAGTGAATAGGAGTGGTTTGATTGAGAGAACGCAAGTACTTGCTATCTCACAAAAGGGGAAAAGCAAGTATGGTTCAGCTTTGGGTTCATCAAAACCAAAGCCTCAAGCTTCCTCTTCCCCTCATTCCTCTAATGATGGTGATTTGCAAAAGAAGAAGAGATGCAAATATTGCCGGAAGGCTGGTCATACAATTGATGAGTGTAGAAAGCTTGCAAAACGCAATGAAAAGAAGGAATATGGCATGTCTATTGCTGAAAATTCAGCAAATGCAAAGAATGATGAAGCTAACATGGCTCAAGATTTTTGGGCATGTGTTGTTACATGTCATTATGATGCTGCTTTACATTCTAAATGTATGGTTGTGAGTGAGGCTGATTTCGATTGGTTCTTTGATAGTGGTGCTTCAAAGCACATAACATCATGCAAAAGATTTTTTGCCTCTTTGAAAGATGCACCTAAAGGACGACATGTGGTGTGTGCAAACAATGCCTTCTTATCCTATCATTGGAGTCGGAGAAATTGAGCTTACGGCTGCAAATGGAGGTGTGATTCTCTTGAAAAATGCATTGTATGTGCCCGGTATCAAGAAGAACTTAATTTCAGTTCCGTTGATTGCCAAAGCTGGACTTCATGTACACTTTGTTGATGATAAATGTATGGTTCATGATTTCAGCAATGGCGATGTTATCGTGATGTCCGGTACATTATGTAATGGTTTGTATCGCATGGATACATACAAGAGGGCTGCCTTGAATGCCTTAGTTGCTCATACTTCTTCCATGGCTGAAATGGAGCTTTGGCATGCTCGTTTTGGTCATTTAAACTTCAATAGTTTGCTCTACTTGCAAAAGAAGGACATGGTTATTGGCTTGCCTACACTTGAGTCCATTGAAAAGCATGCATGTGAAGGTTGCATTCTTGGAAAAATGCATCGTGCTTCTTTTCCAAAAGATAGTCATACACACACTACAAGAAAATTGCAACTTGTTCATAGTGATGTATGTGGTCCGGTCAAGACTCCATCTTTTGGGAAGCATGTGTATTTTGTTACCTTCATTGATGATGCTACTCGCCATACATGGGTGTATCCTATGAAAGCAAAGAATGAGGTATTTTCTTGCTTCAAAGCATTTTTAGCTATGGCTGAAAATTTTTCTTCACAAAAGCTTTTGACTCTACGCCCGAATCGTGGTGGTGAGTACATGTCACATGAGTTTAATGCTTTTCTTCGTGAAAGAGGTATTTCACACCAATGTACGGTGCCATATACACCTCAGCAAAATGGTGTTGCCGAGCGTAAAAATAGAACTCTACTTGAAATGGCACGATGTATGGTTAAAGGAAAGCGTCTTCCTCATAAGTTTTGGATGGAAGCGGTCATGTGTGCAAATTATGTGTTGAATCGCTGCCCTACAAAAGCATTGAGAGTCATCACTCCTTATGAGGCTTGGAATGGTCATAAGCCTATGGTTAGTCATATGCGTGTGTTTGGTTGTTTGGCATATGCTCTTGTGCCATCACAACGACGTCACAAACTTGATGAGAAGGCAAACAAATGTATATTTGTTGGTTATAGTGTTGAAAGTAAGGGATATCGGTTGTACCATCCATTGACGAATACAATTATTGTGAGTCGAGATGTGGTATCTGCTGAAAATTCAGTTTTCCCTCTACTTGAATGTAAAAAACTGTCAATAGTTAGCTCACAAGATGTGTTCGATACACTCATGCCTTTGTTCCAAAATGGTGCGCTTGACTATGGCCATGTAGACCAACCAACTGAGGTTCAAAGGGCTGAAAAATTCCAGCCAAATAGGGCTGATAATGCAGAGAATTTCCAGCCAAACATGGCTGAAAAATTTAAGTCAAAAAAGGTCCAAACTGCTGGAAATTTCCAGCCACATATGGCTGAACATTTGCGTCAAAATATGGCTGAAACTGAGCATGAAATTCAGCCCATGCATGATGTACATATTGAAGATGTTTTACATAATGAACGCATGTCTATCAAGAGTGCACAATCTATGCCAAAGTGGTTGAAACAAACTTTGCAGGACAGCAAGTTGAGTGCACCTTTACTTGGTAGAACAAGATCAAACTCTCACCATGCATCAAGTAATTTTGTGGATTATTCTCTTATTGCTACAGCATGTAATGAAGAGCCACTTTCTTTTGAAGATGCATGTGACGATCCACAATGGATGAGTGCTATGCAATCAGAAATGGATTCCATACATAGGAATGGTACTTGGGAGTTACGTGAATTGCCAAAAGGAAAGAATTTCATTGGTACAAAGTGGGTTTATAAGATTAAGAGAAAATCTGATGGTAGCATTGATCGCTACAAAGCTAGATTGGTTACCAAAGGATATGCGCAACAATATGGCATTGACTATGAGGAAACTTTTGCACCTACTTCACGCGTGACTATCGTACGTATCGTGGTTGCATTGGCTGCCCATCGAGGTTAGAAAGTGCATCAATTGGACATAAAAACAGCCTTCTTGAATGGAGATTTGCAAGAAGAGGTCTATGTGAAGCAGCCTCCTGGATTTGCTATGAAAGGGAAAGAGCATATGGTTTGTCGGTTGCATAAAGCTTTGTATGGTCTCAAGCAAGCTCCACGTGCATGGTATGACAAAATACATAAGCACTTGATTGCTCTTGGCTTCACATGTAGTCCGATTGAAAGCACACTATGTACGCAAAAATGAGGCTGATCTTATAGTGCTTGTTCTTTATGTCGATGACATACTCTTGACTGGGTCATGTGATGCAAAACTTGACATTCTTATGGCTGATTTGCAGCATACTTTTGATGTCACTTATCTTGGTCTTTTGAGCTACTATCTTGGCATCCAGTTTGTATTCGTTGAGAGGGGAATTGTTATGTATCAAGCAAAGTATGTTGAAAAACTACTTCAGCGTTTTGACTTTGAGGATTGTAAGCCAGTTTCCACACCAGTTGAGACAGGATTCAGGTTCTCAGTTGAGGATTCCAGTGATGCATTTGACACTTCTCTTTATCGGCAAGCTGTGGGATGTCTTATATATGCATGCAACACAAGGTCGGATATACAGTATGCAGTTTCCCAGTTGAGTCGATTCATGCATAGCCCTGGCACTAAGCATTGGCAAGCGGTGAAATGTGTGTTTAGATATCTCCGAGGCACTTTGAGCTTAGGTCTCTTTTATGGCAGAGATGTTCAGCCATGCTTGCATGCTTTTACAGATAGTAATTGGGTTGGTTGTTATGATACTCGCGTGTCCACTAGTGGTAATTGCTTTTTCGTTGGAGACTCATGCATATCTTGGTTGAGTAAGAAGCAACCTACAGTGGCGACATCGAGTTGTGAAGTTGAGTATAGGGCAATTTTCACAGCGACAGTGGAGTGTATATGGCTGAGAGGCCTATTGATGGATCTTTGCATGGAGATTGATGTTGCTACGCATATTCTCACAGATAGTCAGAGTGCTTTGGTTGTTGCACGAAACCCAGTGTTTCATGCACGGACCCAACATATTGAGGTGCATTATCACTATGTGAGAGAGCGCCTTCATGTAGGAGATATTGATTTGGTATATGTGCCTACACAAGATAATGTGGCAGACATATTCACCAAAGCTCTTCCACGGGAAAAGTTTGAAGCTTTTCGCAAAGCTTTAGGTTTGTTACCTTGTGGGGGTTGATCTATCACTCCCTGTATGTGTTCACATCATTTGCTCCAGGGGGGTTTGTCACGCTTATGTATTCCTCGAGTAGCTTTGATGTGAACCTTTTCCCTATACATGGGCACTTTTTACTCTAGTGTTGGCTAGAGGTTTTTTCCCCATGTTACCACATACTTGATACTCTCATATGTGGTGGTACTTTGTACTTAGGGATATTATTCAGCTCTTACTTCAGTTGAGTTCATCGATCAATAGAGAGAGCTATTTCAGCCATCCTCTTCTCTGTGTGTCTTGCTGCATTTGTTCTCTTGTGTGTGCTTCTCGTGTGTCTCTCGCACTTCTACACACACCAAAGAGAGCTGATAATCTGGTGGGACCTCTTTCGAGCCAATCCTGAAAAGCTGTTGCATCTGAAAGGAAAAGTTAGTGGCAAAAGAAATAGGAATTTTGTACATGCTCTTAACTTTCATCCAGGACTTCCAAAAAGAACACATCAGTCTACTACCAATAGAGGAGAATAGATAGGGGGCGGAGATGACATCCTGAAGGTCAAAATTATGCCAACTTTTATAATTAACAATATTAAATTTATGAATGTTTCTTTTCAGCAGACAAGCCCAAAAATCATTACTGGTAGTTGCTCTCATGATCCACTTGGCAGCCAAGTAGCCATCCTAGAGGGACATATGGTACCAAACCCACCTTCTTCCTTCTTACAACAGATATGACTTTGGGAATTTTGTCGGTGTCTTGATATCCTCCCCACAGGAATCTTTTGGATAGGGCAATGACTTGGGACAGATGCTTTTTACTTGGCTGCCAACACGCAAGAAAATGTGTGAGAGTGGGAAGAATATAATGGTTAAGAACAAACACTTTGTGTGCAAGATTCTGCTGAAAAGACATCCATTTGAAAACTTTATCTTTGAATTTGTTAAACACACAAGACCATCTCTGCTCAAAAGTAATACCAAAACCCATTGGAATGGCTAGAAGACGAAAAACTTCCCCTTCTTCAATAATGAAACACTCATAATCTTTAATCGAGGTAGGCACAGCTTTATTAGATGAAAAGAAACCAATTTTTTGGTGATTAACAATGGAACCACTAGCAAAAGAAAAGGTGTTCAAACAAGAAAGGAAAGCATGAGTAGACATATGATCAGCTAGAGTAATCATGTTAGTGTCATCAGCAAACATTTGAAGGCCAAGTTGAGAATTAGAATTGGGAATTTGAATGCCTCTAATGTAACCTTGGGTCATGCAGTCCCTAACGAGCCAGCCTAAGAGCATCACTACAAATGGCAAAAAGGAGAGGGGAAAGAGGACACCCTTGTCTAATAGATCTGTGAAGTCTAAAGGGATTAGAAATTTGACCATTGATGGCAATCCTAGAGTTAGCATTCCCAAAGAGCGTACTAGTATACTTGATAAACTTCTTACCCAGCCCCACATCATGAAGGGATTGAAGATTGAAGTCCCGCTCTGTCCTATCATAAGCTTTGTCAAAATCAATTTTAAAGAAGAACGTGTGAACATCGATCTCTTTGACAAAGTCCCACCCTTCCCAAATGGAAATGATAGCATCAAGGGTATGTCTACCTGTTATGAACCCTTTTTGCTCGAGGAGAATGATATCATTCATAATGGGGCTAAGTCTACGGGCAAGAGTAGAGGCATAAATCTTGTATAGAGAAGTCAGACAAGAGATAAGTCTCCAGTTATTTAGGTCATCCTTGGGTCCTTTCTTATGAATCAAATTAATAACTCGAGAATTGATGAAGAAAGAAAGGGAACCTCTCCTTGTGGCTTCTTATCGGATCAAGAGAATGATGGGCACAAGAAAGTGAACCAGTTCTTGAAAAAAACTCATTAGGTATACCATCATACCCAGGTTACTTGCAGGGTTTCAATTTACCCCTCTCTTAGGAGGCATAGAGAAAACATTCGTAATGAAGCTGACAGCCTCCTACAAGTTGTCCGAGGTAGAGGTAGCATATTCACCAGAATTCCTTCTCAACATAGGAACAAATCTGTAGTTTTTTTCTTCTTTAACAAATTAAACATACGTTTATTCAGTTTGTCCACCTTACCAGCCCAAAATTCTCTTGACGTGACAAGGGCACCACTAGCTAAGAGGTAGTCTTCCAATCTTAACCTATTCTAAAGGTCAAGGGCCCTATGACTAATGCCATTGCTCCCTAATTGGGAGCTCCTTAATTTATCTATATATTGCATAATCATCGTCCTTTTGAGCCATATCTCTTTGGCCTTAGCCTTGTACCTAGTAAATAACTTTTGAATATCTTTGATAGCATTCTCCCAAGCTGTAGAAGGAGAGGAATGGCAGGCAGAGTGGTCATTAAAGATACTTATGGTCTCTTCTTTAACACAAGGGATCTTGAGAAGAGAAGCATCCAAGTGAGACCAACCAGACTTGTGCGAAGGGAAGTTACCATACATTTTAATCACAAGAGGCACATGATTAGACAATTGAATGGAATCATCAAGCACACAATTAAAATGCCACACTCTTGAAATTTAGAAACACTCATGTAGACTCTATCAAGCTTGGTAGACAAAAAGTTAATAGTACTTCTGTTATTCCAAGTATGGCCAGATGAGGTAGAACAGTCCATTAGGTTAAGAGAACTAGTCAAATGAAACCAGCTACATTTCTCCCTTCCCTGCATAATGTTATCTTTATTGCCACTAATCAAAACCATGTTGAAGTCACCAGAAAGAATCACATCACCTTGGATACAAGAAAGCTCTTCCCAACAAATTTTTCTGTCTAAAGGGCAATTAGAAGCATGTAGACTCACGAAAGTAAAATTCATGGGGTGTTTGCACCTAATTGCCACCCATTGATTGGTATCACTTTGGATTACTTCTTTCACAAGATGATGAAGATTAGAATTGATACCTATAGCTGAGCCACCTTTGTCGTTTTGAGTGGTTGGTGTAGTACCAAGTATGTTTATTGGACGCAATTTGGAGATTAGAAGACAAGCCATAGCTACCAACTTTAAGCTCTTGTAGGCAAATAATGTCAAGATGATAGGCTTTTTCCATCAGCCACCTATTGAAGACTTTTTCTCTAATAAGGTTAGTAATTCCCTTGATGTTTAGTGAGATGATTGTAATTAAATCCATACTATAGAAAAAGAGATAACTGAGAATGTAGTAGTAGAAATTCAAAAGAGTATTGTCAGTAAAACAGTATTCAAAAGAGTACATCATTTCTTGAGATTTTTAACAGGCTTTATAGTAGAGCTAGAAACTCTTACCACATCTTTTCTTTTATTTTTATCTTTAGACCTATTTTTTATCCCCGAGCTATAGGAAATTGGGTTGATTCCAATAGAATCCAGGTTGGCGTATGACCTATTCAAACTATCCATATCCATTTTGTTCAATTGATTCTCAAAAGTAGCTTGATTATCTTTACCTAAGTTGTCTTCTTCAGATGAGCTTTGATTAGAGGAGTTACCAGAGTTACTCTTTTGTGATTTGTTTTTTCTTCTGTTGACTTGTACCCATTCCTCTTGTTCTTGGTGAAACTCAACATTTAGTTGAGAGGGAAGACTTTCCTCCTTTTGCATGTTCACTTGGTTTTCTGGTAATTTATTGTCACTGCCATTGTCTTGTTCCAAATCTTAGAAGGGGTTCTACACAACCTCAAGGATAGCATCAAATTTATTAGACCATTGAACATTGCGTTTTTTCTTACCTTTGGTATTTGGCTTTCTGTGTGATGACCACTTGAAGTGTTGGTCCCATCCTTATGAGTCTTTTTACCTTGTTCTTTAGCAGTGTCCATAGGTTTTGAAAGTTTATCAGTACTGTTTTTAACCAATTGAGGACAATGCTTTATCAAATGCCCTTGCTTATAACAGTGGAAACAAGCATTAGGTAAATTCGTGTAAATGACTTTTTGGACATGAGCTTTAAACCATCAAAAACTTTGATAACTAATTCAGTCTTAACACTTTTAGCAGTATCAATTTCGACTAGGATTTGAGGGTCCCACCTAGGGTTAGAGCCATTCCTTGTTCTTCGACCCAGCACTTTGCCAATAATATTACCAAGCTTTTCAATCCACAGATAGTATTCAATAGGTAAGTCCAGGAACTCGATCTAGATTGGAACCTTAGTGGCTTTTGGCCCCCAAGGGTTGAAACCAAGACATCATTTAAGAAAAGAAATGGGTGTGTTTTGAATTAACCAGTGGACTTCAATAATCACATTCATAGCACTGTTGCCATTGTCAAAAAAAAGGAAACAGTTATTTGGCAAATATTGGACATGCTTCACGAATAGTCCCCAAGATTCCCAATTGGTTCTCATCCAATTCCTAAGAGCCTCTTGGGCAGGACGTGGTCCATGACAAACCCCTATCACAACCCTATCAAAGAGGTGATTATGCCAGTTGTTCAAAGAGTTTTTATCAATGGTCAAAGTGTAGTCCTCATCGTCTTTAGTTTCAGAATCAATGTTGGATTTATGAGCACTAATATTTTCAGTACAGTGTTGCTTGTTAGTGCAATTGTCCATCTTCTGTTTTCCCTTCACATCCTCTGTTGATCTAGTCCCAAAAAGGTGGTTGTTGTACATACAGAATGGAATTTCATGCTGGTTCTGGATGGCTTGAGCATAGTTGTGTCATTCACTAGTGTTCGTTCTACCTACATTGTAACTCGAGGGGGAATTAGTCCGGTTCCAAGGAGGGGGATTACTGTTATAACCTACACTTTTATCAGGTAAAACATTGTTGATAATTCGTTCTTTAAATATTGAATTAGGAGACACCCTGGAGATGTTGAAATCATCATCAATCTGCATGTTCTTATTCCCACTATCCACCAGCCCCGACCTGTTCTTAGAGAATGGGATCAGAGTATTACCTTGTTGAGTTAGATTGGGAGAACCTTGGGAGAAGCTGTTTTGCAGAGCTTCATGGAGAGCCATAGCATTCGAGTTTGAAAGCAGTAATGTTGAACCACCAATATAGAGACACTATGGGAGACAATCAACCGAGCACGAGAAGATACCAGAGCCGCACCCCGACACCCAAAGGGTGTCGTCAATAGAAGCTGGGTGAAACCTCAACAACCTATCAAGCCATGGTGAGGAAACCCTAATTCAATTTTTCCATCTTCGAAATTGTTTGAACTTCTTGAAGAAAGCTTTGATTGTATTTAAAATCTTTCACAGCATTGTATAGGAAAAAGCTTTGACATTAAGTAGCTTTTTTTATTAATGCTTACCTACCAGATGCACAGACACATGTTTGTAATTCATAGGCACTATATATCAAAATCAAGGACAATTGCTTATCTCGGCTCTCTGAGAGACATATATCTACCAAATTTTTATAGAGTAAGGGTAAATATAGCTGTGATTGAAGGATAAGGTACAGAAAGCTTTGGTCGAGCGAGTTCATGATGAAATCAACGTCATTTTGCAAAATTGCTTTACGAATGTCAAGGCCACAATGTCCGGCTAGAGCAACTCAATAAACATGCAATACACATACTCACATACATAAATACAAACACTGAGAAAGAGATGCACCATGGTAGTGGGTTAGAGTCCTTATTTTATTGAGGACTAAGAATTTTTTAAGCTCCTTGTCATTGTACCCATCCTATGCCCTTGTCGAAACCTTATTTTTAAGTTAATTTGCTTGTAAGGTCTTGGAAGAAAATGGAAGCTTAGAGTACCCGGAGGAATCTTCCTCAAGATTGATTTCAACAAACCTTATGACATGCTACAAGCAATTATCATGTAGAGATAAATTTTTTCGCACAAAGAGCGTGTTTTGTGAGGGACCATCGATACCCATAGCATTACAAGTCACCGCTTCACTGTGGAGGGCTTGCTATGTTCTCTTTCGCTCCTTGAAGTTGGTTTGTCACTAGAGTGTTTGAAGATTGTGCCAGGATAATAGTCCTTTTCTTTTCCTTTTTACATTTTTCCAATTGTAAGTCATTCAAATACGTTGAAAGTAAGACTTGCGTTACCCTAGTAGCAGCCAAAAAATTGGCAATTTTTAGTTTGTTCACCCTGAGGAACATGTCAAGAAAGCTTTGATTGTATTTAAAATCTTTCACAGCATTGTATAGGAAAAAAATGCGGCATAAAGTAGCTCTGTTTTGATCCTTACCTACGAGATGCACAAGCACATGTATGTATTACATATGCCACTATATATCAGAATCAAGGACAATAACCTATCTCAGCTCTCTAAGAGGCATGGCTATGATTTATACTGTTTGAGGGTGCATGGCTATGATTGAAGGATAAGGTACAATAAGCTTGAGGCAACTGAGTCCACGAAGAATTCAGCGTCATTTTGCATGCGCATTCAAAGTTTCCTAAAGTTGCTTTACAAATGTCAAGAACGCAATGTTTGGCCAAAGAAACTCTCTGCACACAAATAATATACATACACACATCATAAATACAAACTCAGAGAAAGAAATGCTCTACGACAATGGGGTTTGAAGTCCTTGTCTTATCGAGGACTAAAATATTTTTAAGTTCTTTATCTGTGTACCCATGGGACATTAATATCTCATGCTCTTGTCGAAACCTTCTTATAAGCTTAATGTGCTTGTACGGTCTAGGAAGAAAATAGTCACCTAGAGTATGAAAATTGAAACTTCTGAGAACCTTCTCTTCTTCAAGATTGATTTCAACAAAGCTTATGATAGGCTTGAGTGGGACTTTATCCTTTCGTTTCTCAAGGACCTCCATTGTGGTGCTATGTTTATCAAAATAGTTTCCACGTTATGGAAACTGTTCCAACTCATGTTAGTATTAATGGCTACCTATCTCCAATTATCTGTCTTAAGTGATCTTTCAAACAAGGTTTTCCACTCATCCCTTTGCTTTTTTCCATCGTTGTTGACATATTGAGTTTCTCCTTAGAAACCAAGTGCCATTGGGAAATGTTGGTGGCCTCTCCCTCCCTTGTAGTCAGGATGAGATGGTTCTAAGACTCTTCATTGATGACACCAATGTTTTTTGTGTAGAACAACATTGATTGTGTCTCCAACTTTTGCCATTGCCTTGAATTTTTATTTTGTGAAGCTTCTGCATAAAAAATCAACCATTCAAAATTCGCTTTCAAGTCATTATTTGGCCAGTTGCTACAATTATTGAGGGCTCAAGGTTGTCAAGAGCTCCCAAGTGGCTTGATTTTTCGATTGTTAGGCATCTTATTGGGTTTCAGCATTGGGATTGGGTGCTCACCAAGCTTGATGGCAGGCTCTACTATAAGAAGGGAATGTAGCTTAATATGGGAGGGCATGCAATGATATTTAACACATTCTCGTCTCTTCTATCATCTACTTTTTAGCTTGTTGGTGATCAGACAACAAGGAGTTGTGAAGATCCAAAGGACCTATAGAAATTACCTTCAGAGGTGCAAAGTGTGATCGAGTACAATATGTGAGAGGTGCATCTAATTTGTTGTCACGCAAAGTGTACACCAACCATTTTGGCATAGTTTTTTCTTGCTCAATATCAGCTCTCTCATCAACGGCGTCATGTAAATTTGCATCAGAAATGGAATGATGTGCATCATCACATGAAACCTACAACGGCTGAGAAGTTGCCTCATTAGGACCAGAACTAGACTGTCCACCTGTAAAAAGAGGCAACAAAGTATCATACATGTCTTTCGAGCTAACATATGTCTCCTTAGTACATGAAAGCAATGGATGAATAGTATCTTCCACAAAAACAACATCATGACTAACCAGAATGCGTTTATTCTGTGGATGATACAGACGATAGTCTTTACTTTCAGAACTGTACCCAACAAAAATACATTTTACTGCTTTATTATCCAATTTTCTATGATTTTAAGGCACTAATGCATATGCCAGATAAGCAAAAACACGCAGATGAGCAACAGATGGCTTGCGATCATGCCAAGCCTCATATGGAGTGATAGAATGAAGTGCTTAAGTGGAATACTCGTTAAGTACATATGTTGCACACATAAAAGCCTCAAGCCAGAAACTATGTGGTAAGGCCCGACTCTTGATCATACACCTCGCCATCTCCATGAGTGACCTGTTCTTACTTTCAGCAAATCCATTTTGTTGAGGTGTAAACGGCACTCTACACTGGTATTTTATCCCACATTCAGCCAAAAATGCATTAAAATCACAAGACATATATTCTCCTCCTCGATCAGAACGGAGGGTGCCCATTTTACATGCTGACATATTTTCAACCAAAACCAGAAACTGTTTGAAGCACATAAACACTTTGAACTTTGCTTTGGGTGGATATACCCATGCATGCCTAGAAAAATCATCAATGAAAGTTACGAAGTAAAGATAATTTCCAAAAGAGGGTGTTTGCATAGGACTGCAAACATCGCTATGAACAAGCTGCAATTTTTGAGTAGCCCGAACTGAACCATCTTTTGGAAACAAAGAACGCTACATTTTTCCCAAAATACAGCCTTTACATACATGTTTATGAGGTGCCTCGAGTTTGGGCAAAGAGGAAACCATTTTAGATTTCTGCAGGAGTAGCAAACTAGAAAAATTTAGATGATCAAAGCGTGCATGCCAAAGCTTTGCATCTAACATAGCCCGAGAATCATGTATTGCACATGCCAAATCATTTACAGGTCTTTCATAGTCTATGAGCTTATACATCCCACGACATAAAATGCCAGAAGCAATAATGACGTCGCCATTTGACAGATCATAAACTGTACATTAGTCATCAAGAAATTTCACAACCAAGCCAATCTTGGCTAATGCAAAAACTGATAAGAGTTTTTTCTTGATCCCTAGCACAAACAAAGCATCTAACAAAGTGAAAGAACTACCATTAGCAGTAGTTAAAATGATCTTACCAACTCCCATAACAAGATAGGAGGAGTTGTTGGTGCATGTAACAATATTCCCTATAGGGGCAGGCTCGAGTGAAGAGAAGAAACTGTGCTGCAAGGTAATATGTTTTGTTGCCCCACTATCAAAGTACCAAATATCTGAGTCTACTATAAACATGCACTACTCATGAGAAGATGGATCAAAACTACAAACAGTAGTAAACGCCCATTCTTCTTCCTGCACAAGATTAGCAGACTCTGTTTTCGGTGTAGAGGCCTCTGCAACAACCATTCTAGCCTCCTTTTTCTTTGCCTCTTTTGCAGCGAGTTTTGAAGAGTTCTTTATGATATGATCATGCCCTTTACAGTACTTGCAAAACAATTTTTGCTTTTCTTTAGTAAAACTGATTGCACCACTAAAGACTAGAGACCTTGCACATCAATCTATAAAATTTCAAAAAAGTTTGGATATTTTATGTCCATTGGGATTGACACCATCAATCACGATTGGCGTTGTCCATCGCGATCGACAGACCACGATGGATGCCTCTGTCCATCTCGAGAGGGAGCCTCCATTGCGATGAATACCCTTGTCCATTGCGATCGACACAAATATGATAATTGATAGTTAAATTCAATGAAAATCTAATCCATCACGATGCATAGGCCCACAATTGACATCAATAAATGTGAAAAACCAAAAATATGAGTCCATTGGGATTGATAACCCATGAGGGACTGCCTATCCATCAGGATAAACACCCTTGTCCATCGCGATTGACAAAAATATCACAATTGACACGGTAAAAACTCCATCCATCGTGACGCATAGGCCCACGATTGACACACATTCATGCAAAAATCCAAAAATTTTTATCCATCGCCATTGACACCATCAATCATAATTGACACTGTCATAATTGACAAGTGTTAGCAGCCGGTGTGGACGAGCTACTTTCATTGTAATTTCAATTCTTATTTTCAATGTAATTGAAATGGAGGCTTACGAAGATATCAAGAGTTTCTGAAAATTGTTAATTTCCATTATTCAATATTTCAAGAGTTTGGAACGGTGTGAAGCGCCTACCCATTTTACGAAGAAGTACGATATTGTATCTTACGAACACATTTCGAGAAGTGACAAATACGGAATAAGCAGATATGGAGAACTATGGAGGGTGAAGTCTGTATTTCTAAAGTCGAATCGTAGAAATGTTACTGGAATGTACTTGCCTTCATATTCTGGAATCAAGAGTCTATTTCGCTATGTAGAAACTATGATTATGTGCACATTGTGTATGATGGATTGTTTCGGTGTGCAATCAATGTTATTTTAAGTGATGGAATAGAAACACATGTTTACGAGTATTGTGTATTCGTAAATCTCCTTTCCTAAACCTGTATATTTGGGTACTGTTAGTCCATATGCAACCAATACGCTAAACATATGGCGACCACGATGGGATGGGGTAACAGAGCATAACACAAAGTGGATTGATGCCAGTACGAAGTGGCAAAGAGTACTTACAAAGGGCTCATCATCACGATTATCTAGACAAATTCGTGCAACAGAAACTCGCAACATTGAAGCTTGAAGACATTCTTCTTGAGGATGCAATTACTATTATAGAGGAAGTATAGTTTTGGGTGGAAAATGGAGTTTTACCCCCCAAGCTTTTGAAGGATCTAGTCTTTGAGTGGAAGGACGGTAAATTAGCTAAAGTACGCTGGCACGGGGAATTTGGTGGGACCAACGAATAGAACCACTTGCAAGAAGAGAAATACCTTGTGGAAGTAGGTCAAAGTGGTGGCAGTGTAACCCCGTCGGAATTGTAGTTAGCTTTAATACCCTTACCTCAAACCGCTACCTTACAGATGCTTGTTAACTCGATGGCGAACAGGCACCCATTACCAGTGTTAAACTATACTCATTTTCATGGGTGAGTGGATGAGGATCTAGATGTCCACGTATGGACATTTGAGAACCAGTACTTATGTAACCATCATAATTTGCATGATAATCGGCACAAATTTCAGGTGTTTCAAGCCACGTTAGTCAGCGATGTAGTAAAATGGCTTATATGAGTACCCTCCGGATTACTTTTCAATATACGATGAGTTGAAGGTGATGTTTTTAGAACGATTTTGGAGTGCTAAGAGTGTTTCGGAGTTACATTCTTCACTTTAGTACATGCTGCAGAAAGGGACGATCGAGCAGTATGCATCAAATTTCAGAGCTACTTTGTAGCAGTTTTCGGCAGATAAATGTCTTGCCGAGGAAATGTTAAAAGAATTCTTTGTTGATGGACTTCAGCCACCCATTAAAGGGAAAATCTATATGTACACACCCGACCAATCCCGTACGCTAGATCAGATTATTGACTTAGCGATCAGGATGGATCAGAAGATGTAGTTTGCCAATTTGGGCTCGAAGAAGAGTAATTTAGTGTTCAAAAAGGGTGTGATCCCAGAAAAGCATATTTATTGCCTATGGTCTAGGAATGTGGGCCACATTACGACTGATTGTTCACTTAACCTGGTATTTTGTCCCATTTGTAACAAAACTAATCACAGTTTTGAGGAATGTCGCTTTAATGCACGAAATACCTTGGTGGCTACTGCAGAAGTAGAGGTACCTTCTTGGAAAGAGAATTTAACTGGGTATAAGCCCCAAGTTTCTACCGGACAATGGCAGAATCACCAGGATGCTAGAGTTTCAGGACCATCTCAATATTCGGATTCACAGCAATTTTTGGAGTAGCGATGTGGCTTCCGGCAAAATAGTTAAAAGTTTGGCAGAGGACGAAGATTTCAACAACCTGGACCAGGTCACTCTGGTAATCACCCAATTCAGTGTCAGTTTTGCCTACAATATGATCATAGATGGTGGGAATGCGAGGAGGCTGAGGAATATGATCAGGGGAAGCAAGAAGCGAAGCTTAAGGCATCTATGGCCAATGTGGCGACTTTGGAATGTTTGGAGCCATCCGGAGCAGTAGTTGCCTGGTCTGAGAAAGAGTATTCAAGTGGGTAGAAATCGGATTATTTAACTCTTGCACAACAGAAACAAACTTTGAAGAAGGTAGTACAGTGGGCTACGGAGTACCTGTCGCACTATGTGGATTCTCCATTATTTCCAGTGGAATCTTTCGAAAAGAATCGTATAAAAAGTACACTTGGTATGGAATCTAAAGAAAGCTCCCAAGATCCATCAATGGGTACTGGACCGAAAACAAGTCTAACACATAAACAAGGTTCGGATGGGCAGAAGCAAGGGTATAAAGATTAGGAACCACCAGTAAATAAGGAGTATTGTGAAATTCTACAGGAATCACACATCCAACTATTCTTAGGGGTAACGAGCTTATCTCCCCAACAGAGAACCTCTCCCTGACATAATGATAATGCACCGCAATGTGCTTAATGTGAGCATGGAATAGAGGGTTGCTCGCAACTGCCAATGCGCTCTGACTCTCAGTGAAGATGGTGGTGGTAGAAGACTGACCAACACCCAAATCAGCCATAAGGCGTCTGAGCCACACACACTCAACAGTCGCTGTGAAAGATGCCCTATGTCATGGACACCAAGAAAACCATTTTAAACCTTAGATTCTATGTCAATTTCCTATATCTCATGATTGGCTTAGATTTTAGAGAATCTAATGTTTCCATTGTGTCTGGAACGTGTCAAAACCCCAAGATCGACTATCTATTTGCTGAATTCTGACACCCGGAGGTCCTCATTCAAGTCAATGACATCATGATGACATCATCAAGTCGCAACCGCCCTTGGGAACCGCCCTTGAAAACCTATATAAGGAGGGGTTGGCCACATTCATAGTCAGTCTTGCCAATACCAGTCTTGGGAGCTCAAGGAGTCGTGACCACCAAGTAAGTACTCTTCAAGTTCCAGTTCTAGTTCTTGTCTTGTTCCTTGTTCTAGTCTAGTTCTTGGACATCCTATCTTGTCCCCTTGTAATCTCATAGTACGAGATCCGGTCGAGTTCTTTCGTGTATCCAGTTCATCTCCCAGAAGGGAGTTCTTGTAATCCAGATATCTTGTCTCATACTTACGATCCCGGGTTGTGGGATCTCCTGTATCATCTCTAGTCCAGTTTTCCATACCTATTGGTCCCGGGTTGTGGGACGTCTTGTATCGGTTACATCTTCTTGTATTATTTTCCCTACGTGGGTGTTCTTGTAATCATAAGTGTATTTCAGAAATCTTGTCTACTGTAGTCAGAGAGCACAATCTAGTGCTCCCCTAACATTTTGGCAAGACTACCTTCATCAATACCAAGAACCATGGAGATTATTCGAGAAGAATGTTTTTCTACACTTAAAGTAACTCAACAACAAGTCCAAGAGATACGAGAGAACCAACAAAGGATTCAAGAACAGAGTATTCAAGATGTAATCACAGAACTTCAAAGGCGAATTCAAGAGCTACAGGTCATTGTAAGTCAATCTTCTTCAAGGAAGAAAAGTCCGAAAGTGAGTATGCTTGAGAAGTTTGACGGGACAAGATCAAAGTTTCGAGGATTTGTGCAACAAGTGAAGCTATTCATATAGATGCAACCAGACAGGTACCCAGATGATGCTTCTCAAGTAGGACTCATAGGAACTCTATTATGTGGTCCTGCTCTTTCATGGTTTGCATCTATCCTTGAGAAGGACATGGATATTTTGCATGATTTCAAGGCCTTTATTCGAGAGTTCACATCTTCATTTGGAGATACCAATTGTTCACGTGTTGCGGAGACAAAGCTAAGGAAGCTACATCAAGGAAATAATGCATCAGAATTCAGACAAATCATTTGTGATCTCACATGGCACGAGGATTATTTTATCAATCAATTTCGATGGGGCTTACGTGACGATGTCAAGGACCTCATGTTAACCATGCCCAAGGTAAATACTTTGAATGAATTCATGAATCAAGCAATTGAGTGTGACAATAGGTTGTTTGAGAGAAAGCAAGAGAAGAAGGTTTCTGTCCATGATCGAGAATACAAGTTTACTGATGGAGAGTATTAATCTCCAAAAGAACAACCTACTCTTGTGATTAGAGCACCTCTATACCAAGAGTAAGTCAAAAACTTTACCAAATTAGAGCTCCAATCTCCAAATTATCAAAAGTTCAAAATTTCTGTGAAGAAGATGAAACATAGAAAGTCTGCTGCACAAATTCTTCTTATTGACTTATCAAACCTTTAAAGTTTTCTATGAAAATTTGTATGGAGTGTCGCCTAGACATTGCACACCTCCTCCAAGTTAAAGTTCTCCAAAAGATTTAGTATAACATGAGAAATCAACTTCACAAGTTACCTATGTCCAAATCTGTACTTCTGAGAAGTCGATTTGACACCCCTAACTTCTTAACTTTGGTTCTCACAATGTCGAACCCGTTTTACCAAATCCTTTTGGCTGTGGATAGCTTATCTCTCAACTTAGATTTTGAGCTATCATATGTGTAAAACTTTACACTGTGCACTGAGCACTACTCATTTCTTTAGACTCGAAAATTGCGCCTGTTTCAGGAGACTGTGAACACTCAACACATATGAATGTTCCTACAGATAATTCTCCTAACCTGTTTGCAATTAGACTCTAAAACTTTGGTCAAAGATTCATCAACTATCAACTTAGATATCCTCAAAAGGATTTCACAAATGATTTACCACAGAAGGAGCAGACACGAAAAGTTCGGGCGCAATATTTCTTTCATTTCTGGAGAAGACTACAACTGAAAGTGAGAGAGAGACTTCCACTCACTTCTCATGTATCTACTGACATTTACAATCACTTATTTCTCTATTCCTATGCTCATACATAGTCTCTTCTTGTCTTCTCTCTATACCCCGACATTTTTTCAAAAGTATTTATAGGCAATTATGTAGAAACTTTTATCAAAGCATAAGTATATGTAACCTATGTCATAACTAATGTACATATGTGTACATGTCCTTCATTCTTGTGAATATAACCACCTTCTTTGCTTCAAATCTTCAATTGGTGATTGATCTGCACCAACAGCTCCCCCTCAATCATTAATTGAGATTTCTCCTTTCTTCTTTATACCTGCCATGTCTTTAAACTTTTGTAGCTTTGGTCCATCCAAGCTCTTTGTAAGCATATCAGCTATTTGATCTTTTGTTGAAGTATGTATGACTTCAATCTCCTTGTCCATCACTTTCTCTCTTAGAAAGTGATACTGAATCTCAATGTGTTTGGTCCTGGCATGGAAAACAGGATTAGCAGCTAAATATAATGAACTCATGTTATCTCCAAATATAATTGGTATCCCATGCACAATATCAAGACTCTTCATCAAGGTCTTGAGCCAAATCACTTCCTTTGCAGCTTCAACCATGCCTTTATACTCTGCTTCTGTAGAAGACAAAGCAACTGTATGTTGCTTCTTGGAACACCAAGAGATAAGTTTATCTCCCACATAACACATGTATCCAAAAGTAGATCTTCTATCATCTGGATTACCTGCCCAATCTGCATCACTATAAATTTTGATATTTGTATCTGAGGTAAACCCATAATACAAACCTTCATTGAGTGTACCCTTAATGTACCTCAACACTCTTTGACCTGCAATCCAATGTTCTTTCCTTGGGCAATGCATGAATTGAGACAAAACCCCTACTGCATATGATAAATCAGGTCTAGTTAAAGTAGCATAAATAAGACTACCAACCAGACTCTGATATTGTCTCATATCCTTGAACTCTTCACCACCAAACTTACTCAATTTGTGATTCACCTCCATTCGTGTAGGTGCTACCCTGCAATCATCCATTTTAAACTTGATTAACAAGTTCTTCAAATACCTTTCTTGGGTCACAAATACTCCATGTTGAGTATATGTAATCTCCATGCCCAAGAAATATGACAAGTCTCCCAAGTCACTTATTTTGAATTCCTTTTCCATCTGCTTCTTGAGTCTTTGTATTCCTTCTTCATCTGTACCTGTAAGGATTATATCATCAACATATATGCACATGTATATAAAACCATTATCACTTGCTTTGATAAGCAAGCTACTATCTGCTTTAGACACCTGAAATCCAAGTTCTTTTAAGAACTTTACAAGTCTATAGTTCCATGCCCTTGGGGCCTGCTTCAAGCCATACAAAGCTCTCTTGAGTTTGCACACATGATCTGGATACCTTTTATCTTTGAACCCTTGAGGTTGCTCCATGAACACATCATCTGAAATATAACCATTCAGAAAAGCATTTTTCACATCAAGTTGACATAACTTCCAACCTTTACATGCAGCAATAGCTATAAGTGTCCTGATGGTTGTCATCTTTGCCACAGGACTATAAGTCTCATCATAGTCAACACCATAAGTCTGAGCAAACCCTTTGACAACAAGTCTAGCTTTGTATCTAGACACACTTCCATCTGCAAACCTCTTGGTTTTATAAACCCATTTGCATCCAATTATTTTCTGACTATTTGGCTTTGGAACCCAATCCCATGTTTGATTCTCCAATAGTGCATCAAACTCTTCCTGCATAGCTTTCTCCTATTTTTCCTTACCTCTTGCCTCTTCATATGTAGAAGGGTCTTCATCTGTATTCATCATATAAGCATAATCTTTTGTGGCCAAAAATGAAGTATCATAGCTATACCTTGTAGGTTGCCATCTGTTCCTTGTAGACCTCCTAAGCTCTCCACTTCTTGAGGTTTCTGGTTCTTCATATTCAGAATCAAATCTTGGTATTTCTTCCACTTCAACCTGCACTTCATTATTCTCTTGTTCATCAAATATTTGAACCTTTGATTTACCTTTCCTTTGGCTCACTTCTTCTTCATTACCTGTATTGATATTAATTGTACCTGCATACCAAGTACTTTGCTCATCAAATGTCACATCTTTAGAAACCATGAATTGTTTTGTAGATGGACTCCACAATCTATAGCCCATCTGCTTGTCATCATAACCAATGAAAACATATTTTTCAGCTTTAGGCTCCAACTTGTGCCTTAATTGTGATGGCACATATGCATATGCCACACATCCAAAAACTCTGCAATGATCCAAGGTAGGTTTCTTACCCCACCATGCCTCATATGGTGTCATACCCTGCAAGGCTTTACAAGGTAACCTATTAACCAAATAAGTTGCTGTATTTACAGCCTCAGCCCACAAATAATTGGGACAATTTTTCTCCTTCATCATGGATCTTGCAAACTCAACAAGTGTTCTATTTCTCCTTTCTGCTACACCATTTTGTTGAGGAGAGTACCTGCAAGTAACTTCCCTTTTTATACCTGCATTCCACAAATAATCACTGAACTCATTAGAGAAATACTCTCCCCCTCCATCTGACCTTAGTCTTTTCAACTTGTGTCATGTAATTCTTTCTGCATATGCATGATAGTGTTTAAATGTATTAAACACTTCTGACTTATCTTTGATCACATAAATAGTGATCCATCTAGTAGCATCATCAACATAAATCACATAGTACCTTGACCCATTTATACTGAAATCCTTTGATGGCCCCCACACATCTGTGTGTACCAACTCAAGCTTCTCTGAGTACATAAAACCATGCTTGGAGTAGGAAAGCTTATGAGCCTTACCTAATTGACATGCCTCACATCTGTATGTCATATGTTGACCTGCAACATTAGGCAAACCAAGCACTGAATCATTATTAATCATGTCTTTAATACCTCTTTCATTGAAATGTCCAAGCCTCTTGTGCCAAAGATCTAACTCAGAGATCTTATGTCCTCCATATGTGAACATAGCATGACCAATATTGCCTTGAATCTTCAAAGTAAATAACCTTCCTTCTTTCTTCCCTGACACAATCTGTTTATACCCTTGGCTAGGGTCTTCCACATATACTCCATCATTAGTAAACCTTACTTCATATCCCTTTTCAACAATTTGTCCTACACTTATCAAATTCTTAGGAATTGTAGGAACATACAAGACCTTACTCAATAAGATACTACCATCCTTAGCCTTCACTGATCCAATTGACTTCACATTGTGCTTTGTGTTGTCACCTATTTGAACAACATGATTAAACACTTTATTCTCCAAATCAGTCATCAAAGATATATTACCACTCAGGTGATTGCTACACCCTGAGTCAATATAGAAGACTCTCTGATCTTCATTCTGACTTTCACAAGTAGCATTCATTATTAATGTTGAATCCTCCTTTTGATCTGAAGCATAATTGTAGTAAGTGTTGTTGTATTGTTGACTTTGGAATCCTCTACCTGCATTTCTTCCAAAGTAACTCCTACCACCTCTGCCTCTGAAATTACCTCTTTGATTTCTGCCTCCTCTTCCTCTTGCATTATAGTTTTGACTGTATCCATTATTATTCTGAGTATTATGCCAACAATCATTAGCTAAGTGATTTGTCTTGCCACAAATCCAGCAAGCTTTGCCTCCATCTTTGTTATTCCTGCCTCTTCCTCTACCTTTGCCACCTCCTCTTCCTCTTAGGAAGTTGGCTTGACTAGTTGTACCTTCATCTTCACCTGCTTGTTGCTTTCCTTTGCTATTCTTTTTCTTGTCCTTTGAGTACATTGCATGACCTGCACTCTTGTCATTATCTCCTTTAACATCTTGCTCAAATGTTAGCATATGACCTAGCAATTGATTTAAATCAGGAGTGAAATGATCAAGTGATAACTCTGTAGACAAAATGAATGGCTTCCATTTGTCATCACCTCTTAAACCTGTAAGAATTTGCCTTACCAATTTATCCTCCTCAATGTCTTCATCAACAGCTCCTAAGGCATCTGCAATATCTTTCATCCTTGTCACATAATCTGAAATAGATTGAGAGGCCTTCTTCTTAAAGGTTGTAAACTCTGCCCATAAGGATGCCTTCCTTGACTTTGTAGTATTCTGGAAATGCTCCTCCAAAGCATTCCAAATATCAGTTGCACTTTCAAGACCTCGAATATGAGGCAACAAGTAATCATTGACTGCCATATATATAATGCTCCTAGCTTGAGCATCTTTCTTCATCCAATTTTTCAAATCTGCTAACTCTTCCCTAGTTGGAACACTAGGATCTCTGAAACTTGGCTTCTCCTCTTCACCTGTGATGTAGGCTATTAAATCTTTGCTCATAAGATGAGCTTCCATCCTCATTGACCATGCAGGATAGTTTTCCCTATCCAATTTCTCTATCTGAAGAGAATCTCCCATCTTGTGTCCTCCTGTGTATTGAAAACTTCAACCTTTATGAACAATATATGTACCTTTACTTCGAGTTAGACTCCTTTTGTCCTTCTTGATGTTGTATGATCTCCTCCTCAAGCTTTGCCTTCAAACTTTCACCTTCTAGCTCTTCAATTGTTGAAATTCTTGAATCTGCAGCAGTCGGGATCCTCCTTTTCTTGATTTTGATGTCTCCTGCTCTGATACCACTGATGGAGAGTATTAATCTCCAAAAGAACAACCTACTCTTGTGATTAGAGCACCTCTATACCAAGAGTAAGTCAAAAACTTTACCAAATTAGAGGTCCAATCTCCAAATTATCAAAAGTTGAAAATTTCTGTGAAGAAGATGAAACACAGAAAGTCTGCTGCACAAATTCTTCTTATTGCCTTATCAAACCTTTAAAGTTTTCTATGAAAATTTGTATGGAGTGTCGCCTAGACATTGCGCACCTCCTCCAAGTTAAAGTTCTCCAAAAGATTTAGTATAACATGAGAAATCAACTTCACAAGTTACCTATGTCCAAATCTGTACTTCTGAGAAGTCGATTTGACACCCCTAACTTCTTAACTTTGGTTCTCACAATGTCGAACCCGTTTTACCAAATCCTTTTGGCTGTGGATAGCTTATCTCTCAACTTAGATTTTGAGCTATCATATGTGTAAAACTTTACACTGTGCACTGAGCACTACTCATTTCTTTAGACTCGAAAACTGCGCCTGTTTCAGGAGACTGTGAACACTCAACACATATGAATGTTCCTACAGATAATTCTCCTAACCTGTTTGCAATTAGACTCTAAAACTTTGGTCAAAGATTCATCAACTATCAACTTAGATATCCTCAAAAGGATTTCACAAATGATTTACCACAGAAGGAGCAGACACGAAAAGATCGGGCGCAATATTTCTTTCATTTCTGGAGAAGACTACAACTGAAAGTGAGAGAGAGACTTCCACTCACTTCTCATGTATCTACTGACATTTACAATCACTTATTTCTCTATTCCTATGCTCATACATAGTCTCTTCTTGTCTTCTCTCTATACCCCGACATTTTTTCAAAAGTATTTATAGGCAATTATGTACAAACTTTTATCAAAGCATAAGTATATGTAACCTATGTCATAACTAATGTACATATGTGTACATGTCCTTCATTCTTGTGAATATAACCACCTTCTTTGCTTCAAATCTTCAATTGGTGATTGATCTGCACCAACATTTACCTCAGTTCCTCAGCAACATATGTTGGAAGAATCTAAACCAGAACCCATGCAGTTGGATAACATCAGGGTAAGACGACTTACACCAAAGGAAAGAAAACATCGAAAAGACAATGGATTATGCTTTTATTGTGGAGATCATGATCATATGGTATTTGAATGTCCTAAGAAGAAGAAGCAAGTTGGAATTAGGACTTCTACAATCACCATCCCACATCAGAAGGATCATCATCAAAATGAAAAAAGGAGTACTACCCGTCATGAGAATCATGGCCTTGATTCTGTACCTCGATATACTACAAATCCTTTCCATTTTTATCACGGATATCCATCATCATCATATTCTAGTACCGCATACCAAGAGCTCTACAAAGACCAAGACCTATGAGGATTCAAGTTCTAGAAGATCTCACAGTCATATAACCGCTCCTCGTGGAACTCGTCGCTTGAGGGGGAGGTGATATCATGGACACAAAGAAAACCATTTTAAACCTTAGATTCTATGTCAATTTCCTATATCTCATGATTGGCTTAGATTTTAGAGAATCTAATTTTTCCATTGCGTCTAGAACGTGCCAAAACCCCAAGATCGACTATCTATTTGCTGAATTTTGATACCTGGAGGTCCTGATTCAAGTCGATGACATCATGATGACATCATCAAGTCGCAACCGCCCTTGGGAACTGCCCTTGAAAACCTATATAAGGAGGGGTTGGCCACATTCATAGTCAGTCTTGCCAATACCAGTCTTGGGAGCTCAAGGAGTCGTGACCGCCAAGTAAGTACTCTTCAAGTTCCAGTTCTAGTTCTTGTCTTGTTCCTTGTTCTAGTCTAGTTCTTGGACATCCTATCTTATCCCCTTGTAATCTTGTAGTACGAGATCCGGTCGAGTTCTTTCGTGTATCCAGTTCATCTCCCAGAAGGGAGTTCTTGTAATCCAGATATCTTATCTCATACTTACGATGCCGGGTTGTGGGATCTCTTGTATCATCTCTACTCTAGTTTTCCATACCTATTGGTCTCGGGTTGTGGGACGTCTTGTATCGGTTACATCTTCTTGTATTATTTTCCCTACATGGGTGTTCTTGTAATCATAAGTGTATTTCAGAAATCTTGTCTACTGTAGTCAGAGAGCACAATCTAGTGCTCCCCTGAAACCCTATACTCAGCCTCACAACGTGAAGTGGCCAGCCTCATCAGAGTAAAAAAAAGCATGCAAATCTGGCGATAGTGATCCCCCTTGGGATAAAACAAACCAAGTAGCTGGGTAACACTCAAGTAGCAAAAGATGTGCTTAACCGCCTGCCAATGCTTGAATCCTGGGCAATGCATAAACTTGCTCATCTGTGAGACAGCAAACTGAATATCTGGGCTAGTAATGCATAACTAAATCAAGCATCCAACAGCCTGCTGATAGAGAAAACATCAAATGCATCTCCAACATCATGAAGACTCAGTCGTAAACCTATTTCCATAGCAGTGGCAATAGGTTTACAGTCTTCAAGGCCAAAACGCTACAATAATGTGTCAATATATTTCGTTTGACACAAAGCCATTCCACCATCAACATGCATAAACTGAATGCCCAAATAGTGATGCAAATGCCCCAAATCAAACATCTCAAATGAGACATGCAAACCACCAGCCATTTTGGCATAGTTTTTGCCTCCTCAATATCCGCTCTCTCATCAACAAGTGCATCGTGTAAATCTGCATCAGAAATGGGATGATCTACATCATCACATGAATCATGTAGAGGCTGAGAAGTTGCCTCATTTGGACGAGCACTAGACTGTCCCACCTATAAAAAGAGGCAAAAAAGTATCATACATGTCTTTGGAGCTAACAGATGTCTCCTTACTACATGAAAGCAATGGCTGAATGGCATCTTCCACAAAGACAATATCACGGCTAACCAGAATGCATTTAGTCTGTGTATGATACAGACGATAGCCTTTACTTTCAAAACTGTACCGAACAAAAATACATTTTTCTTCTTTATCGTCCAATTTTCTACGATGTTGTTCGGGCACTAATGCATATGCCAAACAACCAAAAACATGAAGATGAGCAACAGATGGCTTGCGGTCATGCCAAGCCTCATATGGAGTGATAGACTGCAACACTTTAGTGGGACAATTGTTAAGTACATAGGTTGCACACATGACAGCCTCAAGCCAGAAACTATGTGGTAAAGCTTGACCATACACCTCGCCATCTCCATGAGTGACCTGTTCTTTCATTCAGCAACTCCATTCTAATGAGGTGTATACGACACTGTACACTGGTGTTTTATCCCACATTAAGGCAGAAATGCATTAAAATCAGAAGACATATACTCCCCTGCTCGATCAGAACGGAGGGTGCCTATTTTACATGCTGACAAATTTTCAGCCAAAACGAAAAATTGTTTAAAGCACATGAACACTTCGGACTTTTCCTTCAATGGATATACCCATGCATGCCTAGAAAAATCATCGATGAAAGTCACGAAGTAAAGATAATTTCCAAAAGAAGGTGTTTGTATAGGACCACAGACATCACTATGTACAAGCTGCAATTTTTGAGTAGCCGAAACTAAATCATTTTTTGGAAAGGATGAATGTTGCATTTTGCCCAAAATACAGCCTTCACAAACATGTTTTCCAGGTGCCTCAAGTTTGGGCAAAGAGGAAACCATTTCAGATTTCTGCAGGTGTAGAAAACTAGCAAAATTCAGATGACCAAAGCATGCATGCCAAAGCTTTGCATCTGACATAGCCTGAGAATCATGTACTACATATGCCAAATCATTTACAGATCTTTCATAGTCTATGAGCTTATACAACCCAAGACATAAAATGCGAGAAGCAATAATGATGTCACCATTGGATAGATCATGAATTGTACACCTATCATCAACAAATTTCACAACCAAGCCAATCTTGGCTAATGTAGAAACTGATAAGAGATTTTTCTTGATCACTGGAACAAACAAAGCATCTGACAAAGTGAAAGAACTACTATCAGTAGTAGTCAAAATGATCTTTCCAACTCCCATAATAGGATAAGAGGAGTTGTTGGCGCATGTAATAGTATTTCCTGTAGGGGCACGCTCGAGTGAAGAGAAAAAAACTACGTTGCGAGGTAATATGTTTGATCGCCGCACTGTCAAAGTACCAAACATCTGAGTCTATTGCAAACATGCACTCCTCATGAGAAGATGGGTCAAAACTATAAACAGCAGTAAACGCCCATTCTTCTTCCTGCACAAGATTAGCAGACTCTGTTTTTAGAGTAGAGGCCTCTACAACAACCATTCCTGCCTCTTTTTTCTTTACATCTTTTGCAGCCAGTTTAGGACAGCTCTTTATGATATGATCATTTCCTTTACAGTACTTGCAAAATAATTTTGCTTTTCTGATTTCTTTTCATCTTTGTCTTCCCTCTTCGATGTGCAGAATTAGCAAACAGCGAGTCGTAACAAACGAGAACTATGTCGTAAAAAGAGAACACTCTCGTCAAAAATCAAGCAAATGGAAGCTTATTTTTGAGATTCCTTTATACCAGTATACGTATATTACAAAAATGAGGTGAAAACATGTGATTTTTGATATTTTTTGTCATTTTCTCATAAAAAAAGAGCTCAAAATGTAGTCAAAATTTCACTATATAAGGCATTGACATGTCCCAAAATGTATATGATAAGACATTGACATGTCCAAAATCTATATGATAGGACATTGACATGTCTAAAATCTATATAAAGAATGTAGAACTGAATAGTTCTTATACAAAAATAACATTTTAGACATATTTTTAATGGGTGGATATCTGATTGTTAGTCAAAATTGCTACAAAACATGGTTTCATTAACCAAACTACTTCGAGGCATATACAAAAGCACTAAAAATGTATGAGAGCTTCAATGCATCTCACAACTTTGTCGATCTATGTCTACACCCTCATCATCTGATGCACTTGATTCAGTCTCATACTGTTGAGAGCTCTCTTCTTCTTCTTCTATATCCACAAGAGCTCTGTATTCATCCACGTACATACCAAATTCTGCAGGATCATGCACAACTCTTCTTGTTTGCCTATGATTTCCTGTACCACATACATCTGGAAGCTTTTGTTTTATCATATTGATGGTTGCTTTCCTCAAGTGACCTGTTTTTGTCAAGGAAAAATCATAAACAAGAATATCTACATCATCCATTTTAAGAGTGGATGTGCTTCGAATATTCTTTTGCTTTTTTGAACCTGATCATTTAGTATCACACACCATTTCTAAGTTATATTTACCTGTGAATGCATTACTACTTTTAGTGTAATACCAATGCACCATCAAAGCCTCTATTCTTCTCTGATCAATATCTTTAGTTATCTCTAAAACCTTTGCAATCCAAAATAGTCTGGTAGCCTCATCACCATCAGCAAGAACTGCAATAAGTGTTCCAACATTTATCTCTATTAAATTTCCTTGCCATCTTGCTTCTGCCTGTTTTGTCATCCTTGGGCCTACATAAATATTTCTTTCTGGTGGATGTATAAAACTTTGAAGTGCATCTGCATTACATGCTTGGGCCACATTCACGGATCTTTGTGTACAAAAATCCCATGTGAATGGAACATCAACTGGCCAGTGACCTGCAATTGTATACTGTATAATCTCTTCTTGATGATTGAAAAAGTCCTCCCACCAAGATACATCTTGATCTCCAGCATATTTTTTTGCACACTCAATATGTCTCTCCTTTTCAATGAGTGCATGCATCCAGCTTTTACTTTGATCAACCACATTTTCACATCTTTCTGTATTGTTTTTATCTTCATATGGTGATTGTTCTGCACCACACACTGTCACAGTAGACAAATTAGGCACCTGCAATAAGAATCTGCATCCCTCTTTAGGCTCCCACCCAAGAGAAGATGAATACTGCTTTGCAAATAAAAGGGTTATTTCATCAACCCTCCTCATCAAGAATACATGGTTGAAACTAATATTGTGCAATGGAGCCAAAACCTTAGCACTGTTATCAAGGCCCATTGAGCAAAAGTGCTTAAAGTCATAAATCTGTGTGAGGTGTTGAACTTCTGGTTTTGGAGTATATGCTTCTGAAATCAACTCAGATAAAATTGGAAGAGTAAAAGCATTGTTACGTGCCAACTTCTTAGAGAAAGTACTGAACATTTGATCAATGTGATCATGAGTGTGGCCAACCAGAAGGAAATTTACCTTAACCTTCTGAAATACCTGTTTTTCAACAAGCATGCTTAAATATCCAAAGACTGTAGAATTTTTATTCTCTCTTGCAGTATTATCTAGTTGCAAATATAGAGTTGGTGGCAAAAGACCCTTCCATGATTGCAAAACATGGTGAATGACAGTAACTGTAAGGTTTGGATCATTATGCACATTCGGATATGTGAAGAAAACCTTGGACATTACAGTTCCATTGTATAGCAAAGCACCAACCAAATGCATTTGCACAAGGACTTCATCTCCAATGTCCTTAGGGATGCGATAAAAATGTGGTAAACAAGTTTTTTTTTTGATCCATACCATCGATCAACAAACACATATAACGCTCTGGATTTCTGAGTGCTTTACTTCGATGATGAATTGCTTTCTTTCTCTCTAAAGCTTGACTCTCACGATGGTTGTTAAGAAGGTTTTTAAAATTATTCTTTTCCTGTGGTGTTGTAGCCCCTTTTGCCATGTTTTTCAAAGTGGCGCAAACTGAACATTCACCCATTCTAACTTTACGAGGAATAGAAACATTGTTAAACTCTTCCTTCCATAATCGAGTAAAGTGACGATACAACACATAATTCTCATTTCTATTTTCAATGTCTTCTCTATATATTTGAAATACCTCTCGACGAGTAAAGTTATCTGACAAGTGCAACCTTCCAGTTGTAGGCATAACCTCACAATGCAAGCTAAAATAGTTCATCATCCAATTCATTGCATGACGTCCAACAGATCCTTTGGTCCCAACATGGAACGTATCCAAAATGAGATCCCCATTCAAAAGCCCTTGTTGAACCCTATGTATTCTAAAATTTCCCACACCCATTGCAATTTTAAATGCAGCCCTACAACATTGCATCCCTTGACTAAAGAAATATTCAAAACCAACACGTGTTACTGACATGTTATCCTCAATCATTTGCATGTGAGAAACAAGGTATATATCCTGCCTTTCCCTATCTAAATGGAGGAATTTTTCTCTTAGGTGCTTTAGTTTCTTCATTCCTAAATTGTACAAACATTTCAAACCACAACAATGCTTCACAATATCCAATGCAATCTGTCTATCTGAAGTAAGAAATTTAAATCTTTTTTGACTTACTTCACGAGGCCTTCTTTTAAATTGTAGATTGAGCTCGTTGCTCCACGTGCACTTGAGTCAGAAGGGAGATCAATGGTTGGATCAGATGGGAGATCAAGAGGTGCATTTGGTTGAGCAGCATTGCACTGTGAATTGGATAACTTAAATGACTCAACAGAAAACATGGAACCATCAGCACATCCTAAATCATAGGGATCATCACTTCTGTGGAAAGGATCAACTGAGAACAATGAATCCGAAACTGTATCAATATGAGCAGAAGAAGCTGATGCCCAAGCATCCACTGAAAAGATTGAACTCATCTTCACTGAGTTCACAGAAGACTGAAGATGAATGACCTTTTTAAATAAGTAGAAATCCGAGATCAAGTGAAGATGTCACATCAAATGTCACCTCAAGAAGATATGAAATCAAAAGTTTATTAAAGTACATTAAATAACATTAAACATCAAATTACATCAAATAACTTAATTACTCAAATATACACTAATAAGGGAACCAAAGATTTGATTCACTTTTGAAATGAGAAACACAATTGATTTCTAACTAGATATGAGTCATTGAGTCTTAGCAATGTGAGTGAATCAAAATATATCCAAGTTCAGTTCCAACTGGATTATATATTAAAATTGTTTGTAGTAGTGCCATTGAAGACTATACAAGAAGAAATTTTACCTTTGGTACTAAATAAGATTTCAAGGATTAGGTTTCATTGTAGTCTTGGCTAGATCTCAAAGAGGTAGATGAAAGTATATGAAAAAAGAATTATGTGTAAAAGAGGTACTTGGAATGTTTATTCATACATTAATTTTCCATTTCAACAATGTGTTACAAGATAAATGTGAATATGAATTAAAGTGAGGAGGATAACACTATAAAGATGTCATTAATCTCCCATATTCAACACAACTTAGACTTGAAGTGTAATTTCCATGCAAATGTACATAAATAGTTGCAAGGTTCTTTACTTGAATGTTTATTCATACATTGATTTTCCATTTCAACAATGTGTTACAAGATAAATGTGAATATGAACTAAAGTGAAGAGGATAACACTATAAAGATGTCATTAATCTCCCATATTCAACACAACTTAGACTTGATTTTCTCCCAAGCAAGAGATTCTAAGAAAATATCTCTACATGAGATTAGACATCCTCATGTACATACCATACTCTTGCCATTGAAAGGTAATTTCCATGCAAATGTATATAAATAGTTGCAATGTTCTATGAATATTTCATTAAAGTGGCTCTGAAACAGCCTATTTGTGTGAGTGGTATTCCCTGGTTAGATTGGTTGACAGATATAGTTAGCAACTGGACTCATTCAGTTAGATCCAGTTAGTCTCTGGTTCAAGTTACCCAATTGCCTATAAATAGCAGAGGAGGAGATCATTCTCATTTTCAAAATCCACGAGCAACAGAGAGCAACAGAGCACAGACAGCTATGGAGCACAGAGCTCAGCATACAAGCAAGGCAACTATAATGGAGAAGAAGAATGTTGGCAAGAGTACCAAGAGGTAGGCAAAATCATACCATAAAAAAATATTCTTAAAAGATTCCCTTTGTATGTTTGTGTAAAGAGTCTGCTTTCTAGGTTTTTATTTTTCTTAGCTCTAAAAATACAGATCCAATGAGGGTACAGCTCGATGCCTGGCATCGACTTTTAGGTGTAAGTCAATGCTAGGCATCGACTTGAGGCTGCAAGTCGATGCCAGGCATCGACTTGCACGTGCAAGTCGATGCCAGGCATCAACTTGAGGCCTCAGGTCGATGCCTGGCATCGACTTGCACCAGAAAGTCGATGCCAGGCATCAACTTTGTCTGCATGTCGATGCCAGGCATCGACTTGCAGGTGCAAATCGATGCCAGGCATCGACTTGCAGCCTCAAGTCGATGCAAGGCATCGACTTGCCTGGCATCGAAGTTTGCCTTAAAGTCGATGCCAGGCATCGACTTTAGGGAGCAAAGTCGATGCCAGGCATCGACTTTTGGGTGGAAGTCGATGCTAGGCATTGACTTTTAGGTTCAAGTCGATGCCAAGCATCGACTTTTAAGTGCAAGTCGATGCCCGGCATCGACTTGCACACAAAGTCGATGCCTGGCATCGACTTGCACTTAAAAGTCGATGCCTGGCATCGACTTGAACCTAAAAGTCGATGCCTGGCATCGACTTGGGCCTTTGAAAACCACATTTACGTATGAGCTGATTATTCCAAGCGCCTTCAGGGATGCGGAGTCCAAGAGTGAGAGGCCCTTCAAGAAACTGAAAGTCACCATGGGCTCTGGTGATCAGCAACGTGACAAAGGCATTGGTCATCAAGCGAAACCAAAGAAACTTATTGTATCCTTATCCTCTGAGAAGGCCAACAACCCGCTAGGAATATCCTCAGGTGGACAGAGTAGCATCAAAATTCTTGAGGATGATCCAACTATAAAGGATAGGTCGAGGGACGCTGAGGTTTTAAGGACAGATCGTCCACTGCGGGACATGACAAATCTGGAGTGGTGCCTCCAGTATGTTGAAGAGAAGAATGCAGTCCTTCTTGTGTTCGCAGGGGCATATGGGAGAGGAAAGATCACGACAACACAAGGTTTTCAGTATGGCCTTGTGTACAAACTGGATTATGAAGATGAGGATTCTGACAACCTGCTTTTCTTGGTAGAGACATCGAAAGGTTTGAGAAATGTTATATGCAAGATGGATTTCTTGTGCCCAGAGTGCTGTGTTCCAGATCGTCTAGCTGAGATATGCAGGGACTCAGTCAATCTTATCAAGGACTTGATGCCATGGATCCAGGGCAACATCATGCCAACACAACAGAAGATGACAACCCCTGTAAAGGCAAGGGGTAAGCAGAGCGTGCAAAAAAAGCTTCAAAAGAAAAAGAAGAGAATTTCAGAAGAGGAGTCTTCTGACTCAAGCTCTAGCTCTGAGGATATAATTGTTGCACCTAGTGGAGAGCTTGCCTCGGGTGTTCTTGGTACTGAGCAGAACAAGATGAGAGAGGATATAGCTAAAAGAAAAATTGTGAAGAAGGGGCAGTTGTTCCACCTGCCAATCAATATCATCCACAGGCCACCAATAGATCCAGTCACAGGGAGGAGGCCCCTTGAGATCAGGGAGCCCCACAATTTACATGTGCAGAATCTTAAGAAGAAAATGAGAATAAATCCTCATGCTACTGTTGTGCCATTCCTTGTCATGGTGGATCCGAATGAGTGCAGCTCTGTGGAAGAGTTCAATGAGGGTTTATTTGAGGAGTATACTTATTATGTGATTGGAGGTTCACACTCTGCAGAGGCCCGTAGACAGCTAGTGAAGGAGCACCCTACCACTTTTTTCTTTAGGTATGCAGAGTGTAAGATATATGCTGGTCTTACAACTGAGGAAGCCAAGCTTCTTGCTTGGGATCACAACAATGACAATGACTACAGGCGAGAAATGTCCTCCATAGAGAGAATTCGGTTCTTCCACCATGAATATGAAGACTGTCTTGTTAAGGAAGCTGGAAGAATACATCCCAATCTACGAAAGCAATGCCTTATTGAGGTTGGAATTGCACTGGATGAGAATAGAAAGTCTGATGCCTTGAGGAAATATGATCCATGGTTTCAACTAGCATTCAAAACAGGTGAGATCTGGGATCTACAGGATAAAATTTTCACAATGTGGGAGAACAAGGAGGTCAAGGGCCAGAAGCAACGAAAGTCGAGGCCAGACCCACAGGTTGATCTGAAGGGAAAGGGAAGGAAAGCTGACCTCTCAATTGAAGAGGCTCCCGAGGACATGAAGCTGACACCATGGAGGGCCCTTCAAGGAATTAAGGATGATACATTGATCATATCAACTTTGTCAAGGGTAATCTCCAAGGACTTAAGCTTGGAGGAGATGGTGACTGAGCTCAATAAGTATGTATGTTATTCTCAGATCCTTTTTCCCTCCTCCCGTGTTTCTGGTCTAACCTAGTCTCTTTTTAATTTCTGTGACTGTAGTCATAAAGTTTACATGAAGATTCAGGAGGTCATGATGAAGAGGCTGGGTTGCTTTTCTTGGATAGAGGTCCAAAGAGACTATCCAACCACATCATCCTACAAAGCTTTATCAGAATATTTCATCCTTTTCCGTGATTGGGTAGGTTCTCTTTCTGAGGTTGTGCCTGGTTTGCCATTAGGTTAGATGCCTTGATTCACCAAACCAATTTAATGCCAGGCTTTTAGTACGAATTCGATGCCTGGCATCGACTTACGGCTAAAGTCGATGCCTGGCATCGACCTGCAGCCAAAAGTCGATGCCTGGCATCGACTTGGGGGCATAAGTCGATGCCCGGCATCGACCTGCAGCATAAGTCGATGCCTGGCATCGACCTCGTGGCATATGTCGATGCCAGGCATCGACTTATGTCCCAAAGTCGATGCCAGGCATCGACTTCCAGTAGAAAGTCGATGCCTGGCATCTACCCCCACATGAAATCGATGCCATTCATCGCTTCCTTATGTTCTGCTTGCTGTATTGAAGAGCTCATTTAGTTGTCTTTCCACGTTTTTCTGCAGAAACCAAAGAAAAGTAAGTCTGCGGAGCTACTAGATGATTGCCCCCCTGCATTCCTGGCTCACATTCAAAGAGCAAGGCATGAGAAATCTAGGCTGAAAGCCAAGGAGATGGATTTTGATGATGAACCCGATCTTAAATGTTTCTCCAATCCCCTAGACCCCCTTAGGCCTGTATATTACAATGTATTCTGTAGTGATGTAAATAATATTTGTTCTGTTGTGCCTAGAAAACATTTCTCCCTTCTCATAGCGGACATACCCTATGGATTTAGGATGTTGGGATCAGTTAATGATGATGAACCCTTCAAACACCCTCAGATTCGGAAGATGGTCACTGATTTTGCAGAGTTGACTATGTCTCCTCTTTGGAGGATAGTAATTTTCCATAGCAGAGACCAGTCCTTCTCTATTTCAACTGCTCTGAAGGCAAGATGTCATGCTGTGGAGTGCCTCACGTGGTAAGTAATCTTCTTTCTATCTCCGTGCTTTAATGATGCTCTCTGTGACTCATAGTTCTTGCTTGCAGGGTGAAGACAAACATAAATCACACTCCTTTGCATAGGTTTGTGAGCTCCACTGAATGCATTACAGTTGGCTATTATGATGAAGTAAGCAAAAGGAGAGTCAGGGAGCATTGCAATGAGAATGGGATCTCAAATGTGCTCATGTTCCCAGCCGTTACCAAGAAACTTCGTCATGTAGCTGGGGACATGACATTGGTTAACCCCTATCAGAAGCCACAAAAACTCATAATGAGATTGCTTCAGCTATTCTCCAATGATGATGACTGGGTCCTAGACCTTTTTTCGGGCACAGGTAATTTCAATTTTCACAATTTCCATTAGTCATGGTTGATTGACACCTCTAAGTGGTTTTCTGCTGTTTCAGGAACGACTCTGGCTTGCTCCTTAAAGATGTTCAGGCACTGCATAGCTGTGGAGAAGGATGATGCTCAAGTGAGCTTTATTAGAATGAGAATCAATGGGCTGAATGAATGCCCAGATGAAGACCAAGAGGTTGGAAGGAAGCACATTGCAGACACGGAGAGATTCCAACCGGCTTCAAGGGAGCCTGTTCCCCCACTTGCAGATGAACCGGGGGACATGGCTGACCTTGAAGAGCCAATCTTGGAGCAAGAGAGGCAGGATATGGGTTCTAATGTTCCAGAGGATCCCAATATCCTTGAGCCTAAGGAAAGCTATGATCAGCTTCTATTGTAGATTCATATTACTCTTGTACTTACACAGGAAATGTAAAACATCATTTTAATATAAATATAATGTCGAGTTCTGCTTCCACTTTGTGTTCAACTTGATTTATCTTGAGCATTTCTCTGATCATGTGTGAATGTTTCTTAGTATAATTTTGTTGATTATTATCTTCTCTTGGGAATGCTTTTGTGAAATGTATTTCATATGATTCTTGATCGGCTGAAGAACTAGTTTTCATGGCAACAAGAATTTTATTATATCTATCTTGACTACTTGGGATATGAGATCAAGGTTCTAGTGACAATATTTACAAGCAAGAACAAGTGATGCTTTCTAGATATTGTAAAATGCTCACTTTATTGCTTGATATAATGGTCTTTAGGTAAAAAGGAAAAGAGAACATGTCTTTGTTCTCCTTTGTTGTGACTCAGTGTTAGCAGATTTTTGCTTCCAAGTTGAAGAGCTCCATTTTCCTTTACCCTTTTGACTAGTCAGAAAAGCTTGATTTGTAACTCGCATAATGGACCTGTTCTGCTTGGACTGATCTTCCTGCAACGGAACAGAGACTAACTCCTCAAATGACAAGGCATTTGGATTGCCTTTCATCATCAACCGAAGAGTAGAAGCAAAAGTCTGCCTTTCTTTGATCTTTGTTAGGAAACTGTCCATAGAATCATCTTCATTCATGTGCTCACTCTCCAACTGTTTTCGGAGGTAAGCAACACGAACCTCATTCCTAGCTTGGTACAATGTGGTGAGTGTATCCCAAGCATCCTTAGCTGTTCTACAAGAGCGAATGTGAGGAATAATGGCATGTTTGACAGACAAAGCTATCAATGCATGTGCTTGAGCATCTCTGCCATCCCAATGAATCTGCTCTACAGTAGGTGCAGCAGAAACCATAGCATGAACAAGAATATGCAGAATATCATCATCTTCGATACCTGCATCAGCTTCAGTACCTGTAGTTGTAACAGTTGCAGGTGTGATAGGACGTTTTTCGATACCCTGCACAATGTTTTGCAGTCGTTTTGCAACCAATACATGTCGCATCATATAAGCCCATAACGGGTAGTTGGTACCATCCAACTTATTCTCAACAGCCAACATACGAAATATATCACTGCTTTGAGCCATGGCCGGTGACTAAAATACCTTGATGTAGAAAATTGATTGTATCTCAAAAAGTTGAACAAAACTACCGAGATAAATTCTGCTAGATCTATAATAGACTTCGAGATGCTTATACTGGCAAGCCAAAACGGGTATATACCTTTGGCCTAAAAAGACAAAATAGCCTGCATAAGCATTGCGATAGTGCGTTTCGAGGCCAAAATGAGCTCAGATCACAATTTTGGCAACACAAAGTGAAGCTCTTTTGATCTCGAAAACACACTGAGTATGCTCACCAAAATTCATATGATTCTGAGATTGCAATTGGAGAGGTTTCGATGACGCCCTAGATGAAGCGGCGACCTACTCTGATACCAATTGTTGGAGTTAGATGTCTGCGGAAGCACGCGAACAGCACAAGGAAGAAGAAGAAGCTTGGAGCACAACACACAATACTGAATGTATTACTAGAGAATGTACAAAGATAAGTAGCCCATTGGGGTAATAGGCGTATATACAAGCGGGGGGAAAAAAACCTCCTAATGAGGAAAATAAGTGCCCCGACGGTCCTAATGTGTTCACACATATCACTACCTAAATATGTCAACAAAAAGGCAATTACTTTCCGAAGATGGCATTTCAAGTTTTTCGTTCCTTTAGATGAAGAGCACCATTGCCTTCTGGAGCATAAACCAGTGTTAGCAGAGCCTCTGCATATGCTGGATGAACTCGAAGAGGATGAGGAACAACAGTTTTTGGAAGCAAATAGGGATTTACTCTCGTTTGGGGTAGTCGATGTGAATTTTGTCATCAGTTTGGAATGGGATAGTACGGCAACTAAGGTGTGTACGAAACCTTTGGAATTGCAAGAAGAGGATATTATTGAACCAGTGATCAAAGATCCTATGGAGAATGGCTGAATACGCATGGAAGAAGACTCTTTAGAGGTGGTTAATTTTGGGAATTATGGAGGAGCCTAAGCCAATCCGAATCTGTTCGAAGCTTTCTCCAAAATTCCGGATGGCCTTGATTGCCTTGTTGAAAGAGTACATGGATGTTTTTTCTTGGACATATTTAGACATGAAAGACCTAGATCCAAAGCTTTATCGTCACTGAATTTCGCTTAAACAAGTTGCTACTCCAGTGATGTAGCTGCGGTATAGAATGAACCCTAATTTTGTAGAACAGGTCGAAAATGAGTTGGATAGACTTGATAAAAGTCAGCTACATTGTTCCCATTGCAAATCCGGAATGGGTCTCCCCCATAGTGATTGTTTTGAAGAAAAATAAACAGTTGCAGATATGTGTTGATTACAGTAAACTAAATGCGGCCACTATACCAGATGCTTTTCCCTTACTGTTTTTAGAAAGTATGCTTGATGAGGTTGGAGGATGGGAAATGTATTTGTTTCTCGATGGGTTTAGCAGCCATAATCAAGTTCGGATGGTGGATGGAGACATCCCCAAAATTGATTTTATTACAAATTGGGGAGTCTTTGCATGTACTCTCATGTGGTTCGGATTACGGAATGCGCCAAGTACTTTCTAGTGATGCATGCAACAAATCTTTGCCTTGTATCTTACTTCATTTATGCGTATTTTTATGGACAATTTCTTTGTTTTGGGCAGTATGGAAGCTCATCTGGAACATTTGCGAGCTTCTTTTGATTCCTATCGGCAAGTTGACCTTTGTTTGAACCCGAATAAATCAACTTTTTTACTTAAATGTGGTAAATTATTGGGCCATGTCATTTCGGAAAAAGGTATAGCAGTGGATCCAGAAAAGGTCAAAGTCATCCTCGAAACTCAAGCACCCCGCAATCCAAAGGAAGTGTTACGTTTTTTGGGTCAGGTGCGATGGCATGGAAGGCACTTATGGGGCCTTGCTCATATAGCCATTCCATTAAAGCAACTGGCATATGTGAAACCAGCCGATTTTATCTGGACATCTGAAGCACAAACATCTAATTTATTCAATAAAGAAGTTCTGGCATTACTTGTTGGGTCGCACATTCACTTTTCTTGTTAATCATAGTGCGTTGTTATATTTGGTTAAACAACAAAATTTGGTAGGCCACCTCGCTCGGTGGGTCCTGCTTTTGTAGGAATTCGAATTTGATATTGTTCATCGCCCAGGCGCCAGTCATGCTATTGCAGACTTTCTCTCCCGCATCGATCACGGGGAACCTCCTGATGGGGCTCACTTTTCTTGATAATGGCATTGCTCCCTCTTATTTAGGTTCAACAACACGGAAAAAACTTGGCCTTCGCAGTCGTAGGTTTACTGTTATTATGGGCCAACTCTATCATAAGGACCCAACCGGCATTTGGATGCGCTGCGTTCCTCCACACGAGGCACATACCATCATTTCGGAGGCTCATGTTGGTGAAGTGGGCGGACACTTAAGTCATTCGATTATAGTGCAAAAAATTCAGCAGTCTGGATTATGGTGGCCAACTATGTATTCGGATGTGCAACAAGCATTATGGAATTGCGAGCCCTGCCAACGCATCAGAGAACCTCACAATAGTCAACACTTCCCGTTGCAGACGATTTTTCCTCTTGAACCTTTTCAAAAATGGGGTTTGGACTTCATTGGCCCCATCAAACCACCTACCATGCATACCGGAGCCCTGTACATTTTAACTTGTACGGATTACTATACACGTTGGGCTGAAGCATGGGCAACTAAGCATGCTACTGCACGAACTGTCACATGGAAATTGCAGAATGATATCTTCCACATTATGGATTACCATTGGAATTAGTTTCCAATCGGGGAACTCATTTTCTGAATCAGTTGATTGTTGAACTCACTATAGACTACCAAATTAAACATTAATTTAGTTCCCCCTGGGCGAATGGATTGGCGAAAAGTACAAATAAAGTTTTACTGCACATGCTCCAAAAACTGTTGCTTGATTCAATGGATCAGTGGGAAACTATGCTCCCCACAGCCCTTTGGGCTTATAGAACTATTTATAAAGTTTCGATCGGTAGCACACCTTTCAAAGTGCTCCACAAACAAGAGGCCATACTTCCCTTTGAATTTGCAGTCCCTAGTCTCCGGATTACAGTGCTGAAGTGGCTGGTTCCGGAGGAGTCTTTTATGTATTGAATGGATCAGTTGCGGTGCCTAGATGAACAACATTATCATAGCTTTTTACTGCTCGAGGAAGTTCAGGATCGTCACAAGATGTGGCATGACCGCAATCTCCGAACTAAGATTTTTTGCTCGCGGGATCTGGTTCTGTATTTTCATTCCAAAATGAGGACAAAGATGGGTAAACTGAAATTACGGTGGACCTGTCCATTTCAAATTCATGAGATGTGCGGTCCAAGTTCATATCGGTTGGCTGCATTGACTAGAGAATTCTCCCAACTATCATTAATGGGTCTAAATTAAGGCCCTATCAGTGTTGTCAGTCCTATGGAGGCATACCTCATAGGGCTAGATATCATGGAAACCCCTTGCATGGGTGAGGTGGACCTTCCTATCTGATAAGTCATGTAGGCCAAGGAAAAGATGCTTATACACAATTATATTTTGCTCAAATTTATTGTACTCTATCACATTTTCTTATTCTAAGTCCACAATTGCACTCGAATGTATTCTCTTTTGGGATTTCTAGTAGGATCGCCAAAAATGATAAGTCCTAAGGCAGAGAGAAAGCACTTGTGTGAAGCTCAAACTTGCTCCAATTATCATGTTTGTAGTTGGTTATGGTTGGCAAGAAGCAATAAATTCATGGGCTTTGTATTATTGGCATCCACTCAATCAATCAAAGCCGATTGGGAAAAAACCCTTTTTTAGACTCTAGCATTGGAGTTGTGTCGTTCACCTCATATTCTACCTAAATCACTTGATTGACTTCGAGGTTTTGTTCCACTTCAACAACACTCCCTACTAACTCTCTTAGCTTCTTTAGGGTGTGCTTATTGCACTCAAGCATAAAAGATCCTCAGATCAATTATGGGAAGAACGTCTTATTATTTGTAATTTCTCTTTGGGAACTTTTGGCCATCGACTTCACACCATTTACGATTGTAAAAAGGGGTTCCATCATGCAACTAACAATACCACCACCGTTCAAATTACATTTATCCATTCTCATCAAGGATGAGTCGAAGTAAGTCGTCCCATATTCCTGAAATTGATGATGATTACAATCGTCGGATAGCCTTGGTTGCAACCCATATTCCAACCAATTCATGCAATCTTTGCATAATGAGAGGTGCCACCTTACCTCTTTCTCTATCAAGTTGATATAATGCCAGCTTACCACAAGGTTGGCACGCATACAGATACAGCTAGGAAAACACCAAACTTCGAGTACACTTATTGTGGGACCTTCAAGTGCTTCAAAGCGAGATCTATCAGCTAAAGCTTATGCACATGGTCTATTTTCCGAAGTTTTCATGACCCAATGGCATATTACATGAAACCAAACTATCTATACTTCTAACTTGTGGTCATGCAAAGCTCATACCAGGAGGAAGTAGCAACTACTTCCTTATGTGAGCATCCTTATACAAACAAGGACTGTGTAGTTGAGGCGTGACCCCATGAAAACATGTGTAGTGGATCATCAACAACACTTATTGTTAGCAGCGGACAAGGGAGTCAACGACGATCTGGCAAGTAGGCCAATAATTTTCTTCATGAAGAAGTACGTATGAGCATTCACGCAGATTTAGCACTAAGGCAACCTTAATTTTTCAAAACCTCTACACCAATTAAAAGTGATTCTCATCACTAAACACCATTGTAAATACCATTTCATCTTTTTGTAGCTCCATTTTGTGCAATCCAAGGAGTCCTTGAGCTTGAGGAGCTTTAGAAGTATCTACCTGCCAATTTTCGTATTTTTTAGATCTCGTTTGAGCCCTCAAATAAGCCCTAGAACCTAATTTTTAACTAGGCTGGACACTAGGTCTGGACAGGGCCAAAACCTAGTCAAAAACTATAAAAAGAGCTAGAGAGCTCATTTTTGAGGTTGGATTGTAATTGAAACAAACTTGTAAGAGCTCTTTGAAAGTAATCTAAGAACTCCATTGCTCCTCACTCTTTGGCTTGCCTTGTGTGCGCGTGTGTGTGTGCATGTTGGTGTGCTTCTCACTCACGCACTTGTGCTTCCACTTGCTCGAGGTCTTCATACCATCCTCACGTCTTCCCGGATTGACATTAAAGGAGGTGCTACTCGTCACTGAGCTACACCAAATTTTGGCGCCGTTGCCGGGGATCGAGCTTTGAGGACGAGCGTGTGATGGTAAGACGTAGAGTTGACGCGTTGGAGTTGTAGGTATTTTCTTCACTTTCATCTATCTTCTTGTTTTTTCTTCACCATCTTTATCGCCATATCATCTTCACCATCTCCCACCTCCATCTCCATCATCGCGGAAATCTTCAGTTTTGATCATATCACCATCTCCACCTCATCTCCTTCATTCTACTTGTGAGAGAGAGCGAGAGAGCGATATTGCGTGCACTGTTTTTTGCATGTTTATTGTGTTTCTTGCAGGTATCATCATCATCATCCCCTCCAGCTTCCTGCGCAGGTACGAAACTTGTCGAAACTGTCTCGCGGTCGCAGGCTTCTGTCGATCGCGACTGACAGAAATTTTTGGTTTTTCACAAAATTGAGTGCACCACTAGAACAAGCACAAGGAGCACATCCTAAAACACTAAAAACAGTAGAAAAATTCCGAGGTTTTCTGTCAATCGCGACCGACAGCCTTTGTCAATCGCGACCGACAGACCCTGTCAATCGCGACCGACAGACCCTGTCAATCGCGATCGACAGACCTCACGACCGACAGACTGCCACGTAGGACCCTGTCAATCGCGATTGATACCGTCGATCGCGATCGACAGCCACGACCGACACCTCTGTCAGTCGCGATTGACACCGTCGATCGCGACCGACTGAAATTCAACGACTGATTGACTTTTACGCGTAGCCACGTGTCCATCGCGACTGATAGGCCCCCGATTGACTGAAATCTCGGCGAAAAATCCGGAAAACGTGTCGATCGCGATTGATACCGTCGATCGCGATTGACAGCCACGATCGACTCTGTCGATCGCGATTGACACCGTCGATCGCGATTGATAGCCCCGACGGACACCTCTGTCAATCGCGATTGACAGACCTGTCGATCGCGATTGACAGGCTTTTCGGCCAAAAATTAGGGTTTGCTTTTGTTCAAACTTGGGGATAAATTTTGGGGCAAATAGTCAATTCATTAGCATAATTGGAGGTTCCTACACTTGTGTTTTGGGAGAAAATCATAGGATCAGTCAGCCAGATTGAATCCTGTCCTAACCCCTAAACCCTGAACAGTCATAACTTCTTCATACGAAATCAAATTTTTGAGCTCTAGGACCATACCCAGGGGGATCAAAGTCAGGGGTCTTTAGAATTGTTTTCTTAAAAAATCACTATGCAAGTTTGTGTTTGTGCTACAGGAATGAAAATACTTGGTTCTGTCTTTGGAATTTAAATTTTTAAGCTAACTTTGGAACTTTTACAGATCCTTTGAGAGCATCGCAAGGCGTTCTAAGCAAGCGTAAGTGTAAGCTTGGGAACACACTTCCTGGGCACTCAAGAGCAACCAAGTAGGAAACAAAAGGTTGGAAACTTTTAACCCCTCTATCAATTCATAGTTTAGGCTAAGAACGACGAGAGGTAGGAGTAAGTCAGGGCGACGATAAGCAGGTATCAAGTTGAAGACTACCTAAAAACTCAAGTCCAAGCTAAAAACCTAATCTCTGTACTGTCGATAACATAAAGGAAAAGAACCTAACTTGGAACGATCAACCTGAAAGCACGAAGAACATTCAAGTATTCCTGACGACGTAAAATCAGACAAGACCGTAAACACGAGAAATAAATAAAAAAGAATCAAGTGACTAATATAAAGTAACCAGCAACGAGGTTGTACTCCGGGCAAAGGATTGGGCTACTTAGATAGGCATATGAACCTTAGATCAGGACGACATCTTGTAAGGGAGAGACAAAGCCTTAGGTCTTCAGAGGCTAGTGTTAACCACACTGCTAGGTCTTGGGCCCAGCAGTTGAGCCACCACTCGTACTACCCTAGCTCTGAGGCCAGTGAGTCAGAGATGTCTCAAGGCATGGACAGACCTACGGGAAGTTCAGGTGTGCCTTACTTGTACAGGGTAGAAGGCCCTTACAAAACACAGCTGGAATACCTTAGGACCAACCGATTAGGTGCTAGCATCTATGAGGACGGCTTAGGAAGATCTGTGGTACAGATTAAGAATTCTGATCAATCCATTGGACTAGAGCACCCAGCAGTCAAATTTGAAAACGGTGCATACCTGGACAAGGAAGGAACCATATACGTAGTCACCAGTCACCCAGATAGGACAGATGAATTTGGAAATATAATCTCTGAAGCGGACTTAGGTGACTTGGAACAAGGAAACATGGGTGCGGAACTGAGAACCCCTCGAGGCAAATCTGTTCTCACTAGGATTATCACGCCTGAGTGGGTTCCCCAAGACAACAAGAGCATAGAGTTGCTCCTCAATCGAGAAACTGACGAAGGCTTTTGGAGATATAAATCTAATCAGCCAACTGATATAGGAACTATCATGATCTATGAGTTTAAGGATCCGGATAGCCCAGGTAGAGTGACCTACTTAGATCATGTTTCGGAGAGGATCTTCGTGGTGACAGAAAATGATAGGCATGCTTACACTTGGAAGGGTGAATTCATTTTCCCCCAACCAAGATCGAATGTATCCTATGGTCACCCTGGAGCTGGAACATCCCAAGCTCATGGAACTCAAAGAGACAGAAGTAGAGATAGACCAGAAGTAAGCTTTGCCAACCCCGTGGGCAGAGAAAGAACGAGGACGGAGACGAATAGAGTAGAACCAGAGATACTTAGGGCTCACCGGAATCAGAGAAATGTGGATGGATTCCCTCTGCCGAGACCTAGAGAGCACACAAGAACTCTGAGACCGACCCAGCTAGTTAAGTCCATGAAGAATTACTTTGATGGCACAGGAGATCCCTATGATCATGTGGCGGAGTTCAAGCAAGTCTTGAGAGCTGAACAAGTGGAGGATCTATTCACGCAGTACAATGCCTTCGGTCTAACCCTTAGGAACACAACACTTACATGGTTTCAGCCATTGGATGAGCGACAGTTCAGGAGCATAGACCAACTCCTAGAGGCTTTCATCGTAGAGTTCTCTAAGAGTGGCATAAGACACAATACCTCCTCACTGATTCACAGCTTCAAGCAAACCCCTCAAGAGACCGTGAGACTTGCAGGAAGAAGATTTAGGCAATATCTTGAAAGATGCCCTGTTTCGGAGCTACCTACACCAGCTAAACAAGTAGCCTTATTCTTGGATGGATTGCTGAGTACGAAATTGAGATCCTATGTGTATCTGAAGGACCCTAGGACTATAGAAGAGTGTGTACGCATGTGCATTGACATTGAAGATAACCTAGGGGAAGAACTAGAGCTTTCCAAAATCTACAAAGATTTAGATAGTGCGTCTAGTCACTCTTCCACGCAATCCACATCAATTGAGGAACTCGCAGAGAAAGTGGCCCAAAAACTAGGCGTCTCTAGCAAACAAATCCCAAGGTTTGCCCCTGTGAAAAGGTGCTATACGTGTGGTGGTGACCACATGGCGAATGTCTGCCCCATTATGGCTCAGCCCCAAGTAAATCCTAGTAGCCAGTACTGCACCATAGAACGGAGATACACCAATCACACCGCACAAGATTGCCCATACAACAAGCAGGCAGTTAGGCAACCCTACCCTCAGCCATACCCGCAGCAAGGAAGATACCAGAACCAGTACCCTCCACAGCCATATGGCAGGCCACAACAAAATTATCAACCACAATACCAAAACCAACAAAGACCTCAGCCAGTGTTAGCTCAACAATCCCCTGCCCCAGCTAATGTGATCCCTGTAAAGTATGCAGCAGCAGAAGAAAACCTAAACCGAGCTATAGTCCCCATAACACCATTGCTTTCAGAAAGTGATCCCAATGACCATAGTTTCGATTCTACGCATGTTGAGAGTCCCCAGGCTTACTTCATGCAGTCTCCTGAACATGGTGAGTCCTACTATAGTGAAGAGCCAAATGAATCTAGTTGGGAATCGGATTACGCAAATGTCATGTACGCAAACCCCAACCCTAGGCCTCAACCTAGGCAGGTAAGACCTTCATTCCCAAGAGGACCGTGCTACAGATGCCAAGGAGATCACTTCATTCGTGATTGTCCTTTACCTCCACCTACACAACCCCAGTCAGTGACGATCCAAGGCTTTTGCCAAGATTGTGGAAAAGAGCATCTCTTACGAGATTGCCCAAAGAACCCCAATAATATGCCAAAAATCACGCCTATCAACGTTATTGGATTAGTGGTAAACCCCGCAGGAAGTGTCACTTCCACTGCTCCGGTACAGGTAGTCACTAGAGCTCAAGCATTGCAGCAAAACCAAGGGGTAGACCAGGAAAAGAGCCCAACAGCTAGTGAAACTGAGAGCATAACCAAGAAAAGGACTAGAGCGTGGAAAGATAGTCGAGAACGAATGAAAAGACAATGGGCTAAAAAGATGAGTGAACTTGAGGAAAGCATAAGAGAAACCAAAGCCAGGATAACTAAACTCACATCTCAAACTCCCTCTCACACTACCCCACCACCACCTTTCCCATCACCATCCGACCAGCCACCTTCCAACCCGCCTCACCTAAACCCACCACCCCCTAGAGTAGGATCAGTCCTAGCAGATCCCACTCCCGAAAACCTTAATATGATGCTTAAAGCATATCAGGCCAGAATCCAAGAAGGGCCTACCATAACCGATCATGAAAAATGCTACCCTAGAGCCGAGCTGGAGCTTGAACGAACTAAAATTTGTGCCAAAATGGTCGAATTGGCTCAAACCATGTTTGAAGCTAGTCGCCTCTTTAACATCTCTAGCTCAGCTAAGACGCAGTTACATTTTGATGGACTGCTAGAAAGAATAGAGAGGCTAATCGCACAATCAGAAAAGGAACCTGCCCCCCAAAGAAAGGAAAGGGCAAGAGAACGGATAAGCCAGCCTCTTCAGGAAGCCCATGTGCCTCCTCAAGAAGCTTATCTTTCCCCCCAAAAGGCAGATGAGCCTCCCTCGAAAGCTCACGTACCTCCACAGGTTGCCTACATTCCTTCTCAGGGAGCATATGAGCCTGTTCGGAAAAGTAATAGAATAAGTAATTCCCCCCAGGAAGCTGGTGCTCCAAACATCTATGAGAGCGAGGAAAGAGCCAACGATAGAATAAGCCCTCCTTCCCAGGTTGCTTATGTGCCTAATTCTACGGAGCCAGACACTTCTTCTTCTATGAATCGGTTTGCACCAGACTTCCTACGAGAAATTCAAGAAGATAAATGGGATAACGAAAGTGAAGTCGCCCCTCCCTTTGAACTCGTGGATGATGCACACGACCAATTCCCACAAGACATCCCATCTATTTACGAGGAACAGGAGAGCACTCAGTCTCACGAGAGATTGGACTTTGAATCCAACTCCATACAAGAGCTACCCCATTTCACAGGCCCATGGGAAGCAAAGTCCACGTGTATGAGAGCACCCACAATCATGGTAAGAAACGAAGATTCAGTCATACCTAGGAACACAGAGGTAGTGAAGAACACTAACGTGCAGTGCAATCTCAAGCTAGAAGAGCCACTCAAGGTTAGACCTGAATCGTGGAAACATGTAACCAAACAAGTACCTGAGATAGCAAAACCTCGTTCCCAGGTAGGATCACATAGAACGGTGCCAGAGATACCCTTGGATAAGATAGGAGATATGTGTGAAGGGGAAGAAGGGAACACCTATCTCCCCATCACCTACCAGGAGTACACCACCAAGGCAATTTTGGACTCAGGTGCAGGAGTTGCAATTGCCACCACTTCCCTATGGAAGCGTTGGGGCAAGCCAGCACTCAGGCCGACGAGAATGAAATTGCAGATGGCCGATGGTCATATTGAGAGACCCTTAGGCTTGCTAGAAGGAATAACTCTCACCACCTGTGGTGTCGAGTTCGAGCACACATTTGCTATATGTGACTTTAGCAAAAATCATGCCTATGAGATGATTTTGGGACGACCATTCATGCGACAGTTGCAAGTGGTACAGGATTGGGGAACTAATTCCTTGTACTTGCAACACTTAGGTGTTACGACCAAAGTCAATCTCAAGGATTACTCTCATAGAGATGTCCCTCCTATCCAATGGAATCCCATCCATAGAGCCAAAGAGGAGACTGAGTCTGTGCATTCCATAGGATCAGGATCCTCATGGATGCATGAAGACACCCACTTATGGATGTGCAAAGTAGCATTAGAAGAAGAGAAGAGAGAAAAAGCCAGAGAGGTAGGTGCAAAAGAAACACATAGACCCATTCAAGACCCAGCCTATGCACCTGTAGTCTTTCCTGACGAAGAATTCGAACCCCATGGCTGGGCAGAAATCCTAGCAACAATGGATGTAGCCATCAATGAGGAACAATGGACGCCTCACTGTGATGAGGAAGGCTATGACATTTCAGTCTTCTCCATAGAGCCAATTATGGGGGAGGCAGTTCTAGAAGAATGCGAACCTAGCCCTGATGCATTTGAGGATGCAAGTGACTCCGATCTAGAGTCAATCATTATGGACCCACCATTTGCATCAGATGAAGAATACTTCCATGAAGTAGAATTTCAACCCCAGAGGCATGGAGAGCTTACAAATGATGTAAGATTAGCCACACATGTGACCCCAAAGGAAGAAGGAAAGAAACGGAAGAAGAGAGAAGTCTCACCAGAAGAGGAAGAATCTTTGTTTGAGGTCCCAGAAAATTTTAAGAAATATGAGATAGATGACAGGAGAGTCATGATAAGAATGCCTAAACGAGAAGCACAAGTAGGAGAGGCCTATGATAACAAAGAAACCACCAAGAAAATAGTAGTAGCCCTAGAAGAAGGAGAGGAGAGATGCACATACATAGGCCATGACCTAACAGAGGAAGAAGAGCATGCGTTAATTGCCTTGCTAAGAGAATACAGAGATGTGTTCGCTTGGAGTTACAAGGATTTGAAAGGTGTTGACCCTGACATATGCTCACACACCATCCCCATGACCTCAGATGCTAAACCCTCTAAGCAAAAGCCCTACACATATAACGATAATTACGCTGCTAAGATCAAAGAAGAAATAGATAGACTGATTGAAGCTGGATTTATCTATGAAATTGAGCACACTGAATGGGTATCCCCCATTGTGGTGGTGCCCAAGAAGAATGGCAAGCTTCGTGTGTGCATTAACTTGAAAAAGGTTAATGCAGCCACGATTCGGGATAACTATCCGCTTCCCATCACAGAACATCTCTTGGAAAGAGTAGCAGGCAAGGAAGTGTACAGCTTCCTCGATGGATTTTCGGGCTACAATCAAGTAGCCATAGCTCCAGAAGATCAACATAAGACGGCATTTGCCACAGAATGGGGTATATTTGCCTTTCGTGTAATGCCATTTGGGCTTACCAATGCACCTGCGACCTTCCAAAGACTAATGTGCCATGTATTTAAAGAGTTCCTGAGGAAGAATTTAGAAGTCTATGTTGATGATCTTTGTGCTCATTCCAATATTAGACAAACCCATATTCTTGAACTCAGACAAATCTTTGACAAATGTAGAGAATATCAGGTCTGCCTGAACCCAGAAAAATGCGTTTTTATGGTCAGGCAAGGCAAGATCCTAGGGCACATAGTGTCGAAGAATGGCATATCTACTGACGAAGAGAAAGTGAGAGCTATAGCAGAGCTACCTAGGCCAAAAAATGTCAAGGAAGTACAAGCTTTCATGGGGCATTGTGGTTATTACCGACGATTTATACAAATGTATGCTATCATTGCAAAGCCCATGTACGGACTTCTGACTAACTTTGAGTGGACGGATGAATGTGAGAATTCCTTCCAGGAGCTTAAACGACGATTATGTTCAGCACCAATCTTGACCACACCAGATTGGAATAAGCCATTCCATGTTCATGTGGATGCATCCAATTACGCCATTGGATGTGTGCTTGCACAACCTACTGGTGAAGGTAATATGGATCTTCCAATTGCCTATGCCAGTAGACAGTTGAATGCAGCTGAACGAAATTACACCACTACGGAGAGAGAAGGCTTAGGCATGGTATATGCAGTTAAGAAATTTAGACACTATTTGCTTGCAAATAAGTTTAAATTTTTTACTGATCATCAGGCTTTGCTATACCTCGTAAACAAACCATGCAATACAGGAAGATTAGTAAGATGGTTTCTCCTACTAATGGAATATGATTTCGAGGTTGTGGTAAGGAAAGGGAGGACTCACTTGAGAGCAGATCATCTCTCTAGGCTCACCTCCGGAGAAGCCCCACAGGGAGTATCAGATGATCTTCCTGACGCTTACTTGTTCAATTTAGAAGTGGTGCCGCAGTGGGCTAAGCCATTGGTACCAGTATTGACATACGGGCCTAACCATCTAGTAGTAAACACACGGAATAAAGAGGTCGTGAAAGCCCAAAAGTACCACATCATGGCAGGAAGCATGTACAAGCACACAGATCAAGGGATCTTGGCTTGTTGTGTAGAAGAGGACGAGTATGCTAAATGGTTGCAATTAGCACATGTAGGTGCATTGGAGCAACACTATTCAAAACAACGAACCTTACAGACCCTAAGGAGACTCGGAGTGCATTGGCCAACTATGGAAGCGGATGTCCAAAAGTTGTGCAAGGAATGCTCAATCTGTCGCACTAAACCACCTGTGGAACACGCTACTCTTTATCAAGTATCCATTGTGCCAGATTGGAGCGAACCTCTAGTATCCTTCCTAAGGACATACACATTCCCTCCAGACATGACTCTGGCTAGGAAAAGGAGTTTAGAACAAGAAGCCTTGGATTACTCGCTCATTGGTGATAATCTATACAAACGCGGTAAAGATGGTTACCTGAGACTGTGTGTCCATGAGAGTGAATATCTTAAGATCTTGGAAACTGCTCACCAAGGTGTAGCAGGAGGACACTTTGGACCAGATCGGGTGATCAAGGCAGTACTATTTGCGGGGTTCTGGTGGCCTACCCTTCACATGGATGCACATACCTATGTGAAACGGTGTGATGTCTGTCAGCGAACCCAGTATCCTATACGTAAAGATGAGATGCCATTGAAACCTATGATGGGTGGACGTGCGTTCTCTAAGTGGGGAATAGACTTCATAGGTCCTATTAATCCCCCAGCTAAGGGTTCTCATGCAGAATACATCATTGTTGCGACAGACTATCTAACTAAGTGGGTAGAGGTAAAAGCCACAACGAAAAATGATGCTCAAACAACTGCTAAATTCTTGTTTGAGAATGTATTCACAAGATATGGACTACCTATAGAGCTTGTAAGTGATAGAGGCACTCACTTCTTGAACGAAGTGATTGAAAATCTACTCCAAGAATTCTTGGTAATACATAAGAAGTCTGCCCCCTATCACCCTCAAGCTAATGGACAAGCTGAGAGCACTAATAAGATCTTATGCAATGTACTGACGAAATTAGTGAACAATAAACGCTCTGATTGGGACAAACAGCTACACCATGCTGTTTGGGCATACCGAGTGGCCTACAAAACGGTACTCCAAGCCACCCCCTTTCAGATGGATTTGGCCAAAACGCTGTGCTACCCTTGGACTTCTTGATACCTACATTGAAAATAGCACAAGAACACGAATGGATGGGTCATGAACTCTCCTCTAGACTTTTTGACCTTGAACGATTAGGAGAAACAAGACTGAGGGCAGTTGCAGGGATAGATGCAGCTAAGAAGAGACAGAAAGCATATTTTGATGCCCATGTGAAGGAAAAGGGCTTGAAAGCAGGAGATCTAGTTTTAGTCTACACATTAAAACAACATGCAAGGAAGCTAGAGAAGAGAGGCTACGGACCCATGATCATTAACAGAATCTCAACAAGTGGAGCAGTGCAACTAGCCACTTTAGAAGGCGAGGTTCTCCCAAACTATATTAGCGGATGCAGAGTTAAGTTGTATCAGGAACCCCTCACAGAGGAAATGCTAAGTCGACTCAACACTGCTAAGAAACGCAAAGAGGAAGAAAAGCAAATTCGAGAAGAAGCTCAAGCAGAAGCCCTAGAGCGCATAAGAAGAATGAAATTAAGAAGACAAGGTAGAGAGCACCCTAGGCAAGATGCATATGCAGATCAAGGATACGACGTAGCTATGTGTGAAGTTTCAGGTGTTAGCTCACATAGGATAACTGATCGACGCCCTTTCATAACCGTAGATATAGGACAAGGAAAGAGTGCAAGGACTGTAAGAGCCTTGATCGACTCAGGCGCAGCCACTAGTGCTGTTAAATTGACTTACTGTCAAGAGTTGCAGTTAACTGTCAATCCTGTGGAAGCATATCTCATAGGATTGGGAGGCGTGGAAACCCCTTGCATGGGCGAGGTGGAACTTCCCCTCTACATTCATGATGAGGCTATGACAGTTAAAGTACTAGTGTGTCAAGACGAGGATCTCACTGAACCTCTTGTCTTGGGTCAAGACTGGATCTATGACCAAGCAGTCAACTTAAACCTAAGAAGTGGGTTTCTTCAGGTTTGGGTCAATCATAGTCGAATTACAGTAGAGTTGGATAATGGAGCACCCAAGGAACTAGGAAAGGCACAGACTCCTGGTCCTTCCAGGAATACACATGAAGATGACCATGTTGTTCTTGTCCAAAACTATGTGTTGCAGAGGAATGATATTCGCAAAAAAGGAGGCAGGGATGCAAAGGAACTCCCTTCTTTTCCAAAGGCCAGAAGGAGGCAGCAACCAAAGGTGGATCAAAGGCAGAAGAAGTAGAGTACTACCTATGTCCGAGATCAAAAGTACCTACGCAGCAAAATGTCCCTGCAAGTGAAACAAGTGTGGGTACGGAAAGACGAACACCCGGTTGCACTCCCGCCAAGTACACGGGCTAAGTCTCTTATTAGTAACCAACAACACGACATTAATAAGAAGTCTTGCAGAAATTCTCCTGCTAACGTGAAAGCTATTTGGGTGCCCAAGAAGTCGATGAAGGCTAGTCCACAATCAAGACAAATTTGGGTGCCTAAGGCTTGCTTGCGGGCGCAAATGGCTACGCCGAGGCCACAACCTACACAGTGTAACCCATTCACTCGCACAGCCAGCATTCACTCGTTTTCAACACTCAAGAACACACCAAGGCCCATGTGCACGCACATAAACACTTGTAAATGGGTCCCTAAAAGGCCTCATTTTCAAACCGAGACACCGATAAAGCTCTCTAGAGTCTCTACGAAACCAAAAGCAAAACCCATCCACTGCATTTGGCAGCCTCAGACTTGTAACAAAACCCCAGACCCCATTTGTAAATCCATGATAACTTACTAACCACATCACTATCACTTTACATCATTCCACTTAACTCTTAGGTCTACCGAACGACTAACCACACACACACTTGCATCGAGCACTTACTAACCCATTATTCGCTCCCGACCCTCATGTTAATATTGTAATGGGAACAACAACGATCCTCCCTTGTTCTGTACAATATTAACACGTGTTTGTATATTCTCACAGAGACAGGTAGCAAGAAGTAACATGGCAGATACGGTAGGAACTAGCTCCCAGGCAGGCACCAGCCCCCAAGTGGTGGACATCGAAAGCCTTCCGGTCGAGGAGGAATTAAAGGAAAGACCAGTGGCATTACGGGCATTACATGCCATACCAATTCAGAATCCTCCACAGGGTCATACAATGCCGGTGGGCAAAGCTTCACACTGGTTCAGTGACGTTGCTGGACCTCTGGGGGAAGGCACATATATGTGGGAGTCCGAGGTAGAATTCAATGGACGTTGGGGCAGATACCATTTCTTTACCAGGGAGTTTGAAAAGCTACAGAACAATGAAGGACTGAAGTCGATATGGAAGAAGGCGGGGCTTTATGATTACTTCAAGTTCCAACTACCAAAGCCAGATTTTCTAAGGTGCTCATACTTAATTAGTACCCTCACTCCCAGCAAAGACAAGAAAGGATACAGCTCCTTTGTGCTCCCATCTCTCACAAGGGGCAATGAACTGAAGCGTTTCCGCTTGACTATCAACTTGGTAAGAGAAGCACTCGACATGAAAGGTATGCACATCCCAATAGAGAAAGAGACTATGGTTCCAGACAATATGAAGAACAAGAATCTGACGAAGTTGAAGGACATGGTTGCGATGACACCTACAATTGCCATTCACTTATGCATGGTCATGCAACATTTCGCATTCCCCGCGCAGGAGAGGTTCACAATGCCCCCCAAAAAGATCTGGTTTAGCCTCTACCTGGCGGATGCTTTTGATCTGTCCATCAATATGCCCCACTGGATTATCGACCAGATTCATATGGCTCATCAAAGATGGTATAAGAAGCAAAAGTCTGTGTTGTATGGTTGCTGTGCACTTACAAGAATTGTATACAGATGTCTCGCATATGATGTACCGGTGCAGAGGGCTCTCATTTGGTCCAGAGCACAGGAGTTTCAACGCAGATTGTCAGCTGTGGGGCCTCCCTCAAAGAAGATGAGAGGCGCTGTCCAGATGCCTTGTGCACAAGCTCGCGGTGCAACCCTAACGCCTGAAACAACCCCAAGACTTCCCCGACGAGTACAACCATTCACTATCAGGTTACCCAGGCACAGCACAGATGGCCCTAACCTTGTGTTTCCACCAGTACCGACTGATCTGGAATTCCCGCATGGATTCACTCTGGAGGATTTAACGGACAAAGAAGTTGCTAGAATCATCGACGCTGTAAATGCGGAAGTTGAAGCAGAGCAAGCTGGGGGACAGCAAACTGCCCCAGACCAAGCCCAGCCCAGCCAACCGGACGTAGTCAATGTGGACGATGAAGAAGAAGCACATGAGGAGGCACAGGGTGGACAATCAGAAGCAGAAGAACAAGAGTATGATCAGGAAGCCCTACAAGTACTGGAAGGTGCCTATACTAACGCATTAAAGAAGCTCTACGATACGATGAACCGAGTCCAAGAGCAACACATGCTATCATTAGCTGTAGGTAAAGCCCTCATGAACCAGATTCTGGAGGAGGAAGGCGTGGACGAGCAATACCGTGCCACCCTGGAAATGATATCAGATGCCTTGGGAGTACCTGAAACGGTGCATACTGCACTTGCACAATCACGAAGGACAGAGAAAAGATATGGAAGACACCCCCCACGAACGGGAAAACGAATGAATGTATTAAGATCAGAACCACAAGGCAACCCCACAACCACTGGCACAGCACACACTGTTCACGACACCGAGGAAGCCCACACATTGAGTGCACCTCCATCACCTCCCTTGCCACCCTCTCCCCCACATCAGCCCCCTTCACCTTCCCCTGCCACTGTAACCTCTACTGTCACCACCTCCGAACCCACTACACACACTGACGCACAAACCATCAGTCCACCCACATACTCTATTTCCACAGGAAACGTAAGTCTAACCACAACCACGGTAAGCCACACTCCTCCGATCACACTTCCTGGGAGTTCACAATTACACACCCCTCTATACACGTTCACAACTCTCACCGCAACCACAATCCCCATGTTCACAGTCACTCCCACCACGGCCTCCACTTTGGAATCCATGGAGGTGTCACCCACCTCTGCACCTCTCCCACCCCCCATTTACCCACAATCCCCCATTCCCCCACCTCCCCCCTCACCCTTCTCTAGTGCTGCATCCACACTTCCCTTTCCCTTCCCCTCCCCCTCTGCATTCAACACCATTTCTCCCACTATTCCTCTTAATAATGTATTTAATTATATGTATCAATGCATGTCCCAACTTCAGCAACATTACCAACACCTTGACAACCAACATACAAGGCTTTTCCGGAGCCACGAAGATCTCCAAGCACGATGTAGGGATCTTGAAGAGTAGAAGCAGCTACTACAACAGCAGCACGTGACCTTACAGGAACAATACGCACAATTAGTAGCCAACCCACCCCAAGCAGATGATGAAGAGCGACGACACATGGACGAGTTGCTACATTCTCAGATCACGGATAACCTGAAGCTTCGACGGAACTTGGGCCTCCTACGCAAGCATATGTCTACAGCGCTAGAGGAGAATAAACGATTACAGAAACAGAATGAAGAAAATCTGGAGGCGGCCATGGAGGGTTCCCCACAGGAGATTGACCCAGAACGATTCAAGGCAATTCCCTCTGAGAATATGAAAGTGGTATTGGAAACTCATGCAGATCTAATGGAGGCGCATGTCGCCTTAGAAAAAGAGAGAGATGATTTGCTAAGGCAGTTGGCCACCCGACAGACATCACCCAGAAAAAGCACAACCGCAGAAGATACATCAGAAGAGATCACTAAACTCTGGGCCGAACTTGAGGAATTACGTAGCAAGGTCATGGAATATGAGCGTCAGCCCTCCCCTCTGGTAGAGCCCGAGCCTGACGATCTTGTGCCAATTGAAGTAGAAGAAACATTCAAGGATCCCTATGTTCCGATGCCAACACCCGGGGGTCAGCGAACAGAACAGGGCATGGACACAATTGAAATTGAGGCACCTGAATGGATGCAAAAATTAGAGAAAGTAGCCACGACGCATGATGACAGGGTGGCAGTCCAAATCGCATTGATGTCAAAATTGGAAGAGGTTGTAATAAAATCCGATTATTTTCAGAATCTCTCACACCATAGGTGGATCGGCCCATCGGATGACCTGTATGTTCCTTTCTGCGTGCTAATGGCGGATTATAATGCAGAGATCAAGCACCACACCTCAAGGGAACCCACCTCTGCCACCCAATTTGCACCTGACGACATCCCAGAAAGTGCCAAGCAGGGACATATTCGCCAACCGATGTGGAGAATTCGGCTGCTTGAAACATACCCGGAAATGGTAAGAACATGGAACAACATGCCCTTGTACATCAAATATAACCCATGTTATTGCCCTGTATTTCGAAGGAGATCATGGCCGGAGTACACACAAACAGTGCTGACGATTAAAGGATGTGAGAAGTGGCTCAATTATGTGTACTTCGCACCCCCGAAGGGCCCACCTACGATTGGATATATGATTTCGACGATTCGACATTGGGGGGTCCGGTTCAAGAATGTACCTGATGTCATGAATCAGATGTGCCTGAAGATTTTCGAACTTATGTTGGTCATCTTCAGGACCTTCAAAAATGTCAAGGAACCGCATCTCTCAGCATTAGGATTTAATGAAGGTAATCAGGACCTTGTATACGACATGAGCACAACCCCATCGATTAATGTTGTGTATGCATGGCACGCTCGCATCAAATATCTACCGGCCTGCTTCAAACAAACGTTTGAAGAGATGTTTGTCACGGGCTTCTGGGAATATCACTCCGAGATATTCATTCCCAGACCATCCCATCTCTTGCAGTTGTTTGCAGGGGAACAAGCTCTCCATTCCGAAAAGCTACGTATACCACATCCCGAGGTTCCCGGGCCGGTAGATTGGGATGCGCTACTCACAGATTTGGCCAAAGGATTGAGGATTGCCGAACATCACTTAGCGCAGGATGTCGTCGAGTACTACATCCAAAAACCCACACAACAAGGGTCTATCAGGGACGACAGACGCGAGAGAGGGGGGGGTGTTAGCAGCGGACAAGGGAGTCAACGACGATCTGGCAAGTAGGCCAATAATTTTCTTCATGAAGAAGTACGTATGAGCATTCACGCAGATTTAGCACTAAGGCAACCTTAATTTTTCAAAACCTCTACACCAATTAAAAGTGATTCTCATCACTAAACACCATTGTAAATACCATTTCATCTTTTTGTAGCTCCATTTTGTGCAAGCCAAGGAGTCCTTGAGCTTGAGGAGCTTTAGAAGTATCTACCTGCCAATTTTCGTATTTTTTAGATCTCGTTTGAGCCCTCAAATAAGCCCTAGAACCTAATTTTTAACTAGGCTGGACACTAGGTCTGGACAGGGCCAAAACCTAGTCAAAAACTATAAAAAGAGCTAGAGAGCTCATTTTTGAGGTTGGATTGTAATTGAAACAAACTTGTAAGAGCTCTTTGAAAGTAATCTAAGAACTCCATTGCTCCTCACTCTTTGTCTTGCCTTGTGTGCGCGTGTGTGTGTATGTGTGTGCATGTTGGTGTGCTTCTTGTTGGAGTTAGACGTCTGCGGAAGCACGCGAACAGCACAAGGAAGAAGAAGAAGCTTGGAGCACAACACACAAGACTGGATGTATTACTAGAGAATGTACAAAGATAAGTAGCCCATTAGGGCAATCGGCGTATATACAAGCCGGGGGAAAAAAACCTTCTAAAGAGGGAAAAAAGTGCCCCGGCAGTCCTAGAGTGTTCACACACATCACTACCTAAATATATCAACAAATCCCCCCTGGGAGTGATGCGGTGAACAAGGAGCTGGCACTCATGTATAAGGAAGTGCCAAGCTATGTGGAAATCACTCCACAAAAGGAAGTAAGCCCAAAGCTTTGCGGAAAGCTTCAAACTTCTCCCTAGGCAGAGCCTTCGTGAAAAGGTCTGCAATGTTCTCCTGCGTGGGCACATATGCCAAGCTGATCTCCCCAGCAGAGAACCTCTCCCTGACATAGTGATAATGCACCTCAATGTGCTTAGTGCGAGCATGGAACACAGGGTTCCTCGCAACTGCCAATGCGCTCTGACTGTCAGTGAAGATGGTGGTGGCAGAAGACTGGCCAACACCCAAATCAGCCATAAGGCGTCTGAGCCACACACACTCAACAGTCGCTGTGAAAGCTGCCCTATACTCAGCCTCACAACTGGAAGTGGCCACAGTAGGCTGCTTCTTGCTCAACCAAGATATACATGAGCTACCAAGCATGAAGCAAAAACCACTGGTGGACACACGAGTGTCATAGCAACCAGCCCAATCTGAGTCAGAAAAAGCATGCAAATCTGGCGGTAGTGATCCCCCCTTGGGATAAAACAACCCAAGTAGCCGAGTACCACTCAAGTAGCGAAAGATGCGCTTAACCGCTTTCCAATGCGTGACTCCTGGGCAATGCATAAACCTGCTCATCTGTGAGACAGCAAACTGAATATCTGGCCGAGTAATGCATAAGTAAATCAAGCATCCAACAGCCTGCTGATAGAGAACAGCATCAAATGCATCTCCAGCATCATGAAGACTCAATCGTAAACCTGTCTCCATAGGAGTGGCAATAGGCTTACAGTCTTCAAGGCCAAAACGCTGCAATAATGTGTCAATATATTTCGTTTGACACAAAGCCATTCCACCATCAACTTGCATAAACTGAATGCCCAAATAGTGATGCAAATGCCCCAAATCAGACATCTCAAATGAGGCATGCAAATCAGCCTTGAAATCAGCAATATGCTTCTCAAGAGGACCAGTGAGCAGCATGTCGTCTACATAGACAACAATGATCAGAAGCACATCATTAGCACGCTTAACATATAAGGTGCTTTCAGTTGGACTATTCTCAAAACCATGTGCAATCAGATAGGCATGTATTTTCTCATACCAAGCACGTGGTGCTTGCTTTAAACCATATAACGCCTTCTTTAACCTGCACACCTGGTTTTCATGCCCTTTTTGCACAAAGCCACGGGGCTGAAAAACATACACTTCTTCATGCAAGTCACCATTCAGAAATGCTGTTTTAATGTCCAACTGATGTACATTCCAACCATGATGGGCTGCAAGTGCACAAATGCTCCGAACAGTAGTCATACGGCATGTAGGTGCAAAGGTCTCATCAAAATCAATGCCTCTTTCCTGTGCATAACCCTTTGCAACAAGCCTAGCCTTATACCTGTCAACTGTACCATCAGGTTTACGCTTCAGCTTGTATACCCACTTAGTGCCAATGGCCTTCTTGCCAGGAGGCAAGTCACATAAAGACCATGTACCATTCTTCATTATAGCATCATATTCAGATTGCATAGCAGCCATCCAATTTTCTGAATTTTGTGCTTCATCAAAAGAAACAGGCTCATTCTCATCACAGAGACTAGATGCAGCCATAGCATAGCAATCTGATGCAAAGGAGGCACTATGAGAGCCTGAACGAGTACGATATGACAAAGGAGCATCTAATTTGCTGTCACGCAAAGTCTGCACCAGCCATTTTGGCATAGTTTTTGCCTGCTCAATATCAGCTCTCTCATCAACAAGTGCATCATGTAAATCTGCATCAGAAATGGAATGATCTGCATCATCATATGAAACCTGCAAAGGCTGAGAAGTTGCCTCATTAGGACCAGCACTAGCCTGTCCACCTGTAAAAAGAGGCATCAAAGTATCATACATGTCTTTGGAGCTAACAGATGTCTCCTTAGTACATGAAAGCAATGGCTGAATAGCATCTTCCACAAAGACAACATCACGGCTAACCAGAATGCGTTTAGTCTGTGGATGATACAGACGATAGCCTTTACTTTCAGAACTGTACCCAACAAAAATACATTTTACTGCCTTATCATCCAATTTTCTACGATGTTGTTCAGGCACTAATGCATATGCCAAACAACCAAAAACACGCAGATGAGCAACAGATGGCTTGCGGTCATGCCAAGCTTCATATGGAGTGATAGACTGCAACGCTTTAGTGGGACACCTGTTCAGTACATATGCTGCACACATGACAGCCTCAAGCCAGAAACTATGTGGTAAAGCCTGACTTTTGACCATGCACCTCGCCATCTCCATGAGTGACCTGTTCTTTCGTTCAGCAACTCCATTCTGTTGAGGTGTATACGGCACTGTACACTGGTGTTTTATCCCACGTTCAGCCAGAAATGCATTAAAATCTGAAGACATATATTCCCCCCCTCGATCAGAACGGAGGGTGCCCATTTTACATGCTGACAGATTTTCAGCCAAAACCATAAACTGTTTGAAGCACATGAACACTTCGGACTTTGCTTTGAGTGGATATACCCATGCATGCCTGGAAAAATCATCAATGAAAGTCACGAAGTAAAGGTAATTTCCAAAAGAGGGTGTCTGCATAGGACCACAGACATCACTATGTACAAGCTACAATTTCTGCGTAGCCCGAACTGAACCATCTTTTGGAAAGGAAGAACGCTGCATTTTGCCCAAAATACAGCCTTCACAAACATGTTTTCCAGGTGCCTCAAGTTTGGGCAAAGAGGACACCATTTCAGATTTCTGCAGGCGTAACAAACTAGCAAAATTCAGATGACCAAAGCGTGCATGCCAAAGCTTTGCATCTGACATAGCCTGAGAATCATGAACTGCACATGCCGAATCATTCACAGATCTTTCATAGTCTATGAGCTTATACAGCCCACGACATAAAATGCCAGAAGCAATAATCACATCGCCATTTGAGAGATCATGGACTGTACACCTGTCATCAACAAATTTCACAACCAAGCCAATCTTGGCTAATGCAGAAACTGATAACAGATTCTTTTTGATCCCTGGCACAAATAAAGCATCTGACAAAGTGAAAGAACTACCATCAGCAGTAGTCAGAATGATCTTACCAACTCCCATAACAGGATAAGAGGAGTTATTGGCGCATGTGACAGTATTCCCTGTAGGGGCAGGCTCGAGTGAAGAGAAGAAACTGCGCTGCGAGGTAATATGTTTGGTCGCCCCACTGTCAAAGTACCAAACATCAGAGTCTACTGCAGACATGCACTGATCATGAGAAGATGGGTCAAAACTGCAGACAGTAGTAAACGCCCATTCTTCTTCCTGCACAAGATTTGCAGACTCTGTTTTTGGTGTAGAGGCCTCTGCAACAACCATTCCAGCCTCTTTCTTCTTTGCCTCTTTAGCAGCCAGTTTTGGACAGTTCTTTATAATATGATCATTTCCTTTACAGTACTTGCAGAACAATTTCTGCTTTTCTGATTTCTTTTCATCTTTATCCTGGTTCTTCGATTGTGCAGCATTTGCAGATTTCTGCTTACTAGTAGAAGAGCTCCATTTTCCTTTGCCCTTCTGACTAGCCAGAAAAGCTTGATCTGCAACACGCATAATGGACCTGTTCTGCCTGGACTGATCTTCCTGCAACAGAACAGAGACTAATTCCTCAAATGACAAGGCATTCGGATTGCCTTTCATCATCAACCGAAGAGTAGAGGCAAAACTCTGATATGAATCAGGAAGACCATTCAGAACGGTCTGCACAAGTGAACTATCTGGTATAACCTCGTCAGCAGAAATCAATTGTTCCTTCAAGTCTTTGATCTTTGTAAGAAAAATGTCCATAGAATCACCTTCATTCATGTGCTCACTCTCCAACTGTTTTCGGAGATAAGCAACACGAGCCTCATTCCTAGCCTGGTACAAAGTGGTAAGTGTATCCCAAGCATCCTTTGCTGTTCTGCAAGAGCGAATATGAGGAATAATGGCACGTTTGACAGACAAAGCTATCAATGCATGTGCCTGGGCATCTCTGCCATCCCAACGAATCTGCTCTGCAGTAGGTGCAACAGAAACAGTAGCACGAACAGGAATCTGCGGAATATCATCTTCGACACCATCTTCATCAGCTCCAACACCTGTATTTGCAGTACCTGTCGTTACAGGTGTAACAGGACGTCTTTCAACACCCTGCACAATGTTCCACAATCCTTTTGCAACCAGTACATGTCGCATCATATAAGCCCATAATGGGTAGTTGGTACCATCCAACTTATCCTCAACAGCCAACATACGGAATACATCACTGCTTTCAGCCATGGCCGGTGACTAAAATACCTTGATGCAGAAAATTGACTGTATCTAAAAAAGTTGAACGGAACTGCCCAAACGAGTTCTGCTAGACCTGTAGCAGACTTCGAGACGCTTAAACTGGCGAACAGAAACTGGTATATACCTTTGGCACAAAAGGACGAAATAGCCTGCACAAGCACTGCGATAGTGCGTTCGGAGGCCGAAACGAGCTCAGATCGCGATTTCGGCACGACAAAGCAAAGCTGTTTTGATCTCGGAAACACCCTGAGTATGCTCACCAAATTTCGTGCGAATCTGAGACTGCAAACGGAGGAGTGTCGACGGCGCCCTAGAAGAAGCGACGACCTGCTCTGATACCAATTGTTGGAGTTAGACGTCTGCGGAAGCACGCGAACAGCACAAGGAAGAAGAAGAAGCTTGGAGCACAACACACAAGACTGGATGTATTACTAGAGAATGTACAAAGATAAGTAGCCCATTAGGGCAATCGGCGTATATACAAGCCGGGGGAAAAAAACCTCCTAAAGAGGGAAAAAAGTGCCCCGGCAGTCCTAGAGTGTTCACACACATCACTACCTAAATATATCAACACTTCTCACTCACGCACTTGTGCTTCCACTTGCTCGAGGTCTTCATACCATCCTCACGTCTTCCCGGATTGACATTAAAGGAGGTGCTACTCGTCACTGAGCTACACTTATGAATGCACATAGGCTTTTAATCTCAAGGTTTATGGAAGAGGTACAACGATCACATTTTAGAGCCTCATATGGGGTAGATGTCATGAACAAACGTGTGGGAATTATTATAGTGTGAAATCCCTTCCTCTCCCTTTTTGAATAGTGTAGGAAACATTGTTGCACATATGGGTAGGCAGAGATCATTCATTAGACCACGAGATTTCACTCAGGTTCCATAAAACACAAGAGCTAAAAAATCTTTCTGATGCAAAATAACAAGCAATAAAGTGTATTTCACCCAATCATATGATCGTTTAAAGCAAGAGCTTTGAATCATGAGGAGCAGTTATGGAAACCGAAGCAAAGATGACTATCTTAAGGGCCATTGGCACTCCTGATTGTTTTCTACCCATTTGAGAAAACTACCTCTTCATAGCTGCTCCTGTATATTTCTGTTGAACACTTAAAGCAGTACATGGACCTGGAAATGATCCTCACCTACAAGAGAACTCATGCATTAAACCTAGGAGATAAATGGTGCTGCCTCATTCCTTCAGAATATGGTCCTTTGAAACCATTATGCATTGCTGGTTACTGTGCTCTAGATTCTATAACTCACAAAGCAAGTATTATCTATGTAAAAGCATAGTTATTATCTATGTAACAACAGCTGGAATGCCCCCTATACTCAATGATTTCCTCCCCCCACAGAGAGCAACAGATATCCCGAAAACATAGATGCTCCTCCTCCCTGCCATATATCCCCTTCCTTCTTTGGGTCTCTTTTGAGAGCGTACCCCCCCAACTCCTAACAGGGCGGGAGACCACTGCCCAGCCCCTTGCCATATTTGATGCTTTGTATAGAGCCTTTGACAAGACATTTGAGAGCAAACATGCCATGAATGATCTGAGCTTCCACTAGCATGCTCAAGTCAAAGTACATATTAACCAACGCAATAGCCACAAAGGAATCATTCTCTAGCATTCCTTCTCTAATAATCAAGTCATGTAACTCTTCTCCCTTTTCTAAAGCTTTAATACTTGTTGGAAGCAGCCAGAGGCACAGACGCCACGGAAGCATGTAAAGACGGAGCAGGGAGCCAGTCGGATTATTTTTCAAACAAATATGTTTTTATTACCTCTTCAAACATCCAACAGTGATCTTCATCACTCTTGTAACATATGTAATATAGACAAAACCTCATTTTGTAATTCATAGCTCCATTTTGTGCAAGCCGAGGAGTCCTCGAGCTTGAGGAGCTTAGGTAGAATGCGCGTACCAATTTTCGTTATTTTTAGACATCGTTTACCCTTCCAAATAGCCTCTAGGACCTATTTTTTAACTATGCCGGTCACTAGATGTGAAACCGGTCAAAACTAGTCTAGAAACTATAAAAAGAGCTAGAGAGCTCATTTTGGAGGTTGGTTCATGTTGGCTAGTGTGAGCTTAGAGCTAGATTGAGTTTGTAATAGTGCTCTTGAGTAATAGAGTTGATTTCTCCCCTTCCATTGTGTCTTGCTTGTCTCTTCGTAGTGTGTGTATGTGTGTGTGCATTTCTATGCTTCTCACCTTCACTTTCACTTCATCTCACATTCACGATCTTCATATCACTCCTACCTCTTCCACGGATTGACATTAAGGAGGTGAAGCTTCTTAACGTGGTTCTCACCATTGTGCTAGAGCAACACCAAATTTGGCGCCGTTGCCGGGGATCGAGTCTAGGACGAATGTGTGATGGTAAGAGTATAGCAAGAAGTGGCGTTGGAAGGTAAAAATTTCAGTTTTTGTTATTGTTTTTACTTAGTTTTTAGTGTTTTTTACCTCCCCCACACTCCATCTTCATCACCGCATCATCATCTTCATCTCCAAAAAAATCAGAAAATTCACCATATCCACCCATTCTCCTCATTTCCCCTCATTTGTGCATGCGAGAGAGTGAGAGAGAGCATTTGTGCTTGTGTGTGCTTGTGTTTTCTTGAGTTTTCTTGCAGGTACAGAGCTTCAGAGCATCAGGAGAGCTTCCAAAAGGTAAAACATGTACTTTCTGTCAGAAATTTCCGAGTAGGGCGGACCATCGCGATGGTCTGCAACTTTCGGACTTTGAGGTAGGCGACCACACCACGAGGTAGGCGAGCCCTGCGCATACACGGAACCATTCTTGCATTTCAAAAATTCGTTGTTTGGTGGACCATCGCGATTGGCTCGGACCATCGCGATTGTGTCGCACCATCGCGATAGGCTCACGCCATCGCGACGGCTCGGCCGGACCATCGCGACGGTTCACTTTTCGGACCATCGCGACGGTTCACTTGAGCCATCGCGACTGTCCACTTGGACCATCGCGATTGTTCAGTTGACCCCGGACCATCGCGATTGGCTCACGCCATCGCCACGACAGTGCCACGTGTCACGATAGACCATCGCGACGGTTCATTTCCGGACCATCGCGACACTTCGAAAATTCGGACCATCGCGATTGGCTCAAGCCATCGCATCGCGGACCATCGCGACGGTTCACCTCGGACCATCGCGATTGTTCCCCGTTGACCGTTGACCGCACCATCGCGATTGTCCGCTTGATCGAGCCATCGCGACGGTTCACCCTTACACCATCGCGACGGTTCACCTTTGACCGTTGACCGCGCCATCGCGACGGTTCATTTTCCGGACCATCGCGACGGTCCATTTCCACGCCATCGCGATTGTTCACTTCGGGCCATCGCGACGGTTCAACGTCACGCCATCGCGATCGTTCACTTCGGGCCATCGCGACGGTTCGATCTTTTGGGCCATCGCGACGGTTCGCTCGGACCATCGCGACGGTCCCAGACCATCGCGATTGTGCACCCCCATTGCAAATTTTGGACTTCAATTTTTGACCAATTTTGAGGGAATTTTTGAGAAATTTTTGGACCATTAGACTCATAGGAGACCCCTTAGCTCATATTTAGGGAAAAACCTGTTTGTCAGTTTTTACCCCCCAGGGCCTGAACGCTCATAACTTTTTCATCCGAAGTCCGTTTTTTGAGCTTAATAGCTCATTAGAAAGCTCGTGACGAGTACTACGTGACCTCAACTGTTTTTTTCATAAAGAATACATCTAATTTTGGATAAGCTATTTTGAGGTTCACTCAGTTAGGGACTAGGAAGCCAGGGGGTACACATTGAAAATTTGGGCAAAAAAAAAAAGGGGAAGGGACTTAAATGGTATATGTACTCAAGTATTTAATCATCCTGTGAATTGGTCTAACATTGGAATTTCCCAGGTCTAGCAAGGGCAATCAAAGGCAAGCAAGCAAGGCAGTGAAGACAGCAGAGCTTGGGAAGCGCGGCTTCTTGGGCAACAGGGCATCAGAGCAACAGACAAGCCGACTCGAGGTTGGAAGATTACTCAACCCCCTCAGTCAATTCTTAGCTTAGGCTAAACGTTAGCATTGTGGATTTAAAACGATAGGAACGCCTCAAGTTCAAGATACGTAATTTTTTCAAGTCCAAGACTAAAGGTGTGTGTGACGCGAAAACCCTAAAGGAAAGAACCTAAGTCTGACGGAACGAGAACTCAAAATTATAACGGAAAGTCGAATTCCTGACGCATACGTTAAGACAAGAACTTAAAGACCTTTAAAAAAGAAACAAAAAGAATAACAAAGAATCAGAGACGATCTAAGTGTGTAATTAAGTGAGCAAGGGAAAAAATTAATGAACCTTAGATCAGGCAAACATATAGGCAAGTCAGACCGACGAAGCCTTAGATCATCAGAGGCGAGTGTAAGAACTACTGCTCGATCGTGGGCTCAACAATTGAATACTAGTTACCCTTACGAGAGCTCAGATACTAGCGAATCAGACATGGCATTTAGCACAGATAGACTAGAAGTAGGGTCAAACGTAGCATACTTAGAAAAACCAGAAGGACCCTACAGAACGCAATTAGTGTTTCTCCGAACCAACCGATTAGGTGCTCGCATCTATGAGGATGGTTTGCGAAGGCAAGTGGTGCAACTGCACAACCCTGATCAACCCATTGGATTGGAGAGACCAGTGGTGAAATTTGAGAGAGACGCTTACATAGACAAAGAAGGAACCATGTACGTCCTAAGTACGCAGCCAAATGATACTAATGAGTTTGGCACAATTCAATTAGAGACGGAAGCGAAAGTTCAAGGAAAAGAACCATTAGAAGAACCTAGAACACCTAGAGGGAAATCCGTATTAACGAGAGTACTCATCCCAGAGTGGATCCCTCAAGATAACAGGAGTATCGAGTTGTTGTTAAATAAAGAGACCGATGAAGCCTTTTGGAGGTACAGAAAGGAACACCCTAGTGAGGTAGGTATCATCACAATCTATGAGTTCAAGGACCCGGATACACCTGGAAAGGTTGTATACCTGGATGAAACTTCAGAAAGAGTCTTTGTGGTGCCTGACCACGCTAGAAACACATACACATGGAGAGGTGGATTGGTATTCCCTCCATCTAGAACGAACATGAATACAAGTCAACAAGGGGCAGGAACATCATCAGCCTTTGGAAACCAAAGAGAAAAGAATAAAGAAAGACCCGAAGTAAGCTTCACTCACCCCATAGGGAGAGATAGAACAACCACGGATAGACAAAGAGATCATGGAATACCAGGTGGTAGAGATGATTTTCCTCTACCTAGACCACGTGAACACGCAAGAGTATTGAGACCCACTCAATTGGTAAAATCAATGAAAAATTATTTTGATGGGACAGGAGATCCCTATGACCACGTCGCAGAATTCAAGCAGGTACTAAGAGCCGAACAAGTTGAAGACATGTTCACGCAGTACAACGCATTTGGGCTAACGTTAAAGAACACCGCTTTAACTTGGTTCCAACCTTTGCAACAAAGGCAATTTAGAGACATCCATCACTTTTTAGAGTCATTCATCACCGAATTCTCTAAAAGTGGGATTAGACATGACACGTCTTCGTTGATTCATAGCTTTAAACAAACCCCTCAGGAAACAGTTAGACTGGCAGGACGTAGGTTTAGACAATATGTTGAACGATGTCCAATGCAAGAGTTACCCTCACAAGCTAAGCAAGTGTCGTTGTTCTTAGATGGCTTGTTGAGCTCTAAACTACGCTCCTACGTGTACCTAAAAGAACCCAGAACGCTAGAGGAGTGTGTGAGAATATGTATAGACATCGAGGACAACCTAGGAGATGAATTGGAACTCTCAAAGGTTTATAAGGACTCAGATTGTTCTTCTCTAGCATCCACAAAATTGTCTAGCTCGATAGAGGATCTAGCAGAAAAAGTGGCCCAGAAACTAGGAGTTTCTAGTAAAACTAGGGAGCTTACAAACAAGCGTTGTTACACCTATGGTGGTGATCATATGGCAAATGTGTGTCCCAATGCACCACAACCACAAGCCAACCCTAATGGCCAATATTGTACAATTGAGAGAAGATACACGAATCATACGGCTAAGGACTGCCCATACAACAAACAAACCGTGAGACAGAACTATCCGCAAGCATACCAGCAGCCAGGTAGGTATCAAGGCCAATACAATGCTCAGCCTTATTACTATAGGCCTCCTCAGAACTACCCATACCAGGCTCAACAGAGACCTCAACCTGTCTTAGCTCAGCAGCCACCCCCACCAGCGAATGTCATCTCAGTCAAATATGCTGCTGCAGAAGAGAACCTAAGTAGGGCTTTAGTGCCTTCTTCACCTTTGATTACAGAAAGCGACCCGAACTCAAACAGTTTTGACTCTACGCATGTTGATAGTCCACCCGCGTATTACACGGAGTCACCAGAACATGTGGAGACATATCATTATGATAGTCCACCAATGGAACCTAGTTGGGAGCCAGACTATGCTAATGTGATGTACACAAATCCAAATCCACGGCCCCAATTAAGACAACAGAGACCGCAGGGCCCTAGAGGACCATGCTTTAGGTGCCAAGGAGATCACTTCATAAAGGATTGTCCACATCCCCCAATAGCAAGGCAATCACAGTACTATAACATACAAGGCTTTTGTGCCGATTGCGGCAAAGAGCACATAATCAAAGATTGTCCTAAGAACCCAGTTAACCCTTCGACTGTGACACCGATCAACGTGATAGGTATTGTAAATAATGCAGATGGATCCAACCCTAGATACGTGCCTATCCAAGCTATAACAAGAGCCCAGGCGCTCTTACAGAACCAAAAGCTTAATCAAGAGAAAGTAGCCGAAACCAGTGAAGTTGCAGAATCTAGCAGCAAAAAGACAAAATCTTGGAAAGATTCTAGAGAAAGAATTAAGAGAAAATGGAGTAAAAAGATAACTGAGTTGGAAGGAAGTTTAAAGGAATCTAGAGCCAAAATCCAAGAATTGACTTCACAGGAATTAAACCAAGAAAACCCAGCTCAAAAATCAGGATCAGTTTTAGCGGAACCCATACCAGAAGATCTAGACATGATGTTTCGTGCATATCAGGCTAGATTAAAAGAGGGACCTCAGGTAGCTGAAATGAGTAAGAACTACCCTCGAGCTCATCTGGAAATTGAGAGAACTAAACTTTGCATGAAGATGGTAGAATTAGCACAAGCTTTGTTCGAAGCCTCTAGATATCTTAATTGGAATAACATGGCAAAACCGGAATTACACTTTCAAGGACTGATGGAGAGGCTAGAATATTTGATCGAGAGCAAAGAGAAAAAGGATCAGCCTAGGAACCCTATTGTCCCAGAGACACAGGAAAGGAATGCACCATCCCTGTCTCAAGTACCCAATACAGAAAGTCAAGACAATTTGTCTTCTATACATAGGTACTCTCATGAATTTTTGAGAGAAATACAAGAAGAGAAATGGAGAAAAGAACAAGGAACTCATCCTCCTATTCAAGAAATAGACGATTTGCAGGAGCAATTTCCCCAAGACATTCCCTCTATTTACGATGATGTAGAGGAGGAACAACTGAGTGAACCCACGGGATTTGAATCTAATTCTTTACAAGAATTACCTCAGTTCACAGGACCTTGGGAAGCAAAGTCTATTAGTATGAGAGCACCCACGATAATAGTGAGGAATGAAGAATCAGTAATCCCTAGAAACACGGAAGTGATCAAGAACACTAAAGTACAGTGTAATCTCACTCTGGAGGAATTGTTAAAGGTAAAACCAGAATTGTGGAAGCACGTAGCAAATCAATTCCCTGAGTTTGCTACCACACCCTCTCAGATAGGATCACATAAGAAGGTACCAGAGATACCCGTAGAAAAGATCGGAGATGTAAGTGAAGGAGAGGAAGGTAACACTTATCTTCCAATAACCCATCAGGGCTACACCACGAAAGCCATCTTAGATTCAGGAGCCGGAGTAGCCATCGCTACCACCGCGTTATGGAAACGTTGGGGTAAGCCAGCATTAAGACCCACCAGGATGAAGCTACAAATGGCTGATGGACACATAGAAAAACCATTAGGCTTACTAGAAGGCATATCTCTCACCACTTGTGGTGTGGAATTTGAGCATACCTTTGCCATTTGTGACTTTGCAAAAAACCATGCTTATGAGATGATATTGGGACGACCATTCATGCGTCAGTTGCAAATTGTACAAGATTGGGGAACTAATTCTTTGTACTTGCAACATTTAGGAGTGACTACCAAAGTCAATCTTAAAGACTATTCACATAGAGACGTACCCCCAATACAATGGAATACCATCCATAAGACACCAGTAGAGACGGAATCCGTGCACTCATTAGAATCAGATCCTTCTTGGTTGCACGAGGATACCCATTTATGGATGTGTAAAGTAGCCAAACAAGAGGAAGAACGATTAGAAGCAAGGACCTTAGGTGCAGAACAAAATCCACGAACCCTTCAAGATCCAGCCTATGCACCTGTAGTATTCCCTGACGAAGAGTTTGAACCCCATGGTTGGGCAGAAATCCTAGCAACCATGGATGTAGCCATCAATGAAGAACAATGGACTCCCCACTGTGACGAGGATGGCTATGACATATCAGTTTTCACGATAGAGCCAATCATGTGCGATGCAATTTTAGAAGAGTGTGAACCGAACACTGATGCATTTGAGGATGCAAGCGATTTTGATTTAGAATCAATTATCATGGATTCACCCTTTGCATCAGAGGAAGAATATTTTTTCGAAGTAGAGACTCACACTCAGAGACACGAGGAAGTTATGAATGACGTGAGAATAGCCACTCAAGTGACTAATAAAAGTGAAGGCAAGAAAAGAAAGAAGAAAGAAACCATGTCAGAAAAAGAAGAATCTTTATTTGAAGTACCAGAGAATTTCAAGAAATATGAAATTGAAGATAGAAGAATCATGGTACGAATGCCTAATAGGAAGGCGAATGACGGACAAGTATATGATAACCGAGAGAAAACCAAGAAAATAGTAGTAGCCATAGAAGGGGAAGAAGAAAAATGCACATACATAGGGCATGATTTGACAACCAAAGAAGAAGAAGAGCTAGTTGCCCTATTGCGCGAATATAGAGATGTGTTCGCTTGGAGTTACAAAGATTTGAAAGGAGTAGATCCAGATATATGCTCTCATAGAATCCCTATGACTCCAGATGCAAAACCTACGAAACAGAAACCATACACGTACAATGATAACTACGCTGCGAAGATTAAAGAGGAGATAGATCGCTTGATAGAAGCAGGATTCATTTACGAAATTGAGCATACCGAATGGGTATCCCCCATTGTGGTTGTGCCCAAAAAGAATGGAAAATTGCGTGTGTGTATTAACCTTAAAAAAGTTAATGCCGCAACGATTAGAGATAGTTATCCTCTTCCTATCACGGAACACTTATTGGAAAGAGTTGCGGGCAAGGAAGTTTACAGCTTTCTTGATGGATTTTCAGGTTATAATCAAGTAGCCATTGCTCCAGAAGACCAACACAAGACGGCTTTTGCCACTGAATGGGGCATATTTGCATTTCGTGTGATGCCATTTGGCTTAACAAATGCACCCGCCACTTTCCAGCGACTCATGTGTCATGTTTTTAAGGAATTTTTACGCAAGAGCTTGGAAGTTTATGTCGATGACATATGTGCTCATTCTAATGTAAGACAGACACATATCCCAGAGTTAAGACAAATATTTGACAAATGTCGAGAATATCAGGTTTGTTTGAACCCAGAAAAGTGCGTTTTCATGGTTAGACAAGGCAAAATTCTAGGACACATTGTGTCAAAAAATGGGATCTCTACGGATGAAGAAAAGGTGAAGGTAATTGCAGAATTACCTAGACCAACTAATGTGAAAGAGGTACAGGCATTTATGGGCCATTGCGGATATTATAGGAGATTCATACACATGTATGCAATCATAGCCAAACCATTGTACTCTCTTTTAACCAATTTTGACTGGACAGAAGAATGTGAGAATTCATTCAATGAACTTAAGCGACGCTTGTGCTCAGCACCTATATTGACTACCCCAGATTGGAATAAGCCATTCCATGTACATGTGGATGCATCCAATTATGCCATAGGATGTGTGTTAGCACAACCCACGAATGAAGGTAACATAGATCTCCCCATAGCTTACGCGAGCAGACAATTGAACGTAGCAGAAAGAAATTACACCACGACGGAACGAGAAGGATTAGGGATGATCTACGCAGTAAAGAAATTCAGGCACTACTTGTTGGCCAACAGATTCAAGTTCTTTACAGATCATCAAGCCCTATTGTACCTAGTCAACAAACCATGTAACACGGGACGACTAATACGTTGGTTTCTATTACTCATGGAGTATGATTTTGAAGTAGTAGTCAGGAAAGGAAAGACACATCTTAGAGCGGACCACCTTTCAAGACTAACCTCAGGAGAAGCTCCTCAAGGAGTAGCGGATGAATTACCAGATGCATATTTATTTAACCTTGAGATAGCACCAGAATGGGCTAAGCCTATAGTCCCTATTCTCACTTATGGACCCAAGAATCCTAGGATTAAGATCAACGAAGGAGAGATTACCAAGTCTCAGAGATACCAAATCTTAGCAGGAAGCATATATAAACAGGATAATCAAAAGATTCTTGCTTGTTGTGTAGATGAATCAGAACACGCGAATTGGTTGCAATTAGCACACATAGGTGCATTAAAGCAACATCATTCAAAACATCGAACACTACAGACTCTGCAGAGACTAGGAGTATATTGGCCTTCAATGGAAGCAGATGTCTACAAGTTGTGTAAAGAGTGCCACGTTTGTTGTGAAAGACCACCAGTAGAGCATGCTACATTATATCATGTGTCTCTCACACCAGACTGGAGTGAACCTTTAGTGACATACTTGAGGACGAACACATTCCCTCAAGGCATGACTTTAGCTCGACAACGTAGTCTGGAGCAGGAAGCTCACGACTATTCTCTTATTGGCGATAACCTATACAAAAGAGGACGAGATGGATATCTAAGACAATGTGTTCATGAGAGCGATTATCTGAGCATACTTGAGACTGCACACCAAGGTGTTGCAGGAGGTCATTTTGGACCCGATAGGATAATCAAAGCCATCCTCTTTGCAGGATTATGGTGGCCCACTCTTCACATGGATGCTCATACCTATGTAAAGAGATGTGATGTGTGCCAAAGAACTCAGTTTCCTACTCGCAGAGATGAAATGCCATTGAAACCCATGATGGGCGGACGTGCATTTTCAAAGTGGGGTATAGACTTTGTAGGACCCATTAACCCCCCTGCAAAAGGTACACATGCGGAATACATTATTGTTGCCACAGATTATCTTACGAAATGGGTAGAGGCAAAAGCCACGAAAAAGAATGATGCACACACAACTGCAAAATTCTTATTTGAAAATGTCTTTACAAGATATGGATTGCCTATAGAGTTAGTGAGCGATCGAGGAACTCACTTTCTAAACCAAGTCATTGAATATTTGTTACAGGATTTTATGGTGATTCACAAGAAATCCGCACCATATCATCCTCAGGCCAATGGTCAGGCTGAAAGCACTAACAAGATACTTTGTAACGTACTGACGAAACTCGTGAACAACAAACGTTCAGATTGGGACAAACAGTTACACCACGCTGTTTGGGCATATCGAGTGGCCTACAAGACCGTACTCAATGCAACTCCCTTTCAGATGGTTTTTGGTCAGAATGCTGTGCTTCCTTTGGACTTCCTGATACCGACCCTTAAGGTTGCACAAGAACATCAGTGGACCGGCCATGAATTATCAGCGAGAATAATGGACTTGGAACGATTAGGAGAAACCAGGCTCAAGGCAGCAGCAGGCATCTATGCAGCGAAGAAGCGACAGAAAGCATATTTTGATGCACATGTGAAAGATAAAGGCCTAAAAGAAGGAGATTTAGTTCTAGTATATACGCTGAAACAACACGCATGGAAGTTAGAAAAGCGAGGTTATGGACCTATGATCATTAACAGACTCTCGACAAGTGGAGCAGTACAGTTAGCCACCTTAGAAGGAGATATAATGCCTAATTATATTAGTGGCTGTAGAGTCAGGCTATATCAGGAACCTCTTACGGAGGATATGCTTAGACGACTCACGTTGGCAAAGAAGCGTAAGGAGGAAGAAAATAGAATACGAGCGGAAGCTCAGGCAGAAGCAATAGAACGCATTAAGCGCATGAAGCTAAGAAGACAAGGACTAGGGAGAGAACACTATAACTATCTGGAAACTACACCCAGATATCCCATGGCCATGTGTCAAGTAAAGTCAACCACTCATCCTAGTATAGTGGACAGGAGACCATTCATTACAGTTAGGCTAGAGCACGGCAACCATTACCAAGAGTTCAGGGCTTTAATTGATTCAGGTGCTACGACTAGTGCGATTAGATGGTCCCACTATAAGGATTCAGGAATAGAAATGCGGCCAATTGAGGCATACCTCATAGGGCTAGGAGGCATGGAAACCCCTTGCATGGGTGAGGTGGACCTTCCTATCCTCATTAAGGATGTGACCATGACAGCGAAGCTACTAGTGTGCCATGATGACGACCTGATAGAACCCCTAATCCTTGGCCAAGATTGGCTATACGATCACTCGGTGGACCTAAATCTTAGACAAGGCTCCTTACAGATTGGAACCTTAGAACACAAGCGAGTGATACCGCTTGACTTCCCAAATGGCATTCCGCCTGACGGATGTGACCCTAGACCCTATGAAACGCATGCGACGGAAGACCGGAAGATCTTTAAACAGCTCAGTCACGTTACGTCTACACCAACCCCCTCGGGCTTGGCTATGGACAATTGTCAATCAGAAGGACAACAGGAGATCTTCCCTGGGACTTCCTGCAAACTAGAAGGGGCAGCTACCCAACCGCTAGGGCAGATGAACACAATCAGCGGTCAGGTGGGTTGCATCAGCGGCCAAATGAGCACGACACCCTGCGGTGCTCATCCTTCCAAACTTGTTGCGGATTGGCCTAGATTAAAGTTAAATAAGGCATCACATCCTAATGGGCAGGTCACGCAAGTCTTGGATCTCCCTTCTTTTCCAAAGCAGAGTGTCCATCCGACCTCTCAACCCCAGCAACAACTGAGTCAATCACGACGAAGGAACCCAGACCGACTGCAGTATCGGAGGAAACAACAAGGAAGGCAGTTCAGGCCACCCAAAGGAAGCGGCACCAGACAAATGTGGGTGCCAAAAGGACAAAAAGCACCAAAGAACTCCAACCAAGCAGAGATCAACAAGAAAGAGGCAGGGCAGAAACAGAATCAGTATCCACCATCCCCTCGACCTTCTTCTACAGGTTCGAGCATTCGACAAATTTGGATCGCCAAGAAATACCTTACCCATAGACCCACACCCACGCAGATTTGGGTACCCAAATCATGTATCATAGCTCAACCCTTACGCCATGTAATATATACTCCTCACAAATCTTTTCATCCCTCAATACCTCCACACCCGATACTACCTTTTGCTCCTCAGCAGAAACCCACTACCCACTCCAAGATCCTTAGGAAATGGATACCGAAACGTGTCCAACCGTCTCCCCCTAACCCCATGTCTGATAAAACTACCCCCCCGACTAACATACAACCTTGTACTAAATCACTAACCTTTAAACCTTGTATAAATTCACCCACCATCATCACACATCACTCGTAATCTCATATCATCAAGAAATGTATGCATGATCTGAAACGTATAGGTGTCTAGAGACCTGCACTAGTGCTGCAAGAAACATTGCATCCATCACATCACAGCACTTGGCTACACGGGTTACGCATCAGTTATGGAAAGGGATTGCGGTCTCACTTTAATGGGATCATAATTAATTTCCATGCTAATGTGTTAATCCTTTGTAGCAGATCTTTCTCATTAGCGCATCAGTCACCATGCAAACCGACGATGGAACATCAGGCGCAGGCCCCAGTGTAGCGGCTGTGCCCCTCAACGTGCTACGAGCAGAGTCCCACCCGACTGCTCCACCGCCGGAATTTCAGGGATTTCCAGGGCCCATGCCTATCGACAACCCACCCGTGGGCTACACCGAAAAGATACACAGGAACTCTCATTGGTTTCAGGGCCTTGCAGGACCCCTTGCGGACGCGGACTTTATATTTGAATCCTCTTTGACATTTGATGACCGCACGTGGGGAAAATACCAGTTTTTTTCCAGAGAGTTCGAAGCCCTACAGAGCACCCAGGATTTAACTCATGTTTGGGCCAGAGCAGGCTTCACAGAGTATTTCAGTGATCCTCTGCCCAAACCGGATTTTTACAGGTGCTATTACTTGATCACTACCCTACTGGCCTCAGAGAATAAGGACATCCCAGGGACCTTCATATTGCCTACTCTAGTGGATGATCCACCTTACAAAAGGTTTTACCTATCTAAGGATTTAATCAGAGCGGCCATCAAAATTCATGGCACCCACACACCCACAGATCGAGAGAGATTAATTCCAGAACCGATGAAACGTGGGGATGTCACGAAGTGGGAGGAGATCTCAGCAATTACACCTGAGCTGTCGAAGCCACTAAGGATATGCATGCAACATTTTGCATTTCCCGCTCAGGACAGATTTACCATGCCCCATAAACGAATCTGGTTCGGATTGTATTTGGCATGCACGGGACCTCAAACTGTTGATCTGGCAAGCTGGATCATAGATCAAATGTATCTGGCACAGCACAGATGGGAGCGCAAGAAAGTACTTAATGGATGTTGTGCACTCACTAGAATTGTGTATATGTGCTTAGCATATGACTTGCCCATCGAGCGTGCATTAACAGGAGAAGAACTGAAGGCATTCAAAGGCACAACGAAGAAAGCCAGGAAGCCCAGTCGAACACGGGCAGGTAAGCGCATGAGAGGCACCATCCCTTGCCTTCAAGTGCCAGAGTCGCCATCACCACAACCCTCTCCAGAGCGACCACAGACAGAAGCAGCTCCCACAGTACAACCTATTCGCATAAGGTTGTCCAGACCAGTGGTTACGGAGGCCACCACTAGTATCGCTGCACCTCAGGCAGCTGCCACCACAGAACCCACCACCACAACAGCAGAAGCTCCCACCACTATTGGTGCGGAAGCGTTTTCTTTCCCGATACCACATATGGAGACAGACCCTATAAACACAACATTTGATTTTGAGATGCCTGATGCATTCTCAAACGAATTCCAATATTCAGAGGCACAGCTGTTCTCCCAGGAATATGAACGCCCCAGCTACCCTACCACGCCGCGAGATCTGCCACAGGGACAAGCTGTGTCGAGCTCTGAAGAAGAAAGAACCGAAACAGACGACGAGGAAGGCGACGATGAAGCCAGCCAGGGCTCACATGACGGACAGACAGATGGTCAAGGCCAACAGACTGACACACACGGCGACACCAGCACATATGAAGAAGAGACTTTCGAAGCCGCAGCGTACACGCTGGCTATAAAGAAATTATATCGTACCATGGAGAAAGTCTGGGCCCGGAAAAAGTTAACTGAAGAGGAGAGCCAGGCATTAATTGAACAGGAACTCATCTCCGGAGGATTCGAAGACGCATACATCAGAGGGTTCAGGGAGCTAGTCAAATCAGTAGGCTCCCATGAAGCACTCAGGTTTTTACAAAGAAAGCAACTACCACAGTTTGATCCCCGCCGAGTGCGACTACTTTCAAAACCCGGAGAGTATATTCGCGTACCAACAGGAGCTCAGTCTTCAGCACAAGTCAGGGAGGCACGCCTCGTCCCCGAAAGTTCATTGACCGCAGAACCCATCCTTGTAGATTCCCCACCATGTACCACTGTTGTACATACCACTACTATCTTCGAAATAACATCCACGCCCTCTACTCCTCTCTCACCTCATCTTTCACCAACCCATCCTGTATCCCCCGCACACCCACCCACTTCTCCCACATCCACACCAGTTCACGGCAACATAGCCACCACCCTTGCCCCACCCATTCATGCCACCATACCCTTACCCACCCCACCTCATCCACATGTTAACCCCTTCACCCCTTCATCCTTCCCAGCGTTTCCCCCACCTCTAAGAACCCCATTCCCCTTTCTAACCCCACTAACCTTCTCACCAGTTTCACCTCCTCAACCCACCATAACCCCTATTTCCCCTTTTCACCAAGCTGCTCCAGCCATCCCCCCTGTAAATTACTCTACATTTGTAAATCCCGTCTTCACACCTGCACAACCACCCACTTACACACCGCTTTTCACAGTCACCGCACTTGACACATCCAATGGCATGGACATATCACCATCCACCTCACCACCACCCACTCCACTCACAGCACCCTCATATTTAGGCACGTCACAATTTTCCACAATCACCACTGCATGCACCTTCCCAACCCCATTCCCCATCCCCACTGCATCTAATTCCACTGCATCTTCAATTAGCACTCCATTACTATTATCACCTGCCATAGACACCGCATTTCAACACATGTTCACATGCATGACACAAGTCCGCGATGAGTTTGCATCACTCGGCACCAACTATCAACAGCTGCAGAGAACGACGAATGAACTACAAACGCAGCTTAATTTGTTATCAATTGAGAATGTCTCACTGAACAGCCGATACCAAGAGTTACGAGAGGCCTATCACAAATTAGAACTAGAAAGTGAGGAGAAAACAAAAGAGGCCACTGCGGATTTGGACAACCTCCTTCGAGCCCAAACCGTCCGCAATGCAACGCTCACTAGAAATATGGGCTTACTAAGAAGACACTTAGCCGCAGCAAAAGAGGAGAACCAGAGACTCCAAGAGCAGAATAGAGAGAATTTGGAAGCGGCTTTGGACCACCCAGACCAACCCTTAAGTCCTAGCAAATTCAAAGCAATCCCATCTGAATCGATGCGGATGTTGCTAGAGGATCATGTGCGATTGCTCGAGGACTATGATCGTATGAACGAAGAGCACCAAAAGTTAAAGGAAGATCACAAGCTGCTACAGCTCAGAGAACCGGCAACACAACAAGTACAAGTAGCAGCAGAATTACCAGCACCTGTGGACCCTGCCCCTGAAATTTTAGAGGAACTCAACGCACTCCGGGCCCAGGTAACAAATCTTGAATCTAGAATCGCAGCCTATGAAGCACCACCAAGGCCAGACTCCCCACCTGAGCTACCAGCTGAGGAAGAAACCGTCACTATCCCGGTGGAGGAAACATTTGAAGAGGCATACGAACCGATACCCATCCCAGGCGGACGTGTCACGGCCGAAGGCCAGATGACCTATGAATTACCTACTCCCGCGTGGATGAAAACAGTTGAAGAACTCGGAACGACACACTCGGCCAGAGTAGAGGCACAACTACATGCCATGGCCATGATTGAAGAGAGGATTTTACAGTCACCATTCTTTGCTCAATTGGCCCCGCGACGGTACATATCTGGGCACGAGCTTCAATATAAACCGTACTTCATGTTAATGGCCGAATATCAGTCAGCCATAGAGAAAGAAACAGGCATGAAACCAACGCATGCCACTCAATTCGAACCGGAAGACTTGCCACCAAGGGCGCAGAGAGGTGAAATCCTTCAACCAGACTGGCGCAAAGATCTATTGCAAAACTATCCAGAGATGATGAGCACGTGGGTGAAAGCGCCGCTGCACTTAAAATTTAACCCGTGCTGGGGACCAGTACCACGACGCCGCTCTTGGACTGCATTCGCTATTAAGGTACAAAACAATAAGCAGTGCCAAGACTGGGTGAACTATCCCTACTTCAAGCCACCAATCGAGTTACCCACAGTAGGCTACATGATGGCGACGATCCGCCACTGGCTCCCTAGGTTAAAGCATATGGATGATATTGCCGCGCACATGACTGTCAAAATCTTTGACATGATGCAGATGATCTTTAAAGTCTTCCGCCGCATCAAGGCTCCCCATGTAAACACCCCGGGCTTCGAGCATGGCAACTTTGATTTAGTCTATGATATGAGCACAACGCCGTCGCTACGGGTGTGTTATGCCTGGCACTGCAGGATCAAATACCTACCGGCATGCTACAAGCAGACATTCGAAGAAATGTTCACCACCGGCTTTTGGGAGTACCATTCAGAGGTATTTATAAGCAGGCCCACACACTTATTGCAATTATTCGCCTGTGAACGAATGGTGTACTCCACACATTATCAGCTCCCACCACCAGACGAGCCGCAACCTATCAACTGGGAGAAACTCGAGGCTGATCTAGCCCGAGGCATTCGTATATCCGAGCACACCCTCGCTCAAGACCTCCTACAGAACTACATCCGGCAGACCTCACAACAAGGTTCTGTCCGGGACGACAGAAGCGAGAGGGAGGGGGGTATTGGAAGCAGCCAGAGGCACAGACGCCACGGAAGCATGTAAAGACGGAGCAGGGAGCCAGTCGGATTATTTTTCAAACAAATATGTTTTTATTACCTCTTCAAACATCCAACAGTGATCTTCATCACTCTTGTAACATATGTAATATAGACAAAACCTCATTTTGTAATTCATAGCTCCATTTTGTGCAAGCCGAGGAGTCCTCAAGCTTGAGGAGCTTAGGTAGAATGCGCGTACCAATTTTCGTTATTTTTAGACATCGTTTACCCTTCCAAATAGCCTCTAGGACCTATTTTTTAACTATGCCGGTCACTAGATGTGAAACCGGTCAAAACTAGTCTAGAAACTATAAAAAGAGCTAGAGAGCTCATTTTGGAGGTTGGTTCATGTTGGCTAGTGTGAGCTTAGAGCTAGATTGAGTTTGTAATAGTGCTCTTGAGTAATAGAGTTGATTTCTCCCCTTCCATTGTGTCTTGCTTGTCTCTTCGTAGTGTGTGTGTATGTGTGTGTGCATTTCTATGCTTCTCACCTTCACTTTCACTTCATCTCACATTCACGATCTTCATATCACTCCTACCTCTTCCACGGATTGACATTAAGGAGGTGAAGCTTCTTAACGTGGTTCTCACCATTGTGCTAGAGCAACAATACTGCCACATGCTTTCAAAATATACACAAATGTGACCTCATCTGGACAAACACCACTGGCTTGCATACACAAAACATTTCAACACTTCATTATGAAATCCCTGATCAAGGCCTTATTCAGCATTACTATATCTATGGTCTGCAAGGAAGCTTTATCAATTTCAGCATGACTTTGATCGGCATTGCTTGCATTTATCAAGCTGTCGCAAGCTTTCAAAATGGAAGGGAAAGTGGCTGTATTTGGAGAATGGCCCTCTCTCTGCATTTGTTAATCCCATTTTCATTCTCTTCATATTCAATATACCAAACAATCAGCACATTCCATGATGCTCTAGTTTTAAACATGAGCTTATTGAAGATTTCATGAGCTGCTTGAATCCCAAGGCACTTCAAATACATATGTACAAGTGTTGCCTCTATAAAACAATAACTCTCCAAAAGCCTAGTTTTCATAATGTGTGCATGTATCATTTGACCGTGATATGGAATTCCTACACTACTACATGCTTTCAAAACACAGATGAATGTTACTGAGTTAGGAACAAGCCGTATAAGTAGCATGAGTACATAACTTGCTAGAGCTTGCTTGGAGTGCACATAGGATCTCTATCAGTGCATTTCCAATAGCAACATCAAATTCAAGCCCATTTCAATATAATTGGTCATGTATTCATCTACCTTCAGAATGCAAGAACAAGAAAGGTGGGGCAAGCCTAATTTTCAATCGACAACTTCATTTCTTCTTTTGAGCAACCTTTGTGACCTTAGCCCTAGAGGCTTCTTTCTTCTCCATAGCCTTACGAGCAAGCATAGGACCTGAAATGACATCACCAATTGCATAAATATTTGGGATGTTAGTTTGGAAATGTTTATCCACCTCTAATCTCCCAAACTTGTCCATTTTCACTGGAATTTCTTTTAAACCCAGTCCTTCAGTGTAGGGGATCCTTTCTGTTGAAAAAAGAACCGCATCTACTTTCAGTACAGTTTGTTTCCCTCTTGTTGAAGGCCTTTGTAACTCATAACATATTGTCAGACACCACACACATAACTTTGCATTTGCTTTTGAAAACACGTATGGTTTCCCTCTTGTTGAAGGCCTTTGTAACTCATAACATATAGTCAGACACCACACACATAGCTTTGCATTTGCTTTTGAAAACACGTATGGTTTCCCTCTTGTTGAAGGCCTTTGTAACTCATAACATATAGTCAGACACCACACACATAACTTTGCATTTGCTTTTGAAAACACGTATTTTCTTATCTTCATTTAGAATCCAAGCCTACAAAAAGACTTTCATCTTCATATGGTCACTAAAAAACAAGTCAATCGTGCTCACATGTCACAATTACTACACATATTTATTCGTGCTCACAATCATACTCGTATAAACATATACTCCTTTGTTGGCATCATGCACTAAAAAATATATTCTTGTTGACATATAAACTTCTCGATGAATGTAAAACAACCAACAATCCTCTGATTATTTGAGAAAAATCCCACTCTCAACAAGTACATTCTCATAATTATCATGTTATGAGACCATTAAGCAATGCAACGTTCTTGTGTAACATGGCAACACTAGATTGGAATGAGCCATTCCAAGTTCATGTGGATCCCTCCAATTTTGCTATTCAATGGATGCTAGCACAACCAACTGATAATGTGATGAAAGCCATTCTATTCTCAATTCTTTGGTGGCTCGTACTTCACATGGACGTCTTGGAGTTTGAGGTTTGCAGAAGCACGCGAACAACACAACACAAGAAAAAAGAAGAAGCTTGGAGCACAACACATAATACTCCATGTCTTACCAAGTGAATGTACAAAGATAAGTGACATAGGCATATATACAAGCCGAGGGAAAAAACCTCCTAAAGAGGGAAAAATTACCTCGATGGTCCTAAGTGTGTTCACACACATCACTACCAAAATATATCAACAAATCCCCCATGGGAATGATGCAGTGAACAAGGAGCACCACTCATGTATAAGGGAGCACCACTCATGTATAAGGAAGCACCAAGCTATGTGCAAAGAGATCAATCCACAAAAGGAAGTAAGCCCAAAAATTTGTCAAAAGCTTCAAAATTCTCCCAAGGTAGAGCCTTTGTGAAAAGATCTGCAATGTTATCCTGTGAGGGCACATATGCCAAACTGATCTCTCTAATAGAGAACCGCTCCTTGACATAATGATAATGCACCTCAATGTGCTTTGTGTGAGCATGGAACATAGGGTTCCTTGCAACTGCCAATGTGCTTTGACTGTCATTGAAGATGGTGGTGTCAGAAGACTTTCTAACACCCAAATCAGCCAAAAGGATTCTAAGCCACACACACTCAATAGTCACTATGAAAGCTTCCCTATACTTAGCCTCACAACTAGAAGTGGCCATAGTAGGCTGCTTCTTGCTCAACCAAGATATGCATGAGCTACCGAGCATGAAGAAAAAACCACTAGTGGACACATGAGTGTCATAACAACTAGCCCATTCAAAGTGAGAAAAAGCATGTAAATCTGGCGATAGTGATCCCCCCTTGGGGTACAACAATCAAAGTAGTCGATTACCACTCAATTAGCAATATACCTACCAATGCTTGACACATGGTCAATGCAAAAGCCTGGTCATCTATGAGACAACAAATTGAATATCAAGCCAAGTTACGCATAAGTAAATCAAGCATCCAACAGCCTGCTCATAGAGAACACCATCAAATGCATCTCTAGCATCATGAAGACTCAACCATAAGACTGTTTCCATAGGGTTGGTAGTTGGTTTGCAATCTTCAAGGCCAAAATGTTGTAATAATGTATCAATATATTTTGTTTGACACAAAGCTATTCCACCATCAATTTGCATAAATTGAACTCCCAGCCCAAATAATGATGCAAATGCCCCAAAACTGACATCTCAAATGAGGCATGCAAATCAACCTTAAAATCAGCAATATACTTCTCATTAGGACCAATGAGTAGCATGCCATCAACATAGACAACAATTTTCATATCAAGCACGTAGTGCTTGCTTCGAACCATATAATGCCTTTTTCAACCTGCACACTTTCTTTTCATGCCCTTTTTGCACAAAACCATGGGGTTGAAATCATGCACTCCTTAATGTAAGTCACCATTTAGAAATTTCGTTTTAATGTCCAAGTCATATAAATTCCAACCATGACGGGTTGCAAGTGTACAGACAGTATGAACAGTAGTCATTCGATATGTGGGTGCAAAGGTCTCATCAAAATCAATGCCTCTTTCTTGAGAATAACCTTTTGCAACAAGCCTAGCTTTGTACTTGTCAATTGTTCCATCACATTTACGTTTCAGCTTGTATACCCATTTAGTGCCAATGGCCTTTTCGCCTCGAGGCAAATCACATAAAGGCTCAATGATGATGGATTGAGTGAGCTATGGTTTGAGACATCAGCTTCTACAAAGGATCAAGGAGAGAGCTCTGAAATGAGGCCACTCACCGCAAGATTTACAAAGCCTTTTTTATAAGAGTTTCCTTCTAAGTTTGAATTTGAATTCAAACTTGGCTCCAACTAAAAGTGACTCCAATAATTCAGGAGTTATTCTCTCATTTGAAACTCGTAACTAATTTTATTCCTACCTCCACAAGATATAGCCTTTACAAGATTCTTCCAAGATTTAATCTTTTAGAATGGTAAATGACCAAGTGATTACAAGCTAAGGTTCACATGCATCATCAAGTGATAGTTGCACATATTGTCTTCTAAGCCAAATGTGTAGGCTTGATCATTTGCACCAACAGCTCCCCCTCAAGCCAAACATCTTGGCTTGCATTGTGTCATCAATCTTCTTGTGTATCCTACAATCAATAATGTTTTAAACCTACAAAGCTTAGTACCATCAAGTGCTTTGGTTAACAAATCAGCACACTACATATTTGTAGATACATATGCTAGTTGAATCTCTTTGCTCAAGATTTTCTCTCTAACATAGTGATAGTGCACTTCTATATGCTTGGTTCTTGCATGATAAATGGGATTGGCTGCAAGATGCAAAGAACTAGTGCTATCACCAAGGATCATTGGTGAATGGGTGTGAAGTCCCAAATCTGGGTAGAGCAATCTAATACAAATAGCTTCTTGTGTAGCATTTGCTAATCCCTTGTATTCAGCCTCTGTTGAAGATAGAGCAATAGTTGGTTGCTTCTTAGAAGACCATGAGATGGGTTTCTCACTTGCAAAAGATAAATAGCCAGAAGTACTTCTTCTACATCCTTACATCCTGCCCAATCTGCATCTGAGTACAACTTTATATCCAAATCTAGTGTGTATGGGAAGTAAAGACCTTGATTTTGAGTACCTTTGAGATGCTTCAAAATTCTTTTAGCAGCTTCCAAGTGAGGTGCTCTAGGTTTATGAATGAATTGGCTCAAAACACTTACTCCATAACATATGTCAAACCTTATTAATGTTGCATAGTTTAGACTTTCAACTATGCTTTGATAACCTGCAATGTCTTCAAGAAAATCACCTTCATAAGCACTCAATTTATGATTTACCTCCATAGGGGTGCTAGCTACTTTTGCATTCTCCAAGTGGAACTTCTTCAACATGTCCTACACATATTTCCTTTGAGTGATGTGGATTCCAGAGTTAGTGTATACTAACTCAAGTCCAAGAAAATATTTCAGAAACCCTAGATCACTAATCTTAAACCCGTGCATCATCTGGTTTTTTATTTGTTTGATGCCATTGGCATCACTACCTGTAAGAATAATGTCACCCAAATATACACATAAATATATCATTTCTGAATTACTCCTCTTAACAAACGGAGAAGAATCTGCCTTGCTCATCATGAATCCTTGATCTTGAAGATAGGTTGTTAACCTATGATTCCATGCCCTAGGTGCCTGCTTCATACCATAAAGAGATTTTTTCAATTTGCACATATAATTTACCTTGTTTGGATCTTCATAGCCAGGGGGTTGAGCCATGTCCTCTAAAATCCACCCATTGAGAAAAGCATTTTTCACATCTAATTGATAGATATTCTAATTTCTAGATGCAGCTACACTTACCAATACCCTGATGGTTGGAATCTTAGCCATAGGTGAAAAAGTTTCTTCATAATCTACTCCTTGGTTTTGTGCAAAACCCTTAGCCACAAGCCTAGCTTTATACCTGTTTATGGATCCATCTGAGTTCCTTTTGATTTTGTAAATCCACCTAGAACCAATTACCTTCATTCATGCTTTCTTGGGTACTAGCTCCCAAGTGTCATTCTCTTGGAGTGCTTCTATTTCTTCATCCATAGCCTCCTTCCATTCTGCTTTGGTACTTGCTTCTTCATATGAACAAGGTTCTTCAAGTGATAAATCCTTAGCAAGATAAATAGAATGCTTAGTGACTAATGAAGTATCATACCCATATCTGATTGGCCTTTTACTCTCTCTTTGTGATCTTCTTAAGGCTTGGTTGGATGAATCAGGTATGTCCTCCAACCTCTTCATCTTCACCTTGCCTTTTGATTTCCATGCTTTAAATTCTTTGAAGTTGATGGTGTCCTTATTATCTGATTTGATTTCAATTGTGCTTGGCTCCCCCTTGGTGAGGCTTGGAAATTCTTCTTCCAAGTCATATGGAAATTCGACCTTCCTGCATTCACTTTAAAATGAAGATTCATTCTCATCAAACAAAACATCTCTACTGACCATAAATCCTTTGTTGGATGGATTATAAAACCTGTATCCTTTTTTATTTATATCATACCCTATGAAGATGCATTTCTCTACCTTAGGGTCTAACTTACCTCTGATTTGAGATGGAACATGCACATAAGCAACACAACCAAACATTCTACAATGTTCAAGTGATGGCCTCCTACCATGCCATGCCTCATAGGGGTTCATCCCATCAAGGGACTTAGAAGGTAACCTGTTAATAAGATAAGTGGTAGTAGAACACTCTCTGCCCACAAGTAATTAGGCAACTTCTTTTCATTTAGCATAGATCTAGTTGATTCCACAATCAATCTGTTCCTCCTCTTTGCTACTCCATTTTGCTCAAGAGTATATCTAGTAGTGATCTCTCTTTTGATACCTCTATCCTACAAAAATGCATCAAACTCATTTGAGAAGTACGCAGCTCCTCCATTTGTCCTTATCCTCTTTAAGCTTTTTCCCATTTGATTTTCTGCAAGTGCAAGATACTTCTTGAAACAATTGAATACTTCATCCTTATGTTTCATGAAATACAAGATAGTCCATCTACTGAAATCATCAATAAATGACACATAGTACCTTGAGCCTGAAATTGAAGGGTCCTTTCTTGGTCCCCACACATTTGTGTGGACAAGTTCCAAATAATCCTCATGCATATAGCCTTCTTTGTAAAGGGTAACCTGTGTGATTTACCAAACTGACATGCACCACATTTATAGATCATGTGTTGCTTGGATACATTAGGTATCCCAAGTACACATTGATCTCTACATATGTGCTTCAATGTTCTCTCACCAATGTGTCCTAATATTTTGTGCCATATCTCTAACTCACACAAGGTTTGATCCTTATAATTATAAAGTGCAATGTTTCTAGTGTCCTCAAGTTCAAATGTAAACAATCTACCTGTTTTCTCTCCCTTTGCAATCCTTCTGAATCCATGTTGGGGATCCTCCAAAAAAGCTCCAAATTTATTGAACGTAAGCTGCAAAACCCTTTTTCACTATCTGTCCAACACTCATCAAATTCTTTGTGATAGATTCCTATTCCCACCAGAAGTTTTGACATTTCCTACCTTGACAACTGAATGCTTGGTATCATCACCTCTCTGCACTTGGTGCTTTCCCTTGGGCTCTTCCAGATCAGAAAGGAGAGCTACATTGCCTGCTACATGGTTTGAACAACATGAGTCAATATAGAAGAGGTGCTCATCATTCATACCTTGTTTTGGAGTCATGTTCATAATGAGAAGAGAATCCTCTTGATCCTCTGTATAGTTGTTGAAATCTTTTCTTGATTTGTATCCTTCTTGATAGTTGTTGTTGTAATTGTTGTTGTAGCCATGGTGGTAACCTTGATTATGGTTGAATCTTCCTCTTGGTTGTGAGTAGCTTGAGAAGTAGCACCTTCATCTTCAACTTTCTTGCTCTTTCCTTTATCCTTAAACTTTCCTTTATCTGTATAGAGGGCAGAAGAATTGTTCCCTCTTGATGGTTCACCATTTTTGTTGAGCTTGGCCTCATGGATGAAGAGTTGCCCCATGAGAGTGGTTAGATCAGGGATTTGCATATCCATATAAAGATTCATTGCAGTTGTGAAAGATTCCCACTTATCATCTGCCTTGATGCCATTGATTATCTGTCTCACTATTTTCTGTTCTTCAATCTCCTCTCCTATGCTTGCCAATTGATCAGCTACATCTTTCACCTTAGTCACAAACTCTGAAAAATTTTTCTTAGGTTTCTTCTTTTGAGTAGTAAACTCCATACACAATTGATTTTTCCTAGCTCTTGTATTGGAGGAAAAATATGAAGATAGAGTATCCCAAGTCTCTTGGGAAGTCTTGCAATTCCTAATATGAGGAAGAAGGAAGTAAAAAATAGAGTTAAGTAGGTATGACCTGGCTAAAGCATCTTTGGCACACCATGAGTTGAGTCTTTCTTGCTCCTCTCTTGTAGGTTGATCTTTGCTTCTGAATATGGGCATCTCCTCATCTCTTGATATGTATCCATAGAGAATCCTTCCTTCTAGACAGGTCTTCATCCTCAAGGACCATGCTGAGTAATTATTCTTGTCCAATTTATCAATGAAAGAAGGGAAAAAATCTCCCATTTTACCTCAACTTGCTCTGATACCATTGTTGGAGTAGATGGATGGATACCTCAAGGAAGTGAGGTGGTACTGCTAAAACCTACTTTGTACCTACCCTAATAAACTTTAGATTTATATAGTAGGCCCTTTTAGATTTAAAATGACACCAAGAAAGTATCTATGTACTTTGGAGTTGATGCTTGAAACAATTGAATCAAAACAGACTACTTCATGAATAGGTAGTGTCACAAAACTTGCTATTTTAGTCCATATACCTACTGGTTCTTTTACTCAGAGTTCACACTACAGTAACACTTGATGAAATTCCTTTTGAGGGAATTCAATTAGCTTAGATAGATAATGATTACAAGTGGAATCATCTAGAATGATAGACTATGCTCTGAGAAATAAGTTTAGCAATCCAAAGCTTATCCCTCAATTTTTTAGGGACTAACTAGTAAATGACTAGTGAGCACTTCAATGATGATTTCTCCCAGATTTCTGAAACATATGTTTTGGGATTTTGAGAGCACAAACTCAAGTTGGTTCCAACTAGCCAAAGATTATGAAAAATGGTTGAGTATTCGCTGAGATATGACTAGAGAAAGTTGACTGTTTTGAGTAGTCATAGCAGCGAAGTAGACAGAGATGTTCAATGAGCTATATGTATTATATGACATGATTGTACAAGATCATTGACATTGTAATGATGCTCAATGATGATGGATTGAGTGAGATATGGTGTGAGCCACTTAGCATCTACAAATGATCAAGGAGAGCGCTTTGAAATGAGGCCACTCACCGTGAGATTCACAAAGCCCTTTTTATTAGATGTTCCTTCTAAGTTTTAATTTGAATTCAAACTTGGCTCCAACTAAAAGTGACTCCAATAATTTAATAGTTATTCTCTCGTTTGAAACTTGTAACTAATATTCTTCCTATGTCCACAAGATACAGCCTTTACAAGATTCTTCAAAGATTTAATCTTTTACAATGGTAAATGACCAAGTGATTACAAGATAAGGTTTAGATGCATAATCAAGTGATAGTTGCACATATTGTATTCTAAGCCAAATGTGTAGGCTTGATCATTTGCACCAACACTTTACAATCAATATACATTCAATTTCATGATCATTTGTGTCCATAATTTCATGATTCTGCAAGTGTATTGTTCACTGCCATATCTCTCAATTTTCTTAGCCAGTTTGCAAAGATGATTTCTCTCAGCTTCGTGCATCAATTTCCATGATTTAAGTTGGTAACATTTTCTCCTTACGTCTACTATATACTCCAAAATTTTCATTGCAATTGAGTTTTTTAATCCCGATCTATGTTCATTTGAAGTCACCTATATCTCTTCATATTCTACTTCTCTGTCAGCACTCCATCAGATCAATGTTTTTCTCAGAGCTGTTTCTCAGTGTGTACTTCATCTTTTTCCATGCTTCAAAGCTTTCAAGAATCAGCATACTCTCTAGTATATATCTACAAAATGTCATAATCATTGCATTTTGGAATCTTGTGATATAAACATTTTTTTGCTCACGAGTTTGAGTACTAGTACAGCCCGTGAAAATCGGGGTAATGCTACGACTTGCTAAACACCTTTCTCTTTATGTGGTCCATCATTTTTTATGAGATAACTCTTGATTGCTAGCTTACTAAGTTAGTAAGAGTTCCCCAAAAGGAATTAAGTTAATTTCTATTGTGGCTAGAGAATTATTCAAAACATTGAGCAGGTGTATGAACATAAATAACAAGTTTTTTGTTCTTGAATCCACTTCAACTTATCTATTTTGATTCGTCTTTTTGAGAGTGATCTTCCAACGTACATAGTGTATCTAATACATCCTTCAGCAAGCTAAAAGGGCCCACTACATATCCCTAGAGTTTATTTGGCTGGTGTAGTGTAATTTTTTTGCAGCACCACGTCATCTTCTCCAAGTTCAAATCCATCTCTTCACAGTGGTATCAGAGCAAGGTGTTGCACAACATGGCAGATGGATTTCCTTCATCAATTGAAAAATTGGATAGAGGTAACTACTCAGCCTTGTCACTAAGGATGGAAGCTTATCTTCAAGGCAAGAATTTATATGGTTATATAGTTGGAGATGAAGTTATGCCAAGTTTCAGGAGCAAAGGTCAACCAACACAAGAAGAGCAAGAAAGATTGAGCACATGGTGCTCCAAGGATGCATTTGCAAGGTCTTATCTCCTCAACACTATCTCATATTTTTTGTTGCCTCACATTATAAGTTATAAAACATCTCAGGAAGTGTGGAATGCACTTGAAGCCTTCCTCTCTTCAAGTTTAAAGGCCAGGAAGCATCAACCATGGCATGACTTCACAACTCTCAAGAAAGCTCCCAAACAAAATGTGACTGATTTTGTCAAAAAACTCAAGGACATAGTAGATGGATTGGGTAGCATTGGTGAGGTAATAGATGAAGAACAAATTGTAAGACAGATCATCAATGGCTTGAAGGCAGATGAAAAGTGGGAAGCATTCACCACAACTATGGATCTATACATGGATATGCATGTACCAGATTTCAACACACTCATAGGACAACTACTTACTCAAGAGGCCAAGATTATCAAGAATGGAGAAAGCTCCAAATGTAATCAATCTTTAGCTTTTTATACTGATAAAAGCAAGTCAAAAGAAAATAAAGGAAGAGGAAAGAAAGTGGATGATGAAGCAGGTACACATCACGCTAACTATGCAAGTAGAGGACGACATGGTAGAGGTAGAGGCAGAGGAGGAAGACAAGGCAGGGGGAGTTCCCAAGACTCTAATTCATGCTCTATTTGTGGATTAACTAATTGTACAAGTGAAAATTGCTTTAGGAATTTCAAGAATCAAAGAGGCAAAGGCTACAATAGAGCACGTTATGGCTACTCAAGAGGAAGGTTCAACAATTACCATGGCAACCACAACAATTACAACCATTCAAACTATCAAAGAGGCAATAGGGAAAGAAGAGACTTCAATAACTACATAGAAGACTCAAATCAAGAGGACTCATTTCTAATCATGAATATGGCCATGCCACTAGGTAAATCTGATGAGCATGTTTTCTACATAGATTCAGGTTGTTCCAATCATGTGGCAGGAAATGTGGCCCTCCTATCAGATTTGGAAGATCCAAGGAACAAGCATGAGGTAAAAATAGGAGATGATACAAGTCACCTTGTGGAGAAAACAGGAAATTTTAAGGCACCTGATGGAAACATCAACCTACTCAGTAAGGTACTCTATGTCCCTACCATTACAAAGAATTTGATAAGCATTGGGCACATAGTAGAGAAAGGGTTGCAAGTCAGGTTCACAAGAGGAGGAGCATTTGTTGAGGATCCAAGCCAAGGATTTAGGAGAATTGCAAAAGGTGAAAAGACAAGTAGATTGTTCACATTTGAATTACAAGACACTAGAAACATTGCTCTCGTTAACTATGGTAGTCAGACTCTCACAGAATTGGAAGTATGGCACAAATGGTTAGCACATATTGGTGAAAGATCATTAAAACAAATTTGCAGGGACCAAAATGAACTCCCTAACTTGTCAAAAAAACACATGTTTTATAAGTGTAGTGCATGTTGTTGGAGCAAGTGTATGACAAGCCTAAGTATTGGCTTGAGTCCCACAAAGTCATAGAAGAAGCCTTAAAATGAAGACTATGTAAAGTTCACTTGTGAACTACCTCTTGTAACTTTTGAAGGGTTTACTTACTGTAAAAGTGAAAGAATCTTAAGTGGTTGAGTCCACTTGATCAAAAAGGGAAAGAGGAGCCACGAATTTGTGAGTTGTGGTAGGTAGAGAATCAAATCAATCATTGATTGATTGGAGAGTGATTGAGGGAAGTTAGCCTCCCAAACTCAACTATAAATAGATGGCAATTTTAGTCATGGTTAGAGAGAGACCTATGTGAAGACCTCCAAGAGCTGAGCTTATGCCATATCAAGGTGTGATTACAAGGCACACATACGTATCAGTAAGTCATTGTATTGTACAAGCAATATACTTTCATTTTCATGATTATTTGAGTTCATATGTCCATGTTCTTGTGAAGTGTACTACTCACTGCCATTACTCTCAGTTTTCTCAGTCAGATTGCAGAGATGGTTTCTCTGATCTTGGTGCATCCTTTTTAGTGATTTAACTTGGTAAAGTTAGTACTATAAGTCTACTATATGCTCGCAAAGTTTTATTTCATTTCGATGTTGCAATCTTCAGTTATGTTCAATTGAAGTCAACAATGTCTGTTCATCTTCACTTCTCTGTCAGGTACCCAACTTTTTCACTCATCTTGTCAGAGGTGTTTCTCAGTGTGTACTTATCCAAATTCAATGATTTAAAGCGTGTTGGATTTCCCCTACTGTCTAGTATATGCATACAAATGTTCATAATCATTGGATTCGTAAATCTGGAGTTATGTTCATCCTGCTCACTGGTCTCAAACTATAACAGCCCGTGAAAATCGGGATGATGTCATCACTTGCTAAACCTCATTCTCAGTGTGTGGTTCATTATTTTTGATGCGATTACTCTTGAAAGTTAGCTCTTTACGTTAACTAGAGTTCCCCAAGAGGAATTAAGCTGATTGCTGCTGTGCTCAGAGAATTATGCATAACACTGGACAGGTGTATGAACCAAATTAGCAAGTTTTTCACCTCTGAGCTAACTCCAACTTATCTGTTTTGATCTATCTTTTTGAGAGTGATCTTTCAAGGTACATAGGGTGTCTAATACATCCATTGGAAATATAAAAGGGCCCACCATATACTCATGGAGTTCATTTGGTTGGTGTAGATCAAGGATTTTGCAACACCTCTTCATCTTCAAGCACATACCTATCCATCTCTTCACAGTGGTATCAGAGCCAGGTTGGACAACATGGCAGATGGATTTCCTTCATCAATCGACAAATTGGACAAAGGTAACTACTCAGCTTGGTCATTAAGAATGGAAGCTTATCTCCAAGTGTTGGAACTGAAGGACTCACCAGGCAAGGAAGCTTACGAAGGGAGTTAGAGAGAAGGCTCCAGGAAATGTATGCCAAAATGTTAGAAGAAATCCCTACAAAAATAGTGATTTTCATCACTCAAAACCCTTGTAAATACCATTTCACATTTTTGTAGCTCCATTTTGTGCAAGCCAAGGAGTCCTTGAGCTTGAGGAGCTTTAGAAGTATCTACCTGTCAGTTTTCACATTTTTTAGACTTCGTTTGAACCTCCAAATAGGGTAGAGAACCTAATTTTTAACTAGGCCGGACACTAGTTCTGGACAAGGCCAAAACCTAGTCAAAAACTATAAATAGAGCTAGAGAGCTCATTTTTGAAGCTAGCTTGTAATAGTTTTGAACTTGTAAGAGCTTTTGGAAAGTAATCTAAGAACTCCATTGCTTCTCACTCTTTGTCTTGCCGTGTGTGTGCGTGTGTGTGTATGTGTGTGCATGTTTGTGTGCTTCTCACTCACTCACTTGTGCCTCCACTTGCTCGAGGTCTTCATACCATCCTCACGTCTTCCCAGATTGACATTAAAGGAGGTGCTACTCATCACTGAGCTACACCAAATTTTGGCGCCGTTGCCGGGGATCGAGCTTTGAGGACGAGCGTGTGATGGTAAGACGTAGATGTGAGACGTTGGCGTTGTAGGTAATTTCTTTACTTTTCTTATTTTTCTCCTTCTTACCTCACCACCATCATCACCATCATCATCATCACCATCTCCCACCTCCATCTCCATCATCGCGAAAATTTTCAGTTTTGATCATATCACCTTCTCCATCTCATTTCCCTCATTCCACTTGTGAGAGAGAGTGAGAGAGCGATATTGTGTGCGTTGTTTTTGCATGTTTCTTGAGCTTTCTTGCAGGATCTAGCTGTACGAAAAACTCAGAAAGTGTCTGTGTGTTGCCGACCTCTGTCGATCGCGATCGACAGAAAAAAACGCCCATTTGGTAAAACTAAGTGCACCACTAATACAAGCACAAAGAGCACATTCCAAACCACTAAAAAAAATTGAAAAATTCCGTGTTTCTCTGTCAATCGTGACCGACATCATCAATCGCGATCGACAGCCACGACCGACACCTCTGTCAGTCGCGATTGACACCGTCGATCGCAACCGACAGCCACGACCGACACCTCTGTCAGTCGCGACGGACTGAATTTCAACGATTGATTGACTTTTTGGCATAGCCACATGTCCATCGCGACGGACACAGCCCCGATCGACTGAATTCACGACGAAAAACCCGAAAAAAGTGTCGATGGCGATTGACACCATCAATCGCGATTGACAGGACTCACGACCGACTCTGTCGATCGTGATTGACACTGTCAATCGCGACTGACGTGTCGATCGCGACGGACAGGCCCCGACGGACACCTCTGTCAATCGCGATTGACAGACCTGTCGATCGCGATTGATAGGCTTTTTCGACCAATTTCTAGGGTTTTTTCTTGCATCTTTTTGGGGTAATTTTGGGCATAATTAGCACGCCATTAGTGATTTGTGAGGTCCCCACACATGTGTTTTTGAGAAAAATCCTGTGATCTGTCAGCCTGTTTGAACCCTGTTTTAACTCCAAAACCCTGAATTGACATAACTTTCTCATACGAAATCCGTTTGCTGTGATTCTTGTCTTGTTGGAAAGCTCGTGGGTTATTAGATAGGGTATTTTGAAGTTGACCATACCCAAGGGGAACAAAATTCAAGGATCCATAGGATTGTTTTCCAAAAAGAATCAGTGTGCAAATTGGTGTTTGTGTTACATGAATGAAAGTGATTGGTTCTGTCATTGGAATTTAAGCCTTGAGCTAATCTTGGGACTGATACAGGTCTATTGAGAGCACTTGAGGGCATTCTAAGCAAGAGTAAGTGCAAGCTTGGGAACACGCATCCTGGGCACACTAGGTCAACAACACAAGGAAAGAAACTCAAGGTTGGAAAATCCTCAAATCCCTCTGTCAATTCCCAGCTTAGGTTAAGAACGACTAGTGATAGGAGTAGGCCAAGGCGATAATAGGCATTTATCAAGTTGAAGAATACCTAAACTTTCAAGTTCAAGCTAAGGACATAATCTTTGTACTGTCGAGAACTATAAAGGAAAAGAACTTAACGTGGAACGATCAACTTCAAGTGCGAAAATACACTCAAGTATACCTGACGACGTGATATCAGACAAGAGTATAAACACGATAATCAACATAAGAAGGAATCAAGTAAGTGGTACAAAGGAACTCAGCAACGAGGTTGTACTTGGGCAAAATTTGGGCTATTCGATTAGTCTTATGAACCTTAGATCAGGGCGACATCTAGGAAGAGATAGACAAAGTCTTAGGTCTTCAGAGGCTAGTGTCAACCACACTGCTAGGTCTTGGGCCCAACAGTTGAGCCACCACTCATACTACCCTAGCTCTGAGACTAGTGAATCAGAGATGTCTCAAGGCATGGACAGACCTACGGGAAGTTCAGGAGTGCCATACTTGCACAGGGTAGAAGGCCCTTACAAAACGCAGCTGGAATACCTTAGGACCAACCGCTTAGGTACTAGCATCTATGAGGACAGCCTAGGAAGATCTGTAGTACAAATTAAAAATCCTGACCAATCCATTGGACTAGAGCGCCCAGCTGTCAAGTTTGAAAATGGAGCGTACTTAGACAAGGAAGGGACAATATATGTAGTCACCAGTCAACCAGAAAGGACTGATGAATTTGGGAATGTAGTCCCAAAAACGGACTTAGGTGACCTAGAGCAGGGAAACATGGGTGTAGAACCGAGGACCCCCCGAGGCAAATCTGTTCTCACTAGGATTATCACACCAGAGTGGATTCCCCAGGACAACAAGAGCATAGATCTGCTTCTGAACCGAGAAACTGATGAAACCTTTTGGAGGTATAGATCTGATCGGCCAATTGATATAGGAACAATCATGATCTATGAGTTTAAGGATCCTGATTGCCCAGGCAGAGTGACCTACTTAGATCACGCTTCAGAGAGGATCTTTGTGGTGACAGAAAATGATAGGCATGCTTACACTTGGAAAGGTGAATTTATTTTCCCCCAACCAAGATCGAATGTGTCCTACGGTCACCCTGGAGCGGGAACATCCCAAGCTCATGGAACTCAAAGAGACAGAAGTAGAGATAGGCCAGGAGTAAGCTTTGCCAACCCAGGGGGCAGAGAAAGAACAAGGATGGAAACAAATAGAGTAAAGCCTGAGGTACTTAGAGCTCACAGGAATCAAAGAAATGCGGATGAGTTCCCTCTACCACAACCTAGAGAACACACCAGGATTTTGAGACCGACTCAGTTAGTTAAGTCCATGAAGAATTACTTCGATGGCACCGGAGACCCATACGATCATGTGGCCGATTTTAGGCAAGTCTTGAGGGTAGAACAAGTTGAGGACCTATTCACACAATATAATGCCTTTGGTCTAACACTTAGGAACACAACCCTTACGTGGTTCCAACCATTGAATGAGAGACAGTTCAGGAGCATAGAACAACTCTTGGAGGCTTTCATCACCGAATTCTCCAAAAGTGGCATAAGGCATAACACTTCCTCACTGATATACAGCTTCAAGCAGACCCCTCAAGAGACCGTGAGACTTGCAGGAAGAAGATTTAGGCAGTACCTAGAGAGATGCCCTGTTCCGGAGCTCCCCACACCAGCTAAGCAAGTGGCTTTATTCTTGGATGGATTGCTAAGTACAAAGTTGAGATCCTATGTGTACTTGAAGGACCCTAGGACCATAGAAGAGTGTGTACGCATGTGCATTGACATCGAGGATAACCTAGGGGAGGAGTTAGAGCTTTCCAAGATATACAAAGATTCAGATAGTGCCTCTAGCCTCTCTTCCACGCAATCCACATCAATTGAGGAACTGGCAGAGAAAGTAGCTCAGAAACTAGGTGTCTCTAGCAAACAAATCCCAAGGTTTGCCCCTGTGAAAAGATGCTATACTTGTGGAGGTGACCATATGGCGAACGTGTGTCCCATTACGGCTCAACCCCAAGTAAATCCGAGTAGCCAATACTGTACCATAGAACGGAGATACACAAATCACACAGCACAAGACTGCCCATACAATAAGCAAGCGATTAGGCAAACCTACCCTCAGCCATACCAACAGGGGAGATATCAGAACCAATATCCACCACAGCAGTATGCGAGGCCCCAACAACCCTACCAACCACAATATCAAGCCCAGCAAAGACCCCAGCTAGTGCTAGCACAACAACCACCTGCTCCTACTAATGTGATCCCTGTAAAGTATGCAGCTGCAGAAGAAAACCTGAATAGAGCTATAGTCCCTGTAACACCATTGCTTTCTGAAAGTGACCCGAGTGACCATAGCTTTGATTCGACGCATATTGACAGTCCTTAGGCCTACTACATGCAATCTCCTGAACATGGTGAGTCCTACTACAGTGAAGAGCTAAATGAACCTAGTTGGGAGTCAGATTACACAAACGTCATGTATGCAAACCCCAACCCTAGACCCCAACCTAGGCAGGTAAGACCCCCATTCCCTAGAGGACCGTGCTACAGATGTCAGGGAGATCACCTCATTCGTGATTGCCCCTTACCTCCAACTACACAACCCCAGTCAGTGACAATTCAAGCTTTTGCCAAGAATGTGGAAAGGAGCATCTCTTACGAGACTGCCCAAAGAATCCTAATAATATGCCAAAAATCACTCCTATTAACGTTGTTGGGTTAGTGGTAGATTCCGCAGGAAGTGTCACTTCCACTGCGCCAATAAAAGTGGTCACAAGAGCCCAAGTCTTACAGCAGAACCCAGGTGTAGGCCAGGAAAAGAGCCCAGATGTTAGTGAAACAGAGAGCATGACAAAGAAAAGGACTAGAGCTTGGAAGGATAGTCGTGAAAGAATGAAAAGGCAATGGGCAAAAAAGATAAGTGAACTTGAAGAAAGCTTGAGAGAAACCAAAGCAAAGATAAGTGAACTCGCATCTCAAAACCACTCTCACACCACCCCTCCACCACCTACCCCCTTACCCGCCAATCCATCTTCTTCCATTCCCCAACCTCTCGATACACCACCCTTAACCCACCCACCACCCAGAGTAGGATCCGTCCTAGCCGATCCCCCTCCCGAGGACCTAAACATGATGCTTAGAGCATATTAGGCCAGAATCCAAGAAGGGCCAAATGTAACTGATCATGAAAAGTGTTACCCTAGAGCAGAACTAGAGCTAGAACGAACCAAAATTTGTGCTAAGAAGGTGGAATTGGCTCAGACTATGTTTGAAGCCAGTCGCCTATTTAACATCTCTAGTTCAGTGAAGACACAGTTGCACTTTGATGGACTGTTAGAAAGAATAGAAAAGCTAATTGCACAATCAGAAAAGGAACCCGCCTCTCAACACAAAGACCAGGCAACCGAAAGAGCATGCCTACCTCCCCAGGAAGCCTATGTGCCTGAAACCTATGTGCCTAACTCTACGGAGCCAGACACATCATCTTCTATGAATCGATTCACCCCAGAATTCCTACGAGAGATTCAAGAAGACAAATGGGCGAAGGAAAGTGAAGTCCCTCCTCCCATTGAACTTGTGGATGATGCACATGACCGATTCCCACAAGACATCCCATCCATTTATGAGGAGCATGAGAGCACCCACTCTCAGGAAAGATTAGACTTTGAGTCTAACTCTTTACAAGAATTACCCCACTTCACGGGTCCATGGGAAGCTAAGTCCACGTGTCTGAGAGCACCCACGGTCATGGTAAGAAACGAAGATTCAGTCATACCTAGGAACACAGAGGTAGTGAAAAACACTAAAGTACAATGCAACCTCACCTTAGAAGAGCTACTCAAAGTAAGGCCAGAGCTATGGAAACATGTAGCCAAACAAGTACCAGAGATAGGAAAACCTCGTTCCCAGGTAGGATCCCAGAGAACAGTGCCAGAAATACCATTGGACAAGATAGGAGACATGAGTGAGGGAGAAGAGGGAAACACATATCTTCCCATCACCCATCAGGGATACACGACCAAGGCCATTCTAGACTCAGGCGCAGGACTTGCAATTGCTACCACTTCCCTATGGAAGCGCTGGGGCAGGCCAGCACTCAGGCCCACGAGGATGAAATTGCAAATGGCCGATGGTCATCTAGAGAGACCCTTAGGGCTGTTAGAAGGAGTAACTCTCACCATGTGTGGTGTCGAGTTCGAGCATACATTTGCTATATGTGATTTTAGCAAAAATCATGCCTATGAAATGATCTTGGGAAGACCATTTATGCGACAGTTGCAAGTGGTACAGGACTGGGGAACCAATTCCTTGTACCTACAACACTTAGGTGTTACGACCAAAGTGAATCTCAAAGATTACTCTCATAGAGATGTCCCTCCTATCCAATGGAATCCCATCCATAGAGCCAAAGATGATACGGAATCTGTGCACTCCATAGGATCAGGATCCTCATGGATGCATGAAGACACTCACTTATGGATGTGTAAAGTGGCAGTGGAAGAAGAGAAGAGAGAAAAAGCCAGAGGGATAGGTGCAACAGAAACACATAGATCAATTCAAGACCCAGCCTATGCACATGTAGTCTTTCCTGATGAAGAATTTGAACCCCACAGCTGGGCATAAATCTTAGCAACAATGGATGTAGCCATCAATGAGGAACAATGGACACCTCACTGTGATGAAGATGGCTATGACATTTCAGTCTTCTCCATAGAGCCAATCATGGGAGAGGCAGTGTTAGAAGAGTGTGAACCTAGCCCGGATGCATTTGAGGATGCAAGCGACTCCGATCTAGAGTCAATCATTATGGACCCACCTTTTGCATCAGATGAAGAATACTTCTATGAAGTAGAATTCCAACCCCGGAGGCATGGAGAGCTTACAAATGATGTAAGGCTAGCCACACATGTGACCCCTAAGGAAGAAGGAAAGAAAAGGAAGAAGAAAGAAGTCACACAAGAAGAGGAGGAATCTTTGTTTGAGGTCCTAGAAAACTTTAAGAAGTATGAGATAGATGACAGGAGAGTCATGATCAGAATGCCTAAACGAGAGGTGCAATCAAGGGAGGCCTATGATAACAAAGAAACCACCAAGAAAATAGTGGTAGCTGTGGAAGAAGGAGAAGAGAGATGCACGTACATAGGCCATGACCTGACGGAAGACGAAGAGCAGGAATTGATAGCCTTGCTAAGAGAATACAGAGATGTATTCGCTTGGAGTTACAAGGACTTGAAAGGTGTGGACCCTGACATATGCTCACACACTATCCCCATAACCTCAGATGCCAAACCCTCTAAGCAAAAGCCATATACATATAATGATAATTATGCTGCCAAGATCAAAGAGGAGATAGATAGGCTGGTTGAAGCTGGATTTATCTATGAAATTGAGCACACCGAGTGGGTATCCCCCATTGTAGTGGTGCCCAAGAAAAATGGAAAACTGCGTGTATGCATTAACTTGAAGAAGGTCAATCCAGCCACAATTCGAGATAACTATCCGCTTCCTATCACAGAGCATCTCTTAGAAAGAGTAGCAGGCAAGGAAGTGTACAGCTTTCTAGATGGGTTTTCGGGCTACAATCAAGTAGCCATAGCTCCAGAAGATCAACATAAGACGGCTTTTGCCACTGAATGGGGCATATTTGCCTTTAGAGTAATGCCATTTGGGCTTACCAATGCACCAGCTACCTTCCAGAGGCTGATGTGCCATGTATTTAAAGAGTTCCTAAGGAAGAACTTAGAGGTCTATGTTGATGATCTTTGTGCTCATTCCAACATCAGACAAACCCATATTCCTGAACTCAGACAAATCTTTGACAAATGCCGAGAGTATCAAGTCTGCTTGAACCCAGAAAAGTGTGTTTTCATGGTCAGGCAAGGCAAGATCCTGGGACACATAGTGTCAAAGAATGGCATATCCACTGATGAAGAGAAAGTGAGAGCAATAGCCGAGTTACCTAGGCCAAAGAACGTCAAGGAAGTACAGGCTTTCATGGGGCATTGTGGTTACTACCGTCGGTTCATTCACATGTATGATGTCATTGCAAAGCCCATGTACGGACTTCTGACTAACTTTGAGTGGACTGATGAATGTGAGCATTCCTTCAATGAGCTTAAACGGCGATTATGTTTAGCACCAATCTTAACCACACCAGATTGGAATAAGCCTTTCCATGTTCATGTGGATGCATCCAATTATGCTATTGGGTGTGTACTCGCGCAACCTACTGGTGAAGTAATATGGATCTTCCAATTGCCTATGCTAGTAGACAATTGAATGCAGCTGAACGAAATTATACCACTACTGAGAGAGAAGGACTAGGCATGGTATATGCGGTTAAAAAGTTTAGACATTACTTGCTTACAAATAAGTTTAAATTTTTTATTGATCATCAGGCATTGTTGTACTTGGTAAACAAACCTTGCAACACAGGTAGATTAGTAAGATGGTTTCTCTTACTAATGGAATACGACTTTGAGGTAGTGGTGAGGAAAGGGAAGACTCACTTGAGAGCAGACCATCTCTCTAGGCTCACATCTGGAGAAGCCCCACAAGGAGTGTCAGATGACCTTCCTGATGCTTACTTGTTTAATTTGGAAGTAGTGCCGCAGTGGGCTAAGCCATTAGTGCCAGTATTGACATACGGGCCTAGCCACCCAGTAATAAACACACAAGATAGAGAGGTAGTAAAAGCCCAAAAGTATCACATCATGGCAGGAAGTATGTACAAGCACACGGATCAAGGGATCTTGGCGTGTTGTGTGGAAGAGGATGAGTACGCTAAATGGTTGCAATTAGCACATGTAGGTGCATTAGAGCAACACTACTCAAAGCAACAAACCCTACAAACACTAAGGAGGCTCGGAGTGCATTGGCCTACTATGGAGGCAGATGTCCAAAAGTTGTGCAAGGAATGCCCAATCTGCTGCACTAAATCACCTGTGGAACATGCCACTCTTTATCAAGTGTCCATAGTGCCAGATTGGAGTGAACCACTAGTATCCTTCCTGAGGACGAAAACATTCCCTCCAGACATGACTATGGCTAGGAAAAGGAGTTTAGAACAAGAAGCCCTAGATTACTCACTCATTGGTGATAATCTATACAAGCGTGGTAAAGATGGTTACCTGAGACTATGTGTCCATGAAAGTGAATATCTCAAGATCTTGGAAACTGCTCACCAAGGTGTAGCAGGAGGACACTTTGGACCAGATCGGGTGATCAAGGCGATACTATTTGCGGGCTTCTAGTGGCCTACCCTTCACATGGATGCACATACCTATGTGAAACGGTGTGATGTTTGTTAGAGAACTCAGTATCCTATACGCAAAGATGAGATGCCACTGAAACCCATGATGGATGGACGTGCATTCTCTAAGTGGGGAATAGACTTTGTAGGTCCTATTAATCCCCCAGCCAAGGGTTCACATGCTGAATACATCATTGTTGCCACAGACTATCTAACAAAGTGGGTAGAGGTAAAAGCTACGACAAAGAACGATGCTTAGACAACTGCTAAATTCTTGTTTGAGAATGTATTCACAAGATACGGGCTACCTATAGAGCTAGTAAGTGATAGGGGCACTCACTTCTTGAATGAAGTGATTGAAAATCTACTCCAAGAATTCTTGGTAGTTCATAAGAAGTCTGCCCCCTATCACCCTCAAGCTAATGGGCAAGCCGAAAGCACAAACAAGATTCTGTGCAATGTGTTGACAAAATTAGTGAACAATAAACGCTCTGATTGGGACAAACAGCTACACCATGCTGTTTGGGCATACCGAGTCGCCTACAAAACGGTACTCCAAGCCACCCCCTTTCAGATGGTATTTGGCCAAAACGTTGTGCTACCGTTGGACTTCTTAATACCTACATTGAAAGTAGCACAAGAGCATGAATGGACGGGTCATGAACTCTCCTCTAGACTTTTTGACCTTGAAAGATTAGGAGAAACAAGACTGAGGGCAGCTACAGGAATATATGCAGCTAAGAAATGACAGAAGGCATACTTTGATGCCCACGTTAAGGATAAAGGTTTGAAGGCAGGTGATCTAGTACTAGTCTACACTTTGAAACAACATGCGAGGAAATTAGAGAAACGTGGCTATGGACCCATGATCATTAATATAATCTCAACGAGTGGAGCAGTAGCCACCTTAGAAGGTGATATTCTTGCGAGCTACATAAGCGGATGCAGGGTCAAATCGTATCAGGAACCTCTCACAGAGGAAATGCTAAGTCGACTCAATACTGCTAAGAAACGCAAAGAAGAAGAAAAGCGAATTCGAGAAGAAGCCCAAGCAGAAGCCCTAGAGCGCATACGGAGAATGAAATTAAGAAGACAAGGTAGAGAGCAACCTAGGCCAGATGCCGATGCAGATCAAGGATATCACATGGCTATGTGTGAAGTTTCAGGTATCAGCTCCCATAGGATAATTGATCGACGTCCTTTTATAACCTTAGATATAGGACAAGGCAAGGGTGCAAGGACTGTAAGAGCCTTGATTGACTCAGGTGCAGCCACTAGTGCTGTTAAATGGTCTTACTGTCAAGAGTTGAAATTAACTGTCAATCCTATAGAAGCATATCTCATAGGATTGGGAGGTGTGGAAACCCCTTGCATGGGCGAGGTGGAACTTCCCCTCTATATTCAAGACGAAGCAATGACAGTCAAAGTACTAGTGTGTCAAGATGAGGACCTCACTGAGCCTCTTGTCTTGGGTCAGGACTGGATCTATGATCATGCAGTCAACCTAAACCTAAGAAACGGGCTTCTTCAGGTATGGGTAAATCATAGTCGAATTACAGTCGAATTGGAAAATGAGGCACTCAAGGAACTAGGTAAGGCATGAACTCTTGGTCCTTCCACGGGTGCACATGAAGTTGACAATGCTATTCTTGTCCAAAAGTGTATGATGCAGAAAGAGGATTGTCTCAACAACGGAGTCAAGGATAATAAGGCACTACCTTCTGTTCCAAAGGCCAGAGGGATGCAACAACCAAAGGCAGATCAAATACAGAAGAAGCAGAACACTACTTATACTGGAGGCCAAAAAAAGGAGCAATGCAGATTGTTTCAGCCGAGGAAACAAGTATGGAAGCGAAAAGGCAAACACCCTGTTCCGACCAGGCCAACCCCACGGCCAAAACCTCTTATTAGGAGTCAACAACATGACACTAATAAGAAGTCCTTCATTAATTCTTCTGCGAAAGTGAAGTCTATTTGGGTACCCAAGAAGTCAATGAAGGCCGGCCTACAATCACGACAAATCTGGGTGCCTAAGGCTTGCTTGCGGGCTCAAATAGCTACACTAAGGCCACAACCAGTACAACATGTTTCACTCACTCGAACATCTGAGGCCCAATCTTACACATCACGCACGGGCACATGTTCTTCCATGCGCAAAAGTAGAATCACTCTTAAATGGGTTCCTAAAAAGCCTCATTCTCAAGTAGATACCCCTATACAACTCTTCAGAGTCTTCACAAAATCAATATCAAAGCCCATCCACTGCATTTGGCAACCTAAAACATGTAATAAACCCCCGGACCCCAGTTGTAAATCCATGTCCACCTACTAACTACATCACTCTCTTACTACATCAGTCCACTTAGCTTCTAGGTCCACCCAATTCCTAACTACACGCACAAGTATCGAGCACTTAATAGCCTACTAATCTCTCCCGAACCTCCTGTTAATGTTGTAATGAGGACAAAAACGGTTCTATCTTGTCCTTTGCAATGTTAACACATGTTTCTATATTCTCACAGAATCAGGAGTCAAGAAGTAACATGGCGGATACGGCAGGAACTAGCTCCCAGGCAGGCACCAGCCCCCAAGTCGTGGACATTGAAAGTCTTCTCGTTGAGGAGGAATTGAAGGAACGCCCAGTGGCATTGAGGGCATTACACGCCATAGCGGTTCAGAATCTTCCACAGGGGCACACAATGCCAGTCAGCAAAAACTCTCATTGGTTCAGTGATGTGGCAGGACCCCTAGGTGAAGGCACTTATATGTGGGAGGCCGAGATAGAATTCAATGGGCGCTGGGGTAGATATCACTTTTTCACCAGGGAATTTGAGAGACTGCAGAATAATGAAGGACTAAAACCTTTATGGAAGAAGGCAGGGCTCTACGAGTACTTCAAATTCCAATTGCCAAAGCCAGATTTTCTAAGATGCTCTTATCTGATTAGCACCCTCACTCCGAGCAAAGACAAAAAGGGATACATCTCCTTTGTCCTCCCATCTCTCACAAGGGGCAATGAGCTCAAGCGTTTCAGATTAACTATCAACTTGGTAAGGGAAGCTCTAGACATGAAAGGTATGCACATTCCTACAGAGAAAGAGACTATGGTCCCCGACAACATGAAGAATAGAAATCTGACGAAGTTAAAAGACATGGTGGCAATGACTCCTACAATCGCCATTCATTTGCGAATGGTCATGCAGCACTTTGCGTTTCCCGCTCAAGAGAGGTTCACAATGCCACCTAAGAAGATATGGTTTAGTCTATATTTGGCTGATGCCTTTGATCTGACAATCAATATGCCCCATTGGATTATCGACCAAATCCACTTGGCTCATCAAAGGTGGTATAAGAAACAAAAGTCGGTACTGTATGGATGTTGTGCTCTTACCAGGATTGTGTATAGATGTCTCGCGTATGATGTACCAGTGCAAAGGGCACTCATTTGGACCAGGGTACAGGAGTTTCAGCGCAGATTATCCTCCGCAGGGCCACCCTCCAAGAAAATGAGAGGCACCGTTCAGATGCCCTGTGCACAAGCCCACGGTGCGACATTGACTCTAGAGACCACCCCACGACTTCCAAGGCGGGTACAACCCTTCACTATCAGATTACCAAGACACAGCACTGACCGACCTAATCTGGTGTTCCCACCCGTACCAACCGACCTAGAGTTTCCTCACGGATTCACTTTAGAAGACCTAACTGATGAGGAGGTAGCCAGAATCATCGAGGCTGTTAATGCAGAAGTCGAGGCAGAACAAGCTAGTGGACAACAAACTGCTACAGACCAACCCCATCCCAGACAACCAGATGTCGTCAATGTGGAGGGTGAAGAAGAAGAAGAACAAGAGGAGGAACATGATGGACATTCAGAGGAAGAAGAGCAGGAATATGATCAGGAAGCTTTACAGGTACTTGAAGGTGCCTCAGCTTATACGAAGGCATTGAAAAAGCTCTATGATACCATGAATAGAGTTCAAGAGCAACATAGACTGTCCCTAGCAGTAGGCAAGGCCCTCATGAATCAGATCCTTGAGGAGGAAGGCGTCGACGAGCAATACCGCGCCACTCTTGACATGATTTCTGAGGCTTTGAGAGTACCTGAGACGGTGCATACCGCCCTTGCACAAGCACGAAGAACGGAACGAAGATACGGCAGATGTCCTCCTCGATCAGGAAAGCAAATGAATGTACTAGTATCAGAACCACAAGGCACATCCACAACCATGGGCACCGCACACACGGTCCACGATACTGAGGAAACCCATGTATCAAGTGCACCTTCGTCACCCCCATTGCCACCCCTGCCTCCAACTCCACCACATTCACCTCCCACAACTAGTGTAACCACTACTTTAACCGCCTCCGAGTCCACTACCCATACCGAAGCACAAACCGTCACACAACCCACACACCCTATCTCCACTTCTTTTGTCTATACAGCCACTGAAACAGTAGTTCTAACCACTGCCACAGAAAATCTCAACCCCCCGATCACACTTCCGGGCAGTTCATATTCACAATTGCACTCACCACTGTACACTTTCACCACCATTACCGCACCCACAATTCCAATATTCACAATCGCTCCCACTACTGCATCCACTGTTGATTTTATGGACATCCCACCCACCTCCGCACCTCTCCCTCCCCCCATACACCCACCATCTCCCATTCCCCCACCTCCCACTTCACCATTTTCCAGCACCGCATCCACACTTCCATTCCCCTTCCCCTTTCCCTTCCCTTCTGCATTCAACACCCTTCCCGCATCCATCCCTATTAATAATGTATTTAATAATATGTATTAGTGTATGTCGCAACTACAACAACACTACCAGCATCTTGATAACGAACATACGCGACTCTTTCGAAGTCATGAGGAACTTCAACTACGCTTCATTGATCTCGAAAGGGAAAAGCGGCTACTACAACAACAACATGCCACCTTACAAGAACAACACGAACAGTTAGTAGCCAACCCACCCCAGTCAGATGCAGAATAAAAGAAACAAATGGACGATTTGCTGCACTCCCAGATAACGGAGAATCTCAAGCTCAGACGCAACCTAGCCCTCCTACGCAAACACATGTCTACAGCACTCGAAGAGAATAAACGACTGCAGAAACAGAATGAAGAAAACTTGGAAGTAGCCATGGAGGGTTCCCCGCAGGAAATCGACCCAGAGAAATTCAAGGCCATTCCCTCAGAGAATATGCAAATTGTGTTAGAAACCCATGCCGACCTCCTGGAGGCCCATGCAGCATTAGAACGAGAAAGAGATGACTTACTTAAGCAACTCGCAACTCAGCAGGAGTCACCAAGCAAAGTCACCGCCACAGACGACACATCCGAAGAAGTCACAAAACTCAGAGCAGAACTCGAAGAATTATGCAGTAAAGTCATGCAATACGAACGTCAGCCCTCTCCCCTTGTCGAGCCCGAGCCTGAAGATCTAGTGCCAATCGAGATAGAGGAAACTTTCGAAGACCCGTATGTTCCCATGCCTGCACCAGGGGGCAAGCAAACAGAAGAGGGCTTGGACACCATTGAAATAGAGGCTCCTGAATGGATGCAGAGGTTGGAGAAAGTGGCCACAACCCATGATGATAGGGTGGCAGTCCAGATAGCATCTATGTCAGGATTGGAAGAGGTAGTCATAAAATCGGACTATTTTAGGAACCTCTCCCATCATAGGTGGATCGGCACATCCGATGAATTGTATGTTCCCTTTTGTGTCTTAATGGCGGACTACAATGCCAAAATAAAGCAACACACCTCAAAGGAACCAACCTCCGCCACACAATTCGCACCGGACGACATCCCAGAAAGTGCCAAGCAGGGCAATATACATCAACCGACATGGAGGATTCGTCTACTAGAAACCTACCCAGAGATGGTCAGAACATGGAATAACATGCCTCTGTACATCAAATACAACCCATGCTACTACCCTGTATTTCGTAGAAGGTCATGGCCGGAATACACAGAAATTGTGGTGACAAACAAAGGATGTGAGAAATGGCTCAATTATGTTTACTTAGCACCACCCAAAGGCCAACCTACCATAGGATATATGATCTCGACGATTCGGAATTGGGGGGTTAGGTTTAAAAATGTGCCCGACGTCATGGCCCAAATGTGCTTGAAAATTTTTGAGCTCATGTTGGTCACCTTCAGGACTTTCAAGAATGTCAAGGAACCTCATCTGTCAGCCCTTGGCTTTAATGAAGGAAATCAGGACCTCGTCTACGACGTGAGCGCAACCCCATCTATTAATGTTGTATATGCATGGCACGCGCGTATCAAGTATCTACCAGCTTGCTTCAAATAGACGTTTGAAGAAATGTTTGTCACGAGATTCTGGGAATATCACTCAGAGATATTCATCCCCAGACCATCACATTTATTGCAGTTGTTTGCAGTGGAACAAGCTCTCCATTCAGAAAAGTTACGTATACCACATCCAGAGGTTCTCGGGCCGGTAGATTGGGATACACTACTCACGGACTTGGCCAAAGGGTTGCGGATTGCAGAACATCACTTAGCACAAGACGTTGTTGAGTACTACATCCAACGAACCATCCAACAAGGGTCTGTCAGGGACAACAGACGTGAGAGAGGGGGGGGTGTTGGAACTGAAGGACTCACCAGGCAAGGAAGCTTACGAAGGGAGTCAGAGAGAAGAGAAAGTACAAGCAGACAGAGCAGTCAACGATGATCTGGCAAGTAGGCCAATATTTTTTCAAGACACTTACGCATATAAGAGAGGTGGACACACAAGGAGAAGGAGCAAGTAGGGATGCCAAAATGTTAGAAGAAATCCCTACAAAAATAGTGATTTTCATCACTCAAAACCCTTGTAAATACCATTTCACATTTTTGTAGCTCCATTTTGTGCAAGCCAAGGAGTCCTTGAGCTTGAGGAGATTTAGAAGTATCTACCTGTCAGTTTTCACATTTTTTAGACTTCGTTTGAACCTCCAAATAGGGTAGAGAACCTAATTTTTAACTAGGCCGGACACTAGGTCTGGACAAGGCCAAAACCTAGTCAAAAACTACAAATAGAGCTAGAGAGCTCATTTTTGAAGCTAGCTTGTAATAGTTTTGAACTTGTAAGAGCTTTTGGAAAGTAATCTAAGAACTCCATTGCTTCTCACTCTTTGTCTTGCCTTGTGTGCACGTGTGTGTGTGTATGTGTGTGCATGTTTGTGTGCTTCTCACTCACGCACTTGTGCCTCCACTTGCTCGAGGTCTTCATACCATCCTCACGTCTTCCCGGATTGACATTAAAGGAGGTGCTACTCATCACTGAGCTACACCAAGGTAGAAGTTTATATGGTTATGTGGCTAGAGATGAAGTTATGCCAATGTTAAATGTTAATCGTTAAACTTCCAATTTCAGACTCAAAATACTTTCAAGTTCATACGTTTCCGAACCTTTCCTAACCGTAAATTACCTCTTAGCCACGTGGGTCCTTGGGAGTGGTAGGGGTCTGTTAGACAGAGGCCCTGTACTATTTTCCCAACTTATTACACAATCATAATTACTTCTAGCGTCTTAGCTCCGTGCACAATTCTGAACAACCGATGACTGTTCGTTGTACTGGACTTAGAATTTCTGAACTAATCCTGCTATGATGGTCTGAGCAGTAGTCCGGTGACTTGTGTCCAATAGAATAATCTACTTCAGTAAACGAAGATCACCTAATACGTACTTCTTCAGAACAGACAGGTATACCAAACACATATATATATATACTGAAATTATATAACTCATCATATGCCAATTACGAGCAACAAATGTCCTAACAACAAGCGACTTGTTACAGGCTTAACAATGACCTACTCGCACTTCAACCGTTACAGATGCTAGTTTTTCCTGTGATCGGAATCAACAGTGAACGTAGACGACTGCATCGAACTTGGTCACTTACCAAAATGGTTAACATGCGATCAGTTCGGAACTACTTCCATACTTCCTTGTTCAGTATACTACTGACAAGTAACACACTGCACTTATTAACACTCAGAGACACACTCAACCATTACCAAACAGATTCGTAACACAAGATTACTAATTCGCAACTCTGCACTACGGAGTGAATAAACGACTAACCAAGCGCAGAACAGAACAGAAATCAACACAAACAATACTCAGACTTCGTAACAGTGTAATAATAATCTGACAAATAATCAGGCAAACAAACTGGAAATTCCAAGAAAACCGTTTCTCACAAGTGTCTCTCTCCATTCTCTTTACATTGCTTTATATATCTTTTTCAAGATGCGTGTACCAACTTTTTTTGCACGGATTTTGATAATTCCGGTATATCAGGCGGTCATTACGTCTGTCCCACTCCGGTGACCGTCTAACACTCGCACGCACGGTGGACTCGAACCCGCAAGTTCCACAAAAATTTTTTCAGAGTTATGTTCAGATTCATTAATGATATTGGGAGCACCCTGTAGATTCTGTAAACTAACAGTATTTTCTTCGCCACTTTGGTGCGTCTGATTGTTTGTGTCAGTGTTATGCTCTCGATTCACCTGTGTCTGCACTTGTAACAGTTCTTTTTGCAATTCTTTAATCGTCTGTTTGTATTCTTCAAGCTGATTTTCCTGTCGTTTAATGACTGTCATGAGATCGTTTCATGGTTGGACACAAAACAAGACCGTCTTTGATCAATTTGGGGAACAAGTATACCCAGCCATCTTCTACGAAAAAGTTTCCAAGTATCATGTACATGATTATACAATTGTTGTTTCAGTGACTCGATATCTATCTTTGTCATCAACGTGGCATCCAATTCAATGCCTTCATTATTTAATAACTGGGTTTCCATTTCCTGTAAAACTTGTATTCGTGAACGCAAAACTTCATTTTCTGCTTGCAGGTTGGCATTCATGATAGAAAAGCTCATCATTTCGTCTTGTATCTGTTTTTGTATATTTTTCTGCCACTAGTTAAATTCTTGAAAAAACTTTTTAGCGTTAATCAACTCCGCTACTAATTGCCGTTGGTTACTCTGTAACTCCTTCAGTAAGCCTTCTTTGTCGTCCAGTTCCTTTTGCATCTATTTCATCTTTTCTAATAATGAATTGGAATTATTCATATTAGCGAATAATATTTCTTTTTCCTGCTGAATCATTTGTTCTTGTTGACGCAAATAATCAGAAACTTCTTGTAATTTATTTTGCAACCCTGTCACATAACTTGGTGGGAGATTGTCATTCGGCAACTTCCTTGGACTGACAGTTTGTAAGTGGTCTTCCATTCTGCGTTTAGTCGACAGCCTAAAAGGCGTTCCTACTGCCTTGTTCTGTTCTCTATTATCTGTGTGAAATAAATTTTCAGACGATGTAGAAATTTGTTCTGCTTCCTCTTGCTCTGCACTGTGTGGATGTCCTGTGTCTATCATGTTATGATCATAGGAATTAATATCTTGGGACCATCTCAGCTTCTGCTCTTTCACCGACTGCACGAATTTGAATATAGCAGCTAAATATACTGCTATTCTGCTACTGTTTTGGGATCTTTGCTTATCCCCGACAAAGATTTGTGTATAGAGATGGTTATATAGCCAGTGTGTCCAGCTAACTCTACCACCTCCTTTGGCATGTACTAATGGTGAGAAATTTTCTCTAGACATCAAATCAAATTTAACTAAGAAACATAGTCTCTCCAAATACCACTTGAATTGTTCACGGCGATTATATGTAGCATTTTTCATCATGTAATATCTTCTGCGGCCTTCGCAGTTTCCAAATTCTTTTCTCAGATCATCATTCGAACATTTAGGAAAACGTGCATCATCATACAGCGGCAATTTAAATATGGCTGAAACTAACTGTGATGAAAATTGTACCTGGTTTAAAATGAGGCCTTTTGTTCGTCGCATGCTGTGTAACTGATTCTCTGCATCTTCATTACCTGTCCACTGCTCCCATGGTAACTTAGCAAACTGGAGGAGTCCGATCCTCCGTAGCCAGTTCTCATTCCTCCTAGAATGGATGTCGAGCTCTATTTTAAATTCTGTGGAAAATAATATGTTGTTATGCTGAACTTTTAATGTTGCAGAAGTCATTGAGTCATCTTCATCATCCTGTAATGTAGTGTCTGTTGTAGTCACAACACGGTTCTGTGTAGTTGCGCGCTTCCTGAGTCGCCATCTTAGTATATCGGATTCAGGCATGGTTGTAAGGCTCGCAGAAAAATAATATGTTGAATATTTGTTAACTAGCACCAAAGCTCAAAGAATACTATACTGAAAAATACTATGCTGGGCATATGCATTTTATAAGCACCAGAGCTTGAACTGCCTTTTGCTGGAATGATTATATTTCATTCGGACATGACACTTCATTCCCCTTACCAAAATTATCGCATAAAAAATCATCATTCTGCATTTTATCCCGTAGATCGATGCTGGACTTAGCAAATCTTTTACATGTGCGAAAAAGTATCATGAAACAAAACCTTGGTATCATACTCAATTCGAACTCATCGTTACATTGCGAAATCGCATGACCGAATTTTACTATTCTTCTATGAGGCCTTCGAGGTACATATTCCTGGCTAATCTAAATGTACGAGCTATTTTTTTCTTAAGGGTTTCTAATAATTGCTTCAGAGTGTCGGGTTCTAAAATCTGCGCATCTATTCTGACGGAACTAAGTGCGATTGCTTCAGTAAGCAAAATTTCGGCCTGGGTTTGCAAAAAGGCCTCCTGTAAATAAAAATCATTGGATAATGCAGCGTCCCGGGATGTCTTCATTTCGGTGACTTTCTGCTGCATATCCGTGACTCGATCCTTCTGATTTCGCAATTGGTTATCCAGTCGCTCGAGTTGCTGATTCTGAAATTCGATCGTTTTGGAGAATGCATCGCGTTCTCTTCAAGTATTTGCCAGATCTTTTTGGTATTTTGCTTCCCTGGTTAATTGATGTCTCATCATTCTATTTACCTCGTCCAAGCATTCCTGGGCTCTTCGTAGCTCGTCTTTGAATTGTTCTGCTTCTCTCTCTTGGTCGTGATTCTTCTGGATGGTTTCCTGCAACTGGGCCTTCGTTTCTTCGACCAATTCTTCTAGGGATGAGCTGAGGTTTTCTTTTTCTTGGAGTGCGGTCTTTAATTCCCGGATTTCTTCGTGTGCTGCGTGTAATAGCTGATCTTTAGCGGCAAGCTGCTCTAGTGCTGCATCCCTTTGCTGTATCAAGGCCTGTTGTTCCGAAAACTGCGCTTGGAGGTCTGCTAATTGTGTTTGTAATTGATGATTCTCCGCTTTTACGGCGTCGACTTCTTCTTGGAGTGGGGTGATGTCAGCTTCCAGGAGGTCGACTTTGTGCTGTAGGTCTTGCCGAATGGTATTTGCGACCTCACTCAGCTGTACCGGAAGTTGTTGTGAGAGGGTAATGAGCATTTGGCCCATGGCGGCCAGTTCAGAAAAGACCGGAACAGAGGAAAGAAGAAGTGGGTGTTGTGGTGGTGTATGGATTTGGGGGGATGTCGGGGGTGAATAATTGGAGGAGGATGAAGAGGATTCGGAAATTGGCGGCGGGAAAGGGTTGACTGGTGGGGATTGAGGATCAGGGGATGCAGGGTGAGTTACTTGATGGATGGGTTGGTGTTCACCTGTAATGTGGGCGATGGTGGATTCTACGGCCTTCAGTAGGGTGTTGAGTGCGTTGTCGATCACTTGCTGTTCATCTTCTCGTCGTGCTGATGCTTCTTCGGTTGAGACTGGTTCTGTTTCTGTGTGATTCTGCTAGTCGTGGTGGTCGGCCGATGATTCGTTGTGGATGGAAGTGGCTGTGTTGTGGAAGGTCTCTTCTTGTTCTTCGTTTCGGGTGTCCTGATTCTTTCCGGCGGATCCTTGTGCTTCGCTTTCTGAGGAGTTGATCCAAATTCTCTTATTGCGGAAGAGTTGGTTGATCTCCTCATCTTCTTCTTCCTCGTCGTCGAGTGGTTGAACCGATTCTTCGAGCCTAAGTACGGGACCTTGGGGTGGTGGTTGTGCGGCAAGGATGGCTGGGAAAAGGAATGAGATGATATGGGGAAGGCGAGAGCGCGGGGTGGTACCCTTTTGGAGTTGCTTTACTATAGCTACACATTCTTTATGGATTCTAAGGAAAAAATACGAGGCGAAGTTTATGGGTTCTCGGGCAGCTAAATCTAAAGCGGAATAGAATGGGCGTGAGATGCCGTAGGTGCGCTTCTGTAGGTTGAGTATGGCGACTAAGAACTGCAGGGCGGATCGTTCGGGTTCGGGGCGGCAGAGAATGGCGTATTCGTTGGACGAAGAGCGGGGGAATAGTTCGGTCATGCGGGCGGGGGGAATACTAGGGCCATTTTCACGGCCTTGCGGATTGAGGCGGTAGGCTTCAGCGAAGGCTTGGAAGGTGATGACTGTTCGCGAAGGGAGCGAGAGGAAGACCCATTGGCGTTCGGTGGCGGGGGACTCAGCAATGGTGGTGATGATTTGTGTGAAGAAAGGATGGGCTTCTACTGAGTGCCAAGGCAACTCAGCGAAGTTGGCCAACCCTCTGCAACGCAGGTATTCACCTACCTCTGTAGGGATACCATCACGGAAGGCAGCATAGTTGGCTATCGCTTCCATGGCGTTTACTGAGACAGACAATGAACACGGATGCAGAATGCACGAGGGCTCAGAATACTAACATACAACACAATAGCTTTTTTCGGCGTTGTCGACAGAGTTAAGTAGAAACAACACGGTGGGGAGGAGAAAGGGGTTGGATATCATTGTGCAGTGCGGGAATAATGCTGGTTTTCATGCAGGCGTGCGTACTCGAGTGACTGGTAAGGGGGCGGCTGGTCACATAAAGATTGTACAAAACACGGCTATTTATAAAAAGCAGAAAGAAGAAAAAAAAGAAAAGATTAAACAAAACGCGGTCCATCGTCGAAAAATTTAATGCGGGCTAGTGGCGTGATGATATGGCCGTAGCTTCGACCCATTAATTACTTTTGGGAGTGGATTTCCAGTCAACGTAGTCAACCGAAAAGTTTTCGGACCGACTTGCTCTGAGATCTTAAAAGGGCCGAACCATCGTAGTTTGAACTTTCCTGCTGCTCTATCCGACTTTGCGTTATAGAAGAGTACAAGCTGACCTACCAAAAAGATTGGAGTCTTCAAATATCGATCGTGTGTCTTGGCTTGCCTTAGTTGTACTTCGCGCATGGTTAAAAAGCTGAGCCATCGGTGCTCATCAAGTTCTCTGAGTGCGTCCATTCGTGCTGTCAGCGAATCTTCCGGTAGCATCTTCTGAGTGATTGCTACACGCAGACTTGGGATGACTATTTCCATGGGTGCTATTGCTTCTAAGCCATAAGCTAGTTTGAAAGGTGTCAAACCTGTTGTTACCTTATATGTAGTTCGGTATGCCCATAATACTGCAGGTAGTAGTTGATCCCATCTTTCCGGTGCTTCCATGATCAGTTTCCGGAGGATATTCAATAGTGATTTGTTTGTACTTTCGGCCAAACCATTGGCGCGAGGGTAATATGGAGAGCTGAGTTTGTGTGTCACCTGGAATGATTGGGTGAGTACCTTCATTAATTGATTTACGAAGTGAGTACCTTGATCTGTCACTAATTCGAGTGGTAAGCCAAATCGTGGGAAGACATCATTTAGCAAACATTTTGCTACTACAACCGCTGTAGCAGACCGTAAAGCCCAGGCTTCTGCCCATCTCGTTGCGTAGTCTGTACAGGTTAGTATGTATCTGTTGTTACTGAAGACTGCTGGAGGTGTGATTGGACCGATAAAATCTAATCCCCATTTCTGAAATGGTTCGAGTGGCATAATAGGCTGCAAGGGAAAGAAGTGTCGTTGCAATGGTTGTCCAGACCTTTGACAGTTATCGCAGTTTTTGACGAATTGGGCCACATCTCGGTACATAGTTGGCCACCAGAGACCTCCTTGTAGAATTTTCCGGTGAGTTAAATCTGTGGCAAAGTGACCACCAGTAGGGGTTGAATGAGCCATTGTGATGACCGAGTTAATTTCATGTGGAGGAACACATCGAAGTAAGATTCCGGTGTGATCTACATAATATAGTTCTCCAGCAACTAACCGGAATCGGCGGCTAAAGACTGCAATTTTCCTTCGAACTGCCTTGGCAGTCTCGGATGGAAAGCATCCTTCGGTGAGAAAAGTTAGAATCTGATCATAATATGTAGATGGTGCTTGTGATTCGGTAGTCTCATCGGTCAGTGGCTCAGAACTATAAATCGCTGGAGTCGTGTCATCTATGCCTACCGGAGCTTCACCAGAATCTAGACGAGATAAGAAATCTGCTGAGGCATGTGCATTTCCGGGTCGGTGAATGACTTCATAATCAAATTCCTGCAAGAGTAGCACTCATCATGCTAAGCGTCCGCCTAAATGTTGTTGTCTTACTAGATAGACGAGGGCAGCATGATCCACATGGAATGTGAATTTCCGGCCTAGTAGATAATGTCTGAATTTTTTGATGGAGTAAATTAATCCTAGACATTCTCTTTCAGTGGTAGAATAATTCCTTTCTGCAGGTGCAAGCCTTTTGCTGGCATAATAAACAGGGCGAAACCACTTATGTGTTTGCTGCATCAGAATACTGCCGATCGCAATATCTGAAGCGTCGACAAAAACATGGAACGGATTGTCCCAGTCCGGTGGTTGTAATATTGGGGCCTGCGTCAATAGATACTTGAGTCGATCAAATGTAGTTTGGCATTCTTGAGTCCATTCGAACTCATGGGGAGTTTTTGTGATTAGCCTGTTCAGTGGTATAGCCAGATGAGCAAGCCATCGTAAGTGTCTGCCATGCCACCGCACTTGACCCAGGAAGCGCATAACTTCTTTTGGTGTAGTGGGCACCGAAGCTTCTAATACTGCCGAAATTTTATCTGGATCTACTTGGATACCTTGTGCAAATACAATGTGGCTAAGTAACTTGCCACATGAAACCGCAAACACAGATTTGTTTGGGTTTAAACAGAGTCTATACTCTCGGCATTTCTGAAAGCAGCACCATAAATGGAACAAATGTGCTATCCACTTACCGAAAATTGAAAAATTATCGAGATATACTTGCATAAATGAAATCAGATAAGGAGAGAATGTTTCTTGCATACATCTTTGAAATGTGCTTGGTGCGTTTCTCAATCCAAACCACATTACCGTACAAGCAAAGACACCCCAATTGGTAATGAAGGCAGTTTTTGGTATATCCTCTTCAGCCATTCTAACCTGATTGTAACCATTGTATCCATCTAAGAATGAATACATTTCATGTCCTGCTACCCTATCAAGCATGGTATCCAGAAAGGGGATTGGGAAAGGATCTGGTACTGTTGCTGCGTTTAATTTTCGGTAGTCTACACAGATTCGCAGTTGCTTATTTTTCTTTGGCACGATCACAATTGGTGAAATCCATTCAGCATGTTCTACTGGTACGATGAATCCAACTTTTAATAATCTATCAAGTTCGGCTTTTACCTGTGATGCATAATTGGGATTCATCCGGTAGCTGGGCTGCTTATTCGGTTTAGCTTCAGGCTTCAACATGACTCTGTGCTGATAGATGCGCGGATCTAATCCTTTCATATCTTTGTAATCCCATGCAAAGACGTCTGAGAATTTGCGAAGTAGTCGAATCAAATCAGCTTTGAATGTTTCCGGTAAGTTTTGCCTTATCTTTACAGGTCGTGGATGATCTACATCTCCTAGATTGTACGAGGTCAACTGGTCTTCGGAGACATAAAACTGTTGTGGTTTCTCTGTATCGTCTGTTGACTTGAACAGTGATTGTAATTCGTCGTCATGTGTTGAAACAGTATCTTCCTGCTTAGAATTCCCGGTGATCGGTACAATTGTACAAACTGAAGTACTCCAGCTATCTATCACGGACTGTAGATCAACAGTCCCTAAGGTCATTAAATCAGCGTTATTCTTCAGAAATTCCTCTTCTTCATCATCTGATAGTCCATCTAACATGTGGACTGGTTCAGCAAAATATGGTCTAGCGTGTAGTTTGCAAGGTTGTATAGCATCTAATTTTACCACATATTTATGATTGGCATCTTTAAATGTAAGCTCTTGTGCAGACCAGTCCTTTACTACCTTTGCATGCTTCAGCCAGGGTCGACCGAAAAGAAGGTTGTAATCCAAAGTGGATTCTGGCAGATCTAGTATAACAAAGGTCATTTTAAAGGTCGTACCTTGTAAAGTGATGGGTACATTTCGCACAAGTCCTACAGGATGGACTCTAGATTGATCTGCCATTCTGACAAAAAATTGAACTGGTTCGATTTCCGTCCATCCTAACCTTTTGCATAATGCTACGGTCGCAATGTTAACACCAGAGCCTCCATCAATCAATACTTGCGTGATCTTATGCTTCTTATACCATACTGTAATTAAGGGAACTGAATGATCAACCGTAGAATCAGGTTACGGTTGAACTGCTGCTGTCGCCGGAATACAAGAAGGTACCAGACTAAACTGTTGCTGGAACTGTTGTCTAATCCCAGGTACTAATGCTAGTAGTTGGCCGAGAGGCAGAGTGATAGATGCCTTGGATATAATTTCCCAGGCCTGCTGAGATTGGTTATCCTGCTCTTTTGAACTTAAGGTCTCTGCTGATGCAGAAGTATCTGCTGGTATGTCTACTACTGATGATGGCTCCGCTGCTGCTTCCTTTTGTTGTGTTCCTTCCTTTGTCGACGAGGTCTGAGTCACCGGAATAGGTTCTGGGAACACTAGTGGTTCTGTTGCGGTCCAGTGACTAGCCTTGTTATACATCCTATGTTGTTCTCGTATCCCTGATTCGAATATTTCTGCTGCTGACTGCAGCTGTTTACCTGATCGGGTCTGGACTGTAGCAGTTTGCATTTCTACCGGTGTAATTTGTACCATGTTGGCCATTGGGTTTTGCCGCTCCTTCTTCCTTTGATCATACTCAGCTGCATCCTTGCAAAATCTTCTAATGTGTCCGAATTCACCACAAAAATGACAGCGTGGTGGTGGTAAATTGGGATTTTCCGGTGGTGGCCCGTTCTGCCAGCGATTTGGATTATAGTTGTTGTTCCTCTGTCCTCGGTAATTTCGATATCCTTGCTGCTGGTTGTTTCTCATTTGTGGAGGCACATAATGATTGGCTGGCTGCCCTTGTTCCTGGATAATTGCATTGACAGTTGTTGTTCTCTGTACTCTAGCGTTGTATGCGCAGTGTTCGGTGGTGTGTCCGGCAATGTTGTAGATAGCGCAAAATGTCTGATTAAGTGCGCAATTGGTACTGGTATGTCCTGAATTTTTGCATGTGGTGCAATATACTTGTTTGGTCATATCTTCGGCAACATGTCTGTTTGTTTTTGCCCACTCCAGATCTTCTGTAAATCCGCCGACTTTGTTTTCCAGCTGCAGAGTCATTGCGATGACTGCATCAAGTGTCATAGCTCCGACACATCTTATGATCATGATCTGCTTAAGTTGAGGAACCAAGCCATTGATGAACCACTGAGTAATAACATCATCTGGTAAGTTAGCATGAGCCGGTGGTAGCTGCCTTAAGTGTGTTCTGAAAAGGGTAGCATATTCCTGTACAGATTGATTCACTCTCTGTCTGTTATTATGCAGATAATCAAAAATTTCGGCTGGATTCTTTTTTAACCTGAATCGCTGCAAAAAAGCATCATTGAAAGACAATGGCTTTGTAGGCCGGATCCGATGGATGGTTGAGGACGGCGTAGCTTATCTCGAAAGTGCGTACGTGAGCATCCGGATCATCTCCTGGAAATCCACCAAACTTCGTGTATGTCACTCCTGTTGGAGATGGTCTGTGTTGACATAACTGTTGTTGTTGTTGTTGTTGTTGTTGTCCGTTCATCATCAATGTATTATAACTTCCGTCTGTATTTTTGGTCTGAAGATTTGAACTACCGGAATCTATATGGTCTGATGGCACACTTTCCGGTGAAATAAGCTTGCTTACTATGCTGCTAATTTCTGTTTCAAACAACCTTCCTTCTTCCTTGATGTCCAGTGTAGGAGAACTTGCTTCCAAGCACGGCAGTTGGGCTGAAGATTCAGCAGAAAGTGCTAATTCGTCACCGAATAACTGAGATTCTCTTACCGAAATATCACCGGGATAAACCGAACTTGTGCCCGAATGCGGTGTCTTTTCGCCTTCGCTGATTTCTTTGCCTAGGGTGTGTCTAATCGTAAGTGAATCTAAATCCTTTTCCAAGAGTGTTAAACTAGCTTCCAACTGCGACTTGGTAGGTTCTGGAATTACTATATCTTCGACAGACTGTGCCGAAATAGTACTGGAATGTACCAGAGATGTAACACATTCTACCGGAATATGACCGGAATCAGCTTTAACGTTCTGAACTTTCTTGACAACTGGGTCAGTCCTAGTTGTACTTCTACCTTCCAGAGTTGTCTTTAGTACTCCAGACTGATGGTTCTTGGGGTACGTTTCGCTAGACCGAGTAACCGGCATTTATCATTTTCCGTATTAATCGTGGAATATTACTAACGAAACAGTTTGCAACAATCTGGTTCTGTTGCTACTGACAACCAAACAATAATCTGATTCTGACAGATGACTGGCAATCTTGATGCCACTTTTCCCACAGACGGCGCCAAATGTTAAATGTTAATCGTTAAACTTCCAATTTCAGACTCAAAATACTTTCAAGTTCATACGTTTCCGAACCTTTCCTAACCGTAAATTACCTCTTAGCCACGTGGGTCCTTGGGAGTGGTAGGGGTCTGTTAGACAGAGGCCCTGTACTATTTTCCCAACTTATTACACAATCATAATTACTTCTAGCGTCTTAGCTCCATGCGCAATTCTGAACAACCGATGACTGTTCGTTGTACTGGACTTAGAATTTCTGAACTAATCCTGCTATGATGGTCTGAGCAGTAGTCCAATGACTTGTGTCCAATAGAATAATCTACTTCAGTAAACGAAGATCACCTAATACGTACTTCTTCAGAACAGACAGGTATACCAAACACATATATATATATACTGAAATTATATAACTCATCGTATACCAATTACGAGCAACAAATGTCCTAACAACAAGCGACTTGTTACAGGCTTAACAATGACCTACTCGCACTTCAACCGTTACAGATGCTAGTTTTTCCTGTGATCGGAATCAACAGTGAACGTAGATGACTGCATCGAACTTGGTCACTTACCAAAATGGTTAACATGCGATCAGTTCGGAACTACTTCCATACTTCCTTGTTCAGTATACTACTGACAAGTAACACACTGCACTTATTAACACTCAGAGACACACTCAACCATTACCGAACAGATTCGTAACACAAGATTACTAATTCGCAACTCTGCACTACGGAGTGAATAAACGACTAACCAAGCGCAGAACAGAACAGAAATCAACACAAACAATACTCAGACTTCGTAACAGTGTAATAATAATCTGACAAATAATCAGGCGAACAAACTGGCAATTCCAAGAAAACCGTTTCTCACAAGTGTCTCTCTCCATTCTCTTTACATTGCTTTATATATCTTTTTCAAGATGCGCGTACCAACTTTTTTTGCACGGATTTTGATAATTCCGGTATATCAGGCGGTCATTACGTCTGTCCCACTCCGGCGACCGTCTAACACCAAGTTTCAGGAACAAAATTCAACCAACACAAGAAGAGCAAGAAAGATTGAGCACATGGTGCTCCAAGGATGCACTTGCAAGGTCTTATCTCCTCAACTCTATCTCAGATTTTTTGTTGCCTCACATTAGAAGTTGTAAGACATCTCAGGAAGTGTGGGATGCACTTGAAGCTTTCTTTTCGTCAAGTACTAAAGCTAGGAAGCATCAACTATGGCTTGATTTCACAACTCTCAAGAAGGCTCCCAAACAAAATGTGACTGATTTTGTCACAGCTCAGGACATAGCACATCAGTTGGGAAGCATTGGAGAGGTAATAGATGAAGAGCAAATTGTAAGGCAGGTCATCAATGGCTTGAAGGCAGATGACAAGTGGGAAGCATTCACCACAGCTATGGATTTGTACATGGACATGCATGTACCTGATTTCAATACACTCATTGGACAACTACTTACTCAAGAGGCAAAGCTTATCAAAAATGGAGAAAGCTCAAAAGGTAATCAATCTTCAGCTTTATACACGGATAAAAGCAAGTCCAAAGATAACAAAGGAAAGGCAAAGAAAGTGGATGATGAAGCAGGTACATATCAAGCTAACTATGCAGGTAGAGGAAGACATGGTAGAGGTAGAGGAAGAGGAGGTAGACAAGGCAGGGGGAGATCCGAAGACTCCAACTCATGTTCTATTTGTGGACTAACTAATCATACAACTGAAAATTGCTTTAGGAATTCCAGGAATCAAAGAGGAAGAGGATACAATAGAGGAAGTTATGGATACTCAAGAGGAAGGTTCAACAATTATCATGGCAGCTACAACAACTACAATCATTCAAACTATCAAGGAGGCTACAAAGGAAGGAGAGACTACAATAACTACACAGAAGACTCAAACAAAGAGGATTCATTATTGATCATGAACATGGCTATGCCACAAGGTGAATCTAATGAGCATGTTTTCTACATAGATTCAGGTTGTTCAAATCATGTGGCAGGAAATGTGGCACTCCTAACAGATTTAGAAGATCCAAGGAATAAGCATGAGGTCCAAACAGGAAATGATACAAAACATCCTGTGGAGAAAATAGGCAATGTCAAAGCACCTGATGGAAACATCAACCTACTCAGTAAGGTACTCTATGTCCCTACCATTACAAAGAATTTGATAAGTGTTGGGAAGATAGTAGAGAAAGGGTTGCAAGTCAGGTTCACAAAGGCGGGAGCATTTGTTGAAGATCCAAGTCAAGGATTCAGAAGAATTGCAAAAGGTGAAAAGATAGGTAGATTGTTCACATTTGAACTACAAGACACTAGAAACATTGCTCTCTTTAATTATGGTAGTCAGACACTCACAAAACTGGAAGTATGGCACAAAAGGTTAGCACATATTGGTGAAAGGTCATTAAAGAAAATTTGCAGGGACCAAAGTGTACTTGGACTCCCTAACTTGTCAAAACAACATATGATTTATAGGTGTAGTGCATGTCAATTTGGAAAGTCTCACAGGTTACCATTCATGAAGAAAGGTTATATGCATTGAGATCTCTTGGAGTTGGTTCATAAAGATGTATGGGGACCTAGCAAGGAAGCTTCAATATCTGGATCAAGGTATTATGTCTCCTTTATTGATGATTTTAGCAGATGGACTATCCTATTCTTTATGAAACACAAAGATGAAGTTTTTTCATGTTTCAAAAGATATTTGGCTCTTGTGGAGAATCAAACAGGTAAATCTCTAAAAAGGCTAAGGTCAGATGGAGGGGGAGAATACTTCTCCCATTAGTTTCATTCTTTTCTTCAAGAAAGAGGAATCAAAAGAGAGGTAACTACAAGGTACACTCCTGAGCAAAATGGAGTGGCAGAAAGGAGGAATAGGACAATCGTTGAAGTTGCAAGGTCTATGTTAAATGAAAAGCATTTGCCTAATTATCTATGGGCTGAGGCTGTATCTACAGCCACTTACTTGATTAACAGGTTGCCTTCAAAATCCCTTGATGGGATGACTCCATATGAGGCTTGGAATGGAGGAAGACCAAGCTTAGATCATTGTAAAATTTTTGGATGTATTGCTTTTGCTCATGTTCCTTCACAGGTTAGAGGAAAGATGGATCCAAAGGCAGAAAGGTGTGTATTTATTGGATATGACAACAATCAAAAGGGCTACAAGTTATACAACCCTACCAACAAAGGATTCTTGGTAAGCAGAGATGTATTTTTTGATGAGAACAATTCATGGTATGAAGATTCATGCAGGAAGCTTAATTTACCATATGATCTTGAAGGAGATTTTCCAAAGCTTGGTAGAGAACAACCAAAGATTAAAGAACAAGACACCTCGGAAGATGATGAAGAATCTCAGATGGAAAAGATCAAAGCATGGAAGTCTAAAGGTAAAGCAAAATTGCAGGAACTTGGACATGAGGCAGAATCATCACATCATGGCCTAAGAAGATCTATGAGAGAAAAGAAGAAACCAGAAAGGTATGGGTTTGACACCTCATTAGTAACTAAACATTCTATCTACATAGCACAGGACATAAACCAAGAGGAGCCATCATCATTTGAAGAGGCCAAAGCAAAAACAGAATGGAAGCATGCAATGAAGGAAGAGATTGAAGCACTTGAGGAAAACAACACTTGGGATTTGGTGCCCAAGACTTCATCCATGAAGGTAATAGGCTCAAGATGGTTCTATAAACTCAAGAAGAATTCTGATGGTTCAATTAACAGGTATAAGGCAAGGCTTGTAGCAAAAGGCTTTGCACAAACTCAGGGAATTGATTATGAGGAGTCTTTCTCTCCTGTGGCAAAGATGCCTACTATTAGGGTTTTGCTTAGTATTGCCTCTTCCAAGAACTGGAAGATACTTCAACTAGATGTAAAGAATGCATTCTTGAATGGTTGGATAATAGAAGAGGTATATATGGCACAACCACCTGGTTTTGAGAATCAAGTTTATCCTGATTATGTGTGTAAACTTAACAAAGCATTGTATGGTCTCAAGCAAGCCCCAAGAGCTTGGAATTTCAGGCTTGTTTCATTCTTGCAAGACAAAGGCTTTCAAGCAAGCAAGGCAGATCCTTCACTCTTTATTAAAAAGAGTAATTCTAAGATCATCTACCTATGTGTATATGTAGATGATATTATATTGACAGGAAATGATGCAGATGGTATGAAGAAGATCAAAGATCACATGAGAGAAGAGTTCAAGATAAGTGATTTCGGTTCACTTACCTACTTTCTAGGTTTGGAAGTTGTCTACAAAGATCATGGTTTGTTTCTCACTCAAAGAAAGTACATTAAGGACATGTTGGCAAAATTCAAGATGCAAGATTGTAAGATTGCAGGTACTCCAATGGAGGTCACTCACAAATTGAGCTCACATGAAGGTGAACTCATAGAGGACATCACATCATATCAAAGTTTAGTGGGTAGTCTCAACTATGCCACATTGACAAGAGTAGATATATGTTACAGTGTGAGTGTGCTAAGTCAATTTATGCACACACCAAGGAAACCACATATGGATGCTGCCAAAAGGATTCTCAAGTATCTCAAAGGAACCATAAATGAAGGACTTTATTATCCTTATGTATCTGATTTAGGTTTGAAGCTATTTTTTGATGCAGATTGGGCTGGCTCCAAAGAAGATAGAAGGAGCACTTCAAGTTATCTTACCTTTGCAGGTTCAAAGATTATTTCATGGTCATCCAAGAAGAAACCCACAATTGCTCTCTCTTCTACTGAAGCTAAATATAGAGGTCTTGCCATAGCTACTCAGGAAGTCAAAGATCTTGGATTGGAGTTTGGAACTCCAAATATTTTTAGTGACAATATGAGTTCTATTCATTTGGCTGCTAATCCTATTTTTCATGCAAGGACTAAACATATTGAAGTTCATTAACACTATGTACGAGAGAAGGTTCTAAGCAAGGAGATTCAAATATCATATGTGTCCACTCATCAACAATGTGCAGATATTCTAACCAAAGCATTGGATGGTACAAAGCTTTGCAAAATCAAGGCTATGATTGGTTTGCAGGTAATCTTGGAAGATTGAAGACCTCAAGCATACTTGGCTTGAGGGGGAGCTGTTGGAGCAAGTGTATGACAAGCCTAAGTATTAGCTTGAGTCCCACAAAGTCATAAAAGAAGCCTTAAAATGAAGACTATGTAAAGTTCACTTGTGAACTACCTCTTGTAACTTTTGAAGAGTTTACTTAATCTAAAAGTGAAAGAATCTTAAGTGGTTGAGTCCACTTGATCAAAAATGGAAAGAGGAGCCATGAATTCATGATTTGTGGTAGGTAGAGAATCAAATCAATCATTGATTGATTGGAGAGTGATTGAGGGAAGTTAGCCTCCCAAACTCAAGTATAAATAGATGGCAGTTTTAGTCGTGGTTAGAGAGAAACCTTTGTGAAGACCTCCAAGAGCTGAGCTTTATGCCATATCAAGGTGTGATTAGAAGACACACATATGTATCAGTAATTCATTGTATTGTACAAGCAATATACTTTCATTTTCATGATTATTTGAGTTCATATGTCCATGTGCTTGTGAAGTGTACTACTCATTGCCATTACTCTCAGTTTTCGCAGTCAGATTGCAGAGATGGTTTCTCTGATCTTGGTGCATCATTTTCAGTGGTTAACTTGGTAAAGTTAGCTCTATAAGTCTACTATATGCTCACAAAGTTTCATTTCATTTGAATGTTGCAATCTTCAGTTATGTTCAATTGAAGTCATCAATGTCTGCTCATCTTCACTTCTCTATCAGGTACCCGACTTTTTCACTCATCGTGTCAGAGGTGTTTCTCTGTGTCTACTTATCCAAATTCAATGATTTAAAGTATGTTGGATTCCGCGTACTATCTAGTATAAGCATACAAAGTTTCATAATCATTGGATTCTTAAATCTGGAGTTATGTTCATTTTTTGGCTCACTGGCCTCAAACTGTAGCAGCCCGTGAAAATCGGGATGATGTCATCACTTGCTAAACCTCATTCTCAGTGTGTGGTTCATTATTTTTTATGAGATTACTCTTGAAAGTTAGCTCTTTATGTTAACTAGAGTTCCCCAAGAGGAATTAACCTAATTGCTACTGTGCTCAGAGAATTATGCAAAACACTGGACAGGTGTATGAACCAAATTAGCAAGTTTTTCACCTCTGAGCTAACTCCAACTTATCTGTTTTGATCTATCTTTTTGAGAGTGATCTTTCAAGGTACATAAGGGTGTCTAATACATCCATTGACAAGCTAAAAGGTCCCACCATATACTCTTGGAGTTCATTTGGCTGGTGTAGATCAAGGATTTTGCAACACCTCTTCATCTTCAAGTACATACCTATCCATCTCTTCACACTAGTATGAGAGCCAGGTTGGACAACATGGCAGAAGGATTTCCTTCATCAATTGACAAATTGGACAGAGGTAACTACTCAGCTTGGTCATTAAGAATGGAAGCTTATCTCCAAGGTAGAAGTTTATATGGTTATGTGGCTGGAGATGAAGTTATGCCAAGTTTCAAGAACAAAAGTCAACCAACACAAGAAGAGCAAGAAAGATTGAGCACATGGTGCTCCAAGGATGCACTTGCAAGGTCTTATCTCCTCAACTCTATCTTATATTTTTTGTTGCCTCACATTAGAAGTTGTAAGACATCTCAGGAAGTGTGGGATGCACTTGAAGCTTTCTTTTCTTCAAGTACTAAAGCTAGGAAGCATCAACTATGGCTTGATTTCACAACTCTCAAGAAGGCTCCCAAACAAAATGTGATTGATTTTGTCACAAAGCTCAAGGACATAGCACATCATTTGAGAAGCATTGGAGAGGTAATAGATGAAGAGCAAATTGTAAGGTAGGTCATCAATGGCTTGAAGGCAGATGACAAGTGGGAAGCATTCACCATAGCTATGGATTTGTACATGGACATGCATGTATGTACCTGATTTCAATACACTCATTGGACAACTACTTACTCAAGAGGCAAAGCTTATCAAAAATGGAGAAAGCTCTAAAGGTAATCAATCTTCAGCTTTATACACGGATAAAAGCAAGTCCAAAGATAACAAAGGCAAGGCAAAGAAAGTGGATGATGAAGCAGGTACATATCAAGCTAACTATGCAAGGATTCTCAAGTATCTCAAAGGAACCATAAATGAAGGACTTTATTATCCTTATGTATTTGATTTAGGTTTGAAGCTATTTTCTGATGCAGATTGGGCTGGCTGCAAAGAAGATAGAAGGAGCACTTCAGGTTATCTTACCTTTGCAGGTTCAAAGCTTATTTCATGGTCATCCAAGAAGCAACCCACAGTTGCTCTCTCTTCTACTGAAGCTGAATATAGAGGTCTTGCCATAGCTACTCAGGAAGCTATGTGGATGAAGACATTATTCAAAGATCTTGGATTGGAGTTTGGAACTCCAACTATTTTTGGTGACAATATGAGTTCTATTCATTTGGCTCCTAATCCTATTTTTCATGCAAGGACTAAACATATTGAAGTTCATTATCACTATGTACGAGAGAAGGTTCTAAAATGAAGACTATGTAAAGTTCACTTGTGAACTACCTCTTGTAACTTTTGAAGAGTTTACTTAATGTAAAAGTGAAAGAATCTTAAGTAGTTGTCCACTTGATCAAAAAGGGAAAGAGGAGCCACGAATTCATGATTTGTGGCAGGTAGAGAATCAAATCAATCATTGATTGATTGGAGAGTGATTGAGGGAAGTTAGCCTCCCAAACTCAACTATAAATAGATGGCAATTTTAGTCGTGGTTAGAGAGAGACCTATATGAGGACCTCCAAGAGCTGAGATTTATGCCATATCAAGGTGTGATTACAAGGCACACATATGTATCAGTACTTCATTGTATTGTACAAGCAATATACTTTCATTTTCATGATTATTTGAGTTCATATGTCCATGCTCTTGTGAAGTGTACTACTCACTCCCATTACTCTCAGTTTTCTCAGTCAGATTGCAGAGATGGTTTCTCTGATCTTGGTGCATCCTTTTCAGTGATTTAACTTGGTAAAGTTAGCTCTATAAGTCTACTATATGCTCACAAAGTTTCATTTCATTTGGATGTTGCAATCTTCAGTTATGTTCAATTGAAGTCAACAGTGTCTGTTCATCTTCACTTCTCTGTCAGGTACCCAACTTTTTCACTCATCTTGTCAGAGGTGTTTCTCAATGTGTACTTATCTAAATTCAATGATTTAAAGCGTGTTGGCTTAAGCATGTTTTCTATTATAAGCATACAAATTTTCATAATCATTGGATTCTTAAATCTGGCGTTATGTTCATTTCTCTACGCATTGGTCTCAAACTGTAGCAACCCGTGAAAATCAGGATGATGTCATCACTTGCTAAACCTCATTCTCAGTGTGTGGTTCATTATTTTTTATGAGATTACTCTTGAAAGTTAGCTCTTTAAGTTAACTAGACTTTTCCGAGAGGAATTAAGCTAATTGTGGCTGTGCTCAGAGAATTATGCAAAACACTAGACATGTGTATGAACCAAATTAGCAAGTTTTTCACATCTGAGCTAACTCCAACTTATCTATTTTGATCTATCTTTTTTAGAGTGATCTTTCAAGGTACATAGGGTGTCTAATACATCCATTGGCAAGCTAAAAGGGCCCACCATATACTCCTGGAGTTCATTTGGCTGGTGTAGATCAAGGATTTTGCAAGACCTCTTCATCTTCAAGCACATACCTATCCATCTCTTCACACATGTCAATTTGGAAAGTCTCATAGGTTACCATTCATGAAGAAAGGATATATGCATGGAGATCTCTTGGATTTGGTTCATACAGATGTATGGGTACCTAGCAAGGATGCTTCAATATCTGGATCAAGGTATTAGGTCTCCTTCATTGATGGTTGTAGTAGATGGACTATATTATATTTTATGAAACACAAAGATGAAGTCTTTTCATGCTTCAAAATATAGTTTGCTCTTGTTGAGAATCAAACAGGTAAGACATTAAAAAGGCTAAGGTCAGATGGAGGGGGAGAGTACTTCTCCCATGAATTTGACTCATTTCTTCAAGAGAGGGGAATTAAAGAGATATCACTACAAGGTACACTCCTGAGCAAAATGGAGTGGCAAAAAGAAGGAATAGGAAAATTGTTGAAGTTGTAAGGTCTATGCTAAATGAGAAGTGCTTACCTAATTAATTATGGGCTGAGGCTGTATCCATCCTATTGAATCCTTTTTGAGGGTCTTCCACATATGCTCCATGCCTAGTGAATCTGAACTGTAAGCATTTCTCAATAAGCTGTCCAACATAATTAGGTTTTTTGTTATATTTGGCACATACAAAACCTTACTTAAGAGGTTCATGTTACCATCAAAAGTCTTCACATTTCCAATTTGCTTGACTGAGTGTTTAGTGCACCACCTATCTATACTTCATGCTTTCCTTTGGGTTCTTCAAGATCTTTACCTTGCTTGGATGTCATGTTCATGATGAGTAGAGAATCCTCTTGGTCTTCTGTGTAGTTGTTATAACCTCTTCTTCCTCTGAAACCTCCTTGATAATTGTTGTTGTTGTTGTAGCTTTGATTGTAGCTATGATTGTAGTTGCTTCCTCCATTGTTGTACCTGCCTCTGGAGTGTCCATAGCTACCTCTATGGAAACCTCTTCCCCTTTGGTTCTTTCTATTCTTGAAGCATTCTTCTGGTATGGTTGGTAAGACCACAAATGTTACAAGGTGGATTGTTGTAGAATCTCCCCTTTTCCTTGCTTTCCTCCTCTGCTCCTCCCTCTAGCACCTCTTCCTCTACCTGTGTAGTTAGCTTGAGAGCTATTAGCCTCTTCTTCATTCTTCTTGCTTTTACTTTTATCCTTACTTTTAGTCTTATCTGTATTAAGGGAAGAAGATTGATTACCTCTAGATTGGTCACCATTCTTGTTGAGCTTTGTCTCATGGGTGAAGAGTTGCCCCATCAAGGTGTTGAGGTCAAGTATTTGCATATCCACGTAAAGGTCCATTGTTGTGGTGAATGACTCCCGCTTATCATCAGCTTTGATGCCATTAATGATCTGCCTTACTATGTGTTTTTCTTCTATCTCCTCTCCAATGCTTGCAAGCTCGTCAACCACATCCTTAATGTGAGGCAATAAGAAATCAGATATTGAGTTTAGTAGATAGAACCTGGGAAGAGCATCCTTTGCACACCATGTGGTTAACATTCAGGAGCTCCTGTTTATCCTTGCTCCTGAATGTTGGCATCTCTTCATCTCCTAAGATGTATCCATATAGAGTTCTCCCTTGAAGGTAGGCTTGCATCCTTAGTAACCATGATGAGTAGTTTATTCTATCCAATTTGTCAATGAAGGATGGAAATCCATCTCCCATCTTGCTTGTTGTTGCTCTGATACCACTGTTGGAAGAGATGGTGGATAATCTTCAGAGATGAAGTGGTGTTGCTTGAAACTACTTCACATCTGCCAAGAATCATTGCTAAAGAATGTAGTGGGCCTCTTTGGCTAGCTAATGATCATAAATAATCATATATGATTTTTTTAATATGATCCACTAATCAAAGGATCAAAACATATAGGTAGGAATTGGTCCAAGATAAAAAAACTTTTTATTCTTGTCTCTATACTTGTTTAGTAATTTGAATATTTCTCTGAGCACAGTAGCAATTAGCTTAATTCCTTTTGGGGAAATTTAATTAGCTTAGATAGATACCAATTGTGAGTGATTTCATAAAAAATGATGGACTACACACTGAGAATGATGTTTAGCAAACCACAGAACATTCTCGACATTTTTGGGGTGCATCAATCAACATACCAGAGAGCAATGTCATGCCAATAACTCACGATTGAGATGAATAATGACAATGAGATTTTGTATCAATATATTAGATAGTATAACAAACATATCATGGTTTAAATCATTTCAAATGATCAATCGACCACTAAGAACAAGCTCTGAGAAGATCACTGTTCTGATGTATTCATGACAGAGAAGTGAAGTGAAGATATGATAAGATGTATGTATTGAAACATGTACAAATACAATGTCATTGGCAATGATCGATTGCACAATGTGAGAAGTGTGAGTGAGCTATAGAGTGAGCTCTTCAAAATCACAATATGTCTTATCTAATGATCTCATAGAATCGAGATAGCACATGCATGTTTTGATCCTCCTTTTAAAGTTTACTCTAGAGCCAACCTTTTGAATTCAAATTCAAAAGTTCACCTAAAAGTGAATTCTAAAGTATAGGATATAGCTCCTGAATGTTGGCATCTCTTCATCTCCTAAGATGTATCCATATAGACTTCTCCCTTGAAGGTAGGCTTGCATCCTTAGTGACCATGATGAGTAGTTTATTCTATCCAATTTGTCAATGAAGGATGGAAATCCATCTCCCATCTTGCTTGTTGTTACTCTGATACCACTGTTGGAAGAGATGGTGGATAGTCTTCAGAGATGAAGTGCTGTTGCTTGAAACTACTTCACATCTGCCAAGAATCATTGCTAAAGAATGTAGTGGGCCTCTTTGGCTAGCTAATGATCATTAATAATCATATATGATGTTTTAAATATGATCCACTAATCAAAGGATCAAAACATATAGGTAGGAATTGGTCCAAGATAAAAAAACTTGTTATTCTTGTCTCTATACTTGTTTAGTAATTTGAATATTTCTCTGAGCACAGTAGCAATTAGCTTAATTCCTTTTGGGGAAATTTAATTAGCTTAGATAGATACCAATCGTGAGTGATTTTCATAAAAAATGATGGACTACACACTGAGAATGATGTTTAGCAAACCACAGAACATTCTCGACATTTTTGGGGTGCATCAATCAACATACCAGAGAGCAATGTCATGCCAATAACTCACGATTGAGATGAATAATGACAATGAGATTTTGTATCAATATAGTACATAGTATAAAAAATATATCATGGTTTAAATAATTGCAAATGATCAATCGACCACTAAGAACAAGCTCTGAGAAGATCACTGTTTTGATGTAGTCATGACAGAGAAGTGAAGTGAAGATATGATAAGATGTATGTATTAAAACATGTACAAATACAATGTCATTGGCAATGATCGATTGCACAATGTGAGAAGTGTGAGTGAGCTATAGAGTGAGCTCTACAAAATCACAATATGTCTTATCTAATGATCTCATAGAATCGAGATAGCACATGGATGTTTTGATCCTCCTTTTAAAGTTTACTCTAGAGCCAACCTTTTGAATTCAAATTCAAAAGTTCACAAAGTGAATCCTAAAGTATAGGATAAAGCTCCTGAATGTTGGCATCTCTTCATCTCCTAAGATGTATCCATATAGACTTCTCCCGTGAAGGTAGGCTTGCATCCTTAGTGACCATGATGAGTAGTTTATTCTATCCAATTTGTCAATGATGGATGGAAATCCATCTCCCATCTTGCTTGTTGTTGCTCTGATACCACTGATGGAAGAGATGGTGGATAGTCTTCAGAGATGAAGTGGTGTTGCTTGAAACTACTTCACATTTGTCGAGAATCATTGCTAAAGAGTGTAGTGGGCCTCTTTGGCTAGCTAATGATCATAAATAATCACATATGATGTGATGCAGCTAAACCCGAGGGGAAAGTTGCTTATATATGCCTATATTTTGCCAAAATTACTCAAGATTGGCTCCCTCACCTTGCTCTAAATCACACAATGGTATTCGAAGGTACGAGCAAAAAGAGAAGGGAATGGAGACCCGAATCCAAACGTACTCCAAAATTCCACTACACACCAAACCCCTTGAGTCGCACTCTCTCCTTATTCACGAGCTCTTGTTCCACTTATCTCTCCGTTCTTTCTTTTCTCTTATTCTAGCTCCTCTCTTTTGATTGTGCACATCCTCTCACGTTTAGTTTCATTCGCCCTTCCTCGTTACATACTTTCCACACATGTGGCTTCACTTGATGGTTTTGGGGTTTGAGAATATGCAGAGAAGTAACACTCGAGCAGTTCACACAATGAGAAGGAGAACCAAAATTGTGCACATCTTTGAGAGGCGCTGATCGCACAAGCTTTTATCCCACGTAGGACAAGTAGAGGCTCTAAAAAGTGCCTTCATAAAGATAAGCTTCACAATATCTTTTCCATTACAAGGAGGAGGGAAGAGTTCTTGGTTCTTGCCCCTCACAAGTGGTTGTTGACTGGGATAGGCTCTACTCATGAGTGTGTGGGTGCCTATGGTATGTGTTTGAGTCCTATTAAGCGCACATTTGCACTGTTTTATCTCACATGCTGCTGCACTATCAATTGAAAGAGATTATCTTTGAATTATTTATTCAAGGCAAAAGACTTGCATTACTTCTACTCTGTGGCACGATGCTTAAAGATTGGCAGCATAACCAATGTTGATCTTTTTATACAACACTGAGTTGGGGATGCAATTTCTGTTTGTAAGAGAGGCCTTAGCTACTCATTTCCTCACGTTTTCTACAAGCATATAGCTACTGTCGGATCTGGCGGCAGATAAGTAGCACTGAATTAGTGGTACATCTTATAGAACAGTTCCCCATATAAATCATCATTTCAAAGAACTTGCTTGAACTAGAAACTACAAACAGCCAACTGGAATGCATGTTTCTATGTTTCCCAACACATGTTTCCAATTTTATGTTATATGTCTCTTGTTGACTCCAAACAGCAATGTTGCATTAACAGACAATCATTATAACTATAACACAGATACTCAACCATTATTAACGTATCAGCGCATCAATCCTGCTCGGCAAACTAGCGGTTTAAAAGTCCATTAATATTACAAGATGCATTGAAAATCTATCAACAGTTTCACGACATGAGTCAACCAAACACGTTAGTACATCAACAATTACATTCATCTTCTGCTCAGTATGCTAGTCTTGAAAGAGCCTATGCTTTCCCAAGGTGCATTGAAGATCCAGCAATCTTTTCACAACATGACTCAATCAAATCTACAACAGCGTTGACCCTACTTGGAGCATGCACACGAGAAGGAGAGGAAGAAAATCGAGTACAGAGTTCGCAGAGCCATGAATCGGGTCGTTTCGGGACAGCTGCGTGCGCACGTGAGGTCCAGAAAATGACTTCGGTTCCAACTGTGCGTATCCTGATGCCCACTACATCCGCAAGGACTCAATGATAAGAGCACAAGGGAGTACGCTCTCCCTGTAGGTGTGTCCCCCACTGAGGATTGTCACCTCCCCAAACAGCGAAGAGAGAGAGAGCTACCCCCTTTTCCGTTTCTCTTGTCAGCTCTGCAAAAAAACGGATCTCCCCCCACATTGACTCCCGCATCATGTTGCATAGTGGCCAAATATATTCTATCAAGTCTTCCAGAGGTTCAACCAATGGCTGGAAAATGAGGTTTGCCAACTTCCTTATTGTACTAAACACCAAAAGCAACCAACGCAAAGCCTTCTGCCAATTTTGCAAGAACACGAAAGTGCCCAGATACTTGATTCTTGATACCATTCCCCAAGCCTCTATCCACTCAAAGAAAGGACCACATATACGAGCAGCAGTAGCCTTTAAAATTGGAACGTTCTTGTACAAGTCATAGAAACCAATGATGATTGTGGTAATAGAGACTAAAATGTACAAAGTCTTTGCTAGGGGTCTCATCCAGGGCCTATAACGCTTCCTGAAAACAGGATAAGATTGCAAAAAGATGACCCATGAAGGTAATCCAGATTCCAACATTTTAAGAAGTCTCTGATCTGCTGTTATGATCTCTTTAAGTTTGAAGGGTAATAATGGATCACAAAACCGAAAGATTAGCAGTGTATCCAGATAGATAAGTAATACTTCCTCATCCTCCTCTTGAAAACTGCTTGATGAACTAATATTGTCAGAAAGATCATGAGTCTCATGTGAATCGGATGATTTACTTTGAGATCTGACTAGAGCATCTTCTTTAAAAGATACACATGACAAATCATTATGATGTTTAAGCATTGTTCCCATGGTCAGTGGATCTTGAACCTTGCAGTTGACCCAACTCTCGAGGAATGACCCCATGAAGATCATTGAATGATAAATCCATCTTCACAAGTCCCCTTAAATTCCCCATCTCCACTGGGATTGCACCTGCCAATTTATTCCTGCTTAAATTCAGTTCAAGAAGGTGCTCCAGTCGCCTTCTCATCAATTATCAAATTCATTCTTCAAGTGCCTGCAATCAAGCGTATTTTCCTGTCAAATAGAACCGCATTAGTGCATAAAAATCAACCATTTTTAGGGCTAACATACTTCCCTCTTCTTATTTGCGAAGTCGTCCTCGACGAGCCACTATTGCTGCAATAAAATCCCAACAACCATGAATATGTCAATTTTCAATTAGTTCACATACCTTTTCATCGAGCCGCCACTTCCACTGAACCTGCACTCATCGAAGCTATTAGTGCTGAAAAAATCACTCATGAACACATACAAATCAGTCACTTCCAAAATGATCCAAAACATGCACATATATGCAATTCCGTTTCAGCCATGCATCGTTCTGCTCATACATTCCATTATGGAAACGGGTCTCAACCAAAATAACGCATGCACACCTTTCCATGTTTTACACATGCAACTACCATTGCGGAAAACAGAAAAGAAAATACCGAAATAAACAACAACAACTGAAATGAATCCAATCGGAGATGCAAAAATACCCAAAATGCATACCCCATTATTGCACCTACTATTCGCTATGTACAATCATTCCATGACTAGACACTTCCGAAGAATCCCCATCGTCGTCCTACAAAAGCCGTCGAGACTAGAGTACAAGTCCAAACCTACATAAAAACTTAGAGTGTCCCACATACTGGAAAACCTTCGGATAGAGCACACAAGTTATAAAGCAAGACCGTCGCATTACCTCGCTAAAGCCTCATCCCTAAGTACATATAGAGTCTCCGTGTCTTTAAGAATGTTGATTCAAAGTGAGCTGATCTGTCACAAGCTATCACATACCAATCACACAAGCAATTAACGTTCCCTTCCAGACGATCATCGCCCTCTCCTCTCTCTCTCTCCCCCTCAGGAGTGGGGAATAACTTCATATGAAAATTTTATTTTAATCACACGTTGGCCTACATTGACACTGGATGCGATTCGTGGACCTGACCACCCAATCAGGTTGATTCCACCCATCTACCAATGCAATGCAGCGCACAACATACAAACACATTATGATAACACATAACATATATCAGCTAGCCCATAACGAAGCTGGATGCGGCTCGTGGTCGTGACTACCCAGCCACGATGGCTCCACCTACCTACCAACCCGTTATGGCGCATAGCTAAGACACCAACATATATATCCCAAGCCTATGGCGAAACTAGCTGCGGCTCGTGGTCCTAACCACCCGGCGAGGATAAATCCACCCACCTACTAGCCCACCATAACGCATTGGTACGATCACGGCAACACAAAAATTTTCTCTTTTCTTTCTTTTTCTTCTTTTTTTTTTCATAGTTAATTAGTTCACCCAAGTCCTGAGAATTAGGGAGAGGAAGAAAGGGACTTTTCCCACTGTTCCCACACATACATGCAAACATATACACTCTAGCCTTTGAAAGATCAACCACTTCTTCACTCCATTCTCTCAATTACAGACACTACATATGTATTCATTGATTTGACTTTTCACTTGGTAGCTACAGCCGGCTATACCTTAGTCCCTCGTATACCTATCCTTAGGTGTCCTAGAATGTGAGTCTCTGGGATGTCTCATGTAGTCTCACCTCGTACTCGCATCTCGACAACTTCCCTAAGGCGAGTCAGGCTCAACTTCAGGAGCTCCGTCATCACTTCCTAGCGTTAGCACATCTGCCCAAGCCCATGTGATATCGTTTTCCTCGTTAGGCATTTCCCTAGAAGGATCAAAATAGTAATATCGATCTCCCGCCCATCCTACATGTCGAGCTAAGTATTCCTCAAAACACTCAATGTAAAATGCAACACCCAAACCTTGGTTTATAAAGCATACCAGCCAATGCGCCTCCTCAACATCGTATTCCGTCTCAAAGTCGTCGACATCTATGTCCATGCGGGCGAATGTTTGGTCTGAGAAATACATCCTTAACTCGTACAAGTAAAGCTGCGTTATTTGGTCTGCCATTTTGTTACTTAGCTTCTAACAGTCTCTGTGCAACATAAGAAAAAATAATTAGAGTCCAAAATTCTTAAGCTAGCAAGGAAGAATATTTATGACACACAAATCATAGCTTACATATGCGCATATATATATAACTATACGTGTATGTACAAGGAGTCTACTTCGTCATTTCGTTTGGATCTCGTCTGGCCTCTCCCGTCCGAATATCACTTGAAATATGGTTTAACTCGAACCGCGTTAACCTTCACGGGAGCATATTCTTTTCCTAAATCTTGAATTTGCATGGAACCATTGGAATTGAGTTCTACCACCTTGAACGGTCCTACCCATCTTGTTTGTAACTTCCCCGGAAATTTATAATACTTACTATCATAGACTAGCACCAAATCCCCTTCTTGAATCACATAGGTCTTGAGATTCTTATCATGCCTCTCCTTACGTCTTCTCTGAATAGCTTTCAGACTTTGTTGTGCAATGAGTCTCTTTTCTTCGAGCTTGACCAGTTGTATGTACCTCTCCTTTAATGACTCTTCCTCTCCCATCCTGGCTTCAATAGCCACTCTTAATGTCGGCACTTCTTTTTCGATGGGAAAGATGGCTTCCTCGCCGTATACTAGGGAGAACAGAGTGCTCTTTGTCGTCACTCGGTAAGATGTTCGATATGCCCACAAAGCTTCCAGAAGTCTCTCATCCCAGTCTCTCCTATGCACAGCTACTGTCTTTGTCAGAATCTGTTCAAGAATTTTGTTGGTGACCTCCACTTGTCCATTTGCCCTCGGGTAATATGGAGTGCTTTTTCTATGTTTGATCTTATATAATTCCATTAATTCTTCGATCAGTTCGTTGACAAAATGGGTTCCTCTATCACTTACTATTTCCAACGGGCATCCAAATCGAGTGATAATTTGCTCATACAAAAATTTAGCTACATCAACAGCTCGGTCAGTCTTCAGAGCTTTGGCTTCCACCCACTTGGTAACATAATCAGTACAGACCAAGATATACCTATTAGATCTTCGTCGTGAGGGAGGATCAATAGGCCCTACAAAATCAATTCCCCATTTCTCAAACGGCTTAAGAGCGAGCACCGGCGTAAGAGGAGCAGCATGTGCTAATGTGGGTTTTCCCATTCGTTGACATCTGTCACATTTCTTACAGTATGTGTGCGAGTCTTTGAACAATGTTGGCCACCAATACCCAGCTAATAAAACCTTTCTTGCCTTCAGTTCACCAGCAAAATGTCCACCGCAGGGTTCGTCATGCAAAGCCCTCAACACTAGATTTGCCTCTTCTTCCTCGAGACACCTCCGATAAATGCTCTCATGAACAAAATATCGATAGAGTTGCCCCCCAATGATGCTATGGTGCTTTGCCAATGCTAACAGTTTTTGCTTCTCTCTCTTGCTTGCTCCTGGCGGATATTTAGTAGTGCACAAGAAATTCACCAAGTCGGCATACCAAGGTACTTTAGCATCAACCTGGAGTAGATGCCCATCAGGAGCATCGTCGGGCACACCAGAGATTGGCGCCTCATTAACAATTCGAGACAAATGGTCAGCCAATACATGTGCTTTGCCTGGTCTGGTTACCACTGTGAACTGAAATTCTTGGAGAAGTAGCATCCACCTCATCAATCGCCCTGATAACTCGGGTTTATTAATGATGTACTTAAGGGCTTCATGATCCACATAAAAAGTGAAATGCTTTCCCATCAGGTAATGCCGATACTTGTTCACCGCAAAGATCATCGATAGGCATTCCTTCTCTGTAGTCGTGTAGTTCCTCTCAGTGCTATTCAAATTGCGACTTGCATAATAAATCGGGTGATCCAACTTCTTTTCGTCGGCTTGGCATAGCACTGCTCCAACCGCAGTATGAGAAGCGTCGGTATGTACATGAAATTCCTTCGTCCAGTCAGGTGCTACCAAAATCGGTGCATTTATTAACCTCTCTTTGATCAAGTCGAATGCAACTTGACACTCTCCCGTCCACTGGTATTGTTGGTCCTTCCTCAAAAGAGTCGTCAGTGGTGCCGCTATGGATGCAAAATTTAATATAAAATGTCGATAATAATTTGCATGGCCCAAAAATCCTCTAAGTTGTCGCAAATTTTGCGGAGGTGGAAGTTGTCCGATCTTTTCCACTTTATCCTCGTCAACCGCGATCCCTTTTTCAGAAATAACATGTCCCAAAAGCAATCCTCTTCGTACTCCAAATGTACACTTTTCAGGATTTAATGCGATGCCTTTTTCGATGCTTCTTTTCAAAATAGCTTCGATCCTCTCCATCATGTTTTCATCGTCGCCTCTGATCGCAAAGTCATCGAGAAATATCTCCATCCAATCCTGCAAGTAGTCTTGATATGCAGCTATCATTGCTCTTTGGAATGTGGCCGGTGCATTGCATAACCCAAATGGCATCACCCGATATGCATACGTACCCCATTCTGTCGTGAAAGTAGTTTTTGATTGATCCTCTTCATGGATTTGGATTTGGTTGTACCCACTGAAACCATCCAAGAATGAGTACAATTTATGGCCAGCCACTCTGTCCAAGATTTGATCAGTAAATGGCAAGGGGAAATGATCCTTCTTTGTGCGCTCGTTCAACTTACGATAATCTATGCAAATACGGATTTTCTTATTTTTCTTCGGAACCACTACAATTGGTGATACCCATTCGCTGGATGCGATGGGATATATGAATCCTGCTTCCAATAATTTGGTCAATTCCAGCTTGATCAATTCCGAGTAGACTAGATTTGTTCGCCTGAGTCGTTGGCATATTGGTTGGGTACCTTCTTCCAAGTCTATATAATGTTGGCAAATTCGGGGATCAATTCCTCTCAGATCACTGTATGACCATGCAAAGGCCTCGCTGAAATTTTTTAGTGTCGTTTTAATGCAATCTCGTACTCCCTCTGGTAGCTCTGACCCTATACTCAAAAACTTTTCTGGAAAAACTTCCCATTTTTCCAATTGTGCTTCTCGCGCGTATTCCTTATTCCTTGATGACACTGTGATTGGAATGTGCTCTCCGATCACGCGTGCATGGTTAGCCAATAAATCACCGTTTTGTTCTCTTTCGATTGAACCTAATTTCTTTAATTCAGCTTTTGCAATGGCTTCCGACACTTTAGACTTGCTCTTCGCTTCTTCTTCCGATTCTCGACTTCTCTTTAGAATCTCCGCTTCCAGCATTCTAACTCTTTCTCTCAACTGTTGCACTTCCATTGTCGGAGCTAACTCCAGTTTCAACTCTTCTCTTGAAGTTCTCTTCTCCAGGGATTGAGTAGCTTTGTTTTTACTTGTGTCTATACTCAACATGTAGCAATCAAATTCTCTTGTGTGCGTCAACCATCCTAGCAACTCCTGATCGGAATCGTCGTTATAGAGCAGTGGATTTTGATACTCTCCCATCTTCGTGTCTTGAGTCTTAAAGAGCTGCAAGTTGAACCCGTCTTGAAGCAGATTCTTGTAGGTGTCCGTGTTCAAAGAAAACCTAGCTCGTGCACTCTCGTGCCTTGCTTTCTCCTTTTCTTTCCTTTCCATCTCATCGACTATTATTGCTTTCTTTTTGTTGCTCGAGGGTGGGGATACTTGTATTTGGATCCGATCAGACTTTGGCCCTATTGAAATAAAACCTGTGCGCCAGTCATGCACACATTCGGCTTGCACCAACCATGGCCGTCCAAGTAGGATCGAGAAGGTAGCCTCCGAGGTCCTTGGTCTTACTATCAGATAATCAACCTTAAACTCTAGACCGCCCACAACTGTACTTACATTCTTCAAAAGACCCGCAGGCTTTACTTGTGTTTGATCCGCCATTCTCAAGGACATCGGCGTTTCTTCCATGTGGTTGAGGCCCAAAGCTTTCATCATGAACTCGGTCATCAGATTGACTGCGGCTCCACTATCTAATTGAGCACCAGGGACTGCATATCCTTTAATTTCGACCGTCACAGCTGGAGCGTTCGAATCAATTTGCGTCGTAATACTTTGAATGATTCCTTGGACATCCTTATCTTGTCTATTTTTATCTCGAGCTTTCCTCGGCTTCTTAATATATTCATTGTAGAATTGTTTCCTATAAACAGGTGAGCATTTCAGCAATGTGCCAATATCCAGCGTGACTTCCGTGTCAGCGAGCAACTTTACAATATCCACTTCTTCCGAACTTTGTCTTTCCTTTCTAATCTTAGGAGCTTTCAATCTTTCAGGGAATGGTGCTATGCCCGGCACAAACTCCTTAGTCACTGGTGGAAGAATCTCAATCTCTTCCCCATCCTCAAGCTCTTGCTGCTCAGCAAATCCTCCAACTTGGTTTTCTACCTCTTCACGCTCAGCGATCTTCTCTTGACTCCCTTCTTCACCTTGACCTCCTTGGTTCGTCTTCGAATACTCTTGAGTTCTTGTGACTACTGCCACAGTTGGATCTTTGTGTGGTTTCTTAACCTCGTAAGCATCCACAAAGTGCATTGACGAGCTAGAGCCTTCTTGAGGGTTTGGTGTCTTGAACACTACTCCGATCGTAGGAATGTGCTCTTGAGCTCTCGATGTGGAATGCATCTGAGTATCAACATAATTCGAGGACCCTACTGGTCCTTTTTCTTTGCCGGCGGCAGCTCTTCGTTTTGGACAGTCCTCATCAAAGTGGCCCTCTCCACTACAGTACCTACATAGTGGAGTGTAATCAATTGGTTTCTTTTCGTTTGGACATCTAGATTGAGTATGGCCAAAGCCATGACACCTCCAGCACTGGATTGGACCATCTCTTCTTTGATCACGTACGGCTCCTCTTGGATAGTCTCCTCCTTGGCCCTGAGCACCATATCCATAAGTCGGTCTGTTTTCCCAACGAGATGTAGGTGGTACACTTTGAGCGGGTAATCCCATGTAAGGTCTTTCTCTTGTATCTCCTGATTTCATGGTCCTTTCTTCATAGGCTCTCTTGTTGTAACATCGGTCCTCTGTGTGATTTGTTCTTCCACAAAAAGTACAACGCATCCTAGGTGGCGATCTATCTGTGAATACTCTCGAGACTGTAGGGCATTCTGAAGCCAAATGGCCGTAACCATGGCACTTCCCACACCATGTATTTGATCGAAACACTTGATTGGGGTTCGTATTCACCTCTGGTTTTACTATGTATGTCTCCTGAGTTATTGTGGCAGCTTTTATAGCTTGCGTGACTAACTCCAATATTCGTTCTTCAGTTAGCGCAGGCTTTACCTCACCTGGCGTGCTAGTGGCAGCTACAAAAGCTGGGGTCGTCAATGCGGGACTTCCTTGACCCCGATCTTTCATTGGTATATTTCCTGGGCCTCCCATTGGCTCGTATAAGAGCTCCATCTTCCTTTGTTGGCATAATTGTACTTCCTCCCAAAGTCTCGCTTGTTCCTTAGCATCCATTAAAGTTGCAGGTCTTGTAAGGCTGATATGTTGCTGTGCTGTAGGATCTCTCAATCCTAAAATGAATCTTCGTTTCAATGTCTCATCGTTCGGGGCATTCACGCCCATCTTTCTTACCAACGTTTCCATTCTCTGAATGTAGTTATCAATGCTCTCATTGACTCCCTGTCGCAAGTAATCCATCTGTTGGGCCAATCTATCTTGGAAGCCTTGTCGTCGAAACTTTGCCAAGAAGGCTTCCTTGAGCATTTGATAAGTTCCACGCTCTTGTGGCGTCAGATTCCCATACCAATTGGCTGCCTCATCACGGAGAATAGCCGGAAAAATTCTCAACCTTTGATCCTGGTCAACTACGTCATTGGCCTCACAGGTAACCTCAAATAGTTGGATAAAACTATCCGGATCTTCGTCCCAAGTACCTGAGAACTTGGTGAAGTCCCCCAAGTGAACTGAAATCCGCTGAGCCATCTCGAACAGAGATGTGATGTCTATATCACTTCGATCCCAGAAATTTAATGCACGTGGCCTCAGGATCCCTCCTTCAAACTTCCGCACTTGATTCGCGACTCTCCTACGGGAGTACACGTTTTTGGCCGATTTCTTCGAACCAATCGAGGTCCACTCACCTGGCGGTTCCCACCTTCTCCTTTCTCTTTCAAGGGCTCTTCTCTGAGCGCGTTCCTCTCTTTGAGTTTCTGTTGCTCCTGACGATGAGCTTCCCTCGCTCATGTACTAGATCTTGGGGTCCGCAAGCTCGGCCAACCTGTGGCGCTAGGCGAACCTATGGCACTCTCTTATAGAGACGTACCAAGCTATTCCCGGCAAACGCACCAAAATGATGCAGCTAAACCCGAGGGGAAAGTTGCTTATATATGCCTATATTTTGCCAAAATTACTCAAGATTGGCTCCCTCACCTTGCTCTAAATCACACAATGGTATTCGAAGGTACGAGCAAAAAGAGAAGGGAATGGAGACCCGAATCCAAACGTACTCCAAAATTCCACTACACACCAAACCCCTTGAGTCGCACTCTCTCCTTATTCACGAGCTCTTGTTCCACTTATCTCTCCGTTCTTTCTTTTCTCTTATTCTAGCTCCTCTCTTTTGATTGTGCACATCCTCTCACGTTTAGTTTCATTCGCCCTTCCTCGTTACATACTTTCCACACATGTGGCTTCACTTGATGGTTTTGGGGTTTGAGAATATGCAGAGAAGTAACACTCGAGCAGTTCACACAATGAGAAGGAGAACCAAAATTGTGCACATCTTTGAGAGGCGCTGATCGCACAAGCTTTTATCCCACGTAGGACAAGTAGAGGCTCTAAAAAGTGCCTTCATAAAGATAAGCTTCACAATATCTTTTCCATTACAAGGAGGAGGGAAGAGTTCTTGGTTCTTGCCCCTCACAAGTGGTTGTTGACTGGGATAGGCTCTACTCATGAGTGTGTGGGTGCCTATGGTATGTGTTTGAGTCCTATTAAGCGCACATTTGCACTGTTTTATCTCACATGCTGCTGCACTATCAATTGAAAGAGATTATCTTTGAATTATTTATTCAAGGCAAAAGACTTGCATTACTTCTACTCTGTGGCACGATGCTTAAAGATTGGCAGCATAACCAATGTTGATCTTTTTATACAACACTGAGTTGGGGATGCAATTTCTGTTTGTAAGAGAGGCCTTAGCTACTCATTTCCTCACGTTTTCTACAAGCATATAGCTACTGTCGGATCTGGCGGCAGATAAGTAGCACTGAATTAGTGGTACATCTTATAGAACAGTTCCCCATATAAATCATCATTTCAAAGAACTTGCTTGAACTAGAAACTACAGACAGCCAACTGGAATGCATGTTTCTATGTTTCCCAACACATGTTTCCAATTTTATGTTATATGTCTCTTGTTGACTCCAAACAGCAATGTTGCATTAACAGACAATCATTATAACTATAACACAGATACTCAACCATTATTAACGTATCAGCGCATCAATCCTGCTCAGCAAACTAGCGGTTCAAAAGTCCATTAATATTACAAGATGCATTGAAAATCTATCAACAGTTTCACGACATGAGTCAACCAAACACGTTAGTACATCAACAATTACATTCATCTTCTGCTCAGTATGCTAGTCTTGAAAGAGCCTATGCTTTCCCAAGGTGCATTGAAGATCCAGCAATCTTTTCACAACATGACTCAATCAAATCTACAACAGCGTTGACCCTACTTGGAGCATGCACACGAGAAGGAGAGGAAGAAAATCGAGTACAGAGTCCGCAGAGCCATGAATCGGGTCGTTTCGGGACAGCTGCGTGCGCACGTGAGGTCCAGAAAATGACTTCGGTTCCAACTGTGCGTATCCTGATGCCCACTACATCTGCAAGGACTCAATGATAAGAGCACAAGGGAGTAGGCTCTCCCTGTAGGTGTGTCCCCCACTGAGGATTGTCACCTCCCCAAACAGCGAAGAGAGAGAGAGCTACCCCCTTTTCCGTTTCTCTTGTCAGCTCTGCAAAAAAAACGGATCTCCCCCCACATTGACTCCCGCATCATGTTGCATAGTGGCCAAATATATTCTATCAAGTCTTCCAGAGGTTCAACCAATGGCTGGAAAATGAGGTTTGCCAGCTTCCTTATTGTACTAAACACCAAAAGCAACCAACGCAAAGCCTTCTGCCAATTTTGCAAGAACACGAAAGTGCCCAGATACTTGATTCTTGATACCATTCCCCAAGCCTCTATCCACTCAAAGAAAGGACCACATATACGAGCAGCAGTAGCCTTTAAAATTGGAACGTTCTTGTACAAGTCATAGAAACCAATGATGACTGTGGTAATAGACTAAAATGTACAAAGTCTTTGCTAGGGGTCTCATCCAGGGCCTATAACGCTTCCTGAAAACAGGATAAGATTGCAAAAAGATGACCCATGAAGGTAATCCAGATTCCAACATTTTAAGAAGTCTCTGATCTGCTGTTATGATCTCTTTAAGTTTGAAGGGTAATAATGGATCACAGAACCGAAAGATTAGCAGTGTATCCGGATAGATAAGTAATACTTCCTCATCCTCCTCTTGAAAACTGCTTGATGAACTAATATTGTCAGAAAGATCATGAGTCTCATGTGAATCGGATGATTTACTTTGAGATCTGACTAGAGCATCTTCTTTAAAAGATACACATGACAAATCATTATGATGTTTAAGCATTGTTCCCATGGTCAGTGGATCTTGAACCTTGCAGTTGACCCAACTCTCGAGGAATGACCCCATGAAGATCATTGAATGATAAATCCATCTTCACAAGTCCCCTTAAATTCCCCATCTCCACTGGGATTGCACCTGCCAATTTATTCCTGCTTAAATTCAGTTCAAGAAGGTGCTCCAGTCGCCTTCTCATCAATTATGAAATTCATTCTTCAAGTGCCTGCAATCAAGCGTATTTTCCTACCAAATAGAACCGCATTAGTGCATAAAAATCAACCATTTTTAGGGCTAACATGATGTTTTTAATATGATCCACTAATCAAAGGATCAAAACATATAGGTAGGAATTGGTCCAAGATAAAAAAAAACTTGTTATTCTTGTCTCTATACTTGTTTAGTAATTTGAATATTTCTCTGAGCACAGTAGCAATTAGCTTAATTCCTTTTGGGGAAATTTAATTAGCTTAGATAGATACCAATTGTGAGTGATTTCATCAAAGATGATGGACTACACACTGAGAATGATGTTTAGCAAACCACAGAACATTCTCGACATTTTTGGGGTGCATCAATCAACATACCAGAGAGCAATGTCATGCCAATAACTCACGTTTGAGATGAATAATGACAATGAGATTTTGTATCAATATAGTAGATAGTATAACAAATATATCATGGTTTAAATAACTGCAAATGGTCAATTAAGCACTAAGAACAAGCTTTGAGAAGATCACTGTTGTGATGTAGTCATGACAGAGAAGTGAAGTGAAGATATGATAAGATGTATGTATTAAAACATGTACAAATACAATGTCATTGGCAATGATTGATTGCACAATGTGAGAAGTGTGAGTGAGCTATAGAGTGAGCTCTACAAAATCACAATATGTCTTATCTAATGATCTCATAGAATCGAGATAGCACATGGATGTTTTGATCCTCCTTTTAAAGTTTACTCTAGAGCCAACCTTTTGAATTCAAATTCAAAAGTTCACCTAAAAGTGAATCCTAAAGTATAGGATATATTCTCTCATTACTCAACTACCAAATACTTTGACATTTGATGCTTCCTAACTTCCTCATGGTTGTAGAACACTTTTACAAGGATAAATGTAAATGATTTTTACAAGAGATTGATCACATAGGGTTCCATAGGAGATCTGCTAATTAACCAAGTATGTGGGCTTGGTTTCTATTGCACCAACAATTAGGAGATCAAAACAACTTTGCTTTTTGGTGCAAAAATCGTGATTTGAGCTCGTTTCGGCCTCCAAACGCACTATTGTAGCTCTTGTCTAGGCTATTTTGTCTTTTTGTTCCAAAGATATATACAAGTTTTGGTTCGTCAGTATAAGCATCTTGAAGTCTTCTACAGGTCTAGTAGAACTCGTTTGGGTAGTTCTGTTCAACTTTTTCAAATACAGTCATTTTTCTACATCAAGGTATTTTAGTCAGTGGCCATTGTTGAAAGCAGTGATGTATTCTGTATGATGGTTGTTGAGGATAAGTTGGATGGTACCAATTATCCATTGTGGTCTTATATGATGTGTCTGTAAGACAATAGTTATGCAATATAACATAGGAGCAATAGCAGAGAAGATAACAGATATAGGAGAATCTCAACAATTTTCTACTGCAAGTACAAAGATGATGGCGTTGTCCACCCATGCGCTCTCAAGGTAGAGCTTAAATGGTGATCTAGACAACTCTAGACAGGGAGATACAAGGTAGAGGTATGCTGGCTCAACTCGATATCTCAAGTAGTGCAGAAGTCATGTATATATAGGATCATGGGTGGCCTACCATGGATGGCTATACATGGACGGTAGAGCGTGGGCAGCCACCGCCCATGTAATTGCCTACACGGCTTAGACCGGTTGAACTGACCTAACAAATATAAATGATTTCTGACTCCGATAGGGAATATTCCATGGAATATTCCCTTTATCGTCCTGCCGGGGGCGCTACCCTCGGACCCCCACCAGGGGCACACTAGCCCCCTAGGACCCCCCAGCCAGGGGGCCCGTTGGCCCCCTTGGACCCCCAAGTCGGGGCTGCTCATCGCTGCCCCCGACCCCACAATTGGGGACCCTGGTAAATCCCTTTCCTTACAATACCTTACATGGTCCAATATGACCTTCATCCAACATGCAAGTTAGGATTCCCATCAATTGGGTAATGCATGCTTGGCTTCTCCTCATAATGGGGGCCTTACAAAATGTGCATACAATCATGAGAGGTAGACATTGATCACATACTAACACCCCCCCAAATGTTTACCGATGATAAATCAAATAGGTCTTGGTCCTATGCCCATCTGTTGAAGATGCCTGTTGAGCTGCTCTCTTCCAAGTGCTTTAGTGAATATGTTAGCACAATTTGCCTCTATTGGGCAATATTCTAGCTCCACAATTTCATCTTCAATTAGCTCACGAATGTAATGGTATTGTACTTCTATGTGCTTGGTGCGAGCATGAAATACTGGGTTCTTTGCAATAGCCATACAACTTTGATTATCACACTTGAGTACAGTCGCCATATTTGATGGAAAGCCTAGATCTGCAAGATTTCGCCTTAACCAGACTGCCTCACAAGAAGCAAAACAAGCTGCTTTGTACTCTGCTTCAGTGGAGGAGAGTGTGAGAGTTGGTTGCTTCCTAATTACCCAAGAAAATACCAAGTGAGAAACAATATCCAGAAATTGATTTTCTAGAATCACAATCTCCAGCCCAATCGGAATCACAATATCCTTGACGTGTATCACTTGTGGTATACAAAATACCAAAATCCAAGGTTCCTACAATGTACCTTATAATTCGCATTCCAGCATTCCAGTGACTCTCCTTAGGTTTGTTGGAAAACCTGCTTAATACTCCAACAGCATAGCAAATGTCTGGTCTAGTGTTGCACAGAAAAATAAGACTTCCAATGAGCTTCCTATACTTCCTAGCATCTACATCAGGCATGTTATCATCCATAGATAGCTTATGATTTACCTCCATAGGTGTGCTAGTTGGTTTGCAATCCATCATTCGAAATGCCTTGAGAATTTCTTTGGCATATTTTTGTTGTGAGATGAAAATTCCATCCTTCCTTTGCCATACTTCAATTCCCAGACAAAAATGGAGATGACCTTAGTCTGTCATTTCAAACTCAGTTCCCAAGCTGATCCGAGTTTGATTGATGAGTTCCTGATGATCTCCTGTAATGATCAAATCATCTACATATACAATGACAACAACTAGCCTGCTATCCCTTTTCATTACATACAAGTTAGCATCAGAAGTACTTCTTTCAAAACCTATATTTTTGAAAAAATTATCTATTCGTTGGTACCAAGCCCGTGGAGCTTGCTTAAGTCCATACAAAGATTTCTTGAACCTGCAAAATTTATTTTCTGAATTGGGCACCTCAAAACCTGGTGGTTGAGATACATATACCTCCACCTTGAGGTGACCATTCAAAAATGCAGATTTGACATCCATCTGGAAAATAGGCCAGGCCTTTTGTGCAGCTACTGCAAGTACCGTTTGAATAGTTGTCATGCGTGTTGTTGGTGCAAAATTTTCTTGAACATCAGATCCTTCGATCTGTGAAAAACCCTGTGCAACTAATCTTTCCTTATACTTTTCTAATGTTCCATTTGCTTTATACTTAGCTTTCCAAATCCATTTAGTACCTATTACCTTCTTCTTTGGCGACAAGTCGACTAGATCCCATGTATCATTTTTAAGTATACTATCATACTGAGAGTGCATTGCCGCTCTCCGACCTGGATCATCAAGGGCTTCTTCAATGGTGGTAGGTTCCTTTATCGAGCCCATGATATATGCCATTAGAGCCATGTTAACAATGTGTTCTGAGGCTCTTCTTTGCTCCTCTATTCTCTTTGATCTTTGTAATCCATCCGAGGATGATTATGGTACATCTACATGTGGATTGTGGTCATCAAAGAGCTGTTGTGCCCATTTTGGTAGTGGCTTACGCTGTGCAGCTACAACTGGTTGGCTTTTTATTGAGGAAATTTCTCCATCAGATGTTTCCTCCTCCTCAACTTTAACCTGTCTTTTGATAGGCACAAGGTGAGATATTTCTCTGTTTGATGAGATAGTAGATTTACCTTTATCTTCTACTAAGTGTGGTCATTCATCAAACACCACATCTCGGCTGACAAAAATCTTCCTTGCCTTAGGATCCCACAACTTGTATGCTTTAGACTCTTCACTATATCCTAGGAAGACACACTTTTTGCTTTTTGAATCCAACTTTGATCTTGTTGAATCAGGAATATGCGCATAACAGAAACAACCAAAATTTTTGAAATGCAAAACGGAAGGCTTTTTACTAGAATATGCTCCTTGAGGAGTCATCCCCTTCAGTGCTTTTTTGTAGCTTCGATTGAGGATGTAGACTGTTGTATTGACTGCTTCTGCCCAAAATGAATCAAGCATGTCTTGAGCCTTTAACATACAACGAGCCATTTCAACTATTGTCCTATTCTTGCGCTCAACAATGCCATTTTGTTGAGGTGTATGAGCTGTGGTAAGTTGCCTTTTCACACCATGCTCCTTACAATAATTATTGAATTCTGTTGACAAGAATTCACCTCCTCTATCTCTTCTGAATTTCTTTAGTTTCCTTCCTAATTCATTTTCCACATACTTATGCCACGTTTTAAAATTTTCAAAAGCATCAGCCTTCTCTTGAATGAAATAAACCCACATCTTTCTACTATAATCGTCGACTAACAGCAAAAAGTAGAAAGATCCTCCTAAAGCAGGTGTAGATATTTTACCGCAGAGATTAGCATGTACCAACTCTAGAGGAGCTTGAGATCGATTGTTGGTCTCTCTTGGAAATGCCTTTTGTTGTTGCTTTCCCATCATACAAGCTTCACAAGGTTCCTGCAACTCTGAAAATGCAGGAAAATGAGCAACCATCCGTGTTCTTTGCATCTCCTTCAAAACTGCAAATCCGAGATGCCTAAATCGTTGGTTCCATAACCTGCTTACATTTTTATCTTCTGTAGCAGTTAAAGCACTTAACTCATACAAGTTATCCCGTCGTATGCCTTTACCTACAACATTACGTGATGAATCCATGATTTCTGCACCACTCTTATTGAAGTGAACTTCGAGTCCACGATCTGTTATTGCAGAAACTGACAACAAATTTCTTTTAAGTGTAGGTACATAGAGAACATCAGATAACTTTTTCTCAACACCTTGAGAAGTGATAAAAGAGATGGTTCTAGTTCCTTCGGCTAGACACTTGGAGTCATTTCCCACCACTACATTGATGGATTCTCGTAGAGGCACTAGGGAACTATACCAATCCTTTTTACTGGTCATATGGCGAGAAGCTCCACTATCTAAAATCCATGGTTCATCAACACGAGCTTGAGAAGATGAGCATACCTCTTCAATAACTACCCAAAGTTCCAACTCTATGTTGTTTGCAGACTCTTTGTTCTTCCATGATGATCTTACAGTCCCATTCCATTCATCAGCTTGCTTCTTTCTGCAATCCTTGATGGCATGGCCTTTCTTTTCACAATCGAAGCAACTTCCTGTGAACATTTTCTTCTTTGGCTTCCTCTTTGACCCATTAGAAGATCCTTTACCTTTTGCATTTGCTAAGAATGCAGCATCACTTGTATTTTGCCGATTCTTCAGCCGCATCTCTTCTTCTAAAAGCATCACACAAAACTCTTCAAATGTAAGGGGTGTTGGTCTTACCTCAGTGTTAAGGGCTATTACTAATCCATCATACTTTTCTCGAAGAACACGTACACATCTTTGAGCCAACTCTTCTGGTGTTATAACAACACCAACTGCAGCCAATTGATCTTGAAGATGTTTTATCTGTTTGATAAAATCTTCAGCCTTTTCAGAATAAGAATGCTTTTCATTTGCTAACTGATTTTCTTAATTCTGTATCCTAGTGTGATTCTTGGTCTCATATTGACGAGCCAACATGCCCCAAGCCTCATGTGCTTTAGTATTATGTTGAACTAAAGTAAGCACAGAATCACTTACACTAGTGACAATCACACATAATGCATCAGCATTTCACCTCTTCCAAGCTCGTAGAAGATCTGGGTCTGGCTGAATCATCAATCTTGTATTTGTTGGATCTTCAGCTGGTATAGGCTCTAGATCCAATCCCATTGGTCCCATGACAGTGTCAAGTAATTCATAGGAGTCCAAAATTGCTGAAATTTTGAACTTCCAGAGTGTATAGTTGGTTCCATCTAGCTTCCCTTCAGTGAATGCAGGTGGGCGAATTCGAATAGGTGCATCATTAACATTAGCTGAAGCACCAAGACCAGTGTTTGATGATGAAGCCATCATGTAATCACTCGAATAATCTACTGATATTCTAGTCTTCTAGTAGGCTAAAGTAGTGATACTTCTCAAGCTATTCGAACTTTAAAGCTCTGATTTCATGTAAGACAATAGTTACACAATATAACATAGGATCAATAACAGAGAAGATAAAAGATATAGGAGAATCTCAACGATTTTCTACTAGTAGCAAGTACAAAGATGATGGCGTTGTCCACCCATGCGCTCTCAAGGTAGAGCTTAAATGGTAATCTAGACAACTCTAGACAGGGAGATACAAGGTAGAGGTATGATGGCTCAACTCAATATCTCAGGTAGTGCAGAAGTCATGTATATATAGGATCATGGGTGGCCTACCATGGACGGCTATACATGGGCGGTAGAGCGTGGGCAGCCACCACTTGCGTAATTGTCATACATGGCTTAGACCGGTTGAACCGACCTAACAAATATATATGATTTTTGACTCTGACAGGGAATATTCCATGGAATATTCCCTTTACTGTCGCGCGGGGGGCGCTGCCCCCGGACCCCCACCAGGGGGTCCACTGGCCCCCTTGGACCCCCCAGTCGGGGATGCTCACCGCTGCCCTGAACCCCACAATTGGGGACCCTAGTAACTCCCTTTCCTTACAATACCTTACATGGTCCAATATGACCTTCATCCAACATGCAAGTTGGGATTCCCATCAATTGGGTAATGCACGCTTGGCTTCTCCTCCCATCATAGTGACTGTTTCTGAGCTGAAATTTTAACATTCATTTCAGCTTTCGTCGAAGTGAATATTTTATAACATTCTTGTTCTTTAGTGAAATGGTGGGCAGCAATGACTTGTTTGGCAAAGCTCATGCATTGATTGCACTTTCTCTAAAGCATCACATAGTTCCACACATTCGGTCATGTTCCACATCAAGACAAGCATGGGACACTCTTGCTTCTTTGTATGCCATGGGTAATGAAGCATGTATTGCATACTTAGGGAAGCAACTTGAGGATGTATGTATGGCTGAAAATGAGTCAGCAGATATGTATGTGACATGTATCAAATATTTGAAAGAGCGATTGGCAAACATAGATGAGATTATTCCGGATGCATTACTTATTTCTACATTCTTAAAAGAATTATCAGAATCTTTTCAAAGCTTTGCTACTACACTTTGTTTGGTTGCAAAAGGGGGAATCCTAATATGTATGCATTTGATGAGGTTGTGTCTCTTCTTTTGCAAGAAGAGTGATCTAGATTGAATAGGAGTGGTTTGATTGAGGAAACGCAAGCACTTGCTATCTCACAAAAGGGGAAAAGCAAGTATGGTTCAGCTTTGGGTTCATCAAAACCAAAGCCTCAAGCTTCCTCTTCCACTCATTCCTCTAATGATGTTGATTTGCAAAAGAAGAACATATGCAAATATTGCCGAAAGGCTGGTCATACTATTGATGGGTGTAGAAAGCTTGCTAAATGCAATGAAAAGAGGAAGGAATCTAGCATGTCTGTTGCTAAAAATTCAGCAAATGCAAAGAATGATGAAGCTAACATGGCTCAAGATTTTGGGCATGTGTTATTACATGTCATTATGATGCATCTTTGCATTCTAAATGTATGGTTGTGAATGAGGCTGATTCTGTTTAGTTCTTTGATAGTGGTGCTTCTAAGCACATAACTTCATTCAAAAGATTTTTTGTATCTTTGAAAGATGCACCCAAAGGAGGACATGTGGTGTGTGCAAACAATGCCTATTATCCTATCATTGGACTAGGAGAAATTGAGCTTACGGCTGCAAATGAAAGTGTGATTCTCTTGAAAAATGCATTTTATGTACCCAGTATAAAGAAGAACTTAATTTCAGTCCCATTGATTACCAAACCTGGACTTCATGTACACTTTGTTGATGATAAGTGTATGGTTCATGATTTTAGCAATGGTGATATTATCATGATGTCTAGTACATTATGTAATGTTTTATATCGCATGGATACATACAAGAGGGCTGCCCCAAATGGCTTGGTTACTCATACTTCTTCCATGGCTGAAATGGAGCTTTGGCATGCTTGTTTTGGTCACTTGAACTTCAATAATTTGCTTTATTTGCAAAAGAACGACATGGTTATTGGTTTGCTTACACTTGAGTCCATTAAAAAGCATGTATGTGAAGGTTGCATTCTTGGAAAAATGCATCGTGCTTCTTTTCCAAAAGATAGTCATACACACACTACAAGAAAAATACAGCTGGTTCATAGTGATGTATATGGTCCTATTCTCCATCTTTTGGGAAGCATGTATATTTTTTTACCTTCATTGATGATGCTACTTGCCATACATGGGTGTATCCTATGAAAGCAAAGAATGAGGTATTTTCTTGCTTCAAAGCATTTTAGCTATGGCTCAGAATTTTTCTTCACAAAAGCTTTTGATTCTACGCACAGATCATGGTGATGAATACATGTTACATGAGTTTAATGCTTTTCTTCATGAAAGGGGTATTTCACACCAATTTACAGTGCCATATACACCTCAGAAAATCATGTTGCCAAGCATAAAAATAGAAATATCCTTGAAATGGCACGATGTATGGCTAAAGGAAAGCACCTTCCTGATAAGTTTTGGGTGGAAGCGGTCATGTGTGCAAACTATGTGTTGAATCGCTGCCCTACAAAAGCATTGAGATTCATTTCTTCTTATGAGGCTTGGAATGGACATAAGCCTATGGTTAGTCCTATGTGCGTGTTTGGTTGTTTGGCATATGCTCTTATGCCATCACAACAACGTCATACAAGATTAAGAGAAAGTCCGATGGTAGCATTGATCGCTACAAATCTAGATTGGTTGCCAAAGGATATGTGCAAAAATATGGCATTGACTATGAGGAAACTTTTGCACCTATTTGCATGACTACCATTCATACCGTGGTTGCATTGGTTGCCCATCGAGGTTGGAAAGTACATCAGTTGTATATAAAGAGAGCTTTCTTGAATGGTGATTTGCAAGAAGAAGTTTATATGAAGCAACCTCCTAAATTTTCCATGAAAGGGCAAGAGCATATGGTTAGTCGCTTGCATAAAGCCTTGTATGGTCTCAAGCAAGCTCCACGTGCATGGTATGACAAAATACATAAGGATTTGGTTGCTCTTGGCTTCACATGTAGTTCGATTGAAAGCACACTCTATGTACGCAAAGATGGGGCTGATCTTATAGTGCTTGTTCTTTATGTTGATGACATACTCTTGACTGAGTCATGTGATGGAAAACTTGACATTCTTATGGATGATTTGCAGCATACTTTTGATGTCACTTATCTTGGTCTTTTGATCTATTATCTTGGCATCCAGTTTAGATCCGTCGAGGGGGAAATTGTTATGCATCAACCAAAGTATGTTGAAAAACTACTTCAACGTTTTGACTTTGAAGATTGCAAGCCAATTTCCATACCAATTGAGATAGGATTTAGATTCTCAATTGAGGATTCCAATGATGCATTTGACACTTTTCTGTTTCAGCAAGCTGTGGGATGTCTTATGTATGCATGCAACACAAGGACGGATATATAGTATGCAGTTTCCCAATTGAGTCTATTCATGCATAGCCCTAGCACTAAGCATTGGCAAGTGGTAAAATGTGTGTTTAGATATCTCAGAGGCACTTTGAGCTTAGGTCTCTTTTATGGAAAAGATATTCAACCATGCTTGCATGCTTTTACAGATAGCAATTGGGCTGATTGTTATGATGCTCGTGTGTCCACTAGTGGTAATTGCTTTTTCCTTGGATAGTTATGAATATCTTGGTTGAGTAAGAAGCAACCTACAATGGCAACATCGAGTTGTGAGGTTGAACATAGCAAAATTTTTGTTGGTGCAGGGCAATCAACAATTGAAGTTTTAATGAAGGTTTGGAAGTCAAGGACTGAAGAAAAATTCAATTTGTGAAGCATGAAGGAAGAATACATCTAGAAGATGAAGAGATGTACACATATGTACATTAATATAGAGATAGTTCACTTATACTTTTGTATAGTCATGATATTGTAAATATTTGCCTATATATACAAGTAAAAAGTCGGGGCAAATATGAGAGAGAATGAGAATAGAGAAATCAGTAGTTGTATGAGTCATTAGACATCTTAGAAATGAGTTGAGTCTCTCTCATCACTCATTTGTAAATTTCTTTAGGAATAAAAGAAAAATTGCACCTGATGTTTTTGAGCATTCTCCTTCTGTGCTTGATCATTTCAACAATCCTTTTGTAGATGTATAATTCCATAGTTAATGAGTCTATGGTTAAAGTTTGAGAGCCTAATTGTAAACATGCTGTGAGAATTATGTGTAGGAACATTCATATGTGAAAAAGTGTTCACTGGTTCCTGAAATAGGCGCAAAATTCAATGTTAATGTTTTGGTTAGTTCTCCTTCCACAGTGTAAAGTTTTGAGCAAACAAGCACTCAATCTTTAAGTTGGAAGGTAAGATATCTGTGGCTAAAAGAATTTTCATAAACGGGTTCTAGATTGAGAGAACCAAGTGTTAAAAGTTATAGGTGTCTAAATCAACTTCTCAGAAGAGCACTTTTAGACATAGGTAACTTGTTGAGATCATTTCTCAAGATATACTGAATCTTTTGGAGTGATTCGACTTGGCGAAGGTGTGCAAACTGTAGACGACACTTTGTGCAAAGTTTCATAAAAAACTTTACACAATTGATAAGTTAATGAGAGAGATATATGAAGCAGACTTTCTGTGTAGTCATCTCCTTCACAGATTTTTCAAAATCTTCATAATTGATTATTGATCCTCTAAATTTGGTGAAGGTTAGAGTTACTCTTGTTATAGAGGTGCTCTAATTACAAGAGTAGCTTGTTCTTTTGGAGATTAACACTCTCCATCAGTGGTATCAGAGCAGGAAGCATCAGAATTGAAGGAAGGAGGATCCCGACTGCTGCAGGTGCAAAGAATTCAACATCTGAAGGTTCAAAAGGTGAAATCTTGAGGATAAAGCTTGAGAAGGAGGTCATACGACATCAAGGAAGACAAAAGGAACATTATTCGAAGTAAAGGTACACCTATTACTCATAAAGATTGAAGAATTCAATATACAGGTGAAGAAAGGATGAGAGATTCTCTTCAAATAGAGAAGTTGAATAGAGAGAACTATCTAGCATGGTCAATGAGGATGGAAGCTCATCTTATGAGCAAAGAATTGATAGCTTATATTAAAGGTGAAGAAGAAAAGCCTCAGTTCAGAGATCCTAGTGTTCCAACTAGGGAAGAATTATTAGATTTGAAGAATTGGATGAAGAGAGATGCTCAAGCTAGGAGCATTATCTATATGGTAGTCAATGACTACTTGCTACCTCACATTAGAGGTCTTGAAAGTGCAAGTGATATATGAAATGCTTTGGAGGAGCATTTTCAAAACACCACAAAGTCAAGGAAGGCATCTTTGTGGGCAGAATTTACTACTTTCAAGAAGAAGGCTTCTCAATCCATCTCAGACTATGTAACAAGGATGAAAGACATTGCAGATGCATTAGGAGTAGTTGATGAAGACATTGAGGAGGATAAATTGGTAAGGCAAATCCTCACAGGGTTGAGAGGTGATGACAAATGGAAGCCATTCATTTTGTCTACTGAATTATCTCTTGATAATTTTACTCCTGACTTAAATCAGTTGCTAGGACATATGTTAACCTTTGAGCAGGATGTCAAAGGTGAAGGTGACAAGAGTATAGGTCATGCAATGTATTCAAAGGATAAGAATAAAAATAGCAAAGGGAAGCAACAAGCAAATGAAGATGAAGGCACAACTAGTCAAGCCAACTTCCTAAGAGGAAGAGGAGGTGGCAAAGGTAGAGGAAGAGGTAGGAGTAATAAAGATGGAGTCAAAGCTTGCTGGATTTGTGGTAAGACAAATCACTTAGCTAATGATTGTTGGCATAATACTCATATTAATGGTGGATATAATCAGAATTTTAATTCAAGAGGAAGAGGTGGCAGAAATCAAAGAGGTAATTTCAGAGGTAGAGGTAGTAGAGGTTACTTTGGAAGAAATGTAGGTAGAGGATTCCAAAGTCAACAATACAACAAAACCTACTACAATTATGCTTCAGATCAAAAGGAGGATTCAACATTGATAATGAATGCAACTTGTGAAAGGCAAAGTGAAGACCAAAGAGTCTTCTACATTGACTTAGGGTGTAGCAATCACCTGAGTGGCAACATAGCCTTGATGACTGATTTGGAGAAGAAGGTAACTAATCATGTAGTTCAAACAGGTGACAATACAAAGCACAATGTGAAGTCAATTGGATCAGTGAAGGACAAGGATGGTAGCACCCTCTTGAGTAAGGTCTTGTATGTTGGGAATCAATGTCCCATTGGTCCAGCTTTTGCCCAAAATATACAGGTTTTGTAGATCATTCTTTTAAATACTATACACGCAACAGCATGGGCTTCTTGGTTAAAGCAAAGCATTCTTAATCCACCCACCAGGGTTCAAATCCCAGTGGGCACAACAACGACAGCAAGGAAGATCTTTTAATTACCATGCTTTTTGGATAAAGCAACGGATGGAAAACGCGCATATACATCACGAACGAACGACGTTTTTTTTACAAGTATGATTGCTATGCGATATGATTTATTCAATCGCTAGTGCTTTATTGTGCTTTTCATGATGCTTTTCAAGATACAAACAATAGTATAAAAGAAGCCATTGGGTTCACTTCTAAGTATCCTTCACCTAGTATTCAACACAAGCTTGGAGCTTGGACCTCAGTAGAGGTGGTGTTTCTTCTAGCACATGGGGCAGCCATGGTGCTAACTTGAAGCATGTTGAGGAGTAGCTATGGAGTTCTTCTTAATGATTCTTCTTGGAGAATATGAAGGGTGTGCTTACACTCTAGCTAATGGAGAGGAGGTTAGCTCTTGTTCATGGCAAGAAGACCTGGTCATTAGCAGCTTGATGGTGAGGATCGGCCATCTACATGGTGTATTTGAAGATTATCTTCTACAGGAAGATATTAGGTTGAAGATTGTCTTCTACAAGAAGATGTCGGGCTACTTCAAAGACATATTTGAAGATTGTCTTCTACAGGAAGATATTAGGTTGAAGATTGTCTTCTACAAGAAGATGTCGGGCTACTTCAAAGACATTGGATGGTGGTTAACATAAGATTCACATCTTATGTTAAGTATTCAGGTACATATTCTCTTTATGCACACAGGTACTACTTGAATTTTATGGAGGCAGTGGCATTCATATCAGGAGGAGTCCTATTCGGCATAGGTACAAGAGAAACAGTACGTATATGCTTTATGCATATTTTGATGAGGTGTTTGAGAAGGTGTGTTCACATGAGTTTGAGGATTTCCGGCAACAAACTTGTTAGCATTCCTTGCTACTTTTTAAGTATGTGATCTTTTCACACACATATCTGACTTAGGGTCTTCCATAGCCTAAGTTCAGATGAGGGTTTGTTGATTATCAGTTTCACACTGATCAGTCACTCATATTCACTCTTCTATAACCTATAAGGTCACACATCTCATGTATATTCAGATTAGTGCCCATACATCTGAATTTGTTACATTTGTACATTCACTCATTCATCTATTTCTCATCACATAGAGTGGTTGAGAGTTTTGCTCCCACATTGTACATTGAACATTGGTATATATGATACTATGAGTAAGTGATGGCTTACGTAACACCTTACACGTTGTCTATTCTTTCTCTATCTTTGTCTCATCATCTATATGATTAAGTTGTGGTATGTTCATGTTTTGTCAATATTGAAGAATGCTGGAATTAATGTTGTATACACTAGACCTATGGAACCATGGACCTGTGACATGAACCTAAGGGCCTACCTCACTTCCAACATTTGGTATCAGAGCACTAAGGTTTTGGTTTCAGAACTTTAGATCTTTGGCATCAATGCATTAAGGCTCATTCATAATCCCAGGTTCCCAGACTTCCAGATTTACAACATACTATTTGAAAGCATCTTCTAACACTTGACATGTGACATACACACTTAATCTAAATGAGTAGAGATTTGAGAATTAGACAATTCAGTTACATGTGTATTCATCGATGTGGAGTATGAAGTTGATGATCTGTTAGCAGCCGAATATTTTTGGAAGAGTATGCAAATACTTTACAAAAGTATTGTTTGAAGACTAGACTTGATGAAGAGAAGACTACTTCAAATTCAAGGAAGAACAATGGTTTAGAGAAGATGAAGGAATCAGATCAACATCAAATCACAGGTATCAGTTTCTACTATCAGATCATCATTTGCTAGTCATATCTTAGAAAAGAAGTTATGAAGAGATTTGAAGAAATTCAAGGAGTGTTTTTATACACTTTCATCTTTTGAAAGTTAAAGGCTACATCAAAACAATATCTAGAGGTTTTTCTAGAGAGTTTTGAGAGATCTCTTTCATGGCAAGAAAGCTTATCTAAGAAGACAAATTTGAAGATGGGATGAGTTTTTTGTTTTCAGCCAATTTTCTGTTGTAAATTGGTTGGATATCAAGGTACAAATGTATCTAGAGAAGGGTAATTCATCATTCAAACAAAAGATTGGTGAATTTAGTCATTTCGGACATTTGAAGCAGAATTTTGATTCAGAGATATGAGGAGATGATAAAACATGATTCTATACTCACTTCCATTTGTATACCATGTTTGTTTTATCTCTTATTCTTAGCATTAGAGAAAGAGAAAAATTCATTCAAAGAAGTCAAGAGTGTTTGCTACTTCAAGATGAAGAGAACAAAAGGTATGGAAGAAAAGTTTGAAGATGTTGATATCATCATGTGGAAGATAGATGCAGAAGAAGAAAGTCCATCATTTCCAAAAGAAAAGTAAGACTTCCTTTTCTCATATATTTTCCATATACTTTTCCTATTTTATCCTCTACATCCAAAGACAAGTCTACGAGAACACCTTGTTTAAAGAAGAAGCAGTTTCTTGTTTTGCACTTGGTCATGATTTAGTAGATTTAACAAAGAATTACATTGAGAGAAAAAAAAAGCACTCATATGTGTATGAGTTATGTTGAAGCTTTTTAAGCGGGCAGCTTATATGTTCCCTCAAAGAATTCTTGGAGTGTCAATACAGAGCTACTTGGTATATGACAAGTTGCAGAGAAGTTTATCTCTTCTTTATCTAACTCTTAAGGTAAAAGAGTTTTTTGTAGCAGATGTTGGAGACTTGGGTTGAGGTTTTATGTTTGGAAAAGGTTACCTCATATTCAATATTTTCAAAAAACTTCAAAAAATTCAGAATCTTGTTGATGTACAAGTCAATAAAGAATCTACTTTTAGTGATTGTCTTGATATTTGGATACATGCTTGTATTCAAAAAGGTGTTCCATCATATCCTATCACTTGATTGAGAAGTGGAGTTAGCCAAAAGAAAATCAAGCAGGTACTATCATATTTCACCCAGGTAAAATATGAAAGTTATGAAGTATCAACTTGCAGCTTTTGGAGTTCTCAAGGTGAGAAATTTGTCCACTTATGTTTCAAGTAGGAGTCACAGATTCTTGGAAAGGATTTGTTTGAAGAAAATTTTTACAACTTTTTGAGAAGCATGGACACTTGGAGACATTCAAGTAACAAGTCAAACATTCAGACATGAAGGTTTGATAAGAGCACATTCTACACGAGAGAGATCATTGATCTTGTATGATCTTGAGTATTTATGATTCAGTCGTCTATCCTTTGTTTGTGAAGATTCTTAACATTGGAAGAAGTAAGTCAAAGATTCAGATTCTATCATATTTGTGTTGCAGAGAGATAGAAGATACTTGTTATGTTACTAAAGGTTATGAATCCTATAAAGCTTTCAGCAAGGTTTTGTTATGTTAGGATCAGCTAACCTTATTCTAGATTTTGGAAAGCTGAGGAATGACATGGAAAGCTATCGGCATTTGATCAATGCTAATAAAAAGGATTCAGAATTTTTGTTTCAGATACAGGTATTGATCACTGAACATCAGATTTATGAAGGAAAACGTTCTAGATTTCATAAAGTCTGATATATTTGAAGAATACTGGATACTAGTGTTAAATCATCCAGGGGGGTGATGAAACATGAAGACTTATTTTCAGCCATATGTGAAAGAATGCAGAGTCATACCTACAGGTATTCCTATTTCAGGTATTCCTATATTTCGTTTGTCAGGTTCTCTTTATGTTCCAGCTTTGTAAGAAGAAGGAAGAAGAAGAATGTTTGGAGAAAGTTCCTGTTAGGATGTTCCTATTCCGGAGAAGGTTCTAGAGTTCTATTGAAGAGAAGCTTGATATTTCAAAAAGGTATATTTTAGAAGTGCGCACATATATGTTTATACCAAGTTCTGAAGGAAAGAGGTATGAAGAATTTAAAGGATGAAGACATGATGACATCATAGATTTTTTTACTCATACTTTAGTTGATTTCAGTTGATTTCAATTGAGTTGAGTTGATTTGACTTGAGTACAGTCAGAGATGAACCATCAGTGTTCATAATACACTAAGTTGTGAGTTTTCAATCACAGGTTCCAGGATTCAGTTCCTGATTTTGTTTAGTGTATTTACATGACACAGCAGAAGTACGTTGAGAAACCTTTTTGGAAGGTAAATGCAAATATATGGATCCTAGTGTATGTTTTCAGGTTTTTGAAGACAGGAGATAGCAAGTTCAGAGACAGTTCATGCTATATTTGTTGTCAAGCAGTGATTGCTTGATGAGAACACTATTGGATATCTAGTTTGCATATTTTCTCAAGTATTATGGTTCATATTCAGCAAGTTCAGGTTTTTTGAAGGAAAGTTGAATTCAGTTTTGAAGGTCAGTTCTTAAATGCGGGAGTACAAGCTTGAAGCTTGTGATAGTTTGCAGCTTATAATAGTTTCCAGATTCAGTTCAGGTTGTACCAATATGACATTGCAGGGGGGATTGTTGGGAATCAATGTCCCATTGGTCCACCTTTTGCCTAGAATTTACACGTTCTGTAGATCATTCTTTTAAATACTATACACGTAACAGCGTGGGCTTCTTGGTTAAAGCAAAACATTCTTAACCCACCCACCAGGGTTCAAATCCCAGAACATGCAACAACGGCAGCGAGGAAGATCTTTTAATTACCATGCTTTTTGGATAAAGCAACGGACGGAAAACGCGCATATACATCACGAACGAACGACGTTTTTTTTACAAGTATGATCGCTATGCGATATGATTTATTCAATCGCTAGTGCTTTATTGTGCTTTTCATGATGCTTTTCAAGATACAAACAATAGTATAAAAGAATCCATTGGGTTCACTTCTAAGTATCCTTCACCTAGTATTCAACACAAGCTTGGAGCTTAGACCTCAGTAGAGGTGGTGTTTCTTCTAGCACATGGGGCAGCCATGGTGCTAACTTGAAGCATGTTGAGGAGCAGCTATGGAGTTCTTCTTAATGATTCTTCTTGGAGAAGATGAAGGGTGTGCTTACACTCTAGCTAATGGAGAGGAGGTTATCTCTTGTTCATGGAAAGAAGACTTGGTCATTAGCATCTTGATGGTGAGGATCGGCCATCTACATGGTGTATTTGAAGATTATCTTCTACAGGAAGATATTAGGTTGAAGATTGTCTTCTACAAGAAGATGTCGGGCTACTTCAAAGACATATTTGAAGATTGTCTTCTACAGGAAGATATTAGGTTGAAGATTGTCTTCTACAAGAAGATGTCGGGCTACTTCAAAGACATTGGATGGTGGTTAACATAAGATTCACATCTTATGTTAAGTATTCAGGTACATATTCTCTTTATGCACACAGGTACTACTTGAATTTTATGGAGGCAGTGGCATTCATATTAGGAGGAGTCCTATTCCGCATAGGTACAAGAGAAACAGTATGTATATGCTTTATGCATATTTTGATGAGGTGTTTGAGAAGGTGTGTTCACATGAGTTTGAGGATTTCCGGCAACAAACTTGTTAGCATTCCTTGCTACTTTTTAAGTATGTGATCTTTTCACACACGTATCTGACTTAGGGTCTTCCATAGCCTAAGTTCAGATGAGGGTTTGTTGATTATCAGTTTCACACTGATTAGTCACTCATATTCACTCTTCTATAACCTATAAGGTCACACATCTCATGTATATTCAGATTACTGCCCATACATCTGAATTTGTTACATTTGTACATTCACTCATTCATCTATTTCTCATCACATAGAGTGGTTGAGAGTTTTGATCCCACATTGTACATTGAACATTGGTATATATGATACTATGAGTAAGCGATGGCTTACGTAACACCTTACACATGTCGTCTATTCTTTCTCTATCTTTGTCTCATCATCTGTATGATTAAGTTGTGGTATGTTCATGTTTTGTCAATATTGAAGAATGCTGGAATTAATGTTGTATATACTGGACCTATGGAACCATGGACCTGTGACATGAGCCTAAGGGCCTACATCACTTCCAACATTGTATGTTCCTACAATTCCTAAGAATCTGATAAGTGTAGGACAAATTGGTGAAAAATGTTATGAAGTTAGATTCACTAATGAAGGAGTGTTTGTGGAAGACCCTAGCAATGGGTATAAACAAATTGTTTCACGGAAGAAAGAAGGAAGATTGTTCACACTGAAGATTCAAGGTAACAATTCCTTGTATCAAAGGATGTTACATTTGATGAGCAAGGTTCTTGGTATGTAGGTACAATCAATATTAATGCAGGTGATGAAGAAGTTGTGAGCCAAAAGAAAGGTAAATCAAAGGTTCACATATTTGATGAAGAGGAGAATAATGAAGCGTAGGTTGAAGTTGAAGAAATGCCAAGATTTGATCCTGAGTGTGATGAACCAGAAACCTCAAGGAGTGGAGAACTCAGAAGGTCATCAAGAAACAAGTGGCAACCTACAAGGTATAGCTATGACACTTCTTTTTTGGCTACCAAAGATTATGCTTATATGATGAAGGCAAATGAAGACCTTTCTACATATGAAGAGGCAAAAGGTAAGGAGAATTGGGAGAAAGATATGCAGGAGGAGTATGATGCATTGATGGAGAATCAGACATGGGAGTTGGTTCCTAAACCAAATAGCCAGAAGATCATTGGATGCAAGTGGGTCTACAAGACAAAGAGGTATGCAGATGGAAGTGTGTCTAGATATAAAGCTAGACTTGTTGTGAAGGGTTTTGCTAAGACTTATGGTATAGATTGTGATGAGACCTATAGTCCTGTGGCAAAGATGACAACCATCAGGACACAGATTGCTGCATGTAAAGGTTGGAAATTATGTCAATTAGATGTGAAGAATGCTTTTTTAAATGGTTATATTTTAGATGATGTTTTCATGGAGCAACCACAAGGATTCAGAGATGGAAGGTATCCAGATCATGTGTGCAAGCTCAAGAGAGCTTTGTATGGTTTGAAGCAGGCCCCAAGGGCATGGAATTATAGACTTGTGAAGTTCTTCAAGGAACTTGAATTTCAAGTATCTAAAGCAGATAGTAGCTTGCTTGTCAAAGCAAGTGATGATGGGTTCATATACATGTGCATATATGTTGATGATATAATTCTTATAGGTACAGATGAGAAAGGCATTCAAAACTTAAAGAAGCAAATGGAGAAAGAGTTCAAAATCAGTGATTTGGGAGATTTGTCATATTCCTTGGGCATGGAGATTTCATACACTCAACATGGAGTGTATGTGACTCAAGAAAGGTATTTGAGAAACTTGTTGATCAAGTTTAAGATGAATGATTGCAGGGTAGCACCTACTCCAATGGAGGTGAATCACAAATTGAGCAGATATGGAGGTGAAGAGTTCAAGGATATGAAACTATATCAGAGTTTGGTTGGTAGTCTGATATATGCTACATTAACTAGGCCTGATTTGTCATATGTAGTTGGAGTTTTGTCTCAATTCATGCATTGTCCTAGGAAAGAACGTTGGATTGTAGGTCAAAGAGTGTTGAGGTACATTAAGGGTACACTCAAAGAAGGTTTGTATTATGGTTTTACATCAGATACAAACAACAAGGTATATAGTGATGCAGATTGGGCATGTAATCCTGATGATAGGAGATCAACTTATGGATACTTGTGTTATGTGGGAGATAAGTTAATTTCTTGGTGTTCAAAGAAGCAACACACAGTTGCTTTATCATCTACAGAAGCAGAGTACAAAGGGATGGTTGAAGCTGCAAAGGAAGTGATATGGCTTAAGACTCTGATGAAGAGTTTTGACATCATTCAGAGTACACCTACTATGCATGGAGATAACATGAGTTCATTGTATTTAGCTGCTAATCCTGTTTTTCATGCCAAGACTAAACACATTGAGATTCAGTACCATTTCCTAAGAGAGAAGGTGATGGATAAAGAGATTGAAGTCATACATACTTCAACAAAAGATCAAATAGCTGATATGCTAGCCAGCTTGGATGGACCAAAGCTACAGAGATTCAAAGACATGGCAGGAATAAAGAGGATAGACAAAACCTCAATTGATGATTGAGGGGGAGGTGTTGGTGCAAGGCAATCAACAATTGAAGTTTTAATGAAGGTTTGGAAGTCAAGGACTGAAGAAAATGTTGATATATTTAGGTAGTGATATGTGTGAACACACTAGGACCGCCGGGGCACTTTTTTCCCTCTTTAGGAGGTTTTTTCCCCCCGGCTTATCTATACACCTATTGCCCTAATGGGCTACTTATCTTTTTACATTCTCTAGTAATACAATCAGTATTGTGTGTTTGTGCTCCAAGCTTCTTCTTCTTCCTTGTGCTGTTCGCGTGCTTCCGTAGACGTCTAACTCCAACAATTGGTATCAAAGCAGGTCCTCACTTCATCTAGGGCGACGTCGACACTCCTCCGTTTGCAGTCTCAGAATCATATGAATTTTGGTGAGCATACTCAGGGTGTTTCTGAGATCAAAACAGTTTCATTTTTTGGTATCGAAATCGCAATCTGAGCTCGTTTCGACCTCCGAACGCACTATCGCAGCACTTGTGCAAGCTATTTCGTCTTTTTGTACCGAAGGTATAGACCTGTTTCTGTTCGCCAGTATAAGCATCTTGAAGTCTGCTACAGGTTTAGTAGAACTCCTCTAGGCAGTTCCGTTCAACTTTTTGAGATACAGTCACTTTTCTGCATCAAGATATTTTACTCACCGGCCATGGCTGAAAGCAGTGATGTATTCCGTATGTTGGCTGTTGAGGATAAGTTGGATGGTACCAACTACCCATTATGGGCTTATATGATGCAACATGTATTGGTTGCAAAAGGACTGTGGAACATTGTGCAGGGTGTTGAAAGACGTCCTGTTACACCTGCAACTACAGGTACTGCAAATACAGGTGCTGGAGCTGATGAAGATGGTGTCCAAGATGATATTGTGCAGATTCCTATTCGTGTTGCTGTTTCTGTTGCACCTACTGCAGAGCAGATTCGTTGGGATGGCAGAGATGCCCAGGCACATGCAATGATAGCCTTGTCTGTCAAACGTGCCATATTCCTCATATTCGCTCTTGCAGAACAGCTAAGGATGCTTGGGATACACTTACCACATTGTACCAAGCTAGGAATGAGACTCGTGTTGCTTACCTCCAAAAACAGTTGGAGAGTGAGCACATGAATGAAGGTGATTCTATGGACAATTTCCTAACGAAGATCAAAGACTTGAAGGAATAGTTGATTTCTACTGATGAGGTTATACCAGATAGCTCACTTGTGCAGACCGTTCTGAATGGTCTTCCTGATTCATATCAGAGTTTTGCTTCTACTCTTCGGTTGATGATGAAAGGCAATCCAAATGCCTTATCATTTGAGGAGTTAGTCTTTGTTCTGTTGTAGGAAGATCAGTCCAGGCAAAATAGGTCCATTATGCAAGTTGCAGATCAAGCTTTCCTGGCTAGTTAGAAGGGCAAAGGAAAATGGAGCTCGTCAACTTGGCTGCTAAAGAGGCAAAGAAGAAAGAGGCAAAGAAGAAAGAGGCAAAGAAGAAAGAGGCTGGAATGGTTGTTGCAGAGGCCTCTACACCAAAAACAGAGTCTGCAAATCTTATGCAGGAAGAAGAATGGGCGTTTACTACTTTCTGTAGTTTTGACCCATCTTCTCATGAGTAGTGCATGTCTGCAGTAGACTCAGATGTTTGCAAGTATTTTGACGGTGGGGCGACCAAACATATTACCTTGCAGCGCAGTTTCTTCTCTTCACTCGAGCCTGCCCCTACAGGGAATATTGTTACATGCACCAACAACTCCTCTTATCCTGTTATGGGAGTTGGTAAGATCATTTTGACTACTGCTGATGGTAGTTCTTTCACTTTGTCAGATGCTTTATTTGTGCCAAGGATCAAGAATAATCTGTTATGAGTTTCTGTTGAAGATAGACGTCTGCGGAAGCCGGAAGCACGCGAACAGCACAAGGAAGAAGAAGAAGCTTGGAGCACAAACACACAATACTGAATGTATTACTAGAGAATGTACAAAGATAAGTAGCCCATTAGGGCAATAGGCGTATATACAAGCTGGGGGAAGAAAACCTCCTAAAGAGGGAAAAAAGTGCCCCGGCAGTCCTAGAGTGTTCACACACATCACTACCTAAATATATCAACAAATCCCCCCTGGGAGTGATGCGGTGAACAAGGAGCTGGCACTCATGTATAAGGAAGTGCCAAGCTATGTGGAAATCACTCCACAAAAGGAAGTAAGCCCAAAGCTTTGTGGAAAGCTTCAAACTTCTCCCTAGGCAGAGCCTTCGTGAAATGGTTTGCAATGTTCTCCTGCGTGGGCACATATGCCAAGCTGATCTCCCCAGCAGAGAACCTCTCCCTGACATAGTGATAATGCACCTCAATGTGCTTAGTGCGAGCATGGAACACAGGGTTCCTCGCAACTGCCAATGCGCTCTGACTGTCAGTGAAGATGGCGGTGGCAGAAGACTGGCCGACACCCAAATCAGCCATAAGGCGTCTGAGCCGCACACACTCAACAGTCGGTGTGAAAGCTGCCCTATACTCAGCCTCACAACTGGAAGTGGCCATAGTAGGCTGCTTCTTGCTCAACCAAGATATACATGAGCTACCAAGCATGAAGCAAAAACCACTGGTGGACACACGCGTGTCATAGCAACCAGCCCAATCTGAGTCAAAAAAAGCATGCAAATCTGGCGGTAGTGATCCCCCCTTGGGATAAAACAACCCAAGTATCCGAGTACCAATCAAGTAGTGAAAGATGCACTTAACCGCTTTCCAATGCGTGACTCCTAGGCAATGCATAAACCTGCTCATTTGTGAGACAGCAAACTGAATATCTGGCCGAGTAATGCATAAGTAAATCAAGCATCCAACAGCCTGCTGATAGAGAACAGCATCAAATGCATCTCCAGCATCATGAAGACTCAATCGTAAACTTGTCTCCATAGGAGTGGCAATAGGCTTAGAGTCTTCAAGGCCAAAACGCTGCAATAATGTGTCAATATATTTCATTTGACACAAAGCCATTCCACCATCAACGTGCATAAACTGAATGCCCAAATAGTGATGCAAATGCCCCAAATTAGACATCTCAAATGAGGCATGCAAATCAGCAATATGTGTCTCAATAGGACCAGTGAGCAGCATGTCATCAACATAGACAACAATGAGCAGAAGCACATCATTAGCACGTTTAACATATAAGGTGCTTTCAGTTGGACTGTTCTCAAAACCATGTGCAATCAGATAGGCATGTATCTTCTCATACCAAGCACGTGGTGCTTGCTTTAAACCATATAATGCCTTCTTTAACCTGCAAACCTGGTTTTCATGCCCTTTCTGCACAAAGCCACGGGGCTGAAAAACATACACTTCTTCATGCAAGTAACCATTTAGACATGTTGTTTTAATGTCCAACTAATGTACATTCCAACCATGATGGGCTGCAAGTGCACAAATGCTCCCAACAATAGTCATACGGCATGTAGGTATAAAGGTCTCATCAAAATCAATGCCTCTTTCCTGTGCATAACCCTTTGCAACAAGCCTAGCCTTATACCTGTCAACTGTACCATCAGGTTTACGCTTCAGCTTGTATACCCACTTAGTGCTAATGGCCTTCTTGCGAGGAGGCAAGTCACATAAAGACCATGTACCATTCTTCATTATAGCATCATATTCAGATTGCATAGCAGCCATCCAATTTTCTGAATTTTGTGCTTCATCAAAAGAAACAGGCTCATTCTCATCACAGAGACTAGATGCAGCCATAGCATAGCAATCTAATGCAAAGGAGGCACTATGAGAGCCTGAACGAGTACGATATGACAAAGGTGCATCTAATTTGCTGTCACGCAAAGTCTACACCAGCCATTTTGGCATAGTTTTTGCCTGCTCAATATCAGCTCTCTCATCAACAAGTGCATCATGTAAATCTGCATCACAAATGGAATGATCTGCATCATCATATGAAACTTGCAAAGGCTAAGAAGTTGCCTCATTAGGACCAGCACTAGCCTGTCAGCCTGTAAAAAGAGGCATCAAAGTATCATACATGTCTTTGGAGCTAACAGATGTCTCCTTAGTACATGAAAGCAATGGCTGAATAGCATCTTCCACAAAGACAACATCACGGCTAACCAGAATGCGTTTAGTCTGTGGATGATACAGACGATAGCCTTTACTTTCAGAATTGTACCCAACAAAAATACATTTTACTGCCTTATCATCCAATTTTCTGCGATGTTGTTCAGGCACTAATGCATATGCCAAACAACCAAAAACACGCAGATGAGCAATAGATGGCTTGCGGTCATGCCAAGCCTCATATGGAGTGATAGACTGCAACGCTTTAGTGGGACACCTATTCAATACATATGCTGCACACATGACAGCCTCAAGCCAGAAACTATGTGGTAAAGCCTGATTTTTGACCATGCACCTCGCCATCTCCATGAGTGACCTGTTCTTTTGTTCAGCAACTCCATTCTGTTGAGGTGTATACGGCACTGTACACTGGTGTTTTATCCCACGTTCAGCCAGAAATGCATTAAAATCTGAAGACATATATTCCCCCCCTCGATCAGAACGGAGGGTGCCCATTTTACATGCTGACAGATTTTCAGCCAAAACCAAAATCTATTTGAAGCACATGAACACTTCGGACTTTGCTTTGAGTGGATATACCCATGCATGCCTGGAAAAATCATCATCGAAAGTCACGAAGTAAAGGTAATTTCCAAAAGAGGGTGTCTGCATAGGACCACAGACATTACTATTGACAAGCTGCAATTTCTGTGTAGCCCGAATTGAACCATCTTTTGGAAAGGAAGAACGCTGCATTTTGCCCAAAATACAGCCTTCACAAACATGTTTTCCAGGTGCCTCAAGTTTGGGCAAAGAGGACACCATTTCAGATTTCTGCAGGTGTAACAAACTAGCAAAATTCAGATGACCAAAGCGTGCATGCCAAAGCTTTGCATCTGACATAGCCTGAGAATCATGAACTGCACATGTCGAATCATTCACAGATCTTTCATAGTCTATGAGCTTATACAGCCCACGACATAAAATGCCAGAAGCAATAATCACATCGCCATTTGAGAGATCATGGACTGTACACCTGTCATCAACGAATTTCACAACCAAGCCAATCTTGGCTAATGCAGAAACTGATAACAGGTTCTTTTTGATCCCTAGCACAAATAAAGCATCTGACAAAGTGAAAGAACTACCATCAACAGTAGTCAGAATGATCTTACCAACTCCCATAACAGGATAAGAGGAGTTATTGGCGCATGTGACAGTATTCCCTGTAGGGGCAGGCTCGAGTGAAGAGAAGAAACTGTGCTGCGAGGTAATATGTTTGGTCGCCCCACTGTCAAAGTACCAAACATCTGAGTCTACTGCAGACATGCACTGATATTGAGAAGATGGGTCAAAACTGCAGACAGTAGTAAACGCCCATTCTTCTTCCTGGACAAGATTTGCAGACTCTGTTTTTGGTGTAGAGGCCTCTGCAACAACCATTCCAGCCTCTTTATTCTTTGCCTCTTTAGCAGCCAGTTTTGGAGAGTTCTTTATAATATGATCATTTCCTTTACAGTACTTGCAGAACAATTTCTGCTTTTCTGATTTCTTCTCATCTTTATCCTGGTTCTTCGATTGTGCAGCATTTGCAGATTTCTGCTTACTAGTAGAAGAGCTCCATTTTCCTTTGCCCTTCTGACTAGCCAGGAAAGCTTGATCTGCAACACGCATAATGGACCTGTTCTGCCTGGACTGATCTTCCTGCAACAGAACAGAGACTAATTCCTCAAATGACAAGGCATTCGGATTGCCTTTCATCATCAACCGAAGAGTAGAGGCAAAACTCTGATATGAATCAGGAAGACCATTCAGAACGGTCTGCACAAGTGAGCTATCTGGTATAACCTCATCAGTAGAAATCAATTGTTCCTTCAGGTCTTTGATCTTTGTAAGAAAACTGTCCATAGAATCACCTTCATTCATGTGCTCACTCTCCAACTGTTTTCGGAGGTAAGAAACACGAGCCTCATTCCTAGCCTGGTACAAAGTGGTAAGTTTATCCCAAGCATCCTTTGCTATTCTACAAGAGCGAATGTGAGGAATAATGGCACGTTTGACAGACAAAGCTATCAATGCATGTGCCCGGGCATCTCTGCCATCCCAACGAATCTGCTCTGCAGTAGGTGCAACAGAAACAGCAGCACGATAGGAATATGCGGAATATCATCTTCGATACCATCTTCATCAGCTCCAACACCTATATTTGCAGTACCTGTCATTACACGTGTAACAGGACGTCTTTCAACACCCTGCACAATGTTCCACAATCCTTTTGCAACCAGTACATGTCGCATCATATAAGCCCATAATGGGTAGTTGGTACCATCCAACTTATCCTCAACAGCCAACATACGGAATACATCACTGCTTTCAGCCATGGCCGGTGACTAAAATACCTTGATGTAGAAAATTGACTGTATTTCAAAAAGTTGAACGGAACTGCCCAGACGAGTTCTGCTAGACTTGTAGCAGACTTTGAGACGCTTAAACTGGTGAACAGAAACTGGTATATACCTTTGACACAAAAGGACGAAATAGCCTGCACAAGCGCTGCGATAGTGTGTTCGGAGGCTGAAACGAGCTCAGATCACGATTTCGGCACCACAAAGCGAAGCGGTTTTGATCTCGGAAACACCCTGAGTATGCTCACCAAATTTCGTGCGAATCTGACACTGCAAACGGAGGAGTGTCGACGGCGCCCTAGAAGAAGCGACGACCTGCTCTGATACCAATTGTTGGAGATACACGTCTGCGGAAGCACGCGAACAGCACAAGGAAGAAGAAGAAGCTTGGAGCACAAACACACAATACTGAATGTATTACTAGAGAATGTACAAAGATAAGTAGCCCATTAGGGCAATAGGCGTATATACAAGCCGGTGGAAAAAAACCTCCTAAAGAGGGAAAAAAGTGCCTCGGCGGTCCTAGAGTGTTCACACACATCACTACCTAAATATATCAACAGTTTTTGCATTAGCCAAGATTGGCTTGGTTGTGAAATTTGTTGATGACAAGTGTACAGTTCATGATCTGTCAAATGGCGATGTGATTATTGCTTCTGGCATTTTATGTCGTGGGTTGTATAAGCTCATAGACTATGAAAGATCTATAAATGATTTGGCATGTGCAGTAAATGATTCTTAGGCTATATCAGATGCAAAGCTTTCGCATGCATGCTTTGGTCATCTGAATTTTGCTAGTTTGCTACGCCTGTAGAAATCTAATATGGTGTCTTCTTTGCCCAAACTTGAGGCACCCGGAAAAAATGTATGTGAAGGTTGTATTTTGGGCGAAATGCAGCGTTCCTCCTTTCCAAAAGATGGTTCAGTTCGGGCTATGCAGAAATTGCAGCTTGTACATGGTGACGTCTGTGGTCCTATGCAGACACCCTCTTTTGGAAATTACCTTTACTTCGTGACTTTCATTTATGATTTTTCGAGGCATGCATGGGTATATCCACTCAAAGCAAAGTCCGAAGTGTTCATGTGCTTTAAACAATTTTTGGTTTTGGCTGAAAATCTGTCAGCATGTAAAATGGGCACCCTCCGTTCTGATCGAGGGGGGGAATACATGTCTTCTGATTTTAATGCATTTTTGGCTGAACGTGGGATAAAACACCAGTGTACAGTGCCGTATACACCTCAACAGAATGGAGTTGCTGAACCGAAGAACAGGTCACTCATGGAGATGGCAAGGTGCATGGTCAAGAGTCAGGCTTTACCACATAGTTTCTGGCTTGAGGCTGTCATGTGTGCAGCATATGTACTGAACAGGTGTCCCACTAAAGCGCTGTAGTCTATCACTCCATATGAGGCTTGGCATGAACGCAAGCCATCTGTTGCTCATCTGCGTGTTTTTGGTTGTTTGGCATACACTAGTGCCTGAACAACATCGCACAAAATTCGATGATAAGGCAGTAAAATGTATTTTTGTTGGGTACAGTTCTGAAAGTAAAGGCTATCGTCTGTATCATCCACAGACTAAACACATTCTGGTTAGCCGTGATGTTGTCTTTGTGGAAGATGCTATTCAGCCATTGCTTTCATGTACTAAGGAGACATTTGTTAGCTCCAAAGACATGTATGATACTTTGATGCCTCTTTTTACAGGTGGACAGTCTAGTGCTGGTCCTAATGAGGCAACTTCTTAGCCTTTGCAGGTTTCATATGATGATGCAGATCATTCCATTTCTGATGCAGATTTACATGATGCACTTGTTGATGAGAGAGCTGATATTGAGCAGGCAAAAACTATGCCAAAATGGTTGGTGCAGACTTTGCGTGACAGCAAATTAGATGCACCTTTGTCATATCCTGCTCGTTCAGGCTCTCATAGTGCCTCCTTTGCATCAGATTGCTATGTTATGGCTGCGTCTAGTCTCTGTGATGAGAATGAGCCTGTTTCTTTTGATGAAGCACAAATCTAAATATGATGCTATAATGAAGAATGGTACATGGTCTTTATGTGACTTGCCTCCTGGCAAGAAGGCCACTGGCACTAAGTGGGTATACAAGTTGAAGCATAAACCTGATGGTACAGTTGACAGGTATAAGGCTAGGCATGTTGCAAAGGGTTATGCACAGGAAAGAGGCATTGATTTTGATGAGACCTTTGCACCTACATGCCGTATGACTACTGTTCGGAGCATTTGTGCACTTGCAGCCCATCATGGTTGGAATGTACATCAGTTGGACATTAAAACAACATTTTTGAATGGTGACTTGCATGAAGCAGTGTATGTTTTTCAGCCCCGTGGCTTTGTGCAGAAAGGGCATAAAAACGAGGTGTGCAGGTTAAAGAAGGTGTTATATGGTTTAAAGCAAGCACCACGTGCTTGGTATGAGACGATACATGCCTATCTGATTGCACATGGTTTTGAGAATAGTCCAACTGAAAGCACCTTATATGTTAAGCGTGTTAATGATGTGCTTCTGATCATTGTTGTCTATGTTGACGACATGCTGCTCACTGGTCCTATTGAGAAGCATATTGCTGATTTTAAGGCTGATTTGTATGCCTCATTTGAGATGTCTGATTTGGGGCATTTGCATCACTATTTGGGCATTCAGTTCATGCAAGTTGATGGTGGAATGGCTTTGTGTCAAACGAAATATATTGACATATTATTGCAACATTTTGGCCTTGAAGACTGTAAGCCTATTGCCACTCCTATGGAGACTGGTTTACGATTGAGTCTTCATGATGTTGGAGATGCATTTGATGTTGTTCTCTATCAGCAGGCTGTTGGATGCTTGATTTACTTATGCATTACTCGGCCAAATATTCAGTTTGCCGTCTCACAGATGAGCAGGTTTATGCATTGCCCAGGAGTCACGCATTGGAAGGCAGTTAAGCGTATCTTTCACTACTTGAGTGGTACTCGGCTACTTGGGTTGTTTTATCCCAAGGGGGGATCACGACCACCAGATTTGCATGCTTTTTCTGACTCAGATTGGGTTGGTTGCTATGACACTCGTGTGTCCACCAGTGGTTTTTGCTTCATGCTTGGTAGCTCATGTATATCTTGATTGAGCAAGAAGCAGCCTACTGTGGCCACTTCCAGTTGTGAGGCTGAGTATAGGGCAGCTTTCACAGCAACTGTTGAGTGTGTGTGGCTCAGACACCTTATGGCTTATTTGGGTGTTGGACAGTCTTTTGCTACCACCATCTTCACTCACAGTCAGAGCGCATTGGCAGTTGCGAGGAACCCTGTGTTCCATGCTTATCCAAGGGGTTTTGTTACACTAATGTGTTCCTCGAGTAGCTTTGATGTGAACCTTTTCTATATACATGGGCACTTTTTACTCTAGTGCTGCCTAGAGGTCTTTTCCCCATGTTACCACATAAATGATTCACTCATATGTGGTGGTACTTTGTACTTAGGGATATTATTCAGCTCTTACTTCAGTTCAGTTCATCATCAATTGAGAGAGCTATTCCAGCCATCATCTTCTCCATGTGTATTGCTTTGTTTGTGCTCCTTGTGTGTGCTTTTTTTGTGTCTCTTGCACTTCTACACACACCCAACATATATCTCCCAAAGATATGGATTTACATCAAGGTATGCAGAAGCCTGCTATAGCAAGGTATGACTATCTGTTCGAATTGAAAACTGATGTACACTAGCAAGAAAACTCAAAGCTTTATGAAAAATTTTGATACATACAAAAAGTATAGAGATAACAAAACTCCTCCAAGTTAAAACACTCAAAAAGACCTCATATCGACTGAGATATGAAAGTTTGAAGAGAGGTATGTCTCTAATGAGACATCGGATACACATAAGAAAGAAGATATGCAAAAATGCCTAATTGCAAAAGGTTTTCTCATTGCATTTTGTACAAAAATGGAACTATATATATAGCTATAAGCTTCGCAACACAACAAGAGTCACTCAATTTGGCCAGCTACACTAAGAGAACAACTCTTTTTATTGAGAGGATATTAACAGAAGCACCTTCCTTGTCTAAAAATAGACACCTCTCCTTTCCTTCTTACTATTATCTATTTTTACTCTAAATTTAGAGATGTGAGTGCCTCCGCATGTTATTTTTATCATAAATAATAAAATCCATAAGACTAAAAAAACTACTTTAGAGCTTGTTCTTATGTAACATTGCCCCCCTCAAGCTCTAAATCCAAAGCTTTGACTCCAAGTAGAATTTTGATTCGCTTGAGCTTTTGAACATCCACTGCTTTTGTGAGTATGTCTGTTAATTGATCTTTAGTTTTGACATGTTGAATATCAATATCTTCATTCACCACCTTCTCTCAGATATAGTGATAGTGTACCTCAATGTGTTTGGTTCTTTCATGGTACACTAGATTAGACACGAGTTGTAATGAACTTACATTATCTCCAAAGATTTGTGGACATGATGTAGATAGATTCATGTCTTCATAAAGCTTCAAAAACCACATAATCTGACATGTTGCATTTGTAAAACTTCTATATTTATCTTTCGTGCTTGAAAGTGCTATCATAAGCTAATTTTTAGAACTCTATGAAACCAAATTATTACCTACAAATATCAGATATCCACCTATACTTCTTCTAACATCTTTATTTCCAACCCAACCTGCATCATTATATGCTTTCAAATCCATAAATTCGTGATATATAGCCCAAACCTTCATTTAATGTACCCTTCAAATATCTCAAGACCCTTTTAGCTGCTTGCATATGTACATCTGTGAGTTTGTTTATGAATTGAGACAATCTACTTACACTAAATTTAATATCCGGCCTTGTTAGAGTTGCATATATAAGAGAACCAATCAAAGCCCTGTAAATAAGTGGATCATCTAAAGGTTCACCATCTTCAACATTGTACTTCACATTGGGTTCCATCAGATTACTGATACTCTTGCAATGTTGCATGCCATATTTCTTGAATAAATCTAAAATATACTTCCTTTGTAGAAGATATACACCATCTTCTTTCTTCGAAACTTCGATTCCAAGAATATACGTCAATTCTCCTAAATCTAAAATTTTAAATCCAGATCCAAACTCTACTTTGATCTTCAATATCTCACCTTCATCATTTCCTATTATTATCAAGTCATCCACATAAATTGAGATATAAACAATCAATGATCCTTCAACCTTAACATACAAAGATGTATCTGCATTTGAACTGAAGTATTTTGATGGTGATGCACCACGGAGCGCTCTCCTTCTCGAGAGCTCCAGAAAGATATCCTCAAAGTAGAAAACTGAGCTCATAAGGCCATACAGAGTACTCCACACAGAGGCTGTAGAATACACAAAAAAGCACAGTACACAGGGAGCACAAAGATAGACTTCTTAGGTCTCACAAATGTGGTCAAACTTACAGTCTGTGACTCACCAGACCACTATATGTTTTATTAAAGAACATATACAAAGAAGTGCACCATTTGACCTTTCACATGGACACCAACGGTAACAATCTCCCACTAAAGGCCAATATGGCCAAAGTAACTATGGGAAAAAAATAAAGGATGATAAAGAATGACAAAGAATACATGAGTGTAAGTATACAAACTATACCTCCCACCTAATGGGCATGTTACATAGTATACAAGTAACTGTGTAAGATAAGTAATCAAGTAACCCCCATCATGTGACAACAGTGTCGATAGATTTCTAGTGGTAGAGCTTTAGTCAAAGCATCTACAGCTTTATCTCGAGTGTGAACCTTCTCAAGAATAATGCGCTCAGTGGCTAAGCAATCTCTAATGAAGTGATACCTCACCTCAATGTGCTTGGTCTTTGCATGATAGACCAGATTATTAGCCAAAGCAATGGCACTCTGACTATCACTGAGCAAACGAGGTACATGCTAAGGTAAACCCATGTCACAAGCAAGAGGAGAAAGCCACAATACTTTTGTACATGCCTCACTTGATGCGACATACTCTGCTTCTGTGGTTGAAACAGTTGTACATTCTTGAAGACGGGATCTCCAAGAGATAGCTCCTCTAGCAAAGTGAAAAATGTACCCTCATGTAGACTTATGATTGTCCATACAACCAGCATAGTCAGAATCTATGTAACCAATAATGGATGCTTTCCCTCTACCTACACATAAACACTTGTCCTTAGTGCCACTCAGATATCTTAAAATTATCTTGATTGCTTCCCAATGTTTCTTGCCAAGATTAGACATATATCTGCTCACAACTCCCACTACAAATGCAATCTCTAGTCTCGTACCTACCATAGTATACATGAGACTACCAACAGCAGACTGATAGGGAATGTTGGTCATGAATTCCTTTTCCTCATCTGATTTGGGGCAATCATCCTTGCTCAATTTCACATATGTGGGTAAAGGTGTACTCAATGCCTTTCCACCCTGCATATTGAACTTGTGCAGTACTTTGGATATGTACTCACTTTGAGACAAGTATATGCATCTTTTACTCCTATCATGAGTAATGCGCATGCCAAGAATATGTTTGGCATCCCCCAAATCCTTCATATCAAATGTCTGACTCAACTTCTTTTTGAGAATTGACAAATCATAAGAGGACTTCCCGGCAATCAACATATCATCGACATAAAGTATCAAGCTGCCATCTGAGCATCTCTTTGTGTAGAGACAATGATCCTCATTACTTCGAGAATAGCCTTGAGACTTCATAAAAGCATCAAACTTTTGGTACCATTGTCTAGGGGACTATTTAAGTCCATACAAGCTCTTCTTGAGCTTACAAACTAGACTTTCCTTGCCAGGAACTACATAACCCTCTGGTTGTTCCATATAGATCTCATATGTAAGATCTCCATGCAAGAAAGCAATTTTCACATCCATTTGGACTAGCTTAAGTCCTCCATTGCAACGAATCCAAGCAACATGCATAGAGTAGTCATCTTGACCACTGGGGAGAAGATTTCCTCAAAATCAACACCATGTTGTTGCTTAAAACCCTTTGCAACAAGCCGTGCTTTATACTTTGTAGAAGCACTATCTGATGTGAATTTCAGCTTATATACCCATTTACATGGTAAAGGTTTCATGCCCTTTGGCAAAGGTACTAAATCCCAAGTACCATTCTTGTGAATAGAATCCAACTCACTCTTCATGACACGCTCCCAGTTGACATGATCCTTTGTCTGCATAGCCTCTTTGTAGCAAGAAGGCTCACCGGCATCTATTAGCATAAAAAAATCTAAACCTGGAACATATCTATCACGTGGATGTGAGACCCGTGCAGGACGTCTCAATGGTTGCTGAACACAAACATGTGTAGATTGATCTAAATGGACATTCTCTTGAACATCCCTATGTGCATCATTTTTATGCATGCTAACCGGAGGACTAGTATCCTCAAACACCACTCTTCTCACTTCAACCTCCTTAATGGGTTGTTTATGCATCTTAGACTCATTGAAAATGACATCACTACTTCTGATCACTGATCATGTTTCCGGATCCCATAAGCGATATCCAAATTGTCCTTCTCAATCATATCTAAGAAAAATGCATTTCTTTGACTTATGGTCCAACTTTTGTCTAAGATTCTTGGGTATATGAACATATGCTTCTGTTCGCATCATATGGGAAGAAGCAAGTACGGGCATGCATGCAGATCTAGCACTAAGGCAACCCATTAAAATTTTTCAAACCTTACATCATTTTAAAAGTGATTCTCATCACTAGAAACCCTTGTAAATACCATTTCACCTTTTTATAGCTCCATTTTTTACAAGCCGAGGATTCCTCGAGCTTGAGGAGCCTTAGAAGTAAGTGCCTACCAATTTTCATATTTTTTAGACCTCGTTTGAGCCCTCAAATAAGCCCTGGAACCTAATTTTTAACTAGGCCGGACACTAGGTCTGGATAGGGCCAAAGCTAGTCAAAAACTATAAATAGAGCTAGAGAGCTCATTTTTGGGCTAGCTTCTTGTAGATTTGAGCTTGTATGAGAACTTTTTGGCAATAGAAGTGATTCCATTGTATCTCTCTCTTTGTTCTTGCCTTGTGTGCACGTGTGTGTGTATGTGTGTGCATGTTGGTGTGCTTCTCACTCACACATTTGTGCCTTCACTTGCTCGAGGTCTTCATACCATCCTCATGTCTTCCCGGATTGACATTAAAGGAGGTGCTACTCATCACTGAGCTACACCAAATTTTGGAGCCGTTGCCGGGGATTCGAGCTTTGAGGACAAGCCTGTGATGGTAAGATGTAGAGAGGACGCGTTGGAATGGTAAGTAGTAGGTGATTTTCTTGTTTTCATCTCCATCTCCACCTCCTTCTCCACTTCATATTCCCTCTTCCTTGTCATTCTCCTCATTTTCTTTGTGCGAGTTTGAGAGAGAGCGAGTGTGCATTGTTGTTTTGTGTGTTTTTGCATGTTTCTTGCAGGTTTCAGCATCTTCACCATCTCCAGCAAGCTCAGCAGGTATGGAACTTCTCTGCGCAAGCCCCGAGGCATCGAGCTCGAGCTATCGTGACACATCGAAAAACTGACCCTATCACGATTTTGAGTGCACCACGACACTGGGCAAGCTGAGAGCTCCTAGAATCAGTAGCCAGGTCAGAAAAATTCACCATATCTCGGTCTATCGGGACACACCGAGGTATCGCGACACACCAAGGTATCGCAGCACACTAAGGTATCGCGACACACAGAGGTATTGCGACACAGCAAGGTATCGCAACACACCCATCTATCGCGACACACCGAGGTATTGCGACACACCAAGGTATCATGACACACCCATCTATCGCGACACACCCATCTATCGCGACACACCCATCTATCGTGACACACAGATCTATCGCGACACACCCATCTATCATGACACATCGACCCGAGCTATTGTGATACACCGGCCTCACGAGTAATTTTTTGGAGTGTAATAATTGTTTGACTTGGGATAATTTTTGGGCGTGATTTCTAACACATTTCGAACTACCTTAGAGCCGTCAAAGTGGGCAGAATACCTAGAAAAAAAAACATAGATGAATTCCCTGAGCTCTAAGAGCCTGTTTTGAACCCTAAGTGCCTGTTTGGTCATAACTTCACCATACGAACTCCAATTGACAAGATTTCAGTCTCGTTGGAAAGCTCGTTGAGAATCCTACGTGGGACTCGACTGTTTTTTGTGAGAATCATATACGGAGTTTTAAAACATGTATTTTTAAGTTGGCCATTCTATAGGGTTAGGGGGTCATAAGAATTTGGGGGTACAGTGAGCTACTCCAAGGGGGGCTCATGATTGTTGTTGTGTGTTCATCACTTCATTGTAACTTAAGGCCATATTAACTTGTGGACCTTTGTAGGAACATTGTGCGCAATCAAGGCAATTCCAAACAAGCTAGCAAGGGTGAGTACCAAGCTTGGGAGAAGGCTTCTTGGGTAGTGCAGCAGTCTCAGCAACTAGAGGATTGAGGTTGGAAGTTCTCTCAACCCACCTTTGTCAATTCCTAGCTTAGGCTAAGTACGACTTAGGTGTGCTAATTAATTAGGGTAACGTTAGGCATGAATCAAGTCCAAGAGAACTAATCAACCAAGTACAAGCATTAGGCAGATCTTAAGCGCAAACCCTAAGGGACAAAAGTAAACTTGATTCGATCACTTATCAAGTGTGGAATTCACTTAAGTATTCTTGACGATGTGATTCCGAACAAGGGCTCAACATAATATTCAACTAAAAAATAACAAAGTGATTGGTGCAAATTAACCTGCAACGAGAGTGTACTTGGGACCAAGGGGGTAGATAAACCAGGCATATGAACCTTAGTTCAGGAAGACACTTAGGCCGAGACAGACAATGCCTCAGATCTTTTGAAGCTAGTGTCAATCACACTGCTAGGTCTTGGGCCCAGCATTTGAGTGATTACCCATACACTCCCATATTTGAAACAAGTGATTCTGAGATGTCCTATAACATGGAGAGACCAGTAGGTAGCTCAGGGGTGGCGTATCTAGAAAATCTAGAAGGGCCTTACAAGACGCAATTGGAATACATCAGGACTAATCGTCTAGGTGATCGCATCTACGAAGAGGGCCTGAGAAGATATGTGGTCCAGATTAAGAACCCCGATCAACCCCATGGACTAGAACACCCGGTAGTCAAGTTCGAGAATGGAGCATACCTAGATAAAGAAGGGACTATGTATGTATTCACCACCTTTCTAGATAGAACAGACGAGTTTGGGAATGTGATCGTAGAGACGGACATGGGTGATATAGAGCAAGGAAACTTAGAGAGAGAGCCGAGGACTCCCCATGGTAAATCAGTCTTGACCAGAATCATGACTCCAGAGTGGATTCCCCAGGATAATAAAAGCATAGATTTGCTTTTAAACTAAGAAACCGATGAGGCTTTTTGGAGATATAAGCCTGCCCAGCCTCATGAAGTAGGTGCTCTCACAATCTATGAGTTTAAAGACCCTGATAGCCTAGGCAAAGTAACCTACCTAGACAATAGATCAGAGAGGATCTTCGTGGTCACTGAGCATGGGAGACATGCCTACACATGGAAGGGTGAATTTGTTTTTCCCCAACCTCGGTCCAATGTGTCCTACAGTCACCAAGGAGCTGGGACCTCCCAAGCTCATGGAGCTCAAAGAGATAGAAGTGGAGGCAAACCTGAGGTAAGCTTTGCCAACCCCCTGGGAAGAGAAAGAATGAGAACAGGAACAGATAGAGAAGAAACCGAGAGACCTAGAGCCCCAAGGAACCAAAGAAGTGCTGATGATTTCCCTTTGCCAAGGCGGAGAGAACACACTAGGACCCTGAGGCCAACTCAACTGGTGAAGTCCATGAAGAAATAGTTCGATGGCACTGGAGACCCTTATGACCATGTGGCAGAATTTAGGCAAGCCTTGAAAGTTGAACAAGTTGAGGACCAATTCACACAATACAATGCTTTTGGACTAACTCTTAGAGACACAGCTCTTACATGGTTTCAACCACTACATGAGAGGCAGTTTAGGAGCATAGACCAACTTTTGGAGGCTTTCGTCACTGAGTTCTCTAAGAGTGGCATACGACATAATACCTCCTCCCTGATTCATAGCTTTAAGCAAACACCTCAAGAGACTAGCAGGAAGATGGTTTAGGCAGTACCTAGAGAGGTGCCCGATACCTGAGTTACCCACACCATCCAAGCAAGTGGCTTTGTTCTTAGACAGATTGCTAAGTACCAAATTGAGGTCATATGTGTACTTGAAGGACCCTAGGACCATAGAAGAATGTATACGCATGTGCATTGACATCGAGGATAACCTAGGGGAGGAATTAGAACTTTCAAAAACCTACAACGATTCAGATAGTTCTACTAGCCTCTCTTCCTCGCAATCCACATCTATTGAGGAACTTGCTGAGAAAGTAGCTCAGAAACTAGGAGTCTCTAGTAAACAAATACCAAGGTTTGCACCAATGAAAAGATGCTATACCTGTGGAGGTGACCATATGATGAATGTATGTCCCACTATGGCCCAACCCCAAGTGAATCATAGTAACCAGTACTGCACCATAGAACGGAGGTACACCAACCACACTGCATAAGACTGCCCTTATAACAGACAAACTGTCAGGCAAAATTACTCTCAACCATATCCACAACAGCGTAGATACTAGAATCAGTACCCACCATAGCAATACGACAGACCACAGCAACCCTATCAAACCCAACAAAGGCCTCAACCTATGTTAGCTCAACAACCCCCTGCTCCAACCAATGTGATCCCAGTAAAGTACACAGCTACAAAAGAGAATCTGAAGAGCCATAGTGCCAATGACCCCATTGCTTTCTGAAAGTGATCCCAGTGATCATAGCTTTGACTTTACTCACATTGGAAGCCCGCAAGCTTATTACATGCAGTCGCCTGAGCATGACGAGTCATACTATTATGAGGAGCCAAGTGAAAATAGTGGGGACCCTGAGTATGCTAATGTCATGTACACACACCCCAACTCTAGACCTCAACCTAGACAAGTACGACCCCCATTTCCTAGAGGACCATGCTTCAGATGTCAGGGAGATCACCTCATACGTGATTGTCCACTGCCTGCCCCTACACAACCCCAACCAGTGACAATTGAGGGCTTCTGTCAAGATTACGAAAAAGAGCACCTCTTAGGAGATTGCCCGAAGAACCCCAATAACCTGCCAAAAATCACTCCTATCAACGTCATTGGACTAGTAGTAGACTCTACAGGAAGTGTAACTTCCACTGCCCCAGTGCATGTGGTCACAATAGCTCAAGCCTTGCAGCAAACTCAAGGAGTAGGGCAAGAAAAGAGTTCTGAGTTTAGTGAGACAGAGAGTATAACCAAGAAAAGGACAAGAGCATGGAGAGATAGTCGGGAGAGAATGAAAAGACAATGGTCACAGAAAATGAGCGAACTTGAAGAAAGCTTGAAAGAAACCAAAGCAAAGATAAGTGAACTCGCATCTCAAAACCACTCTCACACTACCCCACCACCACCCTTTCCATCTCCCTCCAACCCATCACCTTCCATTCCCCAACTTTCTAATCCACCACACATAGCCCACCCACCACCCAGAGTAGGATCAGTCCTAGCTGATCCCACTCCTGAGGATCTAGACATGATGCTTAAAGCATATCAGGCCAGAATCCAAGAAGGGCCAAACGTGACAGATCATGACAAATGTTACCCTAGAGCCGATCTAGAGTTCGAGCAAACAAAGCTTTGTGCTAAGATGGTAGAATTGGTGCAAGCCATGTTTGAAGCCAGTCGCTTGTTCAATGGCTCTAGCTCCACTAGGACACCATTGCAGTTTGATGGTCTGTTAGATAGATTGGAGATTACTTGCAAAGTCTGGAAAAGGAGCCACCTCCCAGGCTAAGGAGAGGGCAAGAGATAGAATAAGTATTCCTCCCCAAGAAGCGTATGTGCCTAATTCCACCAAACGAGAAACCTCTTCTTCTATGAATAAGTATTCACCAGATTTCTTGAGAGAGATTCAAGAAGAGAAGTGGGCAAAGGAAAGTGAAGTCCCTCCTCCCATTGAACTTGTGGATGACGCACATGATCAATTCCCACAAGACATCCCTTCCATTCATGAAGAGCAGGAGAGTGCCCAATCTCATGAGAGATTAGATTTTGAGTCTAATTCCTTGCGAGAGTTACCACATTTCACAGGCCCATGGGAAACTAAGTCAACATGCATGAGAGCACCCACGGTCATGATAAGAAACAAAGATTCGATCATACCTAGGAATACGGAGGTAGAAAAGAACACTAAAGTGCAGTGCAACCTCACTTTAGAAGAGCTACTCAAAGTTAAGCCACAATTGTGGAAACACATAGCCAAAAAAGTTCCAGACGTAGCAAAATCGCGTTCCTAGGTAGGATCTCATAGAATAGTGCCAGAAATACCATTGGATAAGATAGGAGACATGAGTGAAGGAGAAGAAGGAAATACCTATCTCCCAGTTACCCATCACGAATACACAACCAAGGCAATTTTGGACTCAGGTGCACGAGTTGCAATTGCTACCACTTCCCTATGGAAGCGTTGGGGCAAGCCAGCACTCAAGCCGATGAAAATGAAATTGCAGATGGCCGACGGTCATATTGAGAGGCCCTTAGGATTGCTAGAAGGAATAACTCTCACTTCATGTGGTGTTGAGTTCGAGCATACTTTTGCTATATGCGATTTTAGCAAAAACCAAGCCTATGAGATGATTTTGGGAAGGCCATTTATGCGGCAATTGCAAGTGGTACAGGATTGGGAACCAATTCCTTGTATTTGCAACATCTAGGTGTTACAACCAAAGTTAATCTCAAGGATTACTCTCATAGAGATGTCCCTCCCATCCAATGGAATCCCATCCATAGAGCCAAAGATGATACGGAGTCAGTGCATTCCATAGGATCAGGATCCTCATGGATGCATGAAGACACTCACTTATGGATGTGCAAGGTAGTAGTAGAAGAAGAGAAGAGAGAGAAAGCCAGAGAGGTAGGTGCGAGAGGAACCCAAAGATCACTTCAAGACCCAGCCTATGCACCTATAGTGTTTCCTGATGAAGAATTTGGACCCCACGGTTGGGCAGAAATTTTAGCCACAATGGATGTAGCCATCAATGAAGAACAATGGATACCCCACTGTGATGAGGATGGCTATGACATTTCAGTCTTTTCCATAGAGCCAATCATGGGAGATTCGGTTTTGGAAGAATGTGAACCTAGTATTGATGCATTCGAGGATGCAAGAGACTCTGATCTAGAGTCAGTCATTATGGATCCACAATTTTCATCAGATGAAGAATACTTCTATGAAGTAGAAGTTCACCCTCAGAGACATGAAGAGCTCACTAATGATGTGAGATTAACTGCACACGTGACCTCCAGGAGTGAAGGAAAGAAAAGGAAGAAGAAAGAAGTCACTCTAGAAGAAGTGGAATCCTTGTTTGAGGTCCCTGAAAATTTCAAGAAGTATGAAATAGAAGATAGAAGAGTCATGGTAAGAATGCCTAAACGTGAGGCAAAATCAGGAGAGGCCTATGATAGCAAGGAAACTACTAAGAAAATAGTTGTAGCCATAGAAGAGGGAGAAGAAAGATGTACCTACATAGGGCATGACCTGACGGAAGAAGAAGAGCAAGAGTTGATAGTTGTGCTAAGAGAATACAGAGATGTATTTGCTTGGAGCTACAAAGACCTGAAAGGTGTAGACCGTGACATATGCTCACATACGATCCCCATGACCTCAGATGCCAGACCCTCTAAGTAGAAGCCCTACACATACAATGACAACTACGCTGCCAAGATTAAAGAAGAGATAGATCGCTTGGTTGAAGCTGGATTTATCTATGAAATTGATCACACTGAATGGGTATCCCCCATTCTAGTGGTGCCCAAAAAGAATGGCAAATTACGTGTATGCATTAACTTGAAGAAGGTTAACGCAGCCACTATCACAGATAGTTATCTGCTACCTATCACTGAGCATCTCTTGGAAAGAGTAGCAGGCAAGGAAGTGTACAGTTTCCTTGATGGATTTTTTGGTTACAATCAGGTAGCCATTGCTCCAGAAGATCAGCATAAGACTGCTTTTGCCACAGAGTGGGGCATATTTGCTTTTCGGGTAATGCCATTTGGGCTTACCAATGCTCCTGCAACCTTCCAAAGATTGATGTGCCATGTATTTAAAGAGTTCTTGATGAAGAATTTGGAAGTCTATGTTGATGATCTTTGCGCTCATTCCAACATTAGATAGACCCATATACCTGAACTCCGGCAAATCTTTGACAAATGTAGAGAATATCAAGTCTGTCTGAATCCAAAAAAGTGTGTTTTCATGGTCACGCAAGGCAAAATTCTAGGACACATAGTGTCAGAGAATGGCATATCCACTCACGAAGAGAAAGTGAGAGCCATCGCAGAACTGCTTAGGCCAAAGAACGTCAAGGAGGTACAAGCTTTCATGGGGCATTGTGGTTATTACCGACGCTTCATACACATGTATGCAATTATTGCAAAGCCTTTGTACGGCCTTTTGACCAATTTTGAGTGGACTAATGAATGTGAGAACTCCTTTAATGAGCTTAAACGACGATTGTGTTCAGCACCTATCTTGACCACACCAGATTGGAACAAACCCTTTTATGTCCATGTGGATGCATCCAATTATGCTATTGGATGTGTGCTAGCACAACCTACAGGTGAAGGTAATATGGATCTTCCAATTGCCTATGCTAGTAGACAATTGAATGCAGCTGAACGAAATTATACCACCACTGAACGAGAAGGATTAGGCATGGTGTATGCTGCTAAAACGTTTAGACACTATTTGCTTGCAAATAAGTTTAAATTTTTTACGGATCACCAAGCTCTACTGTACTTGGTAAACAAGTCATGCAATACAGGTAGATTAGTAAGATGGTTCCTCTTACTAATGGAATACAACTTTGAGGTAGTGGTGAGAAAGGGCAAGACTCATTTGAGAGCAAATCATCTCTCGAGGCTCACATCGGGAGAGGCCCCACAAGGAGTGTCAGATGACCTACCTGATGCTTACTTGTTTAATTTGGAAGTTGTACCACAGTGGGCCAAGCCCTTAGTGTCAGTACTGACATTTGGGCCTAAGCATCCACTAGTAAACACTCAAGATAGGGAGGTAGTAAGAGCCCAAAATTATCATATCATGGCAAGAAGTATGTACAAACATACGGATCAAGGAGTATTAGCCTATTATGTGGAAGAGGACGAGTACGCAAAGTGGTTGCAATTAGCACATGTGGGTGCATTAGAGCAACACTACTCAAAGCAACAAACCCTACAGACACTAAGGAGACTCGGAGTGCATTGGCCAACTATGGAAGTTGATGTCCATAAAATGTGCAAAGAATTCCCAATCTGTCGCACTAAACCACCAATGGAACATGCTACTCTTTATCAAATACGCCAACAACTCCTCTTATCCTGTTATGGGAGTTGGTAAGATCATTTTGACTACTGCTGATGGAAGTTCTTTCACTTTGTCAGATGCTTTATATGTGCCAGGGATAAAAAAGAACCTGTCATCAGTTTTTGTCAAATGGAGATGTGATTATTGCTTCTGGCATTTCATGTCGTGGGTTGTATAAGCTCATAGACTACGAAAGATTTGTAAATGATTTGGCATGTGCAATAAATGATTCTCAGGCTATGTCAGATGCAAAGCATTGGCATGCGCTTTGGTCATCTGAATTTTGCTAGTTTGCTATGCCTGCAGAAATCTGAAATGGTGTCCTCTTTGCCCAAACTTGAGGAACCTGGAAAAAATGTTTGTGAAGGCTGTATTTTGGGCAAAATGCAGCGTTCCTCCTTTCCAAAAGATGGTTCAGTTCGAGCTACACAGAAATTGCAGCTTGTACATAGTGATGTCAGTGGTCCTATGCAGACACCCTCTTTTGGAAATTACCTTTACTTCGTGACTTTTATTGATGATTTTTACAGGCATGCATGGGTATATCCACTCAAAGCAAAGTATGAAGTGTTCATGTGCTTTAAACAGTTTTTGGTTTTGGTTGAAAATCTATCAGCATGTAAAATGGGCACCCTCTATTCTGATCGAGCGGGGGAATATATATCTTCTGAATTTAATGCATTTCTGGTTGAACGTGGGATAAAACGCCAGTGTACAATGCCGTATACACCTCAATAGAATGGAGTTGCTAAACGAAAGAACAAGTCACTCATGGAGATGGCGAGGTGCATGATCAAGAGTCAGGCTTTACCACATAGTCTCTGGCTTGAGGCTGTCATGTGTGCAGCATATGTACTGAACAGGTGTCCCACTAAAGCGCTGCAATCTATCACTCCATATGAGGCTTGGCATGACCGCAAGCCATCTGTTGCTCATCTGCATTTTTTGGTTGTTTGGAATATGCACTAGTGCCTGAACAACATCGCAGAAAATTGGATGATAAGGCAGTAAAATGTATTTTTGTAGGGTACAGTTCTGAAAGTAAAGGCTATCATCTATATCATCCATAGACTAAATGCATTCTGGTTAGCTGTGATGTTGTATTTGTGGAAGATGCTATTCAGCCATTGCTTTCATGTACTAAGGAGACATCTGTTAGCTCCAAAGACATGTATGATACCTTGATGCCTCTTTTTACAGGTGGAAAGTCTAGTGCTGGTCCTAATGAGGCAACTTCTCAGCCTTTGCAGGTTTCATATGATGATGCAAATCATTCCATTTCTGATGCAGATTTACATGATGCACTTGTTGATGAGAGACCTAATATTGAGCAGGCAAAAACTATGCCAAAATGGCTGGTGCAGACTTTGCGTGACAACGAATTAGATGCACCTTTATCATATCGTACTCGTTCAAACCCTCATAGTGCCTCCTTTGCATCAGATTGCTATGCTATGGCTACGTCTAGTCTCTGTGATGAGAATAAGCCTGTTTCTTTTGATGAAGCAAAGAATTCAGGAAATTGGATGGTTGCTATGCAATCTGAATATGATGCTATAATGAAGAATGGTACATGGTATTTATGCGACTTGCCTCCTGGCAAGAAGGCCATTGGCACTAAGTGGGTATACAAGCTAAAGCATAAACCTGATGGTACAATTGACAGGTATAAGGCTAGGCTTGTTGCAAAGGGTTATGCGCACGAAAGAGGCATTGATTTTGATGAGACCTTTGCACCTACATGCCGTATGACTATTGTTCGGAGCATTTGTGCACTTGCAGCCCATCATGGTGGGAATGTACATCATTTGGACATTAAAACAGCATTTCTGAATGGTGACTTGCATGAAGAAGTGTATGTTTTTCAGCCCCGTGGCTTTGTGCAGAAAGGGCATGAAAACCAGGTGTGCAGGTTAAAGAAGGCATTATATGGTTTAAAGCAAGCACCACGTGCTTGGTATGAGAAGATACATGCCTATCTGGTTGCACATGGTTTTGAGAACAGTCCAACTGAAATCACCTTATATGTTAAGTGTGCTAATGATGTGCTTCTGATCATTGTTGTCTATGTTGACGACATGCTGCTCATTGGTCCTATTGAGAAGCATATTTCTAATTTCAAGGCTATTTGGGCATTTATTTTATGCAATTTGATGGTGGAATGGCTTTGTTTCAAACGAAATATATTGACACATTATTGCAGCATTTTGGCCTTGAAGATTGTAAGCCTATTTCCACTCCTATGGAGACAGGTTTACGATTGAGTCTTCATGATGCTGGAGATGCATTTGATGCTGTTCTCTATCAGCAGGCTGTTGGATGCTTGATTTACTTATGCATTACTCCGCCAGATATTCAGTTTGTTGTCTCACAGATGAGAAGGTTTATGCATTGCCCAAGAGTCATGCATTGGAAGGCGGTTAAGCGCATCTTTCGCTACTTGAGTGATACTCAGCTACTTGGGTTGTTTTATCCCAAGGGGGGATCACTACCGCCAGATTTGCATGCTTTTTCTCACTCAGATTGGACTGGTTGTTATGACACTCATGTGTCCACAAGTGGTTTTTGCTTCATGCTTGGTATTCATGTATATCTTTGTTGAGCAAGAAGCAGCCTACTATGGCCACTTCCAGTTGTGAGGCTGAGTATAGGGCAGCTTTCACAGCGACTGTTGAGTGTGTGTGGCTCAGACACCTTATGGCTGATTTGGGTGTTGGCCAGTCTTCTGCCACCACCATCGTCACTAACAGGCAGAGTGCATTCGCAGTTGCGAGGAACCCTGTGTTCCATGCTTGAACTGAGCACATTGAGGTGCATTATCACTATGTCAGGGAGAGGTTCTCTGCTGGGGAGATCAGCTTGGCATATGTGCCCATGCAGGAGAACATTGCAGACCTTTTCACGAAGGCTCAGCCTAGGGAGAAGTTTGAAGCTTTCTGCAAAGCTTTGGGCTTACTTCCTTTTGTGGAGTGATTTCAACATAGCTTGGCACTTCCTTATACATGAGTGCCAGCTCCTTGTTCACCGCATCACTGCCAGAGGGGATTTGTTGATATTTATAGGTAGTGATGTGTGTGAACACACTAGGACCGCCGGGGCACTTTTTTCCCTCTTTAGGAGGTTTTTTTTTCCCCGGCTTGTATATACGCCTATTGCCCTAATGGGCTACTTATCTTTGTACATTCTCTACTAATACATTCAGTATCGTGTGTTTGTGCTCCAAGCTTCTTCTTCTTCCTTGTGTTGTTCGTGTGCTTCCGCAGACATCTAACTCCAACAGGAATCAGGTGTTGGAGTTAGATGTCTGCGGAAGCACGCAAATAACACAAGGAAGAAGAAGAAGCTTGGAGCACAACACACGATACTGAATGTATTACTAGAGAATGTACAAAGATAAGTAGCCCATTAGGGCAATAGGGGTATATCCAAGCTGGGGGGAAAAAACCTCCTAAAGAGGGAAAAAAGTGCCCCGGCGATCCTAGTGTGTTCACACACATCACTACCTAAATATATCAACAAATCCCCCCTAGGAGTGATTCGGTGAACAAGGAGCTAGCACTCATGTATAACGAAGTGCCAAGCTATGTGGAAATCACTCCACAAAAGGAAGTAAGCCCAAAGCTTTGCGGAAAGCTTCAAACTTCTCCCTAGGCACAGCCTTCGTGAAAAGGTCTGCAATGTTCTCCTGCGTGGGCACATATGCCAAGCTGATCTCCCCAGCAGAGAACCTCTCTTTGACATAGTGATAATGCACCTCAATGTGCTTAGTGCGAGCATGGAACACAGGGTTCCTCGCAACTACCAACGCGCTCTGATTGTTAGTGAAGATGGTGGTGGCAGAAGTCTGACCAACACCCGAATCAGTCATAAGGCATGAGAGCCACACACACTCAATAGTCGTTGTGAAAGTTGCCCTATACTCAGCCTCACAACTGCAAGTGGCCATAGTAGATTGTTTCTTGGTCAACCAAGATATACATGAGCTACCAAGCATGAAACAAAATCCACTAGTGGACACATGAGTGTCATAGAAACCAGCCCAATCAGAGTCAGAAAAAGCATGCAAATCTAGCAGTAGTGATCCCCCCTTGGGATAAAACAATCCAAGTAGCCGAGTACCACTCAAATAGGGAAAGATGCGCTTAACTTCCTGCCAATGCTTGACTCCTGGGCAATGCATAAACTTGCTCATCTGTGAGACAACAAACTGTATATTTGGCTAAGTAATGCATAAGTAAATCAAGCATCCAATATCCTGCTGATAGAGAACAACATCAAATGCATCTCCAGCATCATGAAGAATCAATCGTAAACCTGTCTCCATACGAGTGGCAATAGGCTTTTAGTCTTCAAGGCCAAAATGCTGCAATAATGTGTCAATATATTTCATTTGACAAAAAGCCATTCCACCATCAACTTGCATAATTCGAACAGCCAAATAGTGATGCAAATGCCCCAAATCAGACATCTCAAATGAGGCATGCAAATCAGCCTTAAAATCAGCAATATGCTTCTCAATAGGACCAATGAGCAGCATGTCACCAACATAGACAACAATGATCAGAAGCACATCATTAGCACGCTTAACATATAAGGTGCTTTCAGTTGGACTGTTCTCAAGACCATGTGCAATCAGATAGGCATGTATCTTCTCATACCAAGCACGTGGTGCTTGCTTTAAACCATATAATGCCTTCTTTAACCTGCACACTTGGTTTTCATGCCCTTTCTGCACAAAGCCACGGTTCTGAAAAACATACATTTCTGCATGCAAGTCACCATTCATAAATGTTGTTTTAATGTCAAACTGATGTACATTCCAACCATGACGAGCTGCAAGTACACAGATGCTCCGAACAGTAGTCATACGGCACGTAGGTGCAAAGGTCTCATCAAAATCAATGCCTCTTTCCTGTGCATAACCCTTTGCAACAAGCCTAGCCTTATACCTGTCAACTATACCATCTGGTTTACACCTCAGCTTGTATACCCACTTAGTGCCAATGGCCTTCTTGCCAGGAGGCAAGTCACATAAAGACCAAGTACCATTCTTCATTATAGCATCATATTCAGATTGCATAGCAGCCATCCAATTTTCTGAATTTAGTGCTTCATCAAATGAAATAGGATCATTCTCATCACAAAGACTAGATGCAGCCATAGCATAGCAATCTGATGCAAAAGAGGCACTATGAGAGCCTGAACGAGTATGATATGACAAAGGTGCATCTAATTTGCTGTCACGCAAGGTCTGCACCATCCATTTTTGCATATAGCCTAAGAATCATTTACTGTAGATGCCAAATCATTTACAGATCTTTCATAGTCTATGAGCTTATACAGCCCACGACATAAAATGCCAGATGCAATAATCACATCGCCATTTGACAGATCATGAATTGTACATCTGTCATCAACAAATTTCACAACCAAGCCAATCTTCGCTAATGTAGAAACTCATAACAGGTTCTTCTTGATCCCTGGCATAAATAAAGCATCTGACAAAGTGAGAGAACTACCATGAGGAGTAGTCTAAATGATCTTACCAACTCCCATAACAGGATAAGAGGAGTTGTTGGCGCATGTAATAGTATTCCCTATAGGGGCAGGCTCAAGTGAAGAGAAAATTGTGCTGCGAGGTAATATGTTTGGTCACCCCACTATCAAAATACCAAACATCTGAGTGTACTACAGACATGCACTGCACATGAGAAGATGGGTCAAAACTGCAGACAGTAGTAAACACCCATTCTTCTTCATGCACAAGATTAGAAGACTCTGTTTTTGGTGTAGAGGCCTCTGCAACAACCATTCCAGCCTCTTTCTTCTTTGCCTCTTTAGCAGTGAGTTTTGGACAGTTCTTTATGATATGATCATTCCCTTTACAGTACTTACAAAACAATTTTTGCTTTTCTGATTTCTTCTCATCTTTATCTTCCTTCTTTGAATATGCAGAATTCGCATATTTCTGCTTACTAGTTGAAGAGCTCCATTTTCCTTTGCCCTTTTGACTAGCTAGGAAAGCTTGATCTGCAACTCGCATAATGGACCTGTTCTGCCTGGACTGATCTTCTTGCAACAGAACAGAGACTAACTCCTCAAATGATAAGGCATTTGGATTGCCTTTCATCATCAACCGAAGAGTAGAAGCAAAACTCTGATATGAATCCATTAGGGGAAAAATGAACCCTGCATGGGCCTTTTAGATTAAGGAGTGATTAAGCATGGACCAATGAGAAGAGGGTGGTGGACACAGTCTAGTGGCTTAATCACATAGGGTAGGCATAGGCTTCCCTTGTTTTTGTGTGGTCAACCATGATAAAACCAGGAAAAACTCGTGGGTTTTGTTTTGAGAGTGGTTTTGAATTGCTTGCAAATCATTTAGAGCCCTTGGATTGCTTGAAGATCTAAAGGTGAAGGTGAAATGGCAAAAGTGAAGGCTACTTTCATTCTCCTCCCTTGGATTTCTTTTAGAACAAGTGGCCAAGATGAGTGCAATCATTACAAACAGCGCGAACTCTTCTCCACCATTCGATCAAGCTAGAAATCTGACGTCGTAGTTTGAATTCCGTGAAGGAAAGGCGCCTGCATCCCCAACCTTTGGATGAAGAGAAGATCCCATGGCTAAGATTGCTCACATACAAGAGATTGGGTGCCTTTGCATGCTGACCATCCGATGAGGAAATCTATCCAATGGCTCTCGTGTGTGCGTCAATTTCGCTCAGCCCCATTCGCGGGGGATCGTCAGATCTCTTCAAATCCAACTGTTGGAAAACGTGCAGAGAGAGTACGACGCCACTCTGCTAACTCCCAAGAAATTTAATGCTCTCTCTCTCTCTCTAACTTTTCAATATATCAATATAGACTGTCGATTAATTCAATCCAAGGGTCACGAAATCTGACGACGTGAGACTTCAACAAAAGCAATTCTTGAAATATTATTTTATTCTACAATACCACTAGTGGTTTGAAGTGGCCTCATAATCTCATGGATTAAGCAATTTAATCCCTAAAAATTAGGAATCCTTACAAGGCCCATGCAAGGTCCATTTTTTTCCTAATGCAGGAAGACCATTCAGAACGGTCTACACAAGTGAGCTATCTGGTATAACCTCATCAGCAGAAATCAACTGTTCCTTCTAGTCTTTGATCTTGGTTAGGAAACTGTCCATAGAATCACCTTCATTCATGTGCTAACTCTCCAACTATTTCAGAGGTAAGCAACATGAGCCTAATTCCTCGCTTGGTACAATGTGGTAAGTGTATCCCAAGCATCCTTAGCTATTCTCCAAGAGCGAATGTGAGGAATAATGGCACGTTTGACAGACAAAGCTATCAATGCATGTGCCTCGGTACCTTTGCCATCCCAGCGAATCTACTCTACAGTAGGTGCATTAGAAACCGTAGCACAAACAGGAATATGCAGAATATCATCATCTTCGACACCTTCTTCATCAGATTCAGTACCTGCAGTTGTAACAAATGCAGGTGTGATAGGACGGGTAGTTGGTACCATCCAACTTATCCTCAACAGCCAACATACGGAATACATCACTGCTTTCAGCCATGACCGGTGACTAAAATACCTTGATGCAAAAAATTGATTGTATCTCAAAAAGTTGAACAGAACTGCCCAAACGAATTCCGCTAGACCTATAGAAGACTTTGAGATGCTTAAACTGGCTAATAGTAACTGGTATATACCTTTGGCACAAAAAGATGAAATAGCCTGCATAAGTGCTGTGATAGTGCGCTCAGAGGCCGAAACGAGCTCAAATCACGATTTCGACACCACATACCAAAGCTGTTTTGATCTCAAAAACACGTTGAGTATGCTCACCAAAATTCATGTGATTTTGAGACTGCAACCGGAGGAGTGTCGACAGCGCCCTAGATGAAGCGACGACCTGCTCTGATACCAATTGTTGGAGTTAGACGTCTGCGGAAGCACGCAAATAGCACAAGGAAGAAGAAGAAGCTTGGAGCACAACACACAATACTGAATGTATTACTAGAGAATGTACAAAGATAAGTAGCCCATTAGGGCAATAGGCGTGTATCCAAGCTGGGGAAAAAAACCTCCTAAAGAGGGAAAAATATGCCCCGACGATCCTAGTGTGTTCACACACATCACTACCTAAATATATCAGCATCAAGAACATAAACTCTTGTCGGTGGTGAGCTTTCTCTTTCAACAACTGGTTGAGCCTGAGGAGGTAAAGAAACCTACAACTTGTTTACCAACTGCTCTAATCTTTCTAGTAAGCCTTGGAAATGCAAATCTTGTTTGACAGAGTTTGTCTGATTGAATGCTTGACTCGTCTCGAGCATGGCATGAGCTAGTTCTACCATTTTCATGCACATTTTTGTCCGTTCAATCTCTAAATCTGCTCTAGGGTAACTCTTGTCTAGGTTTGTAGCTGTTGGCCCTTCTTGAAGTCGAGCCTGGTAGGCCTTGAACATCATGTCTAGACCCCCTGGGGTTGGATCTGCAAGAACAGACCCTGGTTGCGGTCTATTCATTAGGGCAAAAAACGGCCGAAAAGGGGTTGTTTGCTATTGACAGATTAAGGAAATTGAAAAATAGAGTCATTCCACGTGTTCAAGAATATAACATTGTTGTCTCCTTTAACCGTATGAAGAAATTCTTTTTTTAAGATAATATGATCTAAAAGCATCGCAAAAGTGATGAAGATTCTTGTATTCAGTGTACAATTTTTTGGTTTGATGCAAAAAGAGATATTTTTGCACACCAAACAATGCATATTTTTAAAGTTCCAAGAAGGAAATGATTTTTGAAGATATGAAATATTTTTGGGTGCACAAAATTCCATGGTCATTCGGCGATAGGGTTTACATCAAATCAAAAGTTTCTACGTGTACAAAGCCTTTTTATCTATAAATGCTGGCAAAGTTTGTGAATGTCAGTTTCTCACTTTGAGCATTCTTCTTCTTCTTGATTCTAACGGCTTCTTCTTCTTGTCGTCCTTCCAATCGTGTAACTGTTGGGATAGATGGATGGATGCTCCAAGAGACTGAGTAGGTACGGCTAAACCTGCTTTATACCAGCCCTCTTTTGCTTCAGAGTTGATAAGTAGACCTTCTTAGCTTTCCAATAACACCAAAAAATAGTCTATGTACTTTGGAAGTGATGTGTGTAATGATTGAACCAAAACAGATAACTTTGAAGTTCACAAACTCAAGAAAACCTTCTATTTATGTCTTGACACCTGCTGAATGTTTTGCTCAGTGTGACCAGGACAGTAGAAATTGATAAAATTCCTTCTAGGGTATTTAATTAGCTTAGTAAGCTACCATTTTCAAGTGGAATGATATAAAAAGATAAACTATGCTAAGAGAAATCAATTTAGCAAGTTTAGCTATACCCCCGACTTTTTAGGACTGTAGCAGAAAATGACCAGAGTTCACCTCAACGTAGATTTCTCTGAAATGGCTGAATAGAATCACTTCAAACTTTGACAACATGTAGATGATTTTGCGCTGAATCCAACAAGCTTTGAATCACTTGATTTGGTGAAGAATTGACCGAGATATGCTCTTGACAAGTTGACAGATTTTTGAGTAGACTAACAAACAACTCAGAGATGAATGATGTAAATGTATCTATTAATTAACACTTGTATACAATCCCATTGGCATGAACAACATTGCCTAATGGTGTAGAGAGGTGTAGGCTATGGTATAGTCCTCACACACACTCAAAATCAGTATAATGAGGCTCGGGAATGATCTCTCTTTACCCGCGACTTTTCATGTTCACTTTTTATATGTAACAAAGATTTGAATTCAAATTCAAATTTTGGCTCCCTATGATCAAGCTCCTAAATGCTTGGAGATATTCCTTCAATCAAATGAACTACCTTTTCCACGACTCACTTTGGTAGGTGATTACAAAAGATTCTAAGTCAATTTGACTTTTACAATGAGGTAAAGTGGTAATTAACCACTAGCATATGTTCCTATGCTTCTTCATGTATGTGTAGACTTTAACACTAGTGTTGTACTTGGACACTTTAGTGCCCTTGGACACTTTAGTGCCCTTGGACACTTTAGTGCCCTTGGACACTTTAGTGCCCTTGGACACTTTAGTGTCCTGAAAAAGAGTCAATGTTTGATGAATTTTTTAGATTACTAGAAGAAACCATTTATGAATGTAACTATGCAACATGTTGGCATAAGGGTTGAATATTTTTAGAAAAATATAGTTTTTATTAAAGCATATAAAAATTAATATTCATTCACTAATTTTATGATTCTAATTTCAATACTGGCGCAAAAATTACAGTGTTGTAAGTTAGAGGTTTTTTTTATTAAAATTATGATCTTCTTATTTTCATTGGTCTAAATGCAATAAAATCTTTTATTTTAAATATGCCAACATGTTTCTATCGAAAACTAGAGATTTGTAATGAATTTTACTAGGTTTATGGCATAAAATGAAGCTCATTTGTGATATGACAGTCTTATCATCTATGAATTATTTTGCAAAGTGATGGTATGAACATGCATCATTTTTTGTTATCAAAATACTATTTGATATTATTACAACTAGAAATATTTTTTTGACAACCTTAGGAGTCGAATTTCTATGTCATTTCTTCAAGTTAAACAATACCACTGTTTTTCTATGCTAAGAAAAGGTCATTTTATGAGGAAATATTGCATATGCTACATGATTAAAGTTAACATGCTAGTTTTTTCTATATAAAATAGTTTATAATGCTTATAGAATTATTTTGATTCATAATATATACCTTATATCATTTAGAAAACCTAATTTTTTAGGATGAATTTTTGTTCTTGGTAGAGAGGATTATGGCCATTCAATGAAATATTGAGATTTTTAGTGGTATGTGAGATACATACAAAATTATTGGTTCAAAGACATGTAGCATATCTTTATTCTACTATATGATGGTTTTTGAGATAAAACACAAACCATTTTAGTGTTTTTATGAATCAATATCATATAGAAGGCTGCTAAAGTGTATAATTATATAATGAGCACCCTATATTGTACTAATTTTTTTATTACAAAAATGATTTTTCTGGTTCCCAAGACTTGTCGTAAATGATTATATGACAATAAATTAACATTAGAAAAATGATTCCAATAGGAAGAAAATTCTTTTTATGGAGATATTTCTTGCTTCTCATATATAAGCTTACAGAAAAACAGTTTTTCTCAACCATATTCAATCATTTGTATATTTTGAGTTATCAAAAAAGGTTATTTTTTTAAATATATATTTTTTATAGAGCATCTAGGTATAGATCTTTATGGGGCTTTAAGGTTTTTTCAAAATTTTAATTGATTAGTATGTGTGATTTTTTTTATTTATTAGAAAAAAGGACACTACAGTGTCCTGTTTTGGTACAACACTAGTGTTAATGCATCTTTTGAGCCAAATGTGCAGGCTTGCAATTTACAGCAACAGTAACCTCATGTGAGGTTTACAACAGAAGAGAGGATTCTTTGTGGAAACCTCTTTCTATGAAGTTAAATGAATGAGTAACTATGCTTCCTAGTTGTAGAGGTGCCCATAAAGTCAAGCATGCTAAAAGAGACGACACAAGAAACCATTGGAGGGGACGTATTCTTAGTTTCAAATTGAAGAGATGCAGTTGGTTTGCAACAGTACAACATGTGTACAACGTGAAGGATCTTGTTCTAGAAAACCATCTGCAATTCCCTTCGTACTGTAAGTGAAGTTTTACAATGCTCTTCTATCATTTCAGTTGTTCTTGTATAACAACATATATGTTTTTGTATTGCATATATTTTTCCTTCCAATATTCTAGAGTGGCAACCTCTTGAATGTTTAACACGAACATTTAGAGTTCTTCGTAAGGAATATGCAAAACTTATGTATGCAAACAAATCTGCTCAATTTTTCAATAGCATAGATTTATAGGGGAACCCATTTCCTTAACCAAGTTATTGAGAACATCACTAATCATTTTATGATTATTCATAGAATATCAGCCCCTTATCATCCTCAAGCAAATGGATTAGCGGAAAGTACAAACAAAGTACTTTGTACTGTATTATCAAAACTTGTAAATCCAAATAGAACTGATTGGGATTTACAACTTCATCATGTTCAATGGGCTTATAGAGTGGCATATAAAATTGCTATTGGTACAACACCTTTTAATTTGGTATATGGACAAAAATGCAGTTTTGCCACTAGAATTTCTTATACCTACATTGAAGGTGGGGAATCAGTTGAAATGTTCTGGACATGAGTTGTCAGAAAGAGTTTTTGAACTACAGAAATTAGGAGCTTCAAGACTTCAAGCTATCATGAGTATCTATGCAGATAAGAAAAGACAGAAGGCATATCATGATGTTCATGTTAATGATAAAGATCTGCAAGTAGGAGATTTAGTATTGGCCTACACTTTAAAAGAACACCAGAAGAAACTTCAGAAGAATGATACATCAAATAAGTAACAGTGGTGCAATTCAATTAGCCAACATAGATGGAGATGTCATGCCAAATTTTATAAGTGGATGTAGAGTGCAGAAATATAATCAACCTTTGACCACTCAAGAATGGAGGAGATTGCATCAAGCTAAACATAGGAAGCAGGAAGAAGAAAGAATGAGGTATGAGGTTCAACAAGTAGCTAAGGAAAAATGAGAAAATATAAAGAAATCAAAGAGGTATTGATATGTGAAAAGCCTGTAGGGAAAGTGAGAGAACATTTGCCTGTGATTCTGATGAAAGATGAGGAAGATGAGTAAAACCTTAATAAAAACCCTAGATGGACATACAGTTCAAACTTTGTCTACACAAACAGTCACAGATAAATTTGACCAAGAATAGATGAATATAGCATGTGAAGAATGACCTGATCACATGATGTCTGAAAAAATGATTTTGGGACAACCATGGATGAAACAAGGAAAGGTCATAATGAACTTTGAAAAAATGTCTCTTCATTTGAAATTGAATGACAAAAGACTTTTAATGCCTTTTGTTAGTCATGATAAGTTGGAAACCAATGAGGAGATTCATAGCTTGGAAATGGAGAAATTTCTTTTTACATTAGAAGCAACTTTGGATCTACATAAGAATATTTTCCATGACAAAAGAAAATCTCAACAAAGGCAAGGAAGAGATGAGAAGAAGCAATCAATTTTGAAGCAAGTCTAGGTGTGGAAGCCAAAAGTAGTTCAGAAGACTCCAAGTTAAAAGACTAAGTGGGTATGGAGACCTAAAGAGATGAAGTAGTGATCAGAAGAAGTATGTCTCAAGGATTCAAGGAAGTTCAAGACACAAAACAGAACCTCTTGGATTAGGAAGACTAATCTGGTACCAGAAGCACAACACACAAGTGAAAATCACAATCATTTACAACCACATACTTTCTCTAGGATTACTTGTAGGAAAGCCTCTCTTGATTAGATAACCACTTGGGCACATTGCCTAAGACTTCAATTTTGTCTCATGTTGAGAAATGCATTTCCAGAGTGTGCATGAGTAGGGCAACATTACAATGCCGTGCATTCACTAGGCACATGAGAGCATTCCCATGCACTTGTCACAACTCTTTTTCTTGGAAAAATAGTAGGAGGGGAAGAGAGTTTCCTCAGTCAGTTGCCTATCTATTAACTCAGAAGACAAATAAAACAATGTATTCTGGAATAGCCAACATATCAAATCCAGGATGACCAATAGATGTAAATGTCTGGTAGAAAAATATTTATGGAAATATAAGAAAAAAAATCAGACAAAATCAGAAAAAATATATAGAAAAAAAAAGAAATGGAAAAAAAATGAATGAGAAAAATGTATAGAAAAAGAGTAAAAAAAAAGAGAGAAAAAGAAAAAAATATATGAAAATGAAAATGAAAAAAAGGTGCAAATTCAGTAAAAGAAAAGATATCAAATCTTCATTTCTATTTTTGTCATTTTCTTTTTCTTGCAAATTTTGAAGCACAAGCAAGATCTAGGTTAGAATTAGGAAGTTGACAAATCTTTTGATTTATCACTCTATATTTTTTATTTTGTTGATTGAGTAATTCCTTTCTTTCCCAAGCAAGCACAAAAAAGAATAGAAATCTTGCTTCACCTGTAATGATTACCTATTTTGAGTCTTGAAAATCACCAATTGTGTGAGGTTTGGAGGATATCTTTCATTTCAAGTAATATTTTTTCTTTTTCTCAAAACATTACTCATGATGGAGAAGTGTGTGTGTGGTGTATTTTCTTTTTGACTTTATAGGATGGTGAATACCAAAGAACTTTCCATTCACGATTTCAAAGTTGAATCAGTGGTGGTGTCAAGGGGACATTGGTTCCTGGATAGTGAGTAAGTTGAGGAAGTTTTGGAGTTAGAATCTGATGCAGAACAAGATCTTCCTGAAGCAGAAGAGATAATTAAAGAGCTTAAGGAAACCATCAGGATCATTGGTCAACATATTTTCACATTGAAGGTCGGGGATAACAAATATATGTTGCTATGCCAGGAGTTTTATAAATTTCAGAGGGTGGCTGCCAATTATAAGAGTTGCAAGGTAGTGAGGCTTCACAAAATTTTGGAAGATCCCATCTTTTTTATAGATTTTGAAAGAGTCTCACAAGTCATGGGGTGGAGCTAGGTAAAGGAAATTAAGCCCATTTTAGATGTTCAGTAAAAGATAAAGAGGGCAAAGATGCACAAATTTCAATCAAGGTAGGACACATCAGAACATCTCTTCAATTCTATTCTATGGGAACTAAATTGGATGGAATCTTTGTAAAAAAGAATGCAGCTACTTATACTGATTCTCCAAGTTTGCTGATTTCAAGGGCAGTGAGAATGAGGAATTTTCCACAAGGATGTTCTTACAATTCTTCTGTTTCCCAAAGTTTCCAAGATACACTATGCCCCATAAACCAGTTACTCTCATTATGCTCAATAATAAAGATAAAACTAAACCTTTTGGAGTGATGCATGTGACTTCTTATATCCATGAACAATTGAAAAAAGTTGCTAAGCATTGGCAACAGAAGAAATTTATGAATGGAGCTCAATTTCTGACCAGAATCATATATCATATTTTGGACATGGAGGATCAATTGAAGCTGGAACCTGAGGCTCAATGTTTCAGAAGCCTAATAGCAGGAATAAAAAGTCCATCTAAAGTCATTCAGGTTGGAGAACATGGAGTCAGAACAGGAATGAGAGGATCAGTTATGAAGAGGAAAGTTGTGACTGAAGAAGTAATGCCCAACTAGAAGAGAAGAATAGATCCCAGGAAGGTGGAATTGGAACAAGAAGAAGCTACCAAAGAGGAAACCATAGCTACTCAAATCGTGATCTCTTCGTACATGATTAAGATTAAAACACTCATTGCGTGCGTTCATAAACTCCCAAGTAAATCATTCAATCCAGAAAGGTATTAGCCATTTTGCAAATCAAATGAAGTCGATAAAACTTGACTGAAGTAGTTATAACTCTTAACAAAGTTATATCAGAAGAGATAAGATACATCCAATGGTACCAAAACGACAACCATACATTGCTAAGGTTATAATAAACTTCCCAAACTTAATCCTCTCAAAGGTCTCCTTTGTTGCTTTCTAAAAGCGTCCGGTTCATTGTTTTGACCATAACCATCAAGCCCACTATTGACTAAAGCTTCTACATCCTCCTAGTGAGCGACACCTTTAGCATTACATTCCTCCTTCTCAACCAAATCAGAGGAAGATGAGGATCTTTATATGGCAGATTTTGGCCTGACATTGTAGCCCCAGGTAGTATTGCTTGACACAGCTCTTTCACAGTGAACGTAGAACCACGTAGCAAGGATTCCAACACAAAGGCAAAGGCAAGGCAAGGATTGAACTGTGATAGCCCAAGGGAGGATGTGCCTTCAAAACATGGATCTCTGTCTCTCTCACCCCTGCCACCTCAGGCTTCTCCCATGCTACTAGTCGTGGGTGCTCAGAGCCTCCCTTCCCAAATCACATCTAGGGAAACCCCTCCCCTTCAAGCCTGTTGCTCCCCGATTCTAGACATGCACAAAACCTGGAGAAGAAAAAAACTGCTCTCACCACTATCTTTGGGTTTTTTCTTAGCCAACAAGAGCACCTCTTGTGCAACTAAAAAAGTGGTCCCCAAAGCAGCCTCCCCTAGCTGCTTCGAATAATCCCCTTCTGACACCTCTTGATAGGGGGCAGGGAGAATGCTGCCCACCCCCCCAATATCAGCCCCCTTTGTCTTCCAGTGCACACGTTTGGAATGACTGACCGCTGCCCTATTCTCCTCTCTACATATGCCAAGAATGAATAATCCTCCCAGTTCCTGAGTAGGTAGGTATCAATCAAAACGCATAGACAACCATGCCACTACAAAAAAATTGTTTCCCTTTATGAGACCATTTACATTGCTAGCATGAGGTTCATTAGAGCATTAGAAAATATCACCCCCTTTCAACCTGGCCCAAATCAAAATAGGTCCATGACTGTAGCATTTTTAGATCTGCATCTCCAACTAAGCCCAACTCGCATAACATGCCCCTGCAAAAGCTACTTCACCAAGCCTTGCATGGCAACAAGCACTCAGGGTAAAAGTGCTAGCATTTGAATGGATTCACTCAAACCGCATCTACTCAAAACAAGTGATTGCATCCTGAACATGCTCATATTTCCCATAGCGTGTAAACAACTGCCTAGCCAACAATGATATTTGATCGCGTAAGCCCCTTGCAAGCGCGTTCCACATGTTCTTCTCTACCCTCATCAATGGCCCCCACACTACAACAAGCTTTTAAGCTGCAACCAAAGGTGACAACATTGGCATAACTCCCATTTTGCAAAACATTCTAGTGCTTCTCTTCTATGCAACACACGTTTTTCCTCTTCGAAATACATGCAACCAAGCATCTATCCTACACCATGAAGACATGTTATGTGCAAAAGATGAACCATGAAAATAGTTAACATACTCCCCCCTTCCGCTCGTGAAGCCATCCTCGATGTGCCATTCCACCATCCGGTGCACTTTTCTTTTCTTGTCACCTCATAAACAGTTAGCTCCCATGTCATGTTGAAATCCAATCCTCCAAGTCATGTCATCACGTCAAATTGCAAACACACATGTTTCAAATCCGCATTCATACCTGATTCTCGTACACACCAGTTCCTTTCCAATATTTTTGGCTCACCTTACCACTCACCTCATCACTTGTTTTCACAGCACATGCTCAAGCTCTCCACTCATGCATACTCGTCACATCTAAATCGATCACCACAACCTGCATGCCATACAATTAGCACGATCATTCAACCAAATTATAACCATACCTCGTGTGCCTTGTCGATTTCCTTCCTCAATTGCCATGCTCCCTGCATCTCACTATTTCCAATTAAAAAATCAAACCAACAAACTTGATCACAAATCCGATCCTCACCAGATCATCCTGCCACAAAGCTTAACAAAAACATATTATCCACATGCTTCTCATATCCAAAATATGAATGCAAACCATAAAACACTCAGACTCCCACAATCCCATCATGAAACTAAATCTCTAGACCGTCCTGCAACCTATAGACATCAAGACACATGTCATTAGCTCATCTAAAAGCATGTACATACCGGGAAATAGCTCATTGAAGTCGTCCTTCTCTTCCATCATGTCCTGCTCACCTACAACCTCGACAAAAAAGATCAATCGAAAAAAAAACCAACAAAGAATCAACAAAACATATATATCCGTGCATCAAAAGCTCATATACTCGTTGCATACATGCCTAAACAAAAATGAGGCTGCCCAAAACGTTGCCTCACACACACTCCCAAAAACCGATCACACAAGATGAGATGAGACACAAGTAGGGAGAACTCAAGGCACACACACACCACTACGAGCTTCCAGAATAGACCTATTAGTAACATAGGAAAGTCCAAGTCCAACAAGTCACTTACTACTACCCGGTCAGGCATATATAATGGATATGTCATCATCGGCATCGGATCTCTGCTGATCCATCTATCAACAACCAATCGCTCAATCTCGTAAATATATACATGCAAAAACACACCCGTCCGGGCGATCGCCGCCCTCCTCCTCTCTGGCTCTCCCCCTCAAGAGTGGGAACTTCCCTTTTTCTCTTTCTCTTTATTTATTTTTACTTGCACAAGTTGGCATATGTTGCAATTGGATGCAACTCGTGGACCTCACCACCCGGCCAGGTTGATTCCACCCATCTACCAACACAACATAGCGCACAACAGCATATACACATGACATATACACGTATACATATGTGCTAGCCCATAGCAAAGCTAGGTGCGGCTCGTGGACTCGACCGCCCGGCCGAGATGGCTCCACTCACCTATCAACCCACTATGGCACGAAGCACCAAAACAAATATACATACATAGTCATCCTTGTCTATGACAAAACTAGCATCAATTCACGGTCTTGACCACCCAGACATGCATATGCATATATACATACACACACATATGCATACACACATATACATACACACATATGCATACACACATACATGTTTTAGATCTAGGTCTTTAGGATTATGGTTTTAGGTTTTTTACATACATGCACATATGCGTACACACATACATACATACATACATACATACATACATACATACATACATACATACATACCTACCTACCTACATACATACATACATACATACATACATACATATGTATATGTATATATATATGTATATATATATATATATATATATATATATATATATATATATATATATATATATATATATATATATATATATATATATATATATATATATATATATATATATATATATATATATATAGAGAGAGAGAGAGAGAGAGAGAGAGAGAGAGAGAGAAGAGATACATGCATACACACACACCACATATACATACACACATATACATGTTTTAGGGCTAGGGTTTTAGGATTGGGGTTTTAGGCTTTTACATACATACACACATACATACACACATACATACACACATACATACACACATGCATACACACATATACACATATACACATATACTCACATAATACATATACACATACACATATATATACACATGCATACACACATATACATGTTTTAGGCTTAGGTCTTTAGGATTAGGGTTTTAGGGTTTTTACATATGCATACACATATATACACATACACATGCATGCACACATATACATGTTTTAGGTCTAGGTCATTAGGATTAGGGTTTTAGGGTTTTTACACATGCATACACATATATACACATATACACAATACATATACACATATACATGTATATACACATGCATACACACATATACATATTTTAGGTCTAGGTCTTTAGGATTAGGCTTTTAGGTTTTTTATATACATGCATACATGCACATATACATAAAAACAAATATATATAATAAAAAATATAAAAAATAGGTCTTTAGGAGTTTTTAGGTTTTTTACATATGTACAATTAAATATAGAAAAAATAGGGTTATAGGGTTTTTTACTAAATTAAATAAAATAAGAAAAAAAATAGAATATATAAATAAATATATATAAAAAATAGGATTTTAGTATAGATAAATAAATATAACAAGAGTTAAGGTTTTAAATATATTAAATATATATATATATATATATATATATATATATATATATATATAATTTTATATATATAAATAGTATTTTAAGGTTTTTCATTAAATTAAATTTATAAAAACTAGAGTTTTACGTTTAATATATATGTGTGTGTGTGTGTGTATGTATGTATGTGTGTGTGTGTATACGCATGTGTGTGTGTGTGAGGAAACAAAGTACAAATATATAATCAAATACATATAAAAAATAGAATTTCAATGTAGATAATAAATATCAAAAGAGCTAGGGACTTTTCATTAAATTAAATATATATAATTAAATATTTAAAAAATAAGATTTTTGGGTTTTTAATTAAATTATATATATATATATATATATATATATATATATATATATATATATATATATATATATATATATATATATATTAGGAAAAAAAGTACAATATACAATCTGTTGATATATTTAGGTAGTGATGTGTGTGAACACTTTAGGACCGTCAGGGCACTTTTTTCCCTCTTTAGGAGGTTCTTTTTCCCCGACTTGTATATATGCCTATTGCCCTAATGGGCTACTTATCTTTGTACATTCTAGTGGTAATACATTCAGTATTGTGTGTTGTGCTCCAAGATTCTTCTTCTTCCTTGTGTTGTTCGCGTGCTTCTGTAGATGTCTAACTCCAACAATTGGTATCACAGCAGGTCGCTGCTTCATCTAGGGCATCGTCGACACTCCTCCTGTCACAATCTCAGAATCGCACGAAATTTGGTACATATACTCAAGGTGATTAGTGTTGGAAGAGATGGTGGATAGTCTTCAGAGATGAAGTGGTGTTGCTTGAACCTGGTTCACACCTACCAAGAATAGTTGCTGGGGAGTGTGGTGGGCCTCTTTAGCTAGCTAATGATCATAAATAATCATATATGATGTTTGGAATATGATCCAATAATCATAGGATTAAAATAGATAGGTAGGAATTGATCCAAGTTCACAAAAACTTGCTATTCTTGTCTCTATACATGTTCAATATTTTGAATAGTTCTCTTAGCACAATAGCAATTAGCTTAATTCCTTTTGGGAAAATCTAATTAGATTAGATAGCTACCAATCATGAGTGATTTCATAAAAAAATATGGACTACACACTGAGAATGATGTTTAGCAAACCACAAAACATTCCCGACATTTTTGGGGTGCATCAGTCAACAGACCAGAGAGCAATGTCATGCTAATATCTCATGATTGAGATGAGTAATGAAAATAAGATTTTGTACCAATATCATGCTTTAAATCATTGCAAATGATCAATCATGCACTGAGAAAAAGCTCTAAGAAGATCAGTGTTCTGATGTAGTCATGACAGAGAAGTGAAGTGAAGATATGATAAGATGTATGTATTACAACATGTACAAATACAATGTCATTGGCAATGATCGATTGCACAATGTGAGAAGTGTGAGTGATCTATAGAGTGAGCTCTACAAAATCACAATATGTCTTCTCTAATGATCTCATAGAATCGAGATAGCACGCAAATGTTTTGATCCTCCTTTTAAAGTTGAGTTTGGAGCCAACCTTTTGAATTCAAATTCAAAAGTTCACCTAAAAGTGAATCCTAAAGTATAGGATATATTCTCTCATTACTCAACTACCAAATACTTTGAGATTCAATGCTTCCTAACTTCCTCGTGGTTGTAGAACACTTTTACAAGGATAAATGTAAATTATGTTTATAAGAGATTGATCACATAGGGTTCCATAGGAGATGTGCTAATTAAGCAAGTCTGTGGGCTTGGTTTCTATTGCACCAACAGCCCCCCTTCGAGCCTAATATGCTTGGTTTCATTCTTTCTTGATTTCCTACAGACCAATCATCAATTTGAATCTATTCATCTTGGTTCCATCCAAAGACTTTGTGAGTATATCTACACATTGCAAATGAGTTGATACATAGGATAATTGAATATCCTTGCTAGGTAATTTCTCCCTTACATAATGATAGTGCACTTCAATGTGCTTAGTCCTTGCATGATATACAGAATTAGCAGCCGAATGAAGTGAACTAGTGTTATCTCCAAAGATTATTGGAGTGTAAGAGTGTAACTCCAAATCTGCATAGAGTTGTTTGAGCCACATAGATTCTTGGGTTGCATTTGTCAAACCTCTATGTTCTGCTTCTGTAGATGATAAGGCCATAGTTGGTTTCCTTTTTGATGACCATGATATAAGCTTTGAACTTGCAAAAGATAGGTACTCTGAGGTGCTCCTTCTATCATCCTTGGAGCTAGCCCAATCTGCATGAGAATACATCTTTATGTCTAAGTCACAAGTCAAGGGATAAAACAATCCTTCATTTATGGTGCCCTTTAGATACTATAGCACCCTTTTGGTAGCTTGTATGTGGGGCTTCCTTGGTGCATGCATAAACTGACTCAATGTACTTACTCCATAAGCAATGTATACTCTTGTTAGGGTAGCATAGTTGAGGCTTCCTACAAGTTTTTGATAACCTATAACATCCTCAAGGAGTTCTCCTTCATGAGAACTAAGCTTATAATCGAGTTCCATGGGTGTACCTACAAATTTGGTATTCTCTATCTTGAATTTAACCAACATATCATGAATATATATTTTTTTTATTAATAAATATACCTGAATCTGTATACACAAGCTCTAAGCCAAGAAATTATGTTAACAAGCCAAGATCACTCATTTTAAATTCTTCCATTAGTTGTGCCTTAACCTGCTTGATGCCATTGGCATCATTCTGTGTAATGATAATGTCATCCACATAGACACATAAGTAGATAACTTCTGAGTTGATCTTCTTTATCAATAAAGAAGAATCTGCCTTGCTAGCCACAAAACTTTGATCCTGCAAATAAGTAACAAGCCTATGGTTCCAAGCTCTACAAGCTTGTTTTAGGCCATAGAGTGCCTTCCTTAGCTTGCATACATAACCTGATTTATCTTTGTCTTTAAAGAGTGGTGGGTGTTCCATATTCACTTCTTCTGATCTCCAACCATTTAAGAATGCATTCTTGACATCTAACAAAATATAGATTCCAATTCTTGGAAGCAGCAACACTTACGAAAACCCTAATTGTTGGTATCTTTGCCACAGGTGAAAAAGTTTCTTCATAGTCCACTCCATGGGTTTCAACAAACCCCTTTGCCACTAGCCTTGCCTTGTATCTATTTATAAAACCATCTAAATTCTTTTTTATTCTATATATCCACCTGGATCCTATTACCTTGATGCTTGGCTTCTTGGGAACCAAATCCCAATTATGGTTTTCCTGAAGTGCTTCTACTTCTTCCGGCATGGCTTCTCTCCATTCTTTCTTGTTACTGGCTTCTTCAAATGAATAAGGTTCTTTTGTCATAGAGTCTTTAGTGATATACATAGAATGCTTGGTGACTAATGATGTATCATAGCCATACCTTATGGGCTTTTTACTCTCCCTTTGAGATCTCTTGAGTGCTTGATTGGAGGACTCTGGAATGTCTTCCAATTGCTTCATCTTGGCCTTGCCTTTTGACTTCCAAGCCTTGATATCAATTTGCTCTTCATCCTTTGAATTGATGTCTTCTAGTAATTGTTGATCTTTTTGGGTGAGAGTTGGAAAAACATTTTCCAAATCATAAGGTAACTTGATCTTCTTGCAATGATCTTCAAACCATGAATTATTTTCATCAAACACTACATCCCTACTAACTATAAACCCTTTGTTAGTGGGATTATATAACCTATAACCCTTCTAGTTTTGATCATAGCCAATGAATATACACTTTTCAACTTTAAGTTCTCCTGGTGGTGAGTCAAGCTCCGCCTCAAGAGCCTCATCCTTGCTGCCTATGTCTAGTTGATCGTCCCAAGCCCAAACAAGTCCATTTACCTCATTAGGTGTACCTTGAGAGTTGTGGTAGTAGAAGTAGGAATCCTTTGCATAATAGACCCAACACAACAGATATGCTTCGAGCTGCAAAAAAGGAAATCAATATCAAGGCCTTGGTTTAGAAAGCATACCAACCAACGAGCTTCCCCCACATTGTATTCCATCCACAAGTTTTCAATTGATATTGCCATGCTTGCTAGCCCTTGATCTGCAAAATATATCACCAAATCAAAGAGAGCGTTCTAATAAACTTGGTTAGCCATCGATCATCCAGTCCTTAGTGATCCTGCATAGCAACACACTCGGTCTATCAGCTTCTTCAATCTCTGCAAATAGAAAATAAGTTATCTGCTAAAATAGAGAAAGCCTTTCCTAGTCTATTCTTGTATTGAATCACATGCTTCTCATAGGATTGTCCAAATTAAATAGAAAAGTCCCATCATCCAATGGTTTGCTCGAAGTCCTCTCCGTGCATATTCACCTATCATCCCTTGTATGCTCGATTCGCTATCTCAACACCTATTTCCATCAAACCTTGATCTGATAACTCTGGCATGCTCGACATGAGCCAATCTTGACTTCATCAGGCTACCGCCATTCCTACCCGTACTCTCCACATGAGGTGCTCTACTCACTATACTCTTTTCTGGCTCACTTTCTAATGCATGTCCTTTCTCCAGTCCTTCATGTCTGAAAATCCTCTTTGCACCACCATCTTGGTTCTCCTTATCTCTTCCTTTTAAGAGGTTTTCCTTCCGATCAACTAATTCCTTACTAGAACTATCGTGGTCCACACACCACTTTTCTCTCCCAAATCTACCTTTGCCCTTGTGGTCTTCCTTGCATATATCTTTGCTTGTGGAATCTTGCACTCCCTTTTTGCTAGAAATTAAATGCCTACCTTGGTTCCCTATCAACTTTTGGTGACACTTCTGATTATGAGGCTCAGAAAAATAGTTCTCGCCCTTCGAAGAGTTTCCCCTCCTTGCATAAGGATCAACTACCTGGATCATGTTCTTCTCTTTCTATGTGACTTCCATTTCGACTGAATCTTCTCCATTCTTCGTAGCTTCCTCTTGACCTAATGACAAGCATGCACCACTAGTCAACACTCTTTCAATTTTACCTTCTTGCCTCGGATTAACTTATTTCCACTCAACTTTCGCATCGCATTCTTGTACATTTGGTTCCTTCATCCCCGGTCGTATATCCTCAAGCTCAACTTCCAAAGCTTCAACGTTTTCCTTCATATGTCTTGCTACCACTATGGTGGTCAGTTCAAGGTCTGATCCCTTTTCAAGGATTTTCCCCTCCAGATGATTGTTGGTCTCAGCTTCCTTTGGGTCTATGTGCATCGTATAACACTCAAGCAATGATCTTGAAGGAATCAAACACGTAAAGACTCAAATGAAGGAGGAGTTCAAAATAAGTGACCTCGGACCACTCACTTATTTTCTTGGATTGGAGTTAATCTACACAGGTTCATGTATATACATCACACAAAGGAAGTATGTGCATGACATGCTCATGAAGTTCAAGATGGAAAACACCAAGTGTGCAGATACACCTATGGAGCAAAATCATAAGCTTAGTGCTTATGAAGGAGAGCCAATTGAAGACATCACAAGCTATCAAAGCTTGGTTGGAAGTTTGAACTATGCAACACTCACAAGGGTGGATATATGCTATAGTGTTAGCATATTGAGTCAGTTTATGCATACGCCGAGAAGACCACATATGGAAGCGGCCAAGAGAGTCCTCAAGTACCTAAAGGGGACCATGAATGAAGGTTGTTTTATTCATTTACTTCAGATATTGAGCTAAAGGTCTACTCAGATGCAGATTGGGTCGGATCTAGAGATGATAGAAGAAGCACATCTGGGTATATATCATTTGCAGGTTCAAAAATCATTTTTTGGTCATCCAAGAAGCAACCAACCATGGCATTATCTTCTACTGAAGCTGAATATAGAGGTTTGGCTAATGCAACTCAAGAAATCATGTGGTTAAAGTCTTTGTACACAGATCTTGGACTTCATTCTTCAACACCTCACATTTTTTGTGACAACACAAGCTCAATACATCTTGCATCTAATCCGGTATACCATGCTAGAACCAAGCATATTGAATTCCACTACCATTATGTAAGGGAGAAGCTAATGAGCAAGGATATTCAACTATCCTATGTCTCTACAGATATGCAATGTGCAGACATGTTGACTAAAGCTCTTGATGGTACAAAGTTAAGTAGATTCAAGTTGATGATTGGCTTGCAAGAAATCAAGGACAACTGAAGACTTATTTTGAGGCCAAGCATGTTAGGCTTGAGGGGGAGTTGTTGGTGCATTTTACCCAGACCTACATGCTTGATATGGTTGATATTATGATCTCGAGCTATACTCATCCATTTTCAGTGTTTCAACATGCGTTGGATAGCCTTTAAAGTCTACTTTCTGATATAAATTTTCATATTCATTGGATTTGTAGTCTAGGAGAAATCTCTATTTTACTGCTCACTGATCTATCTCTGTAGAGCCCCGAGAATGGCGGGCATGTTCCAGATTTTGTTAAAAGTTGTTCTCAGTCCTTAGTTCATCATTTTAAGTGTTTTAACTTAAATTAGCAATCTTCCTAAGTCTATTTTCTATGCCCAAAATGAATTTATCTATTTCCTACCAGGTTGAGAGCACTGATCAATTTTTCTAGCAAGTGTATGTCCAAAAATAGCAAGTTTTGGGAGCTAGTCATTTTGCAACTAGTCTGTCTTGACTTAAACTTTTGGGATACATGTTCCAAAGTAGTTGGCTGATATTTTGGTGGATTTAGGAAGCTCAAAGGGTCTACTAATCAACTCTGAAGTCTCATTTCGCTGGTGTGAAGCCGATTGTAGCAACACCAACTCATCTTCGGATTGCATCCACCATCTCTCTTCACAAGTTTGACCTGACAAAGTTTTGAGATACATAATAAAGTTTTTAGATACAAATGAAAGTTTTAAGATACATAATAAAATATGGTATGTTAATCTCCTAAAAGAAGTAAGAAAAGAAGAATGTGGAGAAAAGAGAGCCTAGTCCTCCCCTATCCAACTCTATTGACTATCTTAAAATTGGTGAGCACAATGAAAATATTTGATGAAAAAGTGATAAATTAAATTCCTTGAGAGACACAACTAACTTTTTGATTTATTTTGGGCCTTTATTTCCTGTGGACCTCAAATGTTCTTGCATATACTATTTAATGTATTTCCTCATATTTTTTTTACACCATGCTTTCTTGCTAACATTGATGAATTAGAAAGAAATCCTTTGAAATGGCCTATTATCTACTCAAGATGTTTGAGTTGTTAACAAAATAACATTTGAACTGTTTTACTAGGCACAAAGAAACATTTTTGTGATGTTTTTCATCTAGGTTCATATTCCTTTAACTGTGGGGTTATTAATATTCATTTAGCTATTGGTTTATTAATTCTCCAAGGGTGGATTTGAAACTCTTTCTTAGTCAATTTGTAGATTATTGATTATTTATCATAGCCAATTGTGGATTTGAAACTTTTTCTCAGTTATATTTGCGATCAATTTCAACAACATGTGACATATATTGCATCTCTACATCAGTTTTTCACTTTTCTTATCAAAAGTCATAAGCTCTGGTTGTTTTATTCCTTCCAATAGTTACAATATTCCCATTTTCAAAGGAACAAGACACTAAATAACAAAATCTGGATTGAATCTCTTATCAGGCCCTAAATTGGCATACCTATTGCTTCCTAAATTGGAATAACCTCTCTTATCAGACCCTAAATTGGCATACCTAGTCATTCTTGGTTCAACTACACAGTCAAGTTTGTTAATCTGGTTAGGGCCTAGTCCAATTCAGTTACATCTAGTCAGTTGCTAGTTCAAGTCATGCAAGTGCCCATAAATAGTGGAGGAGGACATCATTCTCATTTCTAAAATTCTTGAGCCGAGAGAGAGAGAGAGAAACAGAGAGCTGAGAGCTAAAGAGCACAGAGCCTAGCAAACAAGCAGAGATAAGAAAATGGAGAAGAAGAGTGCTGCCAAGAATACTCAGAGGTACCCAAAATTCTTGCTTCAAGAAATATTCCAAAAAGATTCCCTTTTACTTTTTTAGAAAATTCTTGTATTTTTTGGCTCTGAAATTTTATTACATGGAAATTTGCTATTTTTCTACCTGCAAGTCGATGCCAGGCATCGACCTGGAGGTGCAAGTCAATGCCTGACATCAACCTGGAGGTGCAAGTCAATGCCTGGCATCGATTTGGAGGTGCAAGTCAATGTCTAGCATCGACTTACAGGTGCAAGTTGATGCCTTGCATCGACTTGTCTAGCAAAGTCGATGCCTGGCATCAACCTGCACTACAAAGTTGATGCTTGGCATCGACTTGTAGGTGCAAATCGATGCTTGGCATCAAATTGCCATTGATATGCATGAGCTATCTAGCCATCTGCAAATCGATGCCAGGCATCAACTTTCAGCTACAAGTCGATGCTAGGCATCGAGTTTCAGCTACAAGTCAATGCCAGGCATCGACTTTGAGGTGCAAGTCAATGCTTGGCATCAACTTTGGGGTGGAAGTTGATGCCAGGCATCTCCTTTAAGGTGCAAGTTGATGCATGGCATCGACTTTGTGCTGCAAGTCGATGCCAAGCATTGACTTACATCACGAAGTCGGTGCCACACATCAACTTGCACCTTAAAGTCGATACCTGGCATCGGCCTATACCTGATTGATGATGTTGGGGGATTCTTGTGCAGAAAGGGATTTGAGTGTTTGTAGGAGAATGGAGAGTGAGAACAAGAGAATTTATGACACTGAAAGCTTCTAATCAATTAGAAAGAGAAGAATACAAGCTTGTACATAAGCCAAATGCTCTACGGAGTATGCCAAAGACTAAATAATGCCCATGAAACAAGATTATAGAGTACTTAGAATCTGCCGCCGACCTCTGCACCAGACCTCCACCTTCTCCAAGCTTTCCCTTGTGCACACCTTGCACCAAGCTTCCAATAAGGGGGAGGGATGGACACCTTCTGTCGACGTGCACCTTCAATGGGACTTTGGAACCCTTGATATTCCTTGCTTCACCTTCTTTGCATACTTCAAAGTCACTCTTCAAGCACACCTTGCACTTCACTTCTCTGCATCGCACACTGTATGTCTCTTGCACTTCTCTTGCTTAGTCTAGACTATGCCCACCTTGCTTAGTCCTTCAAGAATAATCCTTGCCTTGATTTGAGTGTTGGTTCACATACGCTCCTAACTGCTAGAGTATCTTGGTGCTCACTTTGATATCCCAAGATTGTCTCCAAAAGTGGGCAGCCCACGAATCCCTGTTTTGTCTTGTAGTGACTTTAGACTAAAACAAAGAATTTAATTGGCAGGCCATACTTTTACTTCTGCATACGTTGTCGCTTCACATACCTTCACATTTTGCCTTTTAATTCTTCAAATGTGCACCTAAGAGAAGGTTCACCTGAACCTTCCAAATACTTTTGAAAACACTTTGAACCTTAGAGAATTACAGAAATACCTCTGCAACCTGCAGCCAACTTTTTGCAACCAACTTTCTGCAATTTTACCCTTTGTGAACACTTAATTGTGCACTACCTGTGCAGCTTGACACCCGACTTTGAATGCTTTGACTTTGACCCATGTTGACCTTTGATCTTGAACATGTTGACTTTGATTGGTTTGACTTTGACTTCAATTGACTTTGACTACGATTGTCTTTGACCAATATGACTTTTATGGGCTCAACAGATGACATTCGTAGAAAGAGAACCAACATTTCTGCACATTTTAGGGACAATGAGGGAAGAGTGGAAAAGACTATCAAGAAGCTTAAGGTGACTATGAGCACAGGAGAACAACCTCATGATAGGAGCATGGGTCACCCCATGAAAGGAAAGAAAAGCATGGCATCATTATCCTCTAAGAGGGCAAGCAACTCGATTTCCATTTCATCTGGTGGACATAGTAGTATAAAACCTATTGATGATTATTCAATGAGGAAGGAGAGGTTGAAGGAAATTGAGGTTAATAGGAAAGATCGACCAATTTGGGACATGAAAGATCTGGAGTGGTGTCTTTAGTACATTGAAGAGAAGAAAGCTACACTTTCGGTGTTTGCAAGAGCCTATGGGAGGGGAAAGCTCATGACAACACATGCTTTTCAGTATGGCTTGATGTTCAAAGTAGATTATGAAGATGAAGATTTAGGCAACCTTGTGTTCCTAGTGGAGACATCTAAAGGCTTATAGAATGCAATCTACAAAATGGAGCTCTTGTGCCCAGAGTGTTGTGTGCCAGAAAAGTTTGTGGATATTTGTAGGGACTCTGAGAATCGTTTCAGAGATTTAATGCCTTGGATCCAAGGGAACATAATGCCAACACAACAAAAGAAGACAACCCCAATAAAGGCAAAGGGTAAGCAATGTGTACAGAAGAAACCACTCAAAAAGTTGAAGAAAACCGAAGATGAAGCATCCATTGAGTCAAGTTCTGACTTAGAGGATGTTATCGTTGCACCTGGTGGAGAACTTGCATGTGGGATCTTGGGTACGGAATAGAACAGGATGAGGGAAGATATTTCTAAGACAAAACTTGTTAGGAAAGGAAAACTATTCCACCTTCTCATTAATATTATCCACAGACCACCAATTGATCCATTCACAGAGAGGATGCCCCTTGAGATAAGGGAGCCACATAATCTGCATGTGCAGAACCTAAAGAAAAAGATGAAGATCAACCCTCATGGAACTGTAGTTCCTTTTCTTGTGATAGTGGACCCAAATGAATGTAGCTCTACGAAAAATTTCAATGAGGCTTTTTTTGAGGATTACACATACTATGTGATTGGTGGATCACACTCTATAGAGGCCCATAGATAGGTGGTGAAGGAGCACCCCACAACCTTCTTCTTTAGGTATGCAGAGTGCAAGATATATGTAGGACTTACTACTGAAGAGGCCAAGCTCTTGGCTTGGGACCATAATAATGACAATGACTATAGGCAAAAAATGTCATCCATTGAGTAGATTCGCTTCTTCCACCATGAGTATGAAGATTCTCTAAGGAAAGATGTTGGGAGAGTACATCCTAATCTGAGGAAGCAATGTCTTATTGAGGTTGGGATTGTTGTTGATGAGAATCTAAAATCAGATGCCCTGTGGAAATTTGACCCTTGGTTTCAACTGGCATTCAGAATAGGTGAAATATGGGATCTCTAGGACAAGATTTTTACAATGTGGGAAAATAAGGAGATTAAGGGCCAAAAGCAGAGGAAATCAAGGCCATATCTTTAGGTGGATGTAAAGGTAAAAGGAAAGAAACTTGAACTTTGCATTGAAGAGGTTGCTGAGGATATAAACTGACACCATGGAGAGCCGAACAAGGGATCAAGGATGATACCTTGATAATATCAACATTATCAAGAGTAATTTCCAAGGATTTAAGTCTTGAAGAGGTGTTCACTAAGCTCAATAAGTAAGTAAGAGTTTCTAAAATCTTCTTTGCTTTGTGTTTCTCATTGTTAAACTCACTAGCTTTTATCCATATTTGGGAATGCAGTCACAAAGTATATATGAGGATTTGTGAGGTAATGATGAAGAGGTTGGGATGCTTCTCTTGGAGTGAAGTCCAAGCAGAGTATCCAACCACCTCATCATACAAAGCATTGTTAGAATACTTTATACTGTTATGTGACTAGGTAGGTGCTTCAATCTGTATTCCACTCTGTGTTGGGATTCGATGCGTGGTATCGACTTCTGGCAAGAAGTCAATGCTGGGCATCAACTCTCTGCTGAAAGTCGATGCTAGGCATTGAATTTCAGCAGAGATGTGATGCCTAGCATCAAGTTGTGAACACGAAGTCGATGCCAGGCATCAACTTTCAACAGAGAATCGATGCCAAGCATCGAGCTCTTGCCACAAGCCGATGCCAGGCATCGAATTAAGGCCATCATATGAGTGCTAATAATCATTCTTCTTCTCTTGTTTTTGTAGAAGCCAAAAAAGTTGAAGTCTGCTTATGCAAATGATGATTGTCCACCTCCATTCCTGGCTCACATTCAAAGGGCAAGTCAGGAGAAGTCTAGGTTGAAAGCTAAGGAAATTGATTTTGATGATGAGTTAGATTTGAAGTGCTTTTCAAACCCTCTAGACCCCCTTAGACCATTATATTACAATGTATATTGCAATGATGTAAATAATATATGTATTGTTGTACCTAGAAAACATTACTCACTTGTTATAGTAGATATACACTATGGGTTTAGGATGATGGGCTTTATTAATGATGACGAGCCATTCAAACACCCATACATTCGCAAGATGGTTACATATTTTGCAGACTTGACTACGTCACCTTTATGGCGGATAGTGGTTTTCCATAGCAGGGACCAATCCTTTTCTGTATCAACTACTTTGAAGTCAAGATGTCATGTTGTGGAGTGTCTTACATGGTAATGTATCTTCTTTTGGTCCCTGATTTATGCATGATGAAATCTATTTTACTTATGGTTTTGTTTGGTAGGGTAAAGAAAACTGTGAATCATACTCCTTTGCATAGGTCTGTGAGTACAATTGAATGCATTACAGTTGGGTATTATGATGAAGTAAGCAAATGAAGAGTCAGGGAACATTGCAATGAGAACGGAATTTCCAATGTACTCATGTTCCCTGCAATTAAAAAGAAACTTCACCATGTGACTGGAGACAAGACATTGGTTAATCCATATCAAAAGCCACAAAAACTAATTATGCAATTAATTTAGTTGTTTTCCAATGATGATGACCGGGTCCTCGATCTTTTCTTTGGCACAGGTAATTGTAGTCGTAATGGTTCTCATTGACAATGTCTCTTGATGTGCCTCTAATTTCTTTGCTTCCTTTTTAGGAATGACTCTTGCTTGTTCATTAAAGATGTTCAGGCATTGCATAGCTGTAGAGAAAGATGAACCTCAAGTGAGCTTCATAAGAATGAGGATTAATGGGTTGAATGAATGCCCAAATGAGGACCAAGTGGTAGGAAGGAAGCACATGTTGATATATTTAGGTAGCGATGTGTGTGAACACACTAGGACCGCCGGGGCATTTTGTTCCCTCTTTAGGAGGTTTTTTTCCCTTGGCTTGTATATACGCCTATTGCCCTAATGGGCTACTTATCTTTGTACATTCTCTAGTAATACATTCAGTATTGTGTGTTGTGATCCAAGCTTCTTCTCCTTCCTTGTGTTGTTCGCGTGCTTCCGTAGACGTCTATCTCCAACAATTGGTATCAGAGCAAGTCATCGCTTCATCTAGGGTGTCGTTGACACTCCTCCGGTTGTAGTCTCAAAATCGCATGAATTTTGGTGAGCATACTTAGCGTGTTTTTGAGATCAAAACAGCTTTGTTGTATGGTGCTAAAATCACGATATGAGCTCGTTTCGGCCTCCGAACGCAGCATCATAGCGCTTGTGCAGGCTATTTTATCTTTTTGTGCCAAAGCTATATACCAGTTTCTATTTGCCAATATAAGCGTTTCAAAGTCTGCTACAGGTCTAGCGGAATTTGTCTCGGCAGTTCTGTTCAACTTTTTGAGACACAGTCAATTTTTTGCAGTGATGTATTCCGTATGTTGGTTGTTGAGGATAAGTTGGATGGTACCAACTACCCATTATGGGCTTATATGATGCGACATGCATTGGTTGCAAAAGGACTATGGAACATTGTGCAGGGTGTTGAAAAACGTCCTATCACACCTGCAACTTTTACAATTGTAGGTACAGAAGCTGAGGTAGAAGGTGTCGAAGATGATGATATTCTGCATACTCCTGTTCATGCTACGGTTTATGCTGCACCTACTGTAAAGCAAATTCTTTGGGATGGTAGAGATGCCCAGGCACATGCATTGATAGCTTTGTCTGTCAAATGTGCCATTATTCCTCACATTCGCTCTTGCAGAGCAGCTAAGGATGCTTGGGATACACTTACCACATTGTACCAAGCTAGGAATGAGGCTCCAGTTGCTTACCTCTGATAACAGTTGCAGAGTGAGCACATGAATGAAGGTGATTCTATGGACAATTTTCTAATGGAGATCAAAGACTTGAAGGAACAATTGATTTCTCCTGATGAGGTTATACCAGATAGCTCACTTGTGCACACCGTTCTGAATAGTCTTCCTGATTCATATCAGAGTTTTGCTTCTACTCTTCGATTGATGATGAAAGGCAATCCAAATGCCTTATCATTTGAGGAGTTAGTCTCTGTTCTATTGCAAGAAGATCAGTCCAGGCAGAACAGGTCCATTATGCAAGTTGCAGATCAAGCTTTCTTGGCTAGTTAGAAGGGCAAAGGAAAATGGAGCTCTTCAACTAGTAAGCATAATTCTTCTAATTCTGCACATTTGAAGAAGGAAGATAAAGATGAGAAGAAATCAAAAAAGCAGAAATTGTTTTGTAAGTACTGTAAAGGGAATGATCATATCATAAAGAACTATCCAAAACTGGCTGCTAAAGAGGCAAAGAAGAAAGAGGCTGGAATGGTTGTTGTAGAGGCCTCTACACCAAAAACAGAGTCTGCTAATCTTGTGTAGGAAGAAGAATGGGCGTTTACTATTGTCTGTAGTTTTGACCTATCTTCTCATGAGCAATGCATGTATGCAGTAGACTCAGATGTTTGGTATTTTGATAGTGGGGCGACCAAACATATTACCTTGTAGCATAGTTTCTTCTCTTCACTCGAGCCTGCCCCTACAGAGAATACTGTTACATGCGCCAACAACTCCTCTTATCTTGTTATGGGAGTTGGTAAGATCATCTTGACTACTGCTGATGGTAGTTCTTTCACTTTGTCAGATGCTTTATTTGTGTCAGGGATCAAGAAGAACCTGTTATCAGTTTCTGCATTAGCCAAGATTGGCTTGGTTGTGAAATTTATTGATGACAGGTGTACAGTTCATGATCTATCAAATGGCTATGTGATTATTGCTTCTGGCTCTTTATGTTGTGGGCTTTATAAGCTCATAGACTATGAAAGATCTCTGAATGATTCAGCATGTGCAGTACATGATTCTCAAGCTATGTCAGATGCAAAGCTTTGGCATGCACGCTTTGCTCATCTGAATTTCGCTAGTTTGCTACTCCTACAAAAATATGAAATGGTGTCCTCTTTGCCCAAACTTGAGGCACCTAGAAAACATGTTTGTGAAGGCTATATTTTGTGCAAAATGTAGCATTCCTCATTTCCAAAAGATGGTTCAATTAGGCCTACTCAGGAATTGCGGCTTGTACATAGTGATGTCTGTGGTCCTATGCAGACACCTTCTTTTGGAAATTAGCATTGGCAGGCAGTTAAGCGCATCTTTCGTTACTTGAGTGATACTCGGCTGCTTGGGTTGTTTTATCCCAAGGGGGGATCACTCCCACAAGATTTGCATGCTTTTTCTGACTCTGATTGGGTTGGTTGCTATGACACTTGTGTGTCCACTAGTGGCTTTTGCTTCATGCTTGGTAGCTCATGTATATCTTGGTTGAGCAAGAAGCAGCCTACTGTGGCCACTTCTAGTTGTGAGGTTGAGTATAGGGCAACTTTCACAGCGACTCTTGAGTGTGTGTGGCTCAGATGCCTTATGGCTGATTTGGGTGTTGGTCAGTCTTCTGCCACCACCATCTTCACTGACAGTCAGAGCGCATTGGCAATTGGGAGGAACCCTGTGTTCCATGCTCGCACTAAGCACATTGAGGTGCATTATCACTATGTCAGGGAGAGGTTCTCTACTAGGGAGATCAGCTTGGCATATGTGCCCACGTAGGAGAACATTGCAGACCTTTTCACGAAGGCTCTGCGTACGGAGAAGTTTGAAGCCTTCTACAAAGCTTTGGGCTTACTTCCTTTTGTGGATTGATTTCCACATAGCTTGGCACTTCCTTATACATGAGTGTCAGCTCCTTGTTCATCGCATCACTCCTAGGGGGGATTTGTTGATATATTTAGGTAGTGATGTGTGTGAACACACTAGGACCGCCAGGGCATTTTTTTCCCTCTTTAGGAGGTTCTTTTCCCCCGGCTTGTATATACGCCTATTGCCCCAATGGGCTAGTTATCTTTGTACATCTCTAGTAATACACTCAATATTGTGTGTTGTGCTCCAAGCTTCTTCTCCTTCCTTGTGCTATTCGTGTGCTTCCGTAGAAGTCTATCTCCAACAGCACATAGCAGATGATGAAAGACTCCAACCTACTTCAAGGGAATATGTTCCATCACTCGAAAATGAACCTGGAGACATATGTGACCTTGAAGACCCAATCTTGGAGCCAGAAAAATAGGCTATGAGTTCTAAAGCTCTAGAAGATGTTATTATGCATGAAGCTGAGGAAACATATGATCAGATTCTAGTGTAGAAGCTTTTTATTTTTGTTAACATTATCTTAACTTGAAAAAGCAATTTAATAGACATATAATTCTAAGTGTTTGTTTCAAATTGTGCTTATCTTTACCTATGATGAGCTTTCTTGTCTGATCAATGTGTGGATATTGCAGTTATGGCTGTCTAAGGTGATGTTTTTGAAATGTTAGTTAGAAAATGCTTTGTGGTATTCAATGTGGTATGCAGAAAAACTACTCTCAATGTCTGTACTAGACAATGACATGATTATTATCTGAATTGTCCTATGAAAGACATTAACATTTTGTTCCATCTGATGTAATGCAAATTTTGAATAGCATTTAGACTCTTATCATCTGTGCTTCTAGAGATTTAAAAAGTAAATGAAGAGGTTTCACTTATTATTATTTGTCTTGAATTTCATTTTTCTAGAGTTGAAGGTTATGATGTGGGGTACTTGATCATGAAGTTACTTTTCTTGGTCCCAAGAAAATTACTCTATGTACTTTATACTTCTCAGGTTATAAAATCAAGCTTCTTTCTATTGTTTATGAGCAAGAGATAAGTGGTTTGGATTTATGGCATAAGAGATTAGGACACACCAATGTTGGTAGATTGAAGGATATTGCAAATATATCCTTGGTTGAAGGTCTACCACAACTATCTAAGCAAGATTTGGATTTTTTTTGTGAGGCATGTCAGTTAAGAAAACAGGTACAAAGTCCTTTTTCAAAGGCAAGATTGCAAAGCAGAGGTATTTTGGACTCAATTCATACTGGTGTATGGAGTCCATCTCAAGAAGAGTCCATGGCAGGTAGCAAGTACTTTGTAACATTTATTGATGACTTCTCAAAGTTTACATTCATTTATTTTATGAAATACAAATCAAAAGTGTTTGATATGTTCAAGAAGTTTAAATCATTGGTTGAAAAGCAAAGAGGTCGAAGCATAAGAAGGTTGAGATCAGATGGAGGAGGTGAGTATTTTTCTAATCAATTTCTTACATATTTGGAGGAAGAAGGAATAAAAAAAGGAAACTACAAATAGATACACACCTCAACAAAATGATGTGGCCGAAAGAAGAAACAAGTCTATCTTGGAGATGGGTAGGTGCATGTTAAATGAAAAGGGCTTACCACTTACTTTTTGGATTGAAGCATGCAATATGGCAGTTTATGTGATAAATAGGTTACCACCTACGAAATTCATGTACGAAAAGCACCTTATGAATTGTTTAATGGATCAAAACCAAACATTTCTAATTGTAGAATTTTTGGAAGCATATGTTTCATTCAGTTCCACAACAGTTAAGGTCAAAGTTGGATCCAAGGTCACAAAAAATGATTTTCATTGGTATGGCAGAAGGGCAACCAAGATATAGATGTGTGAACCCAGATACGGGAGAGGTAATTGTTTCAAGAGATGTTATTTTTCATGAAGATAAATCTTGGTATAAGCATGAAGTGCAGGTAGATGAAGAAGAAACTACAAGAAGTCATGAAGAAGAGCCATGTTCTCGGAGCTCACCAAAAAGTTAAATTATACATGAAGAGGTAACTCCCCCCAATCAAAAGTTGAAGAAAATTTTAGATTTAATTTCACAGGATATTGAGTCACAGGAAGAAGAAAGTGAAGGTTTTACATCAAGAAGAACCCAAACTCGAAGGCAAGAAAAGCATGGTAGGACAAGAAGTCAATCAAGGTATCCAGTAAGAGAAAGAAGGTAGCTGCAAAGATTTCCTCATGAAGCTTATATGACAAAACTTCTTGAGGAGCAGGAACCAACAACTTTTAAAGAATCATTAAAGGTAAAAAAATGGGTTAAGGCAATGGATGAAGAAATGACAGCTTTGTATGAGAACAATACATGGAGTTTAGTTCGAAGGAAACCTAACATGAAGGTAATCGGTAACAAATGGGTGTACAAGATAAAGAGAAACAGTGATGGCTCAGTAAGTAGATATAAAGCAAGGCTTGTTCGTAAAGGCTATGCACAGAGTTATGGCATTGATTATGAGGAGACATTTTCTCCTCTTGCCAAGATATCAACAATAAGGACATTAATAAGTGTTGCTACAAGCAAGGTATGGAATCTTTATCAATTAGATATCGAAATTGCATTTCTCAATGGTCGTTTAAAAGAAGATGTGTACATGAAGGAACCAGCAGGATAGAAAGATCCCAAGAAGCCTACATATGTATGTAAACTTTTGAAAGCATTGTATAGTCTTAAGCAAGATCCAAGGGCTTGGAATTTTAGATTGGTAAAGTTTCTTGAAAAGCAGGGATACATGTGTTCATGTTACCATTAGTGTCCATGTGAAAGGCCAAATGGCCAATGGACACTTCTTTGTATATGTTCTTTAATTAAACATATAGTGGCCTGGTCAGTCACAGACTGTAAGGTCAACCACATTTGTAAGACCTAAGAAGTCTATCTTCGTGCTCCCTGTGTACTGTGCTTTTCTGTGTATTCTGTAGCCTCTGTGTGGAGTACTGTGTGTGGACTTAGGAGCTCAGTTTTCTACTCCGAGGATGTCATTGTGGAGCTCTCAATAAGGAGAGTGCACCGTGGTGCATCGCCATCAAAATACTTCACTGGTATCAAAGCAGTTCAACGTAAAAGCTTTGTTCCTTTTGTGCGAGTGAAGCGAGCACCTCCCTTCCCCCCCCCCCCAAGGCTTACGACTAAGGCGGCAACCAAGGCATAGACCTTGGCATGTTGGAGTTAGATGTCTGCGGAAGCACATGAATAGCACAAGGAAGAAGAAGAAGCTTGGAACACAACAAACAATACTGAATGTGTTACTAGAAAATGTACAAAGATAAGTAGCCCATTAGGGAAATAGGCATATATACAAGCCAGGGGAAAAAAACCTCCTAAAGAGGGAAAAAGTGCCTCGGCGGTCCTAGTGTGTTCACACACATGACTACCTAAATATATCAACAAATCCCCTTAGGAGTGATGCAATGAACAAGGAGTTGGCACTCATGTATAAGGAAGTTCCAAGCTATGTGGAAATCACTCCACAAAAGGAAGTAAGCCCAAATCTTTGCAGAAAGCTTCAAATTTCTTCCTAGGCAGAGCCTTAGAGAAAAGTTATGCAATGTTCTCCTGTGTGGGCACATATGCCAAGCTGATCTCCCCAGCAGAGAACCTCTCCCTGACATAGTGATAATGCACCTCAATGTGCTTAGCGCTAGCATGGAACGCAGGGTTCCTCGCAACTGCCAATGCGCACTGACTGTCAGTGAAGATGGTGGTGGCAAAAGTCTAACCAACACCCAAATCAGCCATAAGGCATCTGAGCCACACACACTCAACAGTCGCTATGAAAGTTGCCCTATACTCAACCTCACAATTGGAAGTGGCCACAGTAGGCTGCTTCTTGCTCAGCCAAGCTGTACATGAGCTACCAAGCATGAAGCATAAGCCACTAGTGGACACACGACTGTCATAGCAACCAGCCCAATCAGAGTTGGAAAAAGCATGCAAATTTGGCATTAGTGATCCCCCCCTTGGATAAAACAACCCAAGTAGTTGAGTACCACTCAAATAGTGAAAGATGCACTTAACTGCCTTCCAATGTTTGACTCTTGGGCAATGCATAAACCTGCTCATCTGTGAGACAACAAACTGAATATTTGGTCGAGCAATGCATAAGTAAATCAAGCATCCAACAACCTGCTGATAGAGAACAACATCAAATGCATCTCCAGCATCATGAAGACTCAATCGTAAACCTGTCTCCATAGGAGTGGCAATAGGCTTACAGTCTTCAAGGCCAAAACACTGCAATAATGTGTCAATATATTTCATTTGACACAAAGCCATTCCACCATCAACTTGCATAAACTGAATGCCTAAAAAGTGATGCAAATGCCCCAAATCAGACATCTCAAATGAGGCATGCAAATCAGCCTTAAAATCAGCAATATGCTTCTCAATAGGACCAGTGAGTAGCATGTCGTGAACATAGACAACAATGATCAGAAGCACATCATCAGCACACTTAACATATAAGGTGCTTTGAGTTGGAGTGTTCTGAAAACCATGTGCAATCAGATAGGCATGTATCTTCTCATACCAAGCATGTGGTGCTTGCTTTAAACCATATAATGCCTTCTTTAACCTACACACCTGGTTTTCATGCCCTTTCTGCACAAAGCCACGGGGTTAAAAAACATACACTTCTTCATGCAAGTCACCATTCAAAAATGTTGTTTTAATGTCCAACTGATGTTCATTCCAATCATGATGAGTTGCAAGTGCACAGATGCTCCAAACAGTAGTCATATGGCATGTAGGTGCAAAGGTCTCATCAAAATCAATGCCTCTTTCCTGTGCATAACCCTTTGCAACAAGCCTACCCTTATACCTGTGAACTGTACCATCCGGTTTATGCTTCAGCTTGAATACCCACTTAGTGCCAATGGCCTTCTTGCCAGGAGGCAAGTCACATAAAGACCAAGTACCATTCTTCATTATAGCATCATATTCAGATTGCATAGCAACCATCCAATTTTCTGAATTTTGTGCTTCATCAAACGAAACAAGCTCATTGTCACTCTAGCACAATGGTGAGTACCAACGTGAGAAGATCCACCTCATAATTGTCAATCCGTGGGGACGTGAGGACTAGTATGAAGACTATGAGCAAGTGATGGCACAAGTGTGTGAGTGAGAAGCACACATACATGCACACACATACACACACACACGCACACAAGGCAAGAGCAAGGAGAGGAACAATGGAGTTCTTTGCATTAGTCAAAAAGTCTCTTACATAAGCTCAATTCACAAACAATCTAACCTCAAAAATGAGCTCTCTAGCTCTTTTTATAGTTTTTTGACTAGATTTGGCCTTGTCTAGACCTAGTGTCCGGCCTAGTTAAAAATTAGGTTCTAGAGCCTATTTGAGGGCTCAAACGGAGTTTAAAAATTATGAAAATTGGTATGTAGCTAATTCTAATACTCCTCAAGCTCGAGGACTCCTCGGCTTGAACAAAATGGAGTCTATTCTACCAAAAACAAGATTTACAATGTGTGTGTAGTGATGAAAATCACTCGAATTGGAAATACTTTATGGAAAAAAATGATTGGGCCTTGTTGCCTTATTGTGCATGACTGCTCCGTTGTGCCTGTATGCTCTTCATATGACTTGTATGCCAACACTGCCCCCTTCCTAGCGTCTGTCACCCCTGACAGACCTCTATTCTATAGGGTCATCAATATAGTATTGTATCACGTTGGTGGCGAGCTCATGTTCTCCGATCCGTAATCCTCGTGCTAGATCAACTTGTAGCACATCCCAATTGATTACACCTGGGACATCGGGTTGAGGTGTCGTATAGTACTCGGAGTACATATTTTGTTCACATGCAAAGAGATGAAGCAGGTGCGTAGGCTTCAGTGCGAAGACCTCCGAGTGATACTACCAGAAACCTGATCTGAACATGTCTTCAAATGTCTGTTTATAGCATGCGGGGAGGTATTTGATGCATGCATGCCAAGCATAAGCCACACGAATGCTGGGGGTGGTGCTCATGTCGTATAACAAATCATAATTTCCATTAGTGAACCCCGGTAGACGTACCTGTGGTGCTTTTGCATTTCTAAAAGTTTTGGGCACTACTTGCATCATGTCCAAAATTTTGAGCATCATTTGGGTTGCAACATCTGGCATGGGCTTCAGTCGAGGCATCCAATGTCGAATTGTTGCCATCATGTATGCTACTAACGGTGGTCACTGTGGTGGCACGATGTACGGATAATTGAGCCACTCCTTACATTGAGCATTATTCTGTACCTTTATGTTGAATGCCTTCCATGATCTGCGTCGTGGAAGGGGGCCATAACATGGATACAGTAAATGTAAAGGAGCGTGGTTCCATGTGCGGAGCATTTCAAGATATGTCTCTAGAAGCTTTTGCCGCCATGTCGGTTGAAAGAATCTGCCTTTCTGTGCTTCTTGAGGAAGGTCTTCTGGTTGGAACTGTGTTGCGAAGGAAGGAATTTTCCCTGTGACTCTCTGTATTTCCGAATTGTAATCTCCCAGAATAACATAGTAAGGCCTATATTGCAGTTCTGATGATATGATGAGACGTCTAGATGACAAGTTCTTAAAGTAACTAGACTCTAATACTGTATCTTCTATGACTCTGATGGCCTGATTTTGCACCACCGTACGCTCTTCATGAGAACTGCCAATTTCTTCCACCTGTTTTAACCACGAAGGTCGTGGCGCTTAAAAAATGTCCTGGCCTTCTTCTGTTTGTCGTCCCCCTGGGATGGGCGACGGCTCATAATCCTCTTCAAATGTCTGTTCCACAGGAATCTTTACTATTTCTTCATCGATGGGAGCCTCAGGTGGGGAAGGTGGACTTTCATAATGTAGTAGACGTGCCTGCAATTCTATGACTTGCTTTTGGAGATCTGGTTGGACTACGGAAGATGAAGGCTTGCTCTGTGGGTTGGGTGGTTGAGGTGATATTTATAGCTTCCATTCGAGGAGGGGATGGGGGAGGTGTCAGTGGTAGTGGTTCAGTTGACTCATCCTGGGTGATGGGGATCTCTTGGCCAAGGGTTCCTGTTGTTTGGGAGGTTGTCTCAATGGGTTCGGATGTAATAAGAGGCCCCTATAGTAATGGGAATCTGGATGTTTTTACCTGACCGTGATTGTGTTTCAAATCTTTATGGATCATATTGAACCGGGGGCCTCTTAATCGCTGCTCGGACTGCTTCCACCACTCCATATGTTTATGCTACCAATAATAGGCCTTCGTTGTATTTGGAGTCAACTCCAGCTTCTTCTAATAGCTGAGCCATGAGCATCCTACTGCTCTGTTTGGTGAGCAGTTGTTGCGATTGCACTCGTTCCATGATTTGATATAGCCTTCGGAGTTCTGTTGTATATGCGGGGGCTCCGGTGGTTTCTCGTGCTTCTTCTTCTTCTTCTCCTCCCTCATCTTCTCCCTCTAGGCGTTCTAGTTGTTGAGATAAAGTTCTCTGTTGATCATCATCCCAATGTACATGATGGCCTTCTGTGGATTTTCTCCTTCTTTGGGAAGATTTGCTCTCTTCTTCTGTATCTGAATAGAACTCTACATCAGAGAGTTGTGTATTCTGCAAGAATGATTCGAAGTTGAAGGTACTCATACCCTCAACTTCTCTAGTTGCAGGAAATTCAAATTCAGGAGGGACAAGAGGAGCCGAGGGGGCAGCTTGTGATGTGCCTTCAGATCCAGATCTTGGTATGTGAATGGTAAAGGGAGGCACAGTGGCATTCCCTCGTGGTGAGACTTCTGGGGTCATCAGAACTTCGCGTGTTTGGACACAAGGAATAGAGCCCCTCATGCGCTTGGAATGATGTGTGGCGGACTTGAGTCTTTTGAACATTTGTAATTGTGCCCATGTTAAAGCACGTTCAATAGGTACATCGTATGCTAAGCACTTGTAGATGATGCGCGTGATTGCACAACAACCATTCACCACTAGCTTTCTATGTGACCGTTTATTTGCTTCATATAGCTGTTCTATAATCCATACAGGAAGTTTAATCGGTAATGCACCTATCTTTGCCAAGTAAAGAGCGAACCAAATCCGCTTGTGGGGTTGAGTGAGCCGATCTTGACCAGGGAACACAAAATGTTGCATGCACATGCAAAGAGGAATGGACACATTCGGTATGAGTGCCGCCATATCTTTCAACTTTTGTAGCTTTCGATTCTTCATGTTAGGGGGAATAAGAGGATCCTTCTCAGAGGGCACATGCATGCTGTGCATGTTGAATGTAGAGCTCACCAATTCCAAAGTGAGTTCGAACCTTTTCAACTCATGGTTGTCCAATAAGGAAGGAATGAAAAATGATCCTGGTTTATCTTTTTCTTCATGTGCCTGTAATGTTGAGACCAAGTAGTAACATCGTAGGAGATCCGATTTGGGTAAAGGTGCTGCAAAGTATTCGGCCAGCCCTGCATGCTCCCATATGCTCTGCAGATCTTGTGTGTTTTGGAGATTCTCAAACTCCTTGGAAAAGAACTAGAATCTGACCCATTGCTTATCATGCTCACACTTGGACTCCCAAATATACTTGGCCTCTCCTAAGGATCCTGGCATGCCACTGAACCAATGAGAATTGGCATGGACTCTCTCTGTGATTCCTATGGGAGGATCTGGTACAGGTATTTGGTGGAGGTGTTGCAGCTCTACAGGTCGTTCAGTTGGTGGCGCATTAATAGGTAGGCTGTCCACATCAATCCTTGCAGTACTTACTCCTGCCTGTGAGCTCGGACCTGTTGCTTCTGCCATGAGACTGCTTGTATATGTTCTTGCTTATCTGTTGGAAGAAGAGAGGCACATTAGCATTGCATAGGAAACAGTATGTTATGGTGTTCCCTCCACAATACTAACATGACATTTCAAGTGGTTAGGGGTTAGTGGGTGGAGTGTTTGGTGATGTGTGAGAATGTTGGTTAGTGGTTAGTGTTCATCCTAGATGCATACTTTGGATATGCAATGTACTCAGAATGCACCTACATTAGAGGGGACTGATTTGGGTCAGGCGGTTTGATATGAGGTTTAAGTCTTCAAACTTTGATTGTGGGAGTGTAGCTTTTAGTGATGATGACATGTGAAGGTTTGTGGACAGGATTGTGCTAGATTTGGGAGCTTTTGGGTACCCATTTCCTGACATTCTTGGGTGTGACCGAAGAGTTAGAGGTGTGGAGTGTAGATGTTTGCACTGGGATATGTGCCAGGGGTGCTTGTGAGTGTTGATTCAATCTTGTGAATGCAGGTGATGCTATTTGAGCTCGTAAGCAGGTCTTGGGCACCCATATACATCTATCATTTGGAATAGCCTTCATTGACTACTTTGGGACCCAAATAGAAATGGTTTGTCTAGATGGATGCCTAGGATACTCTTGTGTTGTAATCCTCGACACTGTAGCCCATTTGGTGCATCTTTGGGATCCAGTCTCCAAAGCTGAGGGTTGTTCACCCTTTCGTACCCAGATCTGCTTCATGCCATGAGGTACTCTAGATTGTACAGGTTGGTGCTCACGCCTCTTGATCATTGGCCTCCCCTGTGTCGTGTGTTGTCCGACTTGCTTTCCTTGAATCCTCTTTGGAAAATAAGGGAACTCCTCTTTGACTGCTGCACTTTTGTCAAGAGTAACAATCTTCTGCACCATAGAACTTTGGACAAGAATAGCATCTTTATCATCATGTGTGTTCCTGGAGGAACCAGGATTTGGTGCCTCTTCTAGTGACCTAAGTGCTTGATTTTCTAATTCAATAGTGATGCGGTTTTGGCCTACCCAAGCCTGAAGAAGTCCACTTCTTAGGTTGAGGTTGACTGCGTGATCATAGATCCAATCTTGGCCCAAGACAAGAGGTTTGGTAAGATCCTTGTCTTCACATACTAGCACTTTGACTGCCATTTGAACCTCTTGAATGTAGAGGGGAAATTCCACCTCACCCATGCAAGGGGTTTCCACACCTCCCAATCCTATGAGATATGCCTCTGTAGGATTGACCTTCAATTGCAATTTTTGGAAGTAAGAAAGTCGAACTGCACTAGTTGCTGCTCCAGAGTCAATTAAGGCTCTCACGGTCCTTGCACTTCCTCCTTGTCCTACTTCTTGGGTCACAAAAGGTCGCTGATCGACTATTCTATGGGAACGTTCACATGAAGCCTTGCACATGGCCATGTGATAGCCTAGAGATCCTTGAGTGTCAGGCATAGGCTGATTTCTACCTTGTCTCCTCAATTTCATTCGTCGGATGCATTCTAAAGCTTCTGCCTGTGCTTCTTCCCGAATTCGTTTTTCCTCTTCTTTACGTTTCTTGGTAGTGTTGAGCCAATTTAGCATCTCTTTGGTCAAGGGTTCTTGATATAACTTGACTTTACATCCGCTTATGTAGCTAGGGAGAATATCGCCTTCTAAAGTGGCTAGTTGTATTGCCCCACTAGTTGAAATCCTATTTATGATCATAGGTCCATAGCCATGCTTCTCTAATTTTCTCGCATGTTGCTTCAAAGTGTAGACTAAAACTAGGTCTCCTGCTTTCAAGCCCTTATCCTTTACGTGGGCATCGAAGTACGCCTTCTGTCTTTTCTTAGCTGCATATATATGAGAGCGTTTATTATTCACCCATTTAGTCAACACATTGCATAGGATCTTATTTGTGCTTTCGGCTTAGCCATTAGCTTGTGGGTGATAGGGGGCAGACTTCTTGTGTATCACCAAGAACTCTTGGAGAAGATTTTCAATAACTTCATTCAAGAAGTGAGTGCCTCTATCACTAACTAGTTCTATAGGTAGACCGTATCTGGTGAACACATTCTCAAATAGGAACTTAGCTGTTGTTTGAGCATCATTCTTAGTTGTGGCTTTCACTTCTACCCACTTGGTTAGATAGTATGTGGCCATAATGATATACTCAGTGTGTGAACCCTTAGCTGGGGGACTAATTCCCCACTTAGAGAATGCACATCCACCCATCATAGGCTTCAATGGCATCTCATCTTTGGGTATAGGATACTGAGTTTGCTGATAAACATCACACCTCTTCACGTAGGTATGTGCATCCATTTGAAGGGTTGGCCACCAAAGACCTGCAAATAGTATTGCCTTGATCACCCGATCTGGTCCAAAGTGTCCTCCTGCTACACCTTGGTGAGCAGCCTCCAAGATCTTCAGATATTTGCTCTCGTGAACACATACTCTGAGGTAACCATCTTTGCCTCGCTTGTATAAGTTATCACCAATGAGTGAGTAGTCTAGGGCTTCGTGTTCTAAACTTCTTTGCCTAGCCAGGGTCATGTCTTGAGGGAATGTTTTCGTCCTCAGGAAGGTTACTAGTGATTCACTCCAATCTGGTACTAATGACACTTGGCACAGAGTAGCATGCTCTACTGGTGGTTTAGCACTACAGACTGGGCACTCCTTGCACATCCTATGGACATCTGCTTCCATAGTTGGCCAATGCACTCCGAGTCTCTTTAGTGTTTGTAAAGTTCTTTGTCTCGAGTAGTGTTGCTCTAATGCACCAACATGTGCTAATTGCAACCATTTCACCTACTCATCCTCTTCCACACAACAAGATAATATTCCTTGATCCGTGTACTTGTACATACTCCCTGCCATTATCTGGTACTTTTGGGCTTTTAGTATCTCACTATCCTGTGTGTTTATTACTGGGTGGCTAGGCAGGGATGTCAATACTGGCATTAATGGCGTAGCCCACTGAGGTATCACTTCCAAATTAAACAAGTAAGCATAAGGAAGATCATCTGATACCCCTTGCGGTGCCTCTCTAGATGTGAGCCTAGAGAGATGGTCAGCTCTCAAATGAGTCTTGCCTTTCCTTACCACTACCTCAAAGTCGTATTCCATTAGCAAGAGGAACCATCTCACCAATCTGCCTGTATTGCAGGGTTTGTTTACCAAGTACAATAGTGCTTGATGATCAGTAAAAAAAATTTAAACTTATTTGCAAGGAAATAATGTCTAAACTTTTTAACCGCATACACCATGCCTAATCCCTCTCGTTCGGTAGTGGTATAGTTTCGTTCAGCTGCATTCAACTGTCTACTCGCATAGGCAATTGGAAGATCCATATTACCTTCACCAGTAGGTTGTGCAAGCACACATCCAATGGCATAGTTGGATGCATCCACATGCACATGGAAGGGCTTATTCCAATCCGGTGTAGTCAAGATTGGTGCTAAACATAATCGCCATTTAAGCTTATTGAAGGAGTTCTCACATTCATCAGTCCACTCAAAATTGGTCAAAAGGCCATACAGAGGCTTTACAATGATGGCATACATGTGTATGAAACGTCGATAATAACCACAATGCCCCATGAAAGCTTGCACTTCCTTGACATTCCTTGGCCTAGGTAGTTCTGCGATAGCTCTCACTTTCTCCTCATCCGTGGATATGCCGTTCTTTGACACTATGTGCCCTAGAATCTTGCCTTGCCTGACCATGAAAACACACTTTTCTGGGTTCAAGCAGACTTGATATTCTCTACATTTGTCAAAGATTTGCTTGAGTTCATGTATATGTGTCTGTCTAATGTTGGAATGAGCATAGAGATCATCAACATAGACTTCCAAATTCTTTCTCAGGAACTCCTTGAACATATGGCACATCAGTCTCTGGAAGGTTGCAGGAGCATTGGTAAGCCCAAATGGCATTACCCTAAAAGCAAATATACCCCACTCTGTGGCAAAAGCCATCTTATGCTGATCTTTCGGTGCAATGGCTACTTGATTGTAACCAGAGAACCCATCCAAGAAGTTGTACACTTCTTTGCCTGCTACCCTCTGTTTGTTATTGATCTTTGGAGTTGTCCTCTCCAATCATTTAGCATAAAGAATCAACAAGACATCTTTATTTTGTCAATCCTGGAAGTATTCTTGAGACCACAGCCCCTTCAAGATGATAGAATCCAAGAAATAAGAGAATAATGGCTGGAATTCTGAGAATAGTGAAGATGAAGAGGAATTTCTAGGGTTTTGATTATCTTGAGCAAATCTCCACCATTTTCTACAATCTTGGTGTCTATTGCATGCTATTTTATCAGCAGAACACAAGTATGAAGTCAAAATCAGAAAATATCACATGTATCACACAGACGAGACAATCGCGATTCTGTGGAAACAGATGATTTTCAGCTCTAGCACCATTCTACATCAACTTATCACTCAACACAACAGTATTCAGCTCTCTTCATACACATTCTACAGATTTACACAATAGAAGATCACAAATCTCCATGGATACACAAGAACTAGACTCACAAATCAAAGAAACCACACAAAAGAGGAGAAACATGATTTTCAGCAGAAAACTCCTTCTCTATTCACTTGGATAGCATGTACACAAATGATTAACCAACCCCCTCATAATAGAGGAAATTAGCTTATATACATTTTCAAGTGTCCCTTTTCACACTTGAATTTTGGTCCTTTCCTCTATTATTCTAAAAATATGCTATCTAGGAGTTTCCAAAAATTCTAGAAAAAATACATAAGATTCTATCCTACATAAGGAAGACTCTTCCTTATTTTTACAACAATTGTATAAATATTTTTACAAATTTCTATCATTTTACAATTATTTCTCTTCAAAAAGACTTTCAAAAATGCATCTTCCAACATCCTTCCCCTCCTAAGCCTTTCGGCTCCTGACGAAAGATTTTCCTGCTCTTCTGCACTGATCACTTTTCTTCATTTCTTCTTTCTTTGATATACTTGTGACAGCAAATCATGACTTTTTCTTTCGGTAATATTTAAATTATTGACCATCTCGAATAAGGCCTTTCTCCATTGTACTGCAGCTTCTGGTTTATCTATGACATCCTTTTTCAAGTACTCTGTATAGGCAGCTTCATATGCTGTTAGTCTGGACTTTGTAACAACTGATAGATTTCCAAAAATCTCTGATTCCCTTTCAAAAAACCCGTAATCAAAGGCATCTTCAAAAATCTGTAAGTAATGACTACCCAAAAATATGACTCTGCTGTAATAGGCCATTAAGCACATTCTGTCAGGCGTTTCGCTCAAATCAAATAATAATGCATCGGTCAGAGAATTAAAGACGATATAATTCAGTGTTCTGATATCTGTGTCAGTATAGGTTTCTATACAAGCCAAAATTAATCTCATTATTCTTATAAGTAGTAAGCAAGCGGGGTCATTGACATCCTTGTATGTAGTTATTACGGACTCAGCAGTATTCACCATGTAACTCTTGGTAGGCCATGTGCCTGTTTTTGGACCTGCTACTTTCGGGAAATTTAACCACTTAGGTGGAATCTGACCTTCTTTTCTTCTATCCCAAAAAACTGTCTATTCTCTCCTTCGTGCCACTGGACAATAAGCTCGATTGATCTTTAAATGAAGAGGTGCCTCTTTCCAGATTTTCCTACATTCTTTGTTGGCATCCAACCATTTATTTCTCCATTTAGGGTTGGCCCTTTCAAATAGTTCTTTAGTGACATTGATGTCCTCTTCATACTCAAGGTATTTGTTTGGAGGTAGCCCAACTCTGGCCAATTGATAATTCTTTATACTCTCCAAAATCATACAAAATGCTATTCCCAATCCATCTGCGGCCCAGTGATGCTGATCTGGATTGATGCCCTTATTTAATGCAAATGTGACAATTTGCTCTTCATACTCATCATGCATCTTCCTGATAAATTCCATTCTGGAATCTCTACTTGTCAGCAATTTTTTCACAAACTCTTCTGAATATTTTCCTTCTAATCTTTTGTCTAATGGTCCACTGTCATGTTGTGTTCCCTCAATATTGTCTACCTCATATTCTTCTGCATATGTAGTTTCCCCAAGTGTGCCTTCTTGAATTTGTGGTTTATCCAGTTTATTCTGCAATTCTTCTATAGTCATCATTAGACTCCCATTCTGTTGTGCCCATAGTTCTCTTTCTTTTTTCCATTCATTCTGTTCCTTTTCTCTCTTTATCTGCCAATCATTCCTTTCCTTTTCCATATCCATGTATAGTTTATTATACCCTCTCATAGATGTAGCAGCATGTGTGCTAGCCTGCTTTTCTAATTCTTGGGCTTCTTTCAATTCTCCTTGTAATCTCTGAATTTCTTTATGTAATCCTTCTTTTTCTGCCTCTGTCAACTGGCCTGTCTGACTTTCCTCCTTCAATTGCACTTCCTCCAATAGCAGCTTATTGATTTCTTCATTAGCTTTAGTCAAAATTTGATAGGAAGTTTGCAGAGTTCTATATCTTCCCTCAATCTTTCTCAACTCTTTTTCCAATTTATTGTTCTGCTCTGTTAGTTGCATACTCTTTTCTTCCAAGTATTGAATCTTATTTTGCTTCTGTACTTCCAGCTCTTCCAAAGCAATTATTTTATTGGAAAATTCTTCATTTTTCTCTTGAATCCTCCTCAGTTGCTCTGCCATTTGCTCCTTTTCCCTTTTATGCTCTTTAATAATCATACTGCCTTTTTCAAATTCTGACTCTGCTACCATCCCTGAAATAATCATGTTTTGGCTAGAGGGTCTGAACTGTTCAATATTATTCATAATGAGTTGACATGCTGATCTAATACTCTTTGGTATTCTTTCCAGTCCTCCTTCCATTGCTATTTGTTTGGTTTCTAGCTGTTTGTCCTCTATGCATTCACTCTCCTCTTCCTCTTCTCCTTCATATTCTATAATTTTGGCCTTGTTTTCTTCATGGCTTGGATGAGTGTCCAATGTTTCTGAATCTGCCATGTCTTCTTGAACATCTGAATTCTTTTGCTCTAATACATCTGAAATAGGCTTTATTTCCTGAACCTTTTCCTTCTCCAACACCTGTTGAGTCCCTTCAGAAAGGTATCCTTCCTTTGTTTGTATCTCCTTTTCCTGGCTTAAAGTTTCCTAGAACAAATTACATTTAGTTTCTTCACCAAAATTTCCCTGACATCCACCTGCTTGTTCTTCCTGTCTTTCTTTTTCTTGGGCTAAAGCCGATTCAGTTGCTTCCAAATCTCTCACCTGATCATTACTCTTTTCCTCTTTGTATCCTTCTTCCTGCTCATCAATGTCCATGAGGTCCATTGCTACCTCTTGTTCTTGATCCTCACTGGATGTGAATTCCTCATTATTCTTCAAATCATGCAGTACATCCTTTATACTCTGGATGATCTCTTTTTCTACTGCTTTCCGTGTGACCTTTTGAACATTGCCTTCTTCAAATATTTCCTCTGCTTCCTGTAGTGGATCTTGATCTGTGCCTTTTTTATTTATGACTGAGCTGCTCATTTGTGCCTTCTTGGCTACTTCTTATATGCTCTCCTCTAGTTTGAAGTAGGTTTGTGATGGTTTTGTCCATATGGACTTCTCCTCAGTATGCACTAGTCCACAACTAACTTCTTCTCTTATTTCACTTGCCTGGTCTATCATTACTGCTTTTCCCTTCATTAGCCTTCTTTCATCTTCCAGACTGAGCTGTTTTTCTGCCTGTTCCTGAAGTGGCTTCTCTTGAGACTTCCTCTTCAATTCCTCCGGTGTCTTTTGTTTCTCAAAGGTCTGTATAATGACATTAGGAGTATTTGGTATTGATAAATTTAAACTCTTTAACAGAAAACTCTCAATATCACTGTCAGAATCAGATGAAAAGTGTGAAGGCCCTCCTTTTTCTGGTTCTGTGGGTCTTGATACTTCTTCTGCAATGAATGGCTTTTGTGTTTCCTCCATGACTACTTCCTCCCTCTCTTTGGTGATAACAGTTTCAACTATGGATTTGCCCTTTCCTTTCTTGGTCAATTTCTTCTTTTGCACTGGCTTCTTTAGAACCTTCTTTTTCATCACCACAGTGGTTCTGGTCTCTGGAGGTCCTTGTAATTCCTTAAAATAGGCTAGCAACTCAACTTCCTTTCTGACAAACAGTTCTTCTGTTTCGGCTGTCATCATTTGGTCATGGAGTGCTTCATAGTGCTCCACCTCCTCCTGAACCCAGTCTGTAGCTTTGCATGAGTAGTCTTCCAGCATTTTCTGATATTGGGCCTCATACATAGCTCTTTTGTTGTTTCCTTGGGTTAAATAATTGTACAATTGCTCTTTGCTTGTTTGGGGTGGGTGAGGTTCACTAGAGGATAGAACCTATTTTTGTGCCTCCTCATGTTCCTCTTTTGTGGCTTCCTCCATTTCTAGTTCCACCTTCCTTGGGTCCAACCGTCTTTTCTTTACAGGAATTACTTCTTCAGGTATCATCTTTCTTTTCATACCTGTTCCCCTCATGCGAGTTTGTCCTTTTGTTTCCCTTTCAGTCAATTTCTTTGGAGGACTCTTGATTCCAGCCATAAGACTTCTGAAATATTGTGCCTCTGGAGCCAATTTTAGTTGATCTTCCATCCCTAGAACATGATAAATGATTCTTGTTAAGAACTGGGCTCCATTACTGAACTTCTTCTGCTCCCACTGTTTTGCTGCTTCCTTCAGCTGTTCATGGATGTATGGTGAGACATCCATTACTCCAAAAGGTTTGGTTCTATCTTTGTTGTTGAACATCAATAATGTCACTGACTTATGCGGCATAGTGTACCTTGGTAGTTTTGGAAAACAAAAGAATTGTAAGAACATCCTTACAGCATATTCCTCATTCTCCCTTCCTTTAAAATCAGTGAATTTTACATATCTTGTGTAAGTCTCCTTATTCTTTTTGACAAAACTTGGATCAAGTTTGGTTCCCATTGTGTAGAATTGCAGTGCTGCCCTGATGTGTTCTGCCTTGATAGTGATACCTACTTCCTGATTATCCTTATTTTTGACTTTGCATCTGAAATAGGCATCATTCCCTCTTCCTATTTCTGTCAAACTATTCATTACTTGCGATACCCTCTCAAAATCAATGAAAAAAATAGGCTCCTCCAAAATTTTGTGCAATCCCACTGCCTTCCATCTTTTCATATTGACTGCCACTCTTTGGAACCTGTAGAATTCTTGGCACAACATTGTATACTTATACCCACCTACTCCCACTGTGAATATGTGTTGGCCAATTATGTTGAGAGTCTCCTTGAGTTCCTTCACCACTTTCTCAGCTTCTGGAATTTCTGACTCATCATCTGACTCTAGGTCCACCTGCTCCTCCACAGCTTCACTGTCCAGAAACCAATGGCCTCTTGATAGAACCACTGATTCTGCCTTGAAGTCATGAATTGGCAACTCCTTAGTGTTCACCATTTTCTGAGGAAAATAAAAGACACAAAGAAAACTCTACCCACATAAGTTGCAAGAAATCAAAAAGTAATATGTAGGGATTTATTTTTAGATGTCATGACATAAGAATAAAAATAAAATCAAAAATAAATTCCATTTCTCTAGAAAAGACTCAAAAAGTGATCATCACAGGTGTAGCAAGATGTCTAGTGCAGTCCCTTTTCCTAACCACTCTTTTTGGAAAAAAAAATCATTTATCAAATGATAGAAAGACAAAGACAAAAAAAATAATAATAAAATAAAATAAAATAAAATAAAATAAAAGACTAAAAAATAAATAGATCTCTAGCATTCTTCTACCTAGATCTTGCTTTGTGACATAAGATTTTTGTAAAAAAACAACAGAAATAAACAATTTTTCTCAATTTTTCTTTCTCTTTTTTTTCAATCAATGATATGATTTTTTTTTCTTTTTTCAACAAATGATTTTTTTTTTCTCTCTTTTTTTTTTTAGCAATGATATGATTTTTTTTTCTCTCTTTTTTTTATAATAATTTTTTCTTTCTTTTCTTCCCCTCCTAATTCTCTTTTTTAGAAAAGAAAGTCAGGTCTAATATATGTTTTTTCATATTTTTTCAACATGTTATGTTTTTCTAGATATAGATCAAATGTGGATGATCTTTTTTCCACTGGAACAATTCTGATTTTCTAACCCAGTACTTCCTGACTCCACTTGGTCTGGTTCTCAGCAAACAACCATTCCCTTTGGATGAGCATTTTGTAGGAGTTTTTGGTCTCCATATCCATTTTGTCCTTGATTCCTGTTTCAATGAGGAGACCTCTTGTAGACTTTGATTCCATGTGCTTTTTGCTCTGATGCTTTGATTTTTTGGACCATGCCATGATTGCCATCTTCTTCTTATCTCGCCTCCCTTCTTTGTTCTTCGAACCCTTTGCTGATTTAGATCATATGAAGCTTGATCATTTAACATTTGTATTGGTAATGTCTGTGTATCCTCAAGTGCAAAAGTGAATCCTTCAAAGTGTATATCATGCACATCTGATTGAATTTCCTGTTTTTCATTACTCAAGAGAAATATTAAAAACCTTTTGTCATTTATGTTCAATTTAAGCTTCATTTTTTCAAAATCCAAGATCACTTTACCTTGTTGAAGCCATGGTTGACCTAAAATCACTTTTTCAGTCATCATATTATCTGGCCATTCTTCACAATCTATTTTCATATATTCTTCATTAACTTTTACTTCAATAGTCAGTGAAGACATGCTCTGTACTATTTGACCTTCCAATGTTTTGATTAGGGTTCTACTTTCTTTTCTTTTTATGTTAAATTTATTTACCAGGGCTGAACTAATCAGATTTACTTGTGCTCCAGAATCTATCAAAACCCTAATGTTTTCATTTTGAAAATCCATTATCATCACAAGGACATGTTCCTTTGGTTTGAGAGGAGATTCACACAGACAGACTTCCCTATGCTCATTGATTTTTCTTATTCTTTCCATAGCTTCCTGTTGAGCTTCTTTTCTAATGTCCTCCTCTTCTCTTTTCCTGTTTTGGGCTTGTTGCAACCTTCTCCATTCATCAACAATTAATGGACAATCATACCTCTTAACTCTACATCCACTTATGAAGTTTGGCATGATTTCTCCATCTATATTAGCTAGTTGAATGGCTCCATTGTTGCTTATCTGATGTATAATATATGGTCCATGTCCTTTTTTTTGGAACTTTTTCTGATGTTCCTTGACTGTGTAAGCCAATACTAGATCTCCTACCTGTAGATCTTTCTCTTTTATGTGAACATCATGATAAGCTTTTTGCCTTTTCTTGTCCACATATAAACTCATAATGGCTTGGAGTCTAGATGCCCCCAACTTTTCCAATTCCATTACTCTTTCTGATAGTTCATGTCCAGTCCAATTATAGTGACTTCCTACTTTTAATGTTGGAATAAGGAATTCCATAGGTAAAACTGCATTTTGACCATATACCAGATTGAATGGTGTATTCCCTATTGCAGTTTTATAAGCCACTCTATAAGCCCATAGGACATGATTAAGTTGTAGATCCCAATCATTCCTATTTGTGTTCACTAATTTTTGATAGTACAGTACAAAGTACTTTATTAGTACTTTCTGCTAGCCCATTGGCTTGTGGGTGATATGGGGCTGACTTTCTATGGCTAATTAGGAAATATTCAGTGATGTTTTCTATGATCTGGTTTACAAAATGAGTCCCCCTATCACTTACTAATTCAATTGGAAGTCCAAATCTCGTGATAATGTTTTCATATAGGAATCTGACAGTAGTATTAGCATCATTTCTCTTTGTGGCTTTGGCCTCAGCCCACTTTGTCAGGTAGTCTGTAGCGACTATGATGTATTCAGCATGGGATTGTTTTGCTGGAGGATGTAAAAGGTCCAATGAAATCCAATCCCCATTTGCTAAAGGCTCTAACTGAAATTAATGGAACCAATGGCATATCATTTCTTCTATTTGGCTGACTTACCCTTTGACAGACATCACACCTTTTTACATAGGTTCTTGCATCAGGAAATAGCGTTGGCCACCAAAAGCCAGAATATAAAATGAGTCTAGCAGTTCTATCACTTGAGAAGTGTCCTCCTTCCACTCCAGAGTGTTCCATTTCCAACATTTCTAGATATTTATCCTCAGGAACACAAATTCTTAGGTATCCATCCATTCCTCTCTTATACAATTGTTCCCCTATCAATTGATATTCCTTAGAGATTACTTGTAAATTCTTTGAATCTGTACCAGCTATCACCTGCTTTCCTTTCTCCTTCCTTCTCAATTCCTCAATGATATTTTCACTCCAATCTGGGTTTTTCTGGAACCAATATAGGGTTATGAATTCTGAATCTTGCAATGTTTGGCACTTCTTGCAATTGGCAATGTATTTTGATACATCTTGAAATTTATTAGGCCAATGTACCCCCATCCTATTGAGATTACTTAGGGTGACTACCCTAGAAGCATGAGTGAAAGGGTTCCAATGATGAGCTCTCCTTAGATATTCCTGTTGCTCCTCCTCAGGAGTGCAATATTCTAATATACATGTGTGGTTGAGATGGTACAAATGCCCAGCTAGTAACATGAAGTTCCTGCTTTGCAATACTAGGTGTGCATTATTCCCAATTGTTTTACAAGGTCCCAATGTTAATAATGGTACTAAAGTCATGGCCCACTCAGGAACACTTTCTACCTTAAAGAGATAAGTGTCTGGTAGATTGTCATCTAAAGGTGAACTGGGTTCTTCAGACTGGATTCGAGATAAATGATCTGCTCTCAAGTGTGTTTTCCCTTGTCTGACCACTACTTCAAACTCAAATTCCATTAGCAAAAGAAACCATCTGACTATTCTTCCTGTGTGACAAGGTTTATTTACCAAATATAACAGAGCTTGATGGTCTACAAAGAACTTAAACTTGTTGGCCAAAAGGTAATGTCTGTATTTTTTCACAGCAAATACCATGCCCAATCCCTCTCTTTCAGTGGTTGTGTAATTTTTTTCTGCTAGATTCAATTGTCTACTAGCATAGGCCACTGGAAAATTTAACTTGCTTCCTTCTATTGGTTGTGCTAACACACATCCCAAAGCATAATTGGAAGCATCCACATGGACATGAAAAATTTTGTCCCATTGAGGTGTTTTCAGAATTGGGGCTGTTACCAAACAAGTTTCTAGAGTTTCAAAAGCTTGGTCACACTCCTTGGTCCACTCAAACTTTGTAATTAGGGCATATAAGGGTTTGGCTATGTCAGCAAATTTGTGTACAAATTTCCTATAGTACCCACAATGACCCATGAAAGTTTGAAGTTCCTTTACACTTGTCGGTCTTGGAAGCTCTATTATGGCCTTTATTTTCTTCTCATCAGTTGAAATTCCATTCTTAGAGACTATATGACCCAGCATTCTTCCTTGTCTGACAAAGAATACACATTTTTCTGGATTTAAACATACTCTGTAAGTTCTGCATTTCTTGAATATATTTTCTAAATCCTGCAAGTGATCTTGTCTTTTTAATGAAAAAGTACAAAGATCATCCACATAGATTTCCATTACTTTTCTCAGGAACTCTTTGAAGATATGACACATCAACCTCTGAAAAGTTGCTGGAGCATTGGTTAACCCAAAGGGCATAACCCTAAAGGCATAGATTCCCCATTCTGTGGAGAAGGCAGTTTTATGTTGGTCTTCCAATGCTATAGGGACCTGGTTGTATCCTGAAAAACCATCTAAAAAACTATAAACCTCCTTCCCAGCAACTCTTTCTAGAAGATGATCTGTTATAGGCAGTGGATAGTTATCCCTTATAGTTGCTGCATTTACCTTTTTCAAGTTAATGCATACCCTAAGTTTCCCATTCTTTTTTGGTACCACAACTTTAGGAGATATCCATTCTGTATACTCAATTTCATAGATGAAATTGGCAGCTAATAGCTTGTCAATTTTTTCCTTTATCTTAGCAGAGTATTTATCATTAAATGTGTAATGTCTCTGTTTACTAGGTTTTGCTTCAGGTGTAATAGGAATCTTATGCTCACATATCTTAGGATCAATACTTTTCAAATCTTTGTAGCTATAAGCAAATACATCCCTATATTTTCTTGCCAAATTTCCTAGTGCTTCTTCTTCTTGGGTTGTCATGTCATCAGCCACTACAATGTGTCTTTCTTCTCCCTCTTCCTGAGTGATCATGATCTTTTTAGTTTCTTCCTCATTATCATAAGCCTCTCCTTTCTTCTTTTCCCTCTTAGGTTTCCTTCTAAGAAGTAGTCTATTTTCCAACTCATAAGTCTTGAAATTTTCTGGTACATCAAACTGTTGATCTTTGTTCACTTCTCTTGTCTTCTTCTCATTCTCCTGGTTTTCCTCTATTTCCTTGTCTTTATTTTTCTTGTACTTACCTGAGATTTTATCCTTAATAGCATCTTCAGCTTTTACTTCCTCCAAAAATTGTGTCTTTCCTTTTTCTAATATCATTTCTTCTTTCATGTCCTCTTCTGTTCTGGATACCTTTATCATTTGTATTCCAATGTGAAAAATATCATATCCTTCTTCATTTTGAAATTCCACTCCTACATATTCATCACTGGCTAGATCCATGGTAGCCAAGATTTGATTCCACCCATAGGGCTCAAATTCCTCATCCTTGAATTGTTGAGGTACATAATTCTCATCTTGTACCCTCCTTTCTTCCACACAATCCTCCCTTCTTAATCTCCTTTTCCTATTGGTCAGGTTTCTTATCATATTGCACTTCCATACTGATGATTCAGTTTCATCCTGGTCCTCTATTTCTGATTCCTCACTCAACTCTTGATTCTGATGAATTTTATACCATTCTTGAGGGGATATGTCACAGTAGTGCGCATTTCTTAGATTTACTTTAGTTATTCTTCCTTTGCTCTGCAGGTATAAGCAATCATTACCCCAATCTTGTACAATTTGCATTTGTCTCATGAATGGTCTGCCTAGGATAATTTCATATGAAGTAGATTGTGGGAACTCAACTATAGCAAAGGTATGTTCTATCTCTATCCCACATATGTCCACAATCACTTTTTCCCATATTCCTAGGGGTTTTTCTATATGTCCATCGGCAAGTTGCAATCTCATTTTTGTGGGTAATAATTCATTTTTTCCCCATTTTTCCCAAGTTTGTTTAGTCATGATGGCCACTCCTGATCCACTATCCAAAATGGCTTTGGCCTGGTTTTTACCAAATTGTATTTTTAAAGTTGATTTTCCCTCTTCTCCCTCATAATATCCTCCTATCTTATCAATGGGAATATACCATAACTCCTCCATTTCCTGTAGCTGTGGGTGAAGATTTTCTGGTGTTGTCTCCCATTTTTTCACTTGGTTCTGTAGGTGAGGATTTTGTTTCATTAACTCCTCCCATGTGGTGTGATACAGAATTGTGCATCTTTTGTCTACATTCACTTGGAGTGTTACTTGTGGATTTTCTTCCTTGATACTCTTTCCCCTTGTTTTTGTTGTCTCAGATTCCTCCATTGTTTTTTGAGAATTGTCTTCTTCCCCCATTTTGAGTTGTACTTCCTGAATGATCTGTTTACACTTCTGCATTCTTTCATGTTCTAAATCTGGCATAGGATAAGCCATTCTATGATCAGTAGGGCTTGTTCCCTCTTGAATTCTTCCTTTGTATGCTTTTATCAGAGTGTCTAGACTTTTTTATTTTCCTATTTCCAACTGGGTCTGTGTCTTTTGAGGAGAAGTACTGTTTGATTGTTCCCTATTTTCTTCTTCACTATTTTTACCCATTTTCTGTTTCCTTTCCCATTTCCCTTTTTGTCTATTTTTCTTTACCTTTGAGATTGATCCTTCATTTTGTTCCCTAGTTGTTCTTTGTTGTTTTGTTTGTGACCTTGTTACAGCATTTACATCCACTAGATCAATGTCACTCAACTCTTCCTGTTCCATGATACTGACTGCTTTGAGTGGTATGTTATTAGGTGTGTTTTGTTGTTTTTGAGGATTTTTTGGGCAATCCTTTATCAAATGCTCCCTGCCACAGTCCTTGCAATATGCTCCTTCTATTCTTAATGTAGGAGGTTGTGGACAGACTCTAATAAAATGATCTCCCCCACACCTATAACAAGTTATCTTTGGTCCTCCTTTGAATTGAGGTTTTTGATTGGACATGTAATTATTTGTTATATACATGAAAGTGGCAGTGTCCATCTCAATTCTTCCATTTCCCAAGTCTAAAGCTTGTAATTCTGGCTCTCTTGATTCATAACCTTCCCATTCTTCTTGATATCCCTCATTCCATTGATAATCTTCTTTGTATGGTGACTTTGTTCTTGAGTTTCCCTCCTCTACTGGTGTGTATTTGATTGGCACTACATTTGTTGGTATAGGAGGTTGTTGTCCCAGCACAGGTCTTGGTTGCTCACTATACACTGATTCTCTTTGGCTCCCATAGTCTCTCTCCTTTATGGGTTGTTTATTATAGAAGCATTCCTCCCTGGTATGGTTGGTCCATTTCCTCTCTAGTGTACAATATTTGAGTGTCTTTCTATCTTGCAAATGTGGAGGTTTTTGATATGGGCAATGTTGTACCAGATGACTTTCTCCACAATTGTAGCATTTTTTATTTGTGTTTATCCTGGAGTTTATCAAATTAGTTTTAGTGCTTACCTCTAGAGCTTTAGCAATGGCCTGAGCCAACTCTTCTGCTAGAGGAATTTTGTCTTCATATGATCTGGGTTGATCAAATGCTAACAAATCTTGGCCTCTGTTATCCTCCAAATCTATTGCTTCTTTTACACAAGCTCCTAGATCAGGGCATCTCCCGTAGTATACTAGGGTTCTTAACTGAGCACTTCTCAACCCTTCTATGAATAGGGATACTTGTCTAGCCATGGAAGGTACTTCCTCTTTAGGGCATCTGTCTATGTATTGTTTAAATCTCCTAGCTGCCTCTCTGACATTTTCATCTTTTTGTTGTTTAAAACTGTGTATTAGAGTGGTTGTGCTATGTTTTATCCCAGTCTTTGAGAATTCTCCAATAAAGGCTTCTAGGAAGGTTTCAATATCTAGGTACATTTCTTTTCTCAAAGGGATGAACCATGATAATGCTGGTCCAGTTAGGGTTAGACGAAATGCCTCAAATTGAACTTTATGTAATCTTCCACCTCCTCAGCTCTAATTAACTGCCTAAACTCTGCAGCATGAGCATGGGGATCTGAATACCCTTCATATTGATTTTTCATACATTTGGCTACTTGATATGGTCTAAGCATTCTACCCTGAGGTTGCCAATGATGTCTTCTTCTAAGTGAAAATTCATTATATCCTTCTGGTTCCTTGTCAAAGGGATTTGGGGAAACATGTGTCCTCCTCCCATGTAGTTGCTCAGTAGTAGTGCAGTTTTCATTTGGTCTAGGTAAATCTCGTTGTCCCATGTTATGTTCCCAGGGTCCTTTGTGAGCACATTGCCCTAAGTCATTTGAATTTTCTGGGTCTTGGGAGAAGATGTACACACACCCTTGCCTATCCTCATACCTACCATCCTTGAATTGGGCTACAGGTGTTATGTTTAGGGGAGCTTCTAAATTTCTCAATCTAATGAGAAACTCATGCATTCCATCTTGATATACATAGGTGCCAAACCTATTTGTGTACATGTACTTGATGATATTTCTGTAATCCCCAGTTTCAATGGGCTCATTTGTTTCATTTAAATTTTCCATGTTGTTTTCTTGCCCTAAATTTCTTTCTTGCCCTTCCCCTACTACTGACTCTATCTCCTTCCTTCCTAGGTCTTGACTAGTAAGTGAATTTAGTTTGTTCCCAGACCTAAGGATCATTCAGCTAATTTTGTGTTCAAACTAGTGAATTTTCACCAATTTCTATTGAAAATCGTGTTTCTCACAATTTTCTAACTAGGGTAGTATTTTTCCACGATTTTGTGTCAAAAATTGTGTTTTTCACGATTTTGTGTTCCAACCAGTGATTTTTACCAATTTCAGTTGAAAATCGTGTTTCCCATTATTTTCTACCTAGGATAGTGTTTTTCACGATTTTGTGCTCAAAATCGTGGTTTTCACGATTTTGTGCTCAAAATCGTGTTTTTCACGATTTTGTATTCAAAATCGTGTTTTTCATGATTTTCTAACTAGGGTAGTGTTTTTCACGATTTTGTGCTCAAAATCGCATTTTTCACGATTTTGTGTTCAAAATCGTGTTTTTCACGACTCTGTGCTCAAAATTGTGTTTTTCACGATTTTGTGTTCAAAATCGTGTTTTTCACGATTTTCTAACTACGGTAGTGTTTTTCACGATTTTGTGCTCAAAATCGTGTTTTTCACGATTTTGTGTTCAAAATCGTGTTTTTCACGACTCTGTGCTCAAAATCGTGTTTTTCACGATTTTGTGTTCAAAATCGTGTTTTTCACGATTTTGTGCTCAAAATCGTGTTTTTCACGATTTTCTAACTAGGGTAGTGTTTTTCCACGATTTTGTGACTAAAATCGTGTTTTTCACGATTCTGCGCTCAGAATCGTGTTTTTCACGATTTTGTGTTCAAAATCGTGTTTTTCATGATTTTCTAACTAGGGTAGTGTTTTTCCACGATTTTGTGACTAAAATCGTGTTTTTCACGATTCTGCGCTCAGAATCGTGTTTTTTCATGATTTTGTGCTCAAAATCGTGTTTTTCACGATTTTGTGCTCAAAATCGTGGTTTTCACGATTTTGTGCTCAAAATCGTGTTTTTCACGATTTTCTAACTAGGGTAGTGTTTTTCCACGATTTTGTGACTAAAATCGTGTTTTTCACGATTCTGCGCTCATAATCGTGTTTTTCATTATTTTGTGCTCAAAATCGTGTTTTTCACGATTTTTTGCTCAAAATCGTGGTTTTCACGATTTTGTGCTCAAAATCGTGTTTTTCACGATTTTGTGTTCAAAATCGTGTTTTTCACGATTTTCTAACTAGGGTAGTGTTTTTCCACAATTTTGTGACTAAAATCGTGGTTTTCACGATTCTGCGCTCAGAATCGTGTTTTTTCACGATTTTGTGCTCAAAATCGTGTTTTTCACGATTTTGTGCTCAAAATCGTGGTTTTCACGATTTTGTGCTCAAAATCGTGTTTTTCACGATTTTCTAACTAGGGTAGTGTTTTTCACGATTTTGTGCTCAAAATCGTGTTTTTCATAATTTTGTGTTCAAAATCATGTTTTTCACGACTCTGTGCTCAAAATCGTGTTTTTCACGATTTTGTGTTCAAAATCGTGTTTTTCACGATTTTGTGCTCAAAATCATGTTTTTCACGATTTTGTGCTCAAAATCGTGTTTTTCACGATTTTGTGCTCAAAATCGTATTTTTCACGACTCTGTGCTCAAAATCGTGTTTTTCACGATTTTGTGTTCAAAATCGTGTTTTTCACGATTTTGTTCCCAGACCATCGTGATTGCTCACAATTGTAAATAACACGATTTTTTGATGAAAATCGTGTTCTGGGAATCGCGATGTTGTTCTTGGTGCTCAAAATCGCGATTTTGTGTTGACTTCATAATCGCGATTTTGAATAATTTTTTGAAGTTTTTCAAGTTTTGATTTTCTGATTTCTTTTTCTTTTAATAGAATCGCCTTATTGAATTTTTAACATGCAATGGAAGAGATTTATTAAAAAATACTTTTTTCCTATTGAAAACTCAAAAAAAACAGAAGATCGCGATTCCGTGATTTTTAGTTATTTCCTATTTTTTGTGTTATAATATCACTCAAATACAAAAATATACACTCAAAATGATGTTAAGACCCTTTACCTTGCTTGCCTGGTTGAAATTTTCTCCAAAAATTGCTGGTTGCAGAAGGTCGCGATTTTGTTCGATTTTGCTCACTCTCTCTCTCCCTCACTCTCACTCAAATGAATTTTTCTTTGAAATCCAGGTTTTTATAGTGTCCAGAAAATCGAGATTTTGTGTGATTTTCACAATTCTTCACTCTTCCACTTGTCCAATCTTTACTTACCCACTCTGGATGACATCTTTTGCAATTTTCTTTTCTCAAAGTACCCAAATATGCTAGAAATTCCAAAAATTTTCCCTTACAAAAAATCACGATTTTGTGCAGAAAATCGTGTTTTTTCTGTAGATCTTATCTTGTGCAAATTTGAGTATTCTTTCTTCTTGTTCTCTTTCAATACCTTCTCTACTTTGTAACTCCCCAAACTCCTGTACTTTTGCACCAAAACCACAACCTTACTCAGAAAATCGCGATTTTGTGCAGAAAATCGTGTTTTTTCTAAACTTCTGATTTTATGAAAATTTGAATATTCTATACTCTTATTCCCTTTCAGTATCCTTTACCAACTCCAGTTCCACAATCACCTGTAATTTTACTTCACACTCACAAACATTAATCAGAAAATCGCGATGTTGTACAGAAATTCGTGTTTTTCAAATCTGCTAATTTTTGACAAATTTTTTGCTTTTTTCTCACTTGGTCCCTATTACTCTTTTCCACAAAGCTCCAATGCAACTTCCTAAGCAGAAAAGAAATTTGTTTGATTGTTTTTGATGAATTTTATGAATTTTTTTGGTATTTTGCCCTAAAATAAAGGTGAACACTTTACTTAGGGTTTCTTGTTTGGTGATCTACTGATCCTATGTTTCTTGATTGGTTATGACTTCTTATGACTTTGGCTATCCCAAAAGTTCATGAGAAAAATTTTCCAAAGAAAATGTGCTATGGAATGCAAGTAATTTTTGCAAAGATACACTCAATCACATATTTCTTTTCAAAATGCAGATCAACTCAAGATTTATGCTCAGATTTGGTTAACAAATGAATCTTTTCTACTTGCATCTAGCTACTTTAACTGACTCTTCCTTAGTGCAACCATGTTATCTTTCCAAGATCAACAATATTGCCTAGTACTTGGTCAAAAAGAACTCTAAAAATGCAAGAATAGACACATGTTACCTCATCTTCAGCTTTCTTGGCTTAAATCTTCCACACACCTGCACTTTTACTTCAACAATGTAATGAGCAACTATCAATTTACAAAAATTTCAGCATATCCAATTCTAAAAGATGATCTATTGCTTTCTTTTCCCAAAAGACAAACAGAAGACATCTACCTTTTCATGTTCACATTTCTTGATTAAAGAGTGTTACCTTTTCCTTGTGTTTGTTACCATCATCAATAGAAGATCCAGCAAGGTCCAACTTCAATGAAGCTTTTGAATTACTCCTCGGCAACGGCGCCAAAAAATGTTTGTTATTGATCTTTGGAGTTGTCCTCTCCAATCATTTAGCATAAAGAATCAACAAGACATCTTTATTTTGTCAATCCTGGAAGTATTCTTGAGACCACAGCCCCTTCAAGATGATAGAATCCAAGAAATAAGAGAATAATGGCTGGAATTCTGAGAATAGTGAAGATGAAGAGGAATTTCTAGGGTTTTGATTATCTTGAACAAATCTCCACCATTTTCTACAATCTTGGTGTCTATTGCATGCTATTTTATCAGCAGAACACAACTATGAAGTCAAAATCAGAAAATATCACATGTATCACACAGACGAGACAATCGCAATTCTATGGAAACAGATGATTTTCAGCTCCAGCACCATTCTACATCAACTTATCACTCAACACAACAGTATTCAGCTCTCTTCATACACATTCTACAGATTTACACAATAGAAGATCACAAATCTCCATGGATACACAAGAACTAGACTCACAAATCAAAAAAACCACACAAAAGAGGAGAAACACGATTTTCAGCAGAAAACTCCTTCTCTATTCACTTGGATAGCATGTACACAAATGATTAACCAACCCCCTCATAATAGAGGAAATTAGCTTATATACATTTTCAAGTGTCCCTTTTCACACTTGAATTTTGGTCCTTTCCTCTATTATTCTAAAAATATGCTATCTAGGAGTTTCCAAAAATTCTAGAAAAAATACATAAGATTCTATCCTACATAAGGAAGACTCTTCCTTATTTTTACAACAATTGTATAAATATTTTTACAAATTTCTATCATTTTGCAATTATTTCTCTTGAAAAAGACTTTCAAAAATGCATCTTCCAACATCCTCTCTAATAGATGCTCAGTGATAGGAAGCCGATAACTATCTCTAAGAGTGGCTGCATTAACCTTCTTCAAGTTAATGCATACATGTAATTTGCCATTCTTTTTGTGCACCAGTACAATGGGGGACACCCATTTAGTGTGCTCAATTTCATAGATAAATCCAGCTTCTACCAAGCGATCTATCTCTTCTTTGATCTTGGCTGCATAGTTATCATTGTATGTGTATGGCTTTTGTTTAGAGGGTCTGGCCTCTACAGACATGGGGATCGTATGTGAGCATATGTCAGGGTCTACACCTTTCAGGTCCTTGTAACTCCATGCAAACATGTCTCTATATTCTCGTAGTAAGGCTATCAATTTCTGCTCCTCATCTTCACTTAAGTCATGTCCTATGTATGTGCATCTCTGCTCTCCTTCTTCTATGGCTACCACTATTTTCTTGGTGGTTTCTTTGTTATCATATGCCTCTCTTGCTTGTGCATCGCATTTTGGCATTCTTATCATGACTCTCCTATCTTCTACTTCATACTTCTTAAAGTTTTCTAGGACCTCAAACAAGGATTCTTCCTCCTCTGGTGTGGCTTCTTTCTTCTTCCTTTTATTTCCTTCACTCTTGGTGGTCACTTGTGTAGTTAATCTCACCTCATTTGTAATTTCTTCATATCTCTGAGGGTGAGCTTCTACTTCATAAAAATATTCCTCATCTAATGCAAAAGGATGATCCATGATGATTGACTCTAAATCAGAGTCACTTGCATCCTCGAATGCATCAGTGCTAGGTTCACATTCTTCCAGAACCGAATCTCCCATGATTGGCTCTATTGTGAAGACTGAGATATCATAGCCATCCTCGTCACAATGGGGTGTCCACTGCTCTTCATTGATGGTTGCATCCATAGTTGCTAAAATTTTTGCCTAGCCGTGAGGTTCAAATTCTTCGTCAGGAAAGACTACAGGCGCATAGGCTGGATCTTGAATTGATCTATGGGTTTCCTTCGCACCTATCTCTCTGGTTTTTTCTCTCTTCTCTTCTTCTACTGCTACTTTACACATCCACAGGTGAGTGTCTTCATGCATCCATGAGGATCCTGATCCTATGGAATGCACTGACTATGTACCATCTTTAGCTCTATGGACGGGATTCCATTGAATAGGGAGCACATCTCTATGAGAGAAATCTTTGAGATTCACCCAAGTGTTTCAAATACAAAGAATTGATCCCCCAATCTTGTACCACTTGCAACTGCCTCAAGAAGGGTCTTCCCAGAATCATCTCATAGGCTTGATTTTTGCTAAAGTCACAAATAGCAAATGTGTGCTCAAACTCCACACCACAAGTAGTAAGAGTTATCCCTTCTAGTAGCCCTAAGGGTCTTTCTATGTGATCGTCAGCCATTTGTAACTTCATTTTTGTTGGCCTGAGTGCTGGCTTGCCCCAACGATTCCATAAGGAAGTGGTAGCAATTGTGACACCTGCACTTGAGTCCAAAATGACCTTGGTTGTGTAACCCTGATGAGTGATAGGGAGATAGGTGTTTCCTTCTTCTCCTTCACTCATGTCTCCTATCTTGTCCAAAGGTATTTCCGGTACTGTTCTATGAGATCCTACCTGGGAACGAGGTTTTGACATGTCTGGCACTTGCTTGGCTACATGTTTCCACAATTCAGGCTTGACCTTGAGTAGCTCTTCTAAAGTGAGATTGCACTGCACTTTAGTATTCTTTACTACCTCTGTGTTCCTAGGTATGATTGAGTCTTCGTTTCTTATCATGACAATCGGTGCTCTCATACAAGTGGACTTTGCTTCCCACGGGCCTGTGAAATGGGGTAGTTCCTGTAAAGAATTAGACTCGAAGTCCAATCTCTCTTGAGATTGGGCACTCTCCTGCTCTCCATAAATGGAAGGAAGATCTTGTGGGAATTGATCGTGTGTGTCATCCACAAGGTTGATGGGAGGAGGAACTTCACTTTCTTTAGCCCATTTCTCTTCTTGAATCTCTCGCAAGAATTCTGGTGAGTATCGATTCATAGAAGAAGAGTTGTCTGGTTCAGTGGAGTTAGGCACATAAGCTTCCTTGGGAGGAATGCTTATTCTATCACTTGCCCTCTCCTTAGCTTGGGAGTCGACTCCTTTTCTAGACTTTGCAATTATCGACTCCAATCTGTCTAACAAACCATCAAAATGCAATGGTGTTCTAGTGGAGCTAGAGCAATTGAAAAGGCGATTGGCCTCAAACATGGCTTGAGCCAATTCCACCATCTTGGCACACGATTTGGTTTGCTCAAGATCTATGTCAGCTCTAGGGTAACATCTTTCATGATCCGTTACATTTGGCCCTGCCTGGATTCTAGCCTGATATGCTCTAAGCATCATGTCTATGTCCTCAGGAGTGGGATCTGCGAAGATTGATCCTACTCGGGGTGGTGGGTGGGTTACGTGTGGTGGATTAGAGGATGGAGGAATGGAAGGTGATGGGGATGGTAGTGGAGGTGATGTGTGAGAGTGCATTTGAGATGTGATTTCTATGATCTTGGCTTTGGTCTCTCGTAGACTTTCCTCGAGTTCGCTCATCTTTCTTGCCCTTTGCCTTTTCATACGTTCACGGCTATCTCTCCAAGCTCTTGTTCTCTTCTTATTCAGGCGCTTGGTCTTGCTAACCTCCGCATTCTTTTCTTGGCCTAAGTCTTGGTTTTGCTTAAGTGCCTGAGCTCTCGTGATGACTTGTACCGGGGCCGTGGAGATCACACTTCCCATGGAGTCTACCACTAGCCCAATGACATTGATAGGAGTGATTTTTGGCATATTGGCGGGGTTCTTGGGGCACTCTCGTAGCAAATGCTCCTTCCCACAATCCGGACAAAAGCCTTGAATTGTCACGGATTGGGTTTCTGTAGGTGCAGGTAGAGGGCAATCACGAATGAGGTGATCTCCCTGACATCGGAAGCATGGTCCTCTAGGAAATGGAGGTCTTATCTACCTAGGTTGAGGTCTAGAGTTGGGGTTTGTGTACATGACATTTGCATATTCTGGCTCCCAACTAGACTCACTCGGTTCTTCATAATAGTATGACTCATGATGCTCGGGTGATTGCATGTAGTAAGCCTGTGGGCTATCAATATGGGTGGAGTCAAAACTATGATCACTTGGGTCACTTTCTGAAAGCGATGATGTCACTGGTACTAAAGCTCTATTTAAATTTTCTTCTGCAGCTGCATACTTCACTGGAATCACATTGGTGGGGGCAGGGGGTTGCTTCGCTAGGACTGGTTGTGGTCTTTGTTGCCCTTGATAGGGTGGTTGATAGGTTTGTTGGGGCCTAGCATACTATTGTTGTGGGTACTGATTAGGGTACTTTCCTTGTTGTGGATATGGCTAAGGATAATTTTGTCTAACAGCTTGTTTGTTATATGGGCAGTCTTGTGTTGTGTGATTGGTGTACCTCCTTTCTATGGTGCAGTACTATTTGTTGGGATTAACTTGGGGTTGAGCCATGATAGGGCACACATTAGCCATATGGTCTCCTCCACAAGTGTAGCATCGTTTTCCTAGGGCAAATCTAGGAATTTGCTTGCTAGAGACACCTAATTTCTGAGCTACCTTTTCTGTTAGATCCTCAATTGATGTGGATTGTGAGGAAATGAGGCTACTAGAACTATTTGAATCTTTATAGATCTTTGAGAGCTCTAATTCCTCCCCTAGATTATCCTCAATGTCTATGCACATGCGTACACATTCTTCTATGGATCTAGGGTCCTTTAAGTACACATATGATCTCAGTTTGCTGCTTAAAAATCCGTCTAGAAATAAGGCCACTTGTTTGGCCGGAGTGGGTAACTCTGGAGCAGGGCACCTCTCTAGGTATTGCCTAAACCTTCTTCCTGCGAGCCTCACTGTCTCTTGAGGTGCTTGCTTAAAGTTGTATATCAGGGAGGATGTGTCATGCCTAATACCACTCTTGGAAAACTCGGTGATAAATGCTTCAAGCAGTTGATCTATACTTCTGTACTGATTTTGGTGAAGTGGTTGAAACCAAGTCAATGCAGTGTTCTTGAGTGTTATGCCAAAAGCATTGTATTGAGTGAGCAAGTCTTCCACTTGTTCGGCTCTCAAAACTTGCTTAAACTCTGCTACATGGTCATATGGGTCTCCTGTGCCATCGAAGCAATTCTTCATGGACTTAACCAATTGTGTAGGCCGCAAGGTTCTAGCATGTTCTCTAGGTCTTGGTAAAGGGAATTCGTCTACATTTCTTAGATTCCTTGGGTCCCTCTGTCTTTCCCTCTCCACTCTATCAGTCTCTGTCCTCGTTCTTTCTCTTCCAAGTGGATTGGCAAAGCTCACCTCAGGTCTATCTCTACTCCTCTCTCTTTGAGTTCCATGAGCCTGAGATGTTCCAGCTCCTTGGTGACCATAAGACACAGTGGATCGAGGTTGGGAAAAAACAAATTCTCCCTTCCAAGTGTATGTGTGTCTTCCATGCTCTGAGACCACAAAGATCCTCTCAGAAGCATCATCTAAGTACGTCACTTTTCCTGGGATATTAAGATCTTTGAATTCATAGATGGTAAGTGCTCCTACTTCAGTAGGCTTCTCAGGTTTATACCTCCAAAAAAGCCTCATCCGTTTCTCTTTTCAAGATCAAATCTATGCTCCTATTATCCTGGGGAACCAACTCTGGAGTGATTATTCTTGTCAGAACCAACTTGCCACCGAGGGTTTTTGGTTCTTTTCCTAAGTTCCCTGACCACATATATTGTTCCTTCTTTGTCTATGTAAGAGCCATTTTCAAACTTGACGAGAGGGTGTTCGAATCCAATGGGCTGATCCGGGTTTTTAATTAACACAACAGATCTTCGTAGACCATCCTCATAGATGTGTGCACCTAAGCGGTTGGTCCTAATGTACTCCAATTGAGTTTTGTAGGGCCCTTCAGGTCTTTCTAGGTATGCCACTCCTGAGCTACCTACAGGTCTTCCCATGTTATAAGACATCTCAAAGTCACTAGTTTCTGAGTCTAAGGCGTAGGGGTAATCACTCAACTGCTGGGCCCAAGATCTGGCTGTATGGTTGACACTAGCCTCGGACGATCTAATACTTTGACGGTCTCTCCCTAAGTGTCTTCCCGATCTAAGGTTCATATGCCCTTTGTACGTTTCTGATTCTTTGAAACCAATCACTTGTTCCTTTTGAGTTTCTTTGTATGTGTTTTCTTGTCTTTAATTAAGTGTCGTGAGGAGCACTTATGCAAGAGAACAAAGGATTACGACCACCACATGCTTGAGAGATGACTCTCCTCTCAACCAAATGCCTCTATATATAGCTCTCTCCAGGGGACTACCTTCTTGGGCAAGTGAATGCTAATCATCCAAGTGTCAGCCATGTAACTACATGTGCGCCAAGTGTCCCAGTTAACTCGAGTTAACCAAAGTGGATGCTTCTAGAAGGCTCTAGAGATCTTTGGGCAAAACACTCTCCCCATGTTCCCCATGGGGATTGAACCCAAGACCTCTTCCTTCACATCCTTGAGACTTAACCACTAAGCTAAGTGGTTCACTTGTTCACAAGAGCACAAGACCTCCTAGTAAGTCTAAACTCGAGATCTTTGGTCATATACACGGATGACCAAACGGTGTCCGATTTCAGATCTGTCTGAACCGGCCAGACCCTTGGATCATAGACTTACTTTATTACATTCTTCCCCCCTTGGAAAATATTTTCGTCCTCGAAAATAGAGCTATAGATACTGTAGGCAACCCCCGAGCCTCATGTTCTAAAACTTGAAGAACATGGTCATGTTCTAGAACTGGAAGAACATGTCTCATCTCTGTGGTGGCATCCCTGCCCAAATGATTCATAACACTATCCGGGTTTGCACTTTGATGAACGGGACAAAGTACAAACTAGTGAAGAATAATAAGGGTGGATCTAATGACATCCCTAGCTAATTCACAGTTTCTAGATGTGCGATCTAGGCACAAACATGTGAATTAGGTGGATTCAACTTACTAGTCCATTTCTAGGCATAACTGGTGCATGGACTTAGTAATGAAGGTGGGATTCTTATCCCTTGCAAGACTTTAAGAATTCTTGATTCACTTGAATTTGTTTTGGAGAACTTGAAGTTTGGTTGTCCCATACATCTAACTTTAGATGTTTGTACAATGGTTTACTTTGATCCAACAGTTACTTGATTTTTTCACCCGATTAGAGGACTACTTTGTCCCAATGAGTTGAAAAAATCCTATGTAAACTGTAAGACAAAGTTTACCATTTCGATGGAATCAACCATACTAACTTCACCAATTCAAATTCAAAAATGAAAATTTGTCCAACTTAGGACACTTTTCTCAAAGACTTTTAACTGAAAGTTCTTGGGAATTGTCAATCTGATGAGCAATTCCTAACTTCCCTATTCTAGAGTATACTGGACTCCAGGAAATCATTTATGCTATAACTTGAAGCAAACTCAAATGAATAAGTCCACTTAGACTTATCACCTTTTGAAGATTGAAAAGGTTCTTGTACATAACATCTATCTAGGATGTTCAAGTTAGTTATTTTATTCTAACCGGCTAACCCTGGTCTTTTGCAAAAGGAATCAGATACTATATCTGAGTCAATTTCAAAAGATTTGGAAAGCGGAAAGAAATAACTAAGACTCTGTACAACCAATTCAAACTTCGAATATACATAAACTTGCTATGAGTCAAAGACTAGATGACTCAGGACTTTTTACTTTTCAAAGATCTATTTCAACAAGATATTGAAGCATTGTATTTATCTTTAAGAGAAATAAGCTGGATTCTCAAAAAGATACAAAGAAAACCAAAAACATCATCCAACCACAAGATACTAGTGTGGTAACCAACATCAGTGTGTCGACCCACTGAGGTTATGTTGATGAGTTTTGTATTCAAATAATGCTTCACTTGAGACTAAGTTCAAGTCATATTCAATCTTTTTGACTCCTAATCGTGAATGCAATTCTTGTGCATTTCTTTGAGTCAAAAGAGTGAATTTTTCAAGTTACACTAGGAACTTGATGCTTAGTCAATTAAATCTTTAGTTGAAAAGATCAACTCGAAATCAAAGTCCAACTTCTTTCAGACATTTATCAAATATTTCTGATCAATAATACTTAAGCTTGAAGTGTTCTAAGAAGATTTTGGAAGTTACTTACTTCATATCTTCAGTTTCCTTGATCTTGAAGTCGTCTTGAAGTATCTTGAGATTCTTCTTAAATTTAAACTCCCTTCTTTGAAGTTTTAATTCCCTTGAAGATCAAACCTAACTTCAAGATCCAAACGAAGACTCAAAGATAATCATCAACTCACGGTCCGATGTCCCATACCATCTTTCCTACATCAATTTGAGTATAAAATCTGGTGTCCCATACCACCCTATTTTATACTCACTTTGACGTGTGAGTGAAATTTATCCTAAAAGTCTACAACATCTCTTGATAGAGAACCTTCTAACTTTAATTCTTTGACAAGAACTTCACAGTTTTAGGCACTATCTCTATCTTAATATTCTAGGTTTTAATCCCTTGACATGATCGTTTCATGATCTTGTGCTTAACCTTGGGAACTTGAAAACCTTTAATAGAATATCTCCAATTTTTTTTGCTAGGGTTTTCAAATGAAAACCAATCAGAATTCCAAGTACTTGAATTTTCTCGAGTTCAAATTCAATTGGTTTATCCTTGACCAATTTCGTAGTGACAAGAGCTTTTAGCTTCTTGTCTTTAGATTCCTTTCTACTAATGCTTTTAGGTACCTATCCTGGCCAGGAATTTTATAGGAATATCTCTACTGCATAAGTATGAGCATCCGCTCATGCTTTCTGGATTTGTACCAAAATTCCCTTTAAGGATAGGCAAACACTTATGTTTTACCTTCCACAGACTTAAGTACCGTCTTCACGATTTGCAGACTACATACTTGGAATTACTTCACTCTGTTCAGACTTGGAACAGCTTACTTTTTCACAATTTTCCATTCGATAAATGGAACTTGAGTGAATCATTCCTAAAGAAAAATTTTATTGCCAATACTTGGGCAATCTACAGGGTAGTTCCAATCGCTTACTTATTGTTTAAAGAGTATGAAGAATTTCATTCTCAATACTTGAAAGAATGCCATTTCTTCAAAGACTTGAGATTCCTTCAAAGGAATAACTTGAGCAAATGATTCATCTTGGAATCTTTTACAATATTAAAAGAACATTTGAAAGAAATTCTTTCAAATAATATCCAAAAAATTTACTGATTCAATTGTATTCATTTCCTGAGTATCAAACTAGAGACAAAATATCACATTTTGGATATGGTTTCCCATGCCACTATGAAAGTTTAAGTTGAACTTTCATTTATGTGATATCGACTTCTATTCTTGAGTTTGATACAAAACTCATTATTATTGGTCAATCTTCAGATGTTACTAGAGTCCTTTAAACATATTTCACCAATCAAAATTATGTTTAAAGTCCAAGCATCTATTGATGATTGATCCAATAGTAATGTTACTGTGAACACAACTTTGAACTTTATAACTTGTTTAGGAGAAGTTCATGGATTGAAAATCCATTTCTTGGAACTTTCTATTCCTAAATGAAAAGTTCACACTTGCTTCAAGTCCTTAGGGACTTATATTATTTTCCTGAAGATTGCTTAGCTAGTTGCATCATTTACTAGAGATGCAACTATAGAACCTAACATCCTTTTATTGACGTCAAGGATCAATTGATGTTGAGGTTTAACCTTTGATTTCCATCACCCCTTGGGATGAAATCAAATAAAAAATTTATAAAATCTTGGTACCTTTATATCTTGGCAAAACATTTATATCCTAAAGAGGTTTTGCCTTCATCATTCCTTGGACCTATCATATAATATGAATTTATGTGTATTTTGGGAAGAGTTCATGAATCAATTAAGATCCTCTACTTGGAACATCTACCTTCCCAACAATAAATTCATCTTAAACATGGTAGGAGAATGATCTCACATGAAATAGAAGGCTTGACTATTTCATATCTCAATTCCAAAAACTTACTTACTAAGGTTTCATCATGAGATACAAATCTTGAAACCACAAAGAAACTTCTTTAAACTTTCGAAATCTTCTAAATAGAAGAGTACTCAAGGAACTTGGAAATATAGTTGACGTTCTCATCCAACCTTGGGATGCTTGAGAAGTTACATAAAGTATGTAACTAATCAAGTAAAGCTTATCCGCATTACTTTCTAAGTACATCCGGGACTTAGAGTCATCATACATCACAAAAGAGTTTGCAGTAATTAAATTTTCTTGGTCATCAAGAAAATTTATTACTTAACTTTCTCTTAGTGCTTACTTATACCTAGCAAGACATCTATCATACTTAATTATCATTAAGTATTTGTCTTTGATAGCGGAGTATCAACTTGGGAAGAAATCGACTAATTACTTGAGTTGCAAACTAGAACTAGTATGTCTTTGCAACTAACTAGTCCTTGGTCTTCCCTAATGTCAAACTGCGAGCTTTATAAAGTAAGCTAAATACTAAGAGAGTACATTCTCATATCTACTTGCAAACAGCATTCCATTCTATCATGCAAATGCATGTATCTACATGCAAAAGCATATGCTCACATGCGTATGCATGCATGTTCTTTGCATGCCGAAAATAATACAACAATCATGCATGAGCTTGATGCATGATTTTTTCCTTGTACTAAGAATGTATATCATGCAATCCTGATGCATGAATATCCTTTCCTTTGTCCTAATGCACTATGATATAAAAACATACCCTTGAGGTGCAATAGAAAACTTTACTCAATGGAAAGGAAATATGTATTTAAACTACCAAAATACATTCTTTGATGCACAAGGATCTTTTTGAAATCAAGTCTTTTCTTAATGCAAACTAATGCTTGGAATGAGAAATGGATTAATTCATTATTCTAATCTAGACTTAATCAATTGAAATCTTGGCTATTTCAATGTGCATCTAGGATTAAGTGTAGAATAATGAAAACAAAATAAATCAAGCATTAAGGCCAAGCAAAAACTGGAAAATACTTAGCTCCACATAGAGCTACATCCTTCCCTTGATCCTTTGGAAGAGTGATTCTCTCAAGACTTTGGTCCGAATTCAAAGTTGGTTTAACTTTGATCACCAAAGGCCTCCAGATCTTTACTCCACAACTCCACTTCCATCAAACTTTAATTGTCCTTGCTAGTTTCTTTGGCTTAAAGAAGATTGCTCCCAAGACTCAATAGATTTGGAGTTTCGGGCAACAGTTGCTTGAATCTTCTTATAATCTGTATCCTTGATACTCCCGATCTTCGGGATCTCCCAAGCTTGCCGCCTGGGTTCGAATCCCGTGGGCTAGACTCGCGCGAACGGCTGCAGCTTCGTCGATAGGAAAGCATCCTCTGAACGGGGTGACGAGGGTTCGATCCCGCGGTCTGAGCAGTGTGAGGACCTGCGCTTTTGTTCCCTCCTTTTTATTCTGCGCCAAAAATATATACAAAGTTTGCCCGTTCGGAACAAAAATATTGAACGCTTGTGTACTTCGTGGATAGGCGATCGATCTCCAAAGCTTAGGACGGAGGTTCGAGTCCCATGGGACTTATGGTAGAGATGATGAACCTTTTTGTGTTCCTGGTGGGGAGCTTTTATCGAATAAAACAATGTGGTCTAGAGTAGTCTTCGCGAGCGCCTGTTGGTCCTTGTGGACAGAGTAACATTCTCCGAACGGGGGAACGAGGGTTCGAATCCCTTGTTCCTCACAGCAGAGATGGTGTTATGCTTGGCTTTTGCAAAGCTTCTCTCTAAGCTTTATAACGCGAGCATACTTCTCCTATCAGCCGTGAGCCATCTTCGATTTCGTAGAAGGACTTATGCACACGCATATAGGAGAGAGAAAATTGATGAAGGTGAGAGCTATGGAGAAGGCTCTGATACCAATGCAAGAGAACGAAGGATTACGACCACCACATGCTTGAGAGATGACTCTCCTCCCAACCAAATGCCTCTATATATAGCTCTCTCCAGGGGACTACCTTCTTGGTCAAGTGAATGCTAATCATCCAAGTGTCAGCCATGTAACTACATGTGCGCCAAGTGTCCCAGTTAACTCGAGTTAACCAAAGTGGATGCTTCTAGAAGGCTCTAGAGATCTTTGGGCAAAACACTCTCCCCATGTTCCCCATGGGGATTGAACCCAAGACCTCTTCCTTCACATCCTTGAGACTTAACCACTAAGCTAAGTGGTTCACTTGTTCACAAGAGCACAAGACCTCCTAGTAAGTCTAAACTCGAGATCTTTGGTCATATACACGGATGACCAAACGGTGTCCGATTTCAGATCTGTCTGAACCGGCCAGACCCTTGGATCATAGACTTACTTTATTACAACTTAAGTGTGTCGTAATTGATGTTTTTTCGTCTACTTAGTTTAAGTTCTTTTCCCTTGAATTGTCCCTTGATTGCAGTCTAACCTATTCTTGGTCTTGAGAAATTAAAGGCTCTTCAAACTTGAGTATTCCTATCGTATCCCTAGTCAATTTGGACCACTACTCGCACTTAGCCTATGCTAGGAATGGACTGAGGGGATTAAGAGATGTTCCAACCTCAGGTCGTGTTGATATATTTAGGTAGTGATGTGTGTGAACACACTAGGACCACCGGGGCACTTTTTTCCCTCTTTAGGAGGTTTTTTTCCCTCGGCTTGTATATACGCCTATTGCCCTAATGGGCTACTTATCTTTTGTACATTCTCTAGTAATACATTCAGTATTGTGTGTTTGTGCTCCAAGCTTTTTCTTCTTCCTTGTGTTGTTCGCGTGCTTTCGCAGACGTCTAACTCCAACAATTGGTATCAGATCAGGTCGTCACTTCATCTAGGGTGCCATCGACACTCCTCTGTTTGCAGTCTCAGATTCGCATGAGATTTGGTGAGCATACTCAGGGTGTTTCAGAGATAAAAACAGCTTTGCTGTTTGGTGCCGAAATCGTGATCTAAGCTCGTTTCGACCTCCGAATGCACTATCGTAGTGCTTGTGCAGGCTGTTTCGTCTTTTTGTGCCAAAGGTATATATCGGTTTCTGTTCGCCAGTTTAAGCATCTCGAAGTCTGCTACAGGTTTAGTAGAACTCGTCCGGGCAGTTCTGTTCAACTTTTTGAGATACAGTCAATTTTTTGCATCAAGGTATTTTAGTCACCGGCCATGGCTGAAAGCAGTGATGTATTCCGTATGTTGGCTGTTGAGGATAAGTTGGATGGTACCAACTACCCATTATGGGCTTATATGATGCGACATGTATTGGTTGCAAAGGGATTGTGGAACATTGTGCAGGGTGTTGAAAGACGTCCTGTTACACCTGTAACAACAGGTACTACGAATACAGGTGCTGGAGCTGATGAAGATGGTGTCGAAGATGATATTCCACAGATTCTTGTTCGTGCTGCTGTTTCTGCTGCACCTACTGCAGAGCAGATTCGTTGGGATGGCAGAGATGCCCAGGCACATGCATTGATAGCTTTGTCTGTCAAGCGTGCCATTATTCCTCATATTCGCTCTTGTAGAACAACTAAGGATGCTTGGGATACACTTACCACATTGTACCAAGCTAGGAATGAGCCTCGTGTTGCTTACCTCTGAAAACAGTTGGAGAGTGAGCACATGAATGAAGGTGATTCTATGGACAGTTTCCTAACAAAGATCAAAGACTTGAAGGAACAGCAGATTTCTACTGATGAGGTTATACCAGATAGCTCACTTGTACAGACCGTTCTGAATGGTCTTCCTGACTCATATTAGAGTTTTGCTTCTACTCTTCGATTGATGATGAAAGGCAATCCAAATGCCTTATCATTTGAGGAGTTAGTCTCTGTTCTGTTGCAAGAAGATCAGTCCAGGCAAAACAGGTCCATTATGCGAGTTGCAAATCAAGCTTTCCTGGCTAGTCAGAAGGGCAAAGGAAAATGGAGCTCTTCAACTAGTAAGCAGAAACCTGCTAATTCTGCATATTCAAAGAAGGAAGATAAAGATGAGAAGAAATCAGAAAAGCGGAAATTGTTTTGCAAGTATTGTAAAGGGAATGATCATATCATAAAGAACTGTCCAAAACTGGTTGCAAAAGAGGCAAAGAGAAAGGAGGCTGGAATGGTTGTTGCAGAAGCCTCTACACCAAAAACAGAGTCTGCTAATCTTGTGCAAGAAGAAGAATGGGCGTTTACTACTGTTTGCAGCTTTGACCCATCTTCTCATGAGCAGTGCATGTCTCTAGTGGACTAAGATGTTTGGTACTTTGACAGTGGGGCGACCAAACATATTACCTCGCAGCGTAGTTTCTTCTCTTCACTTGAGCCTGCCCCTATAGGGAATACTGTCACATGCTCCAACAACTCCTCTTATCCTGTTATGGGAGTTGGTAAGATCATTCTGACTACTGCTGATGGTAGTTCTTTCACCTTGTCAGATGCTTTATTTCTACCAGGGATCAAGAAGAATCTGTTATCAGTTTTTGCATTAGCCAAGATTGGCTTGGTTGTGAAATTTGTTGATGACAGATGTACATTTCATGATCTGTCAAATGGCGATGTTATTATTGCTTCTGGCATTTTATGTCGTGGGCTGTATAAGCTCATAGACTATGAAAGATCAGTGAATGATTCGCAATGTGCAGTTCATGATTCTCAGGCTATCTCAGATGCAAAGCTTTGGCATGCACGCTTTGGTCATCTGAATTTTGCTAGTTTGCTACGCCTGCAGAATTCTGATATGGTGTCTTCTTTGCCCAAGCTTGAGGCACCTGGAAAACATGTATGTGAAGGCTGTACTTTGGGCAAAAGGCAATGTTCCTCCTTTCCAAAAGATGGTTCAATTCGGGCTACGCAAAAATTGCAGCTTGTACATAGTGATGTCTGTGGTCCTATGCAGTCACCTTCTTTTGGAAACTATCTTTACTTCGCGACTTTCATTGATGATTTTTCCAGGCATGCATGGGTATATCCATTGAAGGCAAAGTCCGAAGTGTTTTTGTGCTTCAAAGAGTTTTTAGTTTTGGCTAAAAATCTGTCAGCATGTAAAATGGGCACCCTCCGTTCTGATCGAGGGGGGGATATATGTCTTCTGATTTTAATGCATTTCTGGCTGAACGTGGGATAAAACACCAGTGTATAGTGCCGTATACACCTCAACAGAATGGAGTTGCTGAACGAAAGAATAGGTCACTCATGGAGATGGCGAGGTGCATGGTCAAGAGTTAGGCTTTACCACATAGTTTCTGGCTTGAGGTTGTCATGTGTGCAACATATGTACTGAACAGGTGTCCCACTAAAGCGCTGCAGTCTATCACTCCATATCAGGCTTGGCATGACCGCAAGCCATCTGTTGCTCATCTGCGTGTTTTTGGTTGTTTGGCATATGCACTAGTGCCTGAACAACATCCCATAAAATTGGATGATAAGGCAGTAAAATGTATTTTTGTTGGGTACAGTTCTGAAAGTAAAGGCTATCGTTTGTATCATCCACAGACTAAACGCATTCTGGTTAGTCGTGATGTTGTCTTTGTGGAAGATGTTATTCAGCCATTGCTTTCATGTACTAAGGAGACATCTGTTAGCTCTAAAGACATGTATGATACTTTGATGCCTCTTTTTATAGGTGGACAGTCTAGTGCTGGTCCTAATGAGGCAACTTCTCAGCCTTTGCAGGTTTCATATGATGATGCAGATCATTCCATTTCTGATGCAGATTTACATGATGCACTTGTTGATGAGAGAGCTGATATTGAACAGGCAAAAACTATGCGAAAATGGCTGGTGCAAACTTTGCATGACAGCAAATTAGATGCACCTTTGTCATATCGTACTCGTTCAGGCTCTCATAGTGCCTCCTTTGCATCAGATTGCTATGCTATGGCTGCGTCTAGCCTCTGTGATGAAAATGAGCTTGTTTCTTTTGATGAAGCACAGAATTCAGAAAATTGGATGGCTGCTATGCAATCTGAATATGATGCTATAATGAAGAATGGTACATGGTCTTTATGTGACTTGCCTCCTGGCAAGAAGGCCATTGGCACTAAGTGGGTATACAAGCTGAAGCATAAACCTGATGGTACAGTTGACAGGTATAAGGCTAGGCTTGTTGCAAAGGGTTATGTGCAAGAAAGAGGCATTGATTTTGATGAGACCTTTGCACCTACATGCCGTATGACTACTGTTCGGAGCATTTGTGCACTTGCAGCCCATCATGGTTGGAATGTACATCAGTTGGACATTAAAACAGCATTTCTGAACGGTGACTTGCATGAAGAAGTGTATGTTTTTCAGCCCCGTGGCTTTGTGCAGAAAGGGCATGAAAACCAGGTGTGCAGGTTAAAGAAGGTATTATATGGTCTAAAGCAAGCACCACGTGCTTGGTATGAGAAGATACATGCCTATCTGATTGCACATGGTTTTGAGAACAGTCCAACTGAAAGCACCTTATATGTTAAGCGTGCTAATGATGTGCTTCTTATCATTGTTGTCTATGTTGATGACATGCTGCTCACTGGTCCTATTGAGAAGCATATTGCTGACTTCAAGGCTGATTTGCATGCCTCATTTGAGATGTCTGATTTGGGGCATTTGCATCACTATTTGGGCATTCAGTTTATGCAAGTTGATGGTGGAATGGCTTTGTGTCAAACGAAATATATTGACACATTATTGCAGCGTTTTGGCCTTGAAGACTGTAAGCCTATTGCCACTCCTATGGAGACAGGTTTACGATTGAGTCTTCATGATGCTCGAGATGCATTTGATGTTGTTCTCTATCAGCAGGTTGTTGGATGCTTGATTTACTTATGCATTACTTGGCCAGATATTCAGTTTGCTGTCTCACAGATGAGCAGGTTTATGCATTGCCCAAGGAGTCATGCATTGGAAGGTGGTTAAGCGCATCTTTCGCTACTTGCGTGGTACTCGGATAATTGGGTTGTTTTATCCCAAGGGGGGATCACTACCGCCAGATTTGCATGCTTTTTCTGACTCAGATTGGGCTGGTTGCTATGACACTCGTGTGTCCACCAGTGGTTTTTGCTTCATGCTTGGTAGCTCATGTATATCTTGGTTGAGCAAGAAGCAACCTACTGTGGCCACTTCCAGTTGTGAGGCTGAGTATAGGGCAGCTTTCACAACGACTGTTGAGTGTGTGTGGTCCAGACGCCTTATGGTTGATTTGGTTGTTGGCCAGTCTTCTGCCACCACCATCTTCACTGACAGTCAGAGCGCATTGGCAGTTGCGAGGAACCCTGTGTTCCATGCTCACACTAAGCACATTGAGGTGCATTATCACTATGTCAGGGAGAGGTTCTCTGATGGGGAGATCAGCTTGGCATATGTGCCCATGCAGGAGAACATAGCAGACCTTTTCACGAAGGCTCTGCCTAGGGAGAAGTTTGAAGCTTTCCGCAAAGATTTGGGCTTACTTCCTTTTGTGGAGTGATTTCCACATAGCTTGGCACTTCCTTATACATGAGTGCCAGCTCCTTGTTCACCGCATCACTCCCAGGGGGATTTGTTGATATATTTAGGTAGTGATGTGTGTGAACACACTAGGACCGCCGAGGCACTTTTTCCCCTCTTTAGGAGGTTTTTTCCCTCGGCTTGTATATGCGCCTATTGCCCTAATGGGCTACTTATCTTTTGTACATTCTCTAGTAATACATTCAGTATTGTGTGTTTATGCTCCAAGCTTCTTCTTCTTCCTTGTGTTGTTCGCGTGCTTCCACAGACGTCTAACTCCAACAGGTCGCTCCTCCTTGCTATGCTTGTCTACCCAGGAAGCACGTTCCCAGGCCTGCTCACACTGGCACTTGCTTTGATTTCTCCAAGAGCTCTCGATATTCCTGTAAAAAATCCCAAGTTTAGCTCCAATTTGATCCTTCAATTGACAGATAGTTTATCTCAAACACTTTTAATGACCCTTTTTTCCCCCTTTCCTAGTGCCAAAAAATTTCCTCTAGAGCTCCCTTGGTATATCTTCCCCACAGAGGGTCAACTTCAAAATACCCTATCTGAAACTCAATGCATTATTCTTATTAAAAACAGTTGAGGGCGTGTAGTATATGCCCTAGAGCTCAAAAACAGATTTCATATTATAAAGTTATGACAGTTCAGGGTTTAGGGGGTAAACAGACAGACATAACCTTTCAAGAGTTTAGCATATTTTTCTAAGGCCTTTGTAAGTGTAGGAGTAATTGAGTATGCAAATATGCCCAAAATTTAGCCTAAATTTTCAAAAATTTACCCCTTTATTTTTTGCCGAAAATGCCTGTCTATCGTGATAGACGGTGTCTGTCATGATAGACACTAACTGTCGCGGGGCTGTCTGTCGCGATAGACAGTGTCTATCGCGATAGACGGGGTCTATCATGGGTCTCTGTCTGTCGCGATAGACGCTGTCTATCGTCTGTCGTGGGTCTGTCTGTCGCGATAGACGGTGTCTGTCGCGATAGACTGAGGCTGTCATGGGGTGTTGTCTGTCGTGATAGACGATGTCTGTCGTGATAGACGATGTCTGTCGTGATAGACGATGTCTGTCGTGATAGACGCTGTCTGTCGTCTATCGTGGGTCTATCTATCGTGATAGATGGTGTCTGTCACGATAGACGGTGTCTGTCGCGATAGACTGTGGTTGTCGTCTGTCGTGCCTTTTGTTCTGTCACGATAGACGGTGTCTTTTGTGATAGACGGTCTCTATCATGGGTCTCTATCTATCGCGATAGATGGTGTCTGTCGTGATAGACGGGGTCTATCATCTATCGTGGTCTCTGTCTGTCGCGATAGACGATGTCTGTCGTGATAGACAAGGTCTATTGTCTGTCATGGTCTCTGTCTGTCGCGATAGACGGTGTCTGTCGTGATAGACTAAGGCTGTCGTGGGGTGTTGTCTGTCGTGATAGACGGTGTCTATCGCGATAGATGCTGTCTGTCATGATAGACAGTGTCTGTCATGATAGACTGAAAAAACGCAAATTTTTTAGAACTTTTTAGTGATTTGGAGTGCTCTCATGGTGTAGGTTATCGTGCCACACATGCATTCAAAAAATATTAAGTTTTTCTGTCTGTCGCGATAGACAGAGCTCGTCGTCCCGAGACCTGTGTAGAGTCTATCGTACCTGCGCAAGCTGTTGGAGATGGTGGTATAGCTCGATCCTGTAGTAAAAGCTCAAAAAACACACAAAAACTCATAGCATGCAAGCTCTCTCTCGCTCTCTCTCACAAGTGAAATGAGGGAAATGAGGTGGGGAGTGGAATATGACCAAAAACTGAAATTTTTTGTGAAGATGGAGATGGAGCTGGGAGATGGTGAGGATGATGATGGTGATGATGGTGATGCAAAAAGAAGCAAAAATGAAGAAAAATAAGGAAAAAGAAGGATATTACCTATGACTCCAATGTCTCAACTCTACGTCTTACCATCACACGCTCGTCCTCGAAGCTCTCTCCTCGACAACGGCGCCAAATTTGGTGTCACTCTAACACAATGGTGAGTACCAACGTGAGAAGATCCACCTCATAGTTGTCAATCCGTGGAGACGTGAGGACTAGTATGAAGACTATGAGCAAGTGATGGCACAAGTGTGTGAGTGAGAAGCACACATACACGCACACACATACACACACACGCGCACACAAGGCAAGAGCAAGGAGAGGAACAATGGAGTTCTTTGCATTAGTCAAAAAGTCTCTTACATAAGCTCAATTCACAAACAATCTAACCTCAAAAATGAGCTCTCTAGCTCTTTTTATAGTTTTTTGACTAGATTTAGCCTTGTCCAGACCTAGAGTCCGGCTTAGTTAAAAATTAGGTTCTAGAGCCTATTTGAGGGCTCAAACGGAGTCTAAAAATTATGAAAATTGGTATGTAGCTAATTCTAATACTCCTCAAGCTCGACTCCTTAGCTTGAACAAAATGGAGTCAATTCTACCAAAAAGGGGATTTACAATGTGTGTGTGGTGATGAAAATCACTCGAATTGGAAATACTTTATGGAAAAAAATGATTGGGCCTTAATGCCGTATTGTGCATGACTACTCCGTTGTGCTTGTATGCTCTTCATATGACTTGTATGCCAAGACTCATTCTCATCACAGAGACTAGATGCAGCCATAGCATGGCAATCTGATGCAAAAAAGGCACTATGAGAGCCTAAACAAGTACGACATGACAGAGGCACATCTAATTTGCTGTCACGCAAAGTCTGCCATTTTGGCATAGTTTTTGCCTGCTCAGCTCTCTCATCAACTAGTGCATCATGTAAATCTGCATCAGAAATGGAATGATTTGCATCATCACATGAAACCTACAAAGGCTGAGAAGTTGCCTCATTGGGACCAGCACTATCATACATGTCTTTGGAGCTAACAGATGTCTCCTTAGTACATGAAATCAATGGCTGAATAGCATCTTCCACAAAAACAACATCACGGCTACCTAGAATGCGTTTAGTCTGTGGATGATACAGATGATAGCCTTTACTTTCAGAACTATACCCAACAAAAATACATTTTACTTCTTTATCATCCAATTTTTTGCGATGTTGTTCAGGCACTAATGCATATGCCAAACAACCAAAAACACACAGATGAGCAACAGATGGCTTGCGATCATGCCAAGCCTCATATGGAGTGATGGACTGCAGTGCTTTAGTGGGACACCTGTTCAGTACATATGCTACACACATGACAGCCTCAAGCTAGAAACTATGTGGTAAAGCCTAACTCTTGACCATACACCTCGCCATCTCCATGAGTGACCTTTTCTTTCATTCAGCAACTCCATTCTATTGAGGTGTATACAGCACTATACACAGGTGTTTTATCCCATGTTCAGTCAAAAATGCATTAAAATTAGAAGACATATATTCCCCCCTCGATCAGAACGAAGGGTGCCCATTTTACATGCTGACACATTTTCAGCCAAAACCAAAAACTATTTGAAGCACATGAACACTTCGGACTTTCCCTTCAATGGATATACCCATGCATGCCTGGGAAAATCATCGATGAAATTCACGAAGTAAAGATAATTCCCAAAAGAAGGTGTCTGCATAGGACCACAGACATCACTATGTACAAGCTGCAATTTCTAACCATCTTTTGGAAAGGAAGAATGCTGCATTTTGCCCAAAATACAGCGTTCACAAGCATGTTTTCCAGGTGCCTTAAGTTTGGGCAAAGAGGACAGCATTTCAGATTTTTGCAGGCATAGCAAACTAGTAAAATTCATATGACCAAAGCGTGCATGCCAAAGCTTTGCATCTGACATAGCCTGAGAATCATTTACTGCACATGCCAAATCATTTACAGATCTTTCATAGTCTATGAGCTTATATAGCCCACGACATAAAATGCCAGAAGCAATAATCACATCGCCATTTGATAGATCATGAATTATACACCTATCATCAACAAATTTCATAACCAAGCCAATCTTGGCTAATGCAAAAACTGATAACAGGTTCTTCTTGATCCCTGGCACAAATAAAGCATCTGACAAAGTGAAAGAACTACCATCAGCAGTAGTCAAAATGATCTTACCAACTCCCATAATAGGATAAGAGGAGTTGTTGGCGCATGTAATAGTATTCCCTGTAGGGGCAGGCTCGAGTGAAGAGAAGAAATTGCACTGCGAGGTAATATGTTTGGTCACCCCACTGTCAAAATACCAAACATCTAAGTCTACTACAGACATGCACTGCTCAGGAGAAGATGGTTCAAAACTACAGACAATAGTATACACCCATTCTTCTTCCTGCACAAGATTAGCAGACTCCGTTTTTGGTGTAGAGGCCTTTGCAACAACCATTCCAGCCTCTTTCTTCTTTGCCTCTTTAGCAGCCAATTTTGGATAGTTCTTTATGATATGATCATTCCCTTTACAGTAGTTACAAAACAATTTCTGCTTTTCTGATTTCTTCTCATCTTTATCTTCCTTCTTTGAATGTGCAGAATTAGCAGATTTCCGCTTACTAGTTGAAGAGCTCCATTTTCCGATGACATATGTGAGCACTCTTGACTGAGGAGATTCGCAGAAAATCTATGGTTGGCACTCAGAATGGAGATGCATATAATGTTCGTGATTCTTACCAAGGAAAGAATCAGAAACGTGGTAGGAGCAAGAACAAGGAAAAGAATGTTCAATGGAATAAGAGTAGAAGTAAATCAAGGAAGAGGGATATCGAATGCCATTATTGTCATAAGAAAGGACATATGAAGAAAGACTCTATTGCATTAAAGAATACTAAAGGTAAAGGACATAACGTTGATGGGCATGTTAAATAGTTACCTGCACCATCTACTTCGACTGTGAAGATTGAAGAAACTAATGCTATTTCTGATGATGCTGATGTGTTGACACTTGATAGTACTATGCCAACTGAGGTGCTTATGGCTGATTCTCTTTCCCACATGTGGCTGCTAGATTCTGGTGCTTCTTTCTATGTGACACCACCATTAGGGGAAAAAATGAACCCTGAATGGGCCTTTTAGATTAAGGAGTGATTAGTGATGGATCAATCAGAAGAGGGTGGTGGCCACAATCTATGCCTTATAAAATACTAGTCTGAAGGGGGAGAGGGGACATATTTCTCCCTTATTTAATGGGCTACCTCTAGAGAGAGAAGGAATCTTGTAACTTAGTTGGGCCCAAAGATTCAAAATTTCTAAAAAGTTAAAAAACTCATCATAACACCTGAGAATTGACCCCCCATTACTTTTTAGGGCCAAAAGTACTCTTTTTGACCCCGAATTCAAAATCCGTGCATGTTTTGAGCTAAAAAAATGGGTTTTTTCAAAAATACTAAAAAATAGTTATTTCCCTCCTAAACCTCACATTTTCATACCCAGGTCCCAAAAAGTCATCTTTTCCCACTACTTTCTATAGCACACCATTGAAGCTCCTGTTTCTACACTCCAACCTACTTGCATCTCCTATCTCGAATTACTATTGTAGTTTGAAGACCATTAGCTTCAATGGCAACATCTAAAGCTTCTAGCTGACCGAAAGATGAAATCCTCACATTAAGATGTCACAATATGAAAGCCACAGATGGACAATGGCTATCACATGAGTACTCCAAAGGTGCATGGGTGTACATGCAACCCTCTAGAGTTGGGCCTCATCGAGTTAGAGATCGTGGAAACTTAGATCTTCATTGGAAGGGAAAGTTACTTGGCTTCAAGAAGCACAGAGACAATGGGATCGTTGCTATTGTACAACATGTCTTTACAATGGCAACTATGAAACTTGAAAACTCTAGTAGAATGAGATATTCTGTGAATTGTAAGTATTACTCTACAATATTGTATGTTTTCTTGTGTTGAATATATTTCTGAACTATTTAGATATTTTTTTGTTTGTTTCAGATATATTTCCTTCTACTTTGGTGGAAGAGCAACCACTTCATAGTCTTACAGGTACTTTACAAGCATTGCATGCAGATGTTGGTGCAATTGTCTTTCCAAAAATATCTCCTGCTCAACTTTACCATGATAGATTTTTCTTTTATACACATAGATATGTTGTACCCTCTACAATGAATGTTTTTGGAAGGTTAGAGAGAATTGAAGTACATTCTCTTCTTAGCTTGGAGTGGCCAAAACCTGATATATGGTCCGTATCATCTTTGAAGCACAAGATGGTAATGGATATACATAACTCTTTGAAATTCACAAAAGTGTCTAGGTCTATAGGTTTGCACTGGTCTTTTCCCATTCATTGTTTTGTATATTTATTCCAAGGACTCTCATTCCAAGAGACTTCCACCATGTTCATGTGTAAAGATATCACATAGAGCAAGTCGAAAGTCTTCTGGGTGAAAATTGGGGTTTGATAGAAGGAATTGCAAAAGGTGATAAATATCTTTGTAAAATAGGTGGAACATGTATAGGATTTCGATATTTGAAACAACGTACTTCATTATACATTAGATTCTACTATGATCCTTGGATGTGCAAACTTGGCAAATGGATACCATTTCAAAGTTCAGAGGGATCTTCACATTCATTTGAAATAAAGTTTAGATTGCCCAACAATGAAACAAAAACTATTTTAGTGAAAAATCATTGGAACTTGGCTAATCTGAGAGAACACTTGGTGATTATGGGGTTTGAAGGACTAACTCAATCCAAATTCAAAATACAAGGACATAAGGTGAGAAATGTTTTGTGCTTTTGAACTCTCATCAATGCCCTTGCACGTTTAGACTGTCTCTTAGATCCTTTGTAACCTTGTGTACAATATGGGCAAGGATAGAGAGAAGATGCTCCTTGTTTACAACCTAACATGCATTTTATACTCTTAAGGTCTCCACCCAAATGCCATTCTACCTCAAATTCACCTATATCATCTACAAAAAGCTTTTGCCCATGTATTTGAGAAGAGATTACTTTCGTAATCCATGGAATCCTAATAAAAATCCATGAAATAACATTGTTTGTTTCTTTGGGAACTTCTATAGCACCTAACCACCAGATATCTCTCTCTAATTGCACACTGTAAGTCAAATGGAAAGTGGATCCTAAAGTTTCATCACTCATTGCATGATCCATAACTTCATTCATTAGCATCACACTCAACCTTTCTAGTCGTCGACCCTTTATGATTTGACACTCATCAAGCTTTAGTATGAACTTAAACTTAACATTACAATCTGCACGAAAGAGAAAACATTATCTTAATATGACACTTGAATGCAATAAAACTTCAACACCAAATAAAATGTAGTAGGGGTACCTTTGATTGTTGAACTATAAAAGTGAACCATTGCTTGTTGAAGCTTCTGAAGATCCACAAATATATTGTTGAATTTAGTGTAAGTAAATCCTTGTGTAGATAGGATCTTTGATTGCTTCTTAAGAACATTTGGATGATAAACAGAGGCAGACATAATGTCTTCTATGAATAAATATTGTCCAATAGTACGAGTCACATCCTCATTTGAAGTTTTTTTTTTTATAGACACTTTATATGGGCATGGAAATATACTTTGAGAAATACCTTGTGCTTGTAAGACTTGCCTCAGAAGGGTGTACATTGCATTATACCCATTTCTACTGATGCCCGCTTCCCACATATTGCCTGCACATCTTGCACTTTGATAAGGTTTTTAAACTTCTCTGAAAACTCAGCTTCAACAACAACTCTAATACAATTTCCTATGGGTGAGTCTATAGCATAAGTGATTTCTTTGGTGTTTATACAGCTATTCATCGGCTTGAATTGGTCTTGTGTTGTTGATGAAGCAGTTATGTCTTGAATAAATGACCTACACAATGAAAGATTCCATTAAAAATCTTCATTAAAACATATAAAAGTAAAACAAACACTCACCTTGTTGCATATACACGTCATTTGCATGCACCACTACCTACTGAAAGATCTTCAAAGGATGACAATGCTCTTTTCCTATATCTCATACCAAGTGGAGTCTCTTTTAGCTGCTGGAGATTGGCATTTAACTTTGAAATTGTGCTTTCTTTTGCTTCCATATCCTGTTCAAAATTTGCAAGTTGTTTTTGTAAAGATATGATTCTGCTTTCTAAAGTGACCACCCTCATATGATGGAGTTGATATTGTTGGAACCAATAGTTAGCAGTAGCATGTGAATGTGTAGATAATCACTTGCAGTAACCTAATAGTCCAGCTTCACTTGCACCAATGAACTGAAGTAAAGTTGAGAGGTTATGGAATGTTGGATGGTAAGAAGATATTGGATAAAGAGGATATAGTGAACCATGAGTCCAAAGATCAATACTTTTTTCTCCAGCTGAGAATTGGCACCGTTGTTGCATCGTGTAGTTAGAGCAATCTCTCTAGGCACACGAACATGGATACTTGTTGATGTAAGGACGTTCTACTGTGAAGTTTGTGATACATGTCAACACCATCTTTGCTAATGACCAACAATATCAAAAACGAAGATGGAAAACTGGTTGGAAGGGACTCTAAAGCATTGTTTTGCTTAGAAAATGTGTTTTCTTGTATGTGTATGGGTTAAAGTGTATTTTTCCACTATGTATGGCTGAAAATGATGAAATTTGAAAAAAGTCATTTTTTGGGGGAAGCATAGTCACGGATTTTGATGATGTGGCACTTACTTTTGGAGGGAGTTTGAAAATTATACTTTTTCTAAAAGAAACTTTAAAAAATGAGCCCAAGAAAGTGACTTCTGACATATATATTAAAAAATAGGCCCTTTTGAGTTAATATACACTGAAAATGAGACTTTTTGAAAAATCTCTTTTTTTTTATTCAAATACATGCACGAGTTTGATGATGTGGAAAGTAGATTCTCTTGCTCTCTTTCTAGAAGAAGAAAGAGAGAGGCCTAGTAAAGCCTAAAAAAATCCTACTCCAGCCTAGTAAAAAGTGTCCTATTAAATGCACTTTGTCCCCTTAAACAAGAACAAAATTAAGCTTAATCCCTAAAAATTAGGGATCCTTACAAGGCCCATGCAGGGTTCATTTTTTCCCCTAATGCATAGAGAATGGTTCTCTAATTATGCAGTGAAGTCTCTTGGTACTATGAGACTTGGTGACTCTTACCAGTGTGATGTTGTGGGGATCGGAGATGTGGTTGTGCAATTCAATGATGGTTCAAAATTTACTACGCATAATGTACGCCATGTACCTCACTTATCACGTAGTTTGATGTCAGTTGGTGAACTTCGTGACCCTGGTTACAAGGTGGTCTTCTATGCTACATCCTTTCGTATATCAAAGGGCAATATGGTTATTGCAAAAGGAAGAAAAGTTGGCTCACTTTATCCTTTATTTGTATCACAGAAAGAACACTTGTTAGCTCTTATTGAACAACCTATGGCTTGTATTTGGCATGGTCCTTTGGGCCATATATCTTGTAGTGGAATGGAGAATCTTTCGCATTCTGGATACTTACCTGTGTTATCTTTCTCTGATTTTTCATTCTGTGAACATTTTGTGGATATGGAAAGCAAACCAGAAATGTGCATAGAACGCACATTGACTCTTCAATTCAGCCTTTAGATCTCATTTATACAGATGTGTGTGGTCCTATGCCCACTAGGTCCTTAGGTGGTTCTCTTTACTTTGTCACTTTCATAGATGATGCTACTAGAAAAGTCTGGGTACCTATCAAATCGAAGGATGAGGTATTCCCTACTTTCAAAAAATGACTTGCTTTAGTTGAGATTGAAAAAGGAACTAAGCTTAAGGCTTTACGTTCAGATAATGGGGGTGAGTATACCTCACATGGATTCAACCTTTTCTATCAGTATGGAGGGATTCATAGAGAGTTGATAGCTCCTTATACCCCACTACAGATTGTTGTAGCTGAGAGGATGAATAGAACTATTCAAGATCGAGTAGTCTCTATGTTGTATCATGCAAACCTCTCACAAGGCTTTTGGGCAGAAGCATTATTGAGTGCAATTCATGTGAATATTCTTTCACCTAGTATTTCCAAAGGTCTAAAAGTGGCACAAGAGTTATGGACAGGGAAGCCACTATATTATGATCATCTTCGAGTTTTTGGGTGTGAAGCATATGTTCATATACCCAAGAATCTTAGACAAAAGTTGGACCATAAGTCAAAGAAATGCATTTTTCTTGAATATGGTCGAGAAGGACAATTTGGATATGGCTTATGGTAGAGGAGCTTTGGAAGAAGTTATGCAATACATATGAAAAAGAGACGACATCAAATAAAGTGTATCTGATGAGAAAATTATATGATCTTCACATGAAGGACACAGATAGTGTTGTTGCTCATCTAAATGAGTTTGATGCTATATTCTCCCAGTTAGAGGCTCAGAAAATAGATACGGATAATGAAATGAAAGCAATATTGCTGTTATGCACCTTGCCATCATCATGGGATACATTTTGCACAATTATTAGCAATAGTGCACCTAGTGGTAAACTCGTTTATGGTTACATATGTGGAGCACTCTTGAGTGAGGAGATTTGTAGAAAATCTATGGTTGGCACTCAGAATGGAGATGCATATAATGTTTGTGATTCTCACCAAGGAAAGAATCAGCAATGTGGCAGGAGCAAGAACAATGAAAAGAATGGTCAATAGAATAAGAGTAGAAGTAAATCAAGGAAGAGGGATATTGAATGCCATTATTGTCATAAGAATAGACATATGAAGAAAGATTGTTATGCATTAAAGAATGCTAAAGGTAAAGGAGAGAACGTTGATGGGCATGTTACACAGTTATCTACACCATCTACTTCGACTGTGAAGATTGAAGAAATTAATGCTATTTCTGACAATGGTGATGTGATGACACTTGATACTACTATGCCAATAGAGGTGCTTATGGTTGATTCTCTTTCCCATACGTGGCTGCTAGATTCTGGTGCTCCTTTCCATGTGACACCACATAGAGAATGGTTCTCTAATTATGCAGCAAAGTCTCTTGGTACCATGAGACTTGGTGACTCTTACGATTGTGATGTTGTGGGGATTGGAGATGTGGTTGTGTAGTTCATTGATGGTTCAAAATTTACTATGCATAATGTAGGACATGTACCTCAGTTATCATGCAATTTGATGTTAGTTGGTCAACTTGATGACCTTGGTTACAAGGTGGTTTTCTATGCTCAGTCCTTTTGTATATCAAAGGGCAATATGGTTATTGCAAAAGGAAGCAAAGTTGGCTCACTTTATCCTTTATTTGTATCACAGAAAGAACACTCGTTAGCTGTTATTGAACAACCTATGGCTTGTATTTGGCATGGTTGTTTGGGCCATATATCTCTTAGTGGAATGGAAAATCTTTCTCATTCTGGCTACTTACATGTGTTATCTTTCTCTGATTTTTCATTTTGTGAGCATTGTCAATATGGAAAGAAAACCAAAAATGTGCATAAAATGCACATTGACTCTTCAATTCAGCCTTTAGATCTTGTTCATACAGATGTGTGTGGTCCTATGCCCACTAGGTCCTTAGGTGGTTCTTTTTACTTTGTCACTTTCATAGATGAGGCTACTAGAAAAGTCTGGGTATATCCTATCAAATGAAAGGATGAGGTATTCCCTACTTTCAGAAGATGGATTGCTTCAATTGAGACTGAAGAAGGAACTAAGCTTAAGGCTTTACGTTCAAATAATGGGGGTGAGTATACCTCACATGAATTCAACCTTTTCTGTCAGTATAGAGGGATTCGTAGAGAGTTTACAGCTCCTTATACTGCAGTACAAAATGGTGTAGCTGCGAGGATGAATAGAACTATTCAAGATTGAGTAGTCTGTATGCATCATGCAAACCTCTCACAAGGCTTTTGGGCAAAAGCAGTATTGAGTGCAGTTCATGTGATTATCTTTCACCTAACACTACCAAAGGTCTAAAAGTGGCACAAGAGTTATGGACAGGGAAGCCACCATATTATGATCATCTTCGAGTTTTTGGGTGTGAAGCTATTGGCATCATATGGGAAGAAGCAAGTACGGGCATGCATGCAGATCTAGCACTAAGGCAACCCAATAAAATTTTCCAAACCTTACATCATTTTAAAAGTGATTCTCGTCACTAGAAACCCTTGTAAATATTGTTTCACCTTTTTGTAGCTCCATTTTTTACAAGCCGAGGAGTCCTCGAGCTTGAGGAGCCTTAGAAGTAAGTGCCTACCAATTTTCATATTTTTTAGACCTCGTTTGAGCCCTCAAATAAGCCTTGGAACCTAATTTTTAACTAGGCCGGACACTAGGTTTGGATAGGGCCAAAGCTAGTCAAAAACTATAAATAGAGCTAGAGAGCTCATTTTTGGGCTAGCTTCTTGTAGATTTGAGCTTGTATGAGAACTTTTTGTCAATAGAAGTGATTCCATTGTATCTATCTTTGTTCTTGCCTTGTGTGCACGTGTGTGTGTATGTGTGTGCATGTTGGTGTGCTTCTCACTCACACATTTGTGCCTTCACTTGCTCGAGGTCTTCATACCATCCTCATGTCTTCCCAGATTGACATTAAAGGAGGTGCTACTCATCACTGAGCTACACCAAATTTTGGCGCCATTGTCAGGGATTAGCTCAGTGATGAGTAGCACCTCCTTTAATGTCAATACTAGTGCTAGATCTGCATGCATGCCCGTACTTGCTTCTTCCCATATGATGCCAACACTCTCCCCTCCCTAGCGTCTGTCGTCTCTGACAGACCTTTGCTCCACGGTTTGATCAATGTAGTGCTAGAGTATGTCGGTTGCCAATTCTTGTTCTTTGATCCGTAGTCCCCTGACGAGGTCTCTTTGAAGGGCATCCCTACTGCGCCAGACATGTCAAGTTGTGGTGTGGTGTAGAGCTCTGAATGCATTGTTTGCTCGCACGCGAATAATTGTAGCAGATGAGTTGGGCGTGGTGCGAACACTTCTGAGTGTGATTCCCAAAACCCCGTGGTGAACATGTCATCAAAGGTTTTCTTGTAGCAGGCAGGGAGATATCTGATCCTCGCATGCCATGCATAAGCAACTCGAATACTCGGGGTCATGCTCATATCATAAAGTAAATCATAATTACCATTTATGAAGCCCGGAATTGGAGGCTGGATATTATGTACATTGCGGAAAGTCTTTAACACTACTTGCATCATGTTTAGGATTTTGAGCATCATCTGCGCAGCAACATCAGGCATGGGGTGTAGGCATGGCATCCAATGTCTAATGGTAGCCATCATGTAGGCTACCATTGGTGTGCCTGTTGGGGGTGCGATGGAGGGGCAATTTAGCCATTGTTTGCAATTATTATTGTTCTAAACTTTTATGGAAAATGCCTTCCATGATCTTCTGCGTTGTAGTGGCCCAAAGCAAGCGTTATACTTCAAATGCATGGGAGCATGATCCCATGTTCATAGCATCTCCGGATAGGTCTCAAGTAATTTTTGCCTCCAGATAGGTTGGAATATGGCACCTTTTCTAGCTTCTTCCGGGATGTCCTCTGGTTGGAACTGGGTTGCAAAGGAAGGAGACCTATTGGTGTCTCTTTTGATTTCAGCATTGTAGTCTGTCAATAGCACAAAGTAGGGATTATATTGTAACTCTGAACTAGTTATCAGTCTTCTAGAGGCGAGGTGCCTGAAATATTCTGATTGAAGTATGGTCTCTTCAATGGTCTTCATGGCCAGCATCTAAGTGGATATACGCTCCTCATGAGTTGGCCCCATTTCTTCTACTTGTTTCATCCATGCCGAATGTCTTGTTCTTCCTCCGTGACTCTGCCTACTGGAAGAGGTTGAGGCTCATAGTTATCTTCAAAGGTCTCTTCCACGGGAATGGTTACTGCTTCTCAAAGGTCATGAGTTTCAAGGAGTTATTGTGGATGGTGGTTCTGGCATTAACTTGATGCCTGAACATACAATGGAAAAGATTGCACTAGACCCTTCAAGGCCTACAAATTTCATTGTTACTTTGGCAGATCAAAGCAAAGTAAGGCCCTTAGGAGTGATCCCAAAAGTTCCACTTGAAGTACAAGGTAATCTCTTCATTCTAGATTTTGTGGTTTTAAGACTGCCCCAGGTTGAAGGAGGATTTCCCCTCTTAATTGGAAGACCATGGCTGAGGCATGCAAGTGTCATCCATGATTGGGGCAAAGACACTATGTGGGTACAAAAGAAAGAGCAAGAGCTGACTCAGATACATTTAGAAGAGGGCCCAGATAATCAAGGGAACACCAGCATGATGCAAACAGTTGGCATTTGCATGGAACCAGAAACAGAGGACCGGAAGAAGAGGATATTCTAAATTGGCTCCAAGCAGGCAACTCTTCCTCTTGTTTTGGAATTTTCCTTAATAATTCTTGCACAGCTGAAGGTTATGATGAAAACCAGGAGAAAGTTCACGTTGATGGATTAGGAGAGCCCATCACAGACCACAGAAGGGGCACGAAGACACCCCTCAAATACAACTTGGACGAGGAGGTAACAACAATAGAGAAGGAAGTTTCAAAGGCTAAAGACAAGGTAAAACATACTAGTAAAGAATGCTCTTTCCCAATTCAAGAAATCCCTGTAGGATGGATGCAGGATAAGGAGGAATGCATTGAGATCCAAAATACCCCTGCTTATGAAACAATGAACGAAAAACTTGCGGAAGGAAACAAGGATAGAGATGATCACAAAGATAATATGGTAGAGAGAAACCCTATCAAAGAAATACAATTAGGCACTCAAGACAATAACCATCCAGCTTTGGTGGCCACTTGGTTATGGAGCCACCCAGGGCTCCTTGAAAAGGTAAAATCCTTCTTGACCCACTATACAGATGTTTTTGCATGGCATTATAAAGACTTAGAAGGAGTGCCTGCCAGTTATGGAGAACATAGAATCCCCTTGGTTGAGGGAGCCAAACCAATACGAGGGAAGATTTATAGACTTAACCCAAAATATGCTGACGCTGTCTATGTGGAAATACAGAAGATGGAGGATGCAGGAATCATCATTCCTGTGGAACACTCCGAGTGGCTCTCACCTATGGTTATAGTACTAAAGAATAATACCAATAAAATCAGAATTTGTGTTGACTATAGAGCACTTAACAAGGTGACCATTCCAGATGGATTCCCAATGCCATTTGCAAAGCAGGTCATTGAAGAAGTGGTTGGACATGCATTATATAGATTTATAGATGGCTTTAGTGGCTATAATCAAATATCAATACACCCAGAGGATCGTGAAAAGACTGCTTTTATCACACCTTGGGGAACATATGTGTATGTAAAAATGCCATTTGTCTCAGAAATGCTCCAGCCACCTTTAACAGAACTATCAACCTTATTTTTGGTCCTTTATTGCTGGAAACACTTAGAATTTTCATGGACGACTTCTCTTCATTTTCAGGTTCTCAAAATGAGACCCCTTTAGATTGTTTGGACCATCGCTTGCGATAGCTGCAGAATGTTTTTAAGAGATGCAGGGAGATCAAGCTAAAGCTCAACCCAAACAAATGTCATTTCCTTGTGACAGAAGGAACTCTCTTGGGACATGTGGTTTCGGCTAAAGGTATGGCCCCAGATCCTGACAAAATCATTTCTATATTAAAGTTGCCTAAACCTAAATCTCCTAAAGAGATTCAGAGTTTCTTGGTGCATACTGGATACCATAGAAGGTTTATAAAAATGTATGCAGAGATAGCTAGACCACTGGCTAGACTTACAGGTAAAGAAGTACCCTTTAAATGGGAAGAGGAAGAAGAAAATGCTTATCAGACATTAAGGTCCAAATTGGTGGCTGCACCAATTCTTATCACCCCAGTTTGGTAAAAAAAATTTCATGTGCATGTCGATGCCAGTGTATATGCAGTGGGTGCAGTATTGGCTCAACATAGTGAAGAATTCAAACTTGACAGGCCTATCCAGTATGCTAGTAGAATTTTGACTAAAGCTGAAAAGAATTATAGCACAACAGAAAGGGAAGCTCTAGCAATGGTTTTTGCAGTACAAAAATTTCATCATTATTTGCTAGGTGTGAAGTTTGTCATCATCACTGATCATCAGCCACTCAGGTATTTATTGAACAAGCCACAAGCAACAGGGAGAATATGGAGGTGGCTACTTTTGTTCCAAGAGTTTGATTTTTCTGTAGTCCATAGACCAGGTAAAGAAAATGTTATGGAGGATCACCTATCCAGGATCAATATGATGAATCAAGCTAGTGGAGTCAATGATGATTTTCCAGATGCTAATCTGTTCGCTGTACAAGCTCAAGGTTGGTATTATGATATCAAGAATTTCATTAAAATTGGAGTGTATCCAGAGAAGGCTAGTGTTGTGCAAAGGAAGAGACTGCTAATCAAGAGCAGACCTTATACCTTCATTGAAGATAAATTATATAGACAGGGAAAGGATGACAGGTTTAGGAAGTGCTTGGAAGAAGAAGAAGTGAGGGAAGTCCTTCAATCTGCACATGAAGGAACAAGTGGTGGGCACCTTCCAGGGCATATTATGAGTCAGAGGATCCTTGATGCTGGCTTATGATTGCCTACACTATTCAAAGATGTTGATGATTGGGGAAAAGCATGTGATGTTTGTCAGAGGTGTGGACCTAAGCCCACCAAGCAGAGGCATAACCCCTTGATTATTTCCACTTCTTGGCAACCATTTGAGAAGTGGGGTTAGATTTTATAGCGCCTATCTACCTCCGTCGATTCCAAAAAGAGAAAAGTATTTATTGATAGCCAGAGACTATGCGACAAAATGGGATGAAGCTATTGCATCACCTGACTGCACTGCCCAAACTGTGGCTGATTTCATTTACAGTAGCATCATTTGCAGGTTTGGATGTCCACTTGAAATTTGTACAGACCAAGGTACTCATTTTCTGAATAAGGTCCTATAGGAAATTTTCAACAGGTATAGAATTCTACATAGGACCTCTTGTGCCTATTATCCAAGAGCTAATGGACAGGCTGAATCAACAAATAAGGTATTAATTTCCATGTTAAGGAAGCAATGTATGTTACAGCCCACCTCCTGGGGCATTGCTTATCAAGGTACCTTATGGGCATACAGGTTAGCTTACAAAGAGTCCATGGGATATTCTCCATTTTAACTCGTTTATGGCATATTGCCAATTGAGCCCTTTGAATTTTTACATGGATCACCTAAAGTGGCATTAATACAGGGAAAGAAAGATTGTGGTGTCTTTCAGAGGCTTGGAGCACTACATAAAGTAGAGGAGATTTGTCTACTAGCAACAAAACAATTGATAGAGACTCAGATGAAGAGGAAGGAGGCACATGATCGACATATGTGGAACAACAACATAGGGCCGAGCATGTTAGCTCTTCTCCATAGACCCCATCTTCAAACACAAGTGAGAGGAAAATGGTTCCCACATTAGGAAGGACCTTATCGAGTTAAAACAATGCTGCATTGGGGTGCTATGGGGTTAGAGACCCTAAAAGGAGAGGCCTTTCCACTGGTCAACATATCAAGGATCAAGGCCTAGCATCAACACAATTAAAGAATTATGGATCACCTGGAAACTGCAAAATCTATCCAGGTTGTACATAGCCCTCTTATTTTCTTTTTGCTCAAGTTTTAGTTGTTTCTACACTTTTTCATGCTTGTTCTTTAAGTTCTTAGCAATTTTAGCAACCCTTTCATAGTCCTCGACAAAAGTACAATGTTTGGAATTTTTCTGGGAATTTTTCAAGCATTTTTAGAATTTTTCCACTATTTTCCATCATTTCAAAAGTTATTTTCTTATCAAATATGGAGGATTTGAAGAAGCTCTATGTGGTTTTGAGGGAGAAACTTGGCATACGCTTGTAGGATATTTCTTAAGAATTTTTTCAGATTTTTTTTGGATTTTTTTGGAGATTTTTGGCAAATTTCCTCTATTTTTCTTTAATTTTTGATATTTTTCCCACAAAAAAAAAAAACAAAAATAAATAAATAAAAATAAAAACCCCTTAGGGATTTTTTTCGAGCGAAAAAAAAAAACCTCTCTCTCTCTCTCCCTGTCTCCTCTCTTGCCCCCCACCCTTTCCCCCCTCCACTTCCCCCCCCCCCCCCCCCCCCCCCCCTACTCCCCACCCATCCCTCCACCCCCCTCACCCCCCTCCCTCCCCCCCCCCCTTCACCCCCCACCCCCTCTCTCCCCCCCCTTCCCCCCTCTCCCCCCCCTTCCCCGCCCACCCGCAGCTCCCCCCCCGCCCCTAATTTTTAATTTTTAATTTTTCTTTCTTTTTATTTTTATTCTTTTATTTTTTGTTACTTTATTTTATTTTATTTTACATTATTATTCTTTATTTTATTTTTATTTTTCTTTCGCCTTATTTTATTTTCCTTTTTTATTTAATTTCAACAGCGTTCATTAAAAAAAACACAAAAAACAAAAAAAAAATCTCTCTCTCTCTTTTATTTTAGTTCTTATTCATTATTTTTCTATTTTTTAAATTTTTATTTTCGTTTGCCCTATTTTATTTTAAATTTTAATTTTTATTTTTATTTTTATTATCGACTGCTCGATATTCAAAAATCTCTCTCTCTCTCTCTCTCTCTCTCTCTCTCTCTCTCTCTCTCTCTCTCTCTCTCTCTCTCTCTCTCTCTCTCTCTCTCTCTCTCTCTCTCTCTCTCTCTCTCTCTCTCTCTCTCTCTCTCTCTCTTTTTCTCCCCACTGCCTGCCCGCCCACCCGCAGCCCCCCCTCCCTCCCCCGCCCTCTTCTTAGGGCAGATTTTTATTTTTATTTTTATTTTATTTTTTCTTTATTTTTATTTTCTATTTTTTTCTATTTTTATTTTCTATTTTTATTTTTTATTTTATTTTATTTTTAATTATTTTTTATATTTCCTTTATTTAACTATTTATTTCTTTCTTTCTTTATTTTTATTGTTAAATTGCAGATTTTGTTTCCTTCTTTTTATCATTCCCCTCTCTACCCTTCTCTGTTTTCTGTGTTTTTTTAGTCGTTCTTAGGGTTTTTAAACGTGTACATTCTGATTTTTGGATCATTTTTGGTAAATTTCTGCCTTTAGAGTGTTTATAGCATGACTCTATGCATTCCTGACTTTTCCATCTTTATTCCAGAGCGTTAGCTTGTAGTGCCATTCACATCCGCTAGCAGCATGGCTTCCTCCGTACCCCAGCCGGCTTCTTCTAGGGCTATCGAGGAGTATTCGGAGCTCCCACCCTCTGCCCTAGGTCTGCCTCAGTCAGATTCCCAGGTATTTCATACCCCCTCTGCTCCACCCAACAGTCTTCCAGCCCCGATCATACCCCCCATTGCCCCCCCACATCTCATTGCCCCAGCCTTTTCCAGCCACTCACTCTCCGCCTCCTCTATGTATAGCCCTTCAGGTCCCCCGCCTGGTTTCCCCTTCCCTGCGCCATCCACCATTCGACCTACCATTCTGCCATATCTTTCGGTGCCTCCTATGAGTGACTCGGGCTCGGCATCCTCCCAACAGGCGTTCACTTTCGACTTCGCCATTCCATCTTCCTCCCTTCGCCTCCGACTTCACCTCGCCCTCCCCGATTCCTCCCTATTCGAACTCTTCACTGAAGATTACTTACTCATGGAGGGTATTCATCGTTTGGCTTCGATCATGTGGTCGGCGCCTGAGGGTCAGGATATTTATTTGGCCCTCACTTCGTTTCCCCATTTCCCTTCCGGTACTATATCCCCCCAGTCCATTGCAGCTGGTATTGGTTCTTCGTTGACCACATATCGGCCACCTCCTTTCCTTTATTCCGGTCTCTCTCGAGAAGAGACTATCGCTTTTTGCACTCGCATGTTTAGCCCTTCCACAGCCTCCCACAGGATGGTGCAGCTCCTGTGGGCTTTCACCTTTCATTTCCTTTTCCGCAGTCCGGCTTCCACCAACCAATTTCTGACATCCGTATAGCCGATCCCCTATATTGCTTTGTCCATGGGCGACCCTACCCCTATGCATTCCTCATGTACGCTTCTTTCCAGCTAGGATGCCGACGCTTCCATGAGGCCCTATCCTGAGGTTCTAGGTCTTTTTTAGTCTATTTAGCCCCCGTCCTGGGTTGGCTATTTCATTTGCCCGGTAGGTCACCCCAACCCCCTCTGCCCCCCCTCACGTCGCTTCCCCTCCTCTGTATGCGATCGATATCACCTCACCCTCGCCCACTACCTTCCCCCCCCTTCTTCCTCCACCCCGTCCACTCGTCGGGTACACCCTCGAACTCCCACCTACTCCCCCGACACAGCACACGCTAGCCCCCATGTGGACCAGATAGCCCCACCACCACTTCAGCACGCATCCTTACCACCTTCCTCTCCTCTTTCGGTCGACTCCACATCCGCCCCGCCCTCCCATTCCCCACCGCATCAGTCTCCACCTCGCGTCGCCAGCCCCATTTCCTCACTGCACGCGACCCCGCGTCCTCCACGTGATGAGGTTCCACCACCTTCAGTGGACCTCCCCTTCCTCGACTTACTCCGGGATGCAAGCACCGTGGCCCTAGATGGAGTTGATGCCGCACGCCTATCCCTCAATTCGGTTACAACGACGACTGCATTACATCGCTAGTATGCCTCTCTGATCGAGCACATACATGCTTCAGCTGATGCACAGTGGCAGTCCTCTCTGGCCACTACAAGGACACTTCAACAGGAGCGGACACGTTTCGGGCTGAGGCCGATTCAGCAAATCAGGCTCTTTTGGATATGCGCCAGCGGGCTTCTTTGGGCATCTGCGACCGCCCTGCTTGTCGGCTGCTTCGACGCGAGCGCGACCATCTACGCCGTTATTGGAGCATTGTTGCTACTTGTACAGAGCAGGCAGCTATCATCCCCCCATTATCATCGGACCCGCCTCCCCATCCTAGAGATGCTCCCCATGTGGGGGGTTCTCCCTTGTCCCTAGGTCACCAGCCCGACCCCACCCACTAGTGGCCGTTTCTACTACCTATGTAGCCACCTCTCATACCTTTTTGGTCGCTCTGCCTCCTTTTGCTCTTCGAGGATATACCTCTTCGCATTCATCTAGTTCGACCTCCTGTTTTTTCCTTTACCCTTCTTTAGTTTAAAGGCTCTTTCCTGTACTTCAAGCCATTTCCATGGCACTTTCATGTATTTCAGGCCTTTTCAAGGCTATCGTTGTATCTCATTTTGCTATATATATATATATATATATATATATATATATATATATATATATATGGGATTTTGCTTATCGGTTCTTAATGAGATCTCTTGTCTGGTTCTTTCCATGTGTATTTATGCAGTTGTAGGTATTTCTATTTCATTGTCATTGTTTGATTTCTTCATGTACAGTTTATGCTTTTTCTTTTCCAATCACACTTCCTCTTCCCTTTTCACCCTACCCTTGTCCCAGTCCTCCTTCCCCTCCCACCCGCCATCCACTACCATTTTCATGCCACCCCAACCCCACAACTACAACCCTAAACCTCCATAATTTTTTCCCCCTCCCCTTTTTCAACTTCATTCCCTCTCCTCTAAAATATCCCCTTCCCTGTCACTCATTTTCACTACCATTTTCCCTCCTATGGTATTTCCTTCCAAATGCTCTTCATCCATATTCTCCACATTTTGTTTTTTCAAAAGTGGTGTTCTGGAAAAGCTACTCTTCTCAAAGGAATCACATGTCCTTTCTGCCCTGCCGAAGTTTTGGCTGTCCCTCTCCGGGACGGAGAGCACATTAGGTGGTGGGCAACTGTTGAGCCCATAAAATTCATATTGGTCAAAGGCAACCGCAATCAAAGTCAACCGCAGTCAAAGTCAAAAGGATCAAAGTGAAATTGGTCAAAGTCAATAGGTGCAACGTCAAAGTGCTAAAGTGCAGGTGTCTAAGTGTATAGGTAGTGCAGGTGTCCGCAAAGGGTAAATTGGAGAAAGTGGGTTGAAGGTTGCAGAGGTATTTCTCTAATTTCCCTAAGGTTCAAAGTGTTTTTAAAGTGTTTTGGAAGGTTCAGGTGAACCCTCTCTTATTTGCAAAAGTGAAGACTTAAAAGGAAAATGTGAAGGTATGTCAAGCGGCAGCGTACGCAGAAGTGAAAGTATGGCCCCCCAATTAAAATTTTGTTTTTAAGCCTAAAGTCACTACATGACAAAACAGGGATTTGCTGGTTGCCACTTGTGAAGACAATCTTTGGGACATCAAAGTGAGCACCAAGATACACTTGCAGTTAGGAGCGTATGTGAATCGACACTCAAATCAAGGCAAGGACTATTCTTGGAGCATATTCTAAGTATAAGCAAGAGTAAGCATAGTCTAAGCAAGGCAAGAGAGAGAAGTGAAGGGACACACAGTGTGCGATGCAGAGAAGTGAAGTGCAAGGTGTGCATGAAGAGTGACTAAGGAAGTGTGCAAAGAAGTGCTAAGCTAGTCCCCCAAGGATCCCAAGGTCCCATTGCAGTGTGTGCGTGCCGACAGAAGGTGTCCAACCCTCCCCCTTATTGGAAGCTTGGTGCAAGGTGTGCACAAGTGCAAGCTTGGAGCAGGTGGAGGTCTGGTGCAGAGGCCGGCAGCAACAAGACCTTGGGTATTTGGTATTTTGTAATTGAGCACTCTGTGGGATTTTGCATAGAAGCATTGGATTGTATTGTGCTTCAACATTGTATTTGTCTTATTATAATCAATCGACATAGGCTTCCAGTGTGTATCTTTCTTCTTGTCTTTCCCTTTTCTCCTACAAACACTCAAATCCTTTCTTGTCCAAGAATCTCCCAACAATGTTAAAGAGGTACAAGTCTTTATGGGCCATTGTGGATATCACCGTAGGTTTATCCACATGTATGGAATCATAGCTAAGACTCTTTATGCCTTGTTGACAAATTTTGAGTGGAACAACAAATGCGAAAATTCCTTCAATGAACTAAAGAGAAGTTTGTGCACAACACTAATATTGAGCACTCCTGATTGGAATAAGCCATTCCATGTCCACTTGGATGCATCCAATCATGCAATAGGATGTGTGTTGGCACAACCCACAGGTGAAGGAAATCTAGATTTGCCCATAGCATATGCTAACAGACAGCTCAATGCAGCTGAGCAAAATTATACAACAAAAGAAAGAGAAGGCTTAGGCATGGTATATGCTGTCAAGAAGTTTCGACACTATCTATTGGCCAATAAGTTCAAGTTTTTCATTGATCATCAAGCTTTATTATATTTGGTCAATAAACCTTGCAATACAGGACGCTTAGTAAGATGGTTCCTCTTACTAATGGAATATGACTTTGAAGTTGTTGTTAGGAAAGGTAGAACCCATCTCAGGGCAGATCACCTTTCTTGCATCACTTCAGGAGAGTCACCACAAGGAGTGTCTGATGATTTGCTCGATTCTTATCTGTTCAATTTAGAAGTTGTTCCTAAGTGGGCAAATAAGTTGGTACCTATCCTAATCTTCGGACCTGCAAATAAGAATGTGAAAACAAACAAAGAAGAAATTGTAAAACCACAAAAATATCAAATATTGGCAGGAAACATGTACAAACAAGATATAGAGGGTGTACTAGCTTGTTGTGTCAAGGACGATGAACATAGTAGTTGCTTGCAACAAGCCCATGAAGGATTGCTAGGAAATCACTATTCTAAACAACGAACATTGCAGAATCTCAAACGTTTAGGAGTGTATTGGCCTAATATGGATAAGGAAATACATGAATGGATTAAGAATTGTCCAGTGTGCCAGGAGAGACCCCCAGTGGAGCATGCTACCCTTTATCATGTGTCATTGATTCTAGATCGGAGTGCTCCATTGGTAGAATTCATGAGATTAGGGACACTACCCAACGAGGCTAGTCTAGCAAGAAAACGAAGCATGGAGCAAGAGGTTCAAGACTACACCTTGATAGGAGACAACCTATATCAAAGAGGAAAAGATGGTTACTTAAGAATGTGCGTTCATGAATCAGATTATTTGAAAGTCTTCGAAACTGCACACAGTGGTGTTTCGGGCGGACACTTTGGTCGTGATCGGGTAATTAAGACCATTCTATTCTCAGGACTTTGGTGGCCCACTCTTCATATGGATGCACATACCTATGTGAAGAGATGCAACACATGCCAATGTGCACAATATCCAATCAGAAAGGATGAGATGCCTTTGAGACCAATGGTGGGAGGACGTGCATTCTTGAAGTGGGGCATAGACTTCATAGGTCCTATTAATCCCCCAACTAGAAACTCCCATGCATAGTACATTATTGTAGCCACAGATTACCTTACAAAGTGGGTAGAAGTCAAAGCCACAACAAAGAATGATGCTCAGACAATGGCTAAGTTCTTATTTGAGAAGGTATTCACTAGATACGGGCTACTAATAGAGTTAGTGAGTGATAGAGGCACATACTTCTTGAATGAAGTCATTGAAAATATTCTCCAAGGATTCTTGGTGATACATAAGAAGTCTGCCCCTTATCATCCGCAAGCGAATGGACAAGCCGAGAGAACAAATAAGATCCTATGTAATGTATTGACAAAATTGGTCAATTATAAACACTCTGATTGGGACAAACAGCTTCATCACGCTGTTTGGGCTTACCGAGTTGCCTATAAAATGGTACTCAATGCCACCCCATTTCAGATGGTCTTTGGATAGAATCCTGTGCTACCATTAGATTTCCTAATCCCTGCTTTAAAAGTAGCACAAGAGCACAAGTGGAATGGACATGAATTGTCATCCATGATCTTTGATTTAGAACACTTAGGTGAGACGAGGCTATGAGCGACAACAGGTATCTACGCTGCAAAGAAATGGAAAAAGGCATACTTCGACGCACACATCAAGGATAAATGATTGAAAGAGGGAGACCTCGTGTTGGTTTACACACTAAAGCAACATGCCCATAAATTGGAAAAAAGAGGATATGGACCCATGATCATTAATAGAATTTCCACTAGTGGTGCGGTTCAATTGGCCACTCTAGAAGGTGACATCTTGCCAAACTATATTAGTGAATGTAGGGTCAAGCTCTATCAAGAACCTCTTACAGAGGATATGTTAATGAGACTCAACACTGCTAAGAAGCGAAAAGAAGAAGAGATAAGGGTTCGAGACGAAGCACAAGCTAAGGCGAGAGAGCGCATTAGACGAAATAAGTTAAGGTCACTAGGCCTAGATGTCAACCCAAAATCCCTAGAATATCACATGGACATGTGCCAAAAATCGAGCAGAATTACTTCTCGAATAATCGACCGACGCCCCTTTGTGACTGTAGAGGTAGGACGAGGAAAGAGTGTAAGGACTGTGAGAGCATTGGTCAACTTAGGTGCAACAACTAGTGCAGTTAGACTTACATACTGCCAAGATCTGCAATTGAACATCAAGCCCATAGAGGCCTATCTCATAGGGTTGGGAGGTGTGGAAACCCCTTGTTTGGGCGAAGTGGAACTTCCCATCTACCTTCAAGATGTTCCAATGAAAGTCAAAATGCTAGTATGTCACGATGAGGACCTTATAGAACCACTTGTCTTGGGTCAAGATTGGATTTATGACCATGCAGTCAACTTGAACCTAAGAAGTCAACTTCTTCAAGTTTGGGTCCAGGAACAATGCTTTACATTAGAATTAGAGAATGGCATGCACACAAATCCAGATGTCACACCTTCTCGTAGTTCTCCTAGGTCTAATCTTAGCAAAAAAGATGTTGTATGTGTCAAAAACTCCATGTCCTAGGAGAACTCAATCATGGAAGAACAAGCTCAAAGACAAGCGGAGGACTCCTCTTGTGCAAGGACTAAAGCTGCCACCACAACTCGGTCAACAAGGCAAGCAAAACAGAGCATGCCAACCGCTCTATCAAATAGACAAAGGGATTTCAAGAAGAAGATACTTCCAGGCATGAAGCAGATCTGGGTACGAAAAGGAGATCATCAACCTTGCCAACACAATTCCCACTCAGGCAATCCCACCATGCAAAGACAAGAAACAGGCAACAAAAACCAGCTCAACCAGAAAATCTCTGACAAATTTGGGTACCAAAAAAATTAGTTGCAGCTCAACAAGGGCCATTACACATGTGGGATCCCAAAGCACTCTTACATGCACAAAGGCCTATGCTCTCCACCATGCAAACGGTCTCAACAAAGAAGTCAAGGAGAGAAAATGGTAAGAACCGAGCATGGAGACCAAAAGAAGATAAACTCACCTCTTCAGACAAAATGAGAAGGCAATCATCAAGGATATGGGTCTAGAAGCCAAAAGTACTAGCAACACCCACAGAACCAAAGAACCAACCACGTGGGATACAAATTTTAAGCAACCACTCAAAGATGAAGAAGTCAAAAGTGACCTATACGCAGCCCCACATAGTTCTAAAATGGATCCCTAGAAGGAGGAATGATCAATGGTCACTTGAGGATCCAATGGATACCTCCAACAAAGACCACATCAGCATCTGCAAGCAACATTGAAGGCCTCGGCGAGCGACAACCATGTGCTCCTTGCACAACCCTGTCTTTTGCACCATTCAGGTCATGCATTTCCAAAGTATGCATTATTATAGGGGCACATTACATGGCCGTGCATAGACACATTTGAGAGTCCCATGCACAAGAGCACATTGACATATGTCAACTATTTTTACTGATACTAACATATGTCTTCTTGTTTGGTGACATTGTTCCAAAAAGAGAGAGAGAGAGAGAAAAGAAAGGAAGAGAGAGAGAGAGAGCTCGTTCCTAGGTTTGGCTCATGGAACATGAATGATTCATGCTTAGTTGCAAGTGGAACCGTTGATTATTGGGCATTTATCAGTTTTGAGGGAAGTGTGTCTCGGCTAGCAGACGCTATTATTGTTGTCTTATCTGGTAGATGTCCAGAACTCGGCATGAACATGGCATCCAGAACTATTGTTCCCCCTTACCATGGTAGGAGGGAAGAGCTTGAAGATCCGCAACTTGAGAGATGCTTAACTACTATCTGTATGAGGGAATCCAAGGAGATATCTACAAGGGGTAGTTCTGGTACCCTGCAAATCCTTGTCTGTATACTAGGTGAGAAGACTCCTGCTTATGGTGAGCTAAAGAGAATATGTGAAACTAAGCTTGGTGTAGTTACCCAATTTTGTTGTCAAGGAATATAAAGAAATTCAATTCTCAGTATTTGGCAAATGTTGCTTTGAAAAGAGGAGACAGGACCAGACACTCAAAAAATTTCATCAGTGGACCATCAACACAGACATTCATCGACAATGTTCCATCACAAATGTTGGGTGTACAATACGAAGAGATAAACATCGATCGACCCTTCACCATGATAAGTATCCTTACTATGGCAACACCATAACCATGATAGATTAGGAAACCTCTTCGTCGACATACCCTTCAGCACTTAGCTCAAGACCCCCAATTTTCGCACCATACTTCTTCTAAGGCATTTTCCAAGTAAGCATGCATACGGCCACATTACAAGGCCATGCACAAGGCACATAATTTCTTCCAACCATGCACTAACACAGTTACCCATCATTCACCATGGGGTATGGGTACTTGGCATGACTACTATGAACATCATCTTTGGAAGATCTAGCGGACATCAATGGAGACTCACAATGACACAGTCATGATGGAATCCAAGGAAGAAGCACATATCAAGGGACTACAACTTGCAAAGGCTCATAGTGACAAATGAAGAACCGGACAACCAACCCTACCATGTTTGGAAGATAGATGGCTGTTGTTCATATAGAATGGACACTACCTCTCAAAGCACTACCTGGAACAACCATTACAACCAGGGTCTGTCAGGGATGACAGACTCAAGAGGGGGGGAGTGTTGACACTCAAGGTGAAGCACAACAAAGGAATGCTTCAAAAGGTCGACACACAAGAAGAGGAGCAAGTAGGGAGTAGGGAGCTCCAAGAAGTACTTGTCCATTTTTCAGAAGAAATCCCTATAAAAATAGTGATTTTGATCACTAAAAACCATTATAAATATCATTTAACCTTTTTATAGCTTCATTTTGTGCAAGCCGAGGAGTCCTCAAGCTTGAGGAGCATTATAAGTACCATCCTACCAATTTTCATTATTTTTTGAGTCCGTTTGAGCTCTCAAATAAGCTCTGGAACCTAATTTTTAACTAGGCCGGACACTAGGTCTGGACAGGACCAAAACTAGTCCAAAAACTATAAAAAGAGCTAGAGAGTTCATTTTTGGGGTTAGCTTGTTAGAGATTGGAGCTCTTGTATTAGATTTCACTTGTAATCAAGTCCTTCCATTGTTCCTCTCTTTGATCTTGCCTTGTGTGTGTGTGTGTGCATGCATGTATGTGCTTGTCACTCACATTTGCTCACCACAATTGCTCACGATCTTCATATCGGTCCTCACATCTCCATGGATTGACAAGTAAAGGAGGTGGTGCTTATGCTTGAGCTACACCATGGGGTTGAGCAAACCCTTTAGCAACTAACCTTGCTTTATGTCTATTTATACTTCCATCTGGATTCCTCTTGATTTTTTATATCCATCGAGATCTAATTACCTTCATAGATGGCTTGTTAGGTACAAGCTCCCAAGTCTCATTCTCCTTCAAGGCTTCCATTTCTTCATCCATTGCATCTCTCCAAGCTTTCTTGCTTTGTGCTTCTTCAAATGTGGTAGGTTCTTCATTGGTTGAATCCTTTGCAATGTAGATTGAGTGCTTGGTGACCAAAGAAGTATCATAACCATACCTCTTTGGTTTCTTCTTCTCCCTTGAAGACCTTCTAAGTGGTTGATGTGAGCTCTTGGATCCATATGTAGCATATTGCATCTTTGCTTTACCTTTGTTCTTCCATAGCTTTAGTCTTTCCAAATCTTCTAGGTCAATCTCCGAATCACTTTCTTCAATTTGCTTTGGCTCCTTTGGTTGAAGTGATGGAAAATCTTCATCCAAGTCATAAGGCAACTTCACTTTCTTATCATCATCAAACCATGATTTGTTCTCATAAAAAATTACATCTCTACTCATAGAAAATCCTTTATGGGTTGGATTGTACAATCTATATCCTTTTTGGTTTTGATCATAACCAATAAATATGCACTTCTCTGCCTTGGGATCTAATTTCCCTCTTACTTGAGAAGGAGTGTGAGCATAGGCTAAGCATCCAAAGATGATACAATGCTCTAGACTATGTCTTCTTCCATTCCACACTTCATATGGAGTGGTTCCATCTAGTGACTTATATGGAAGTATATTTATGAGATATGTGGCTGTAGACGCAGCCTCTACCCATAGGTAGTTTGGCAATCCCTTTTCATTGAGCATGGACCTTACAGCTTCGACAATAGCTCTGTTTCTCCTCTTTGCTACACCATTGAGTTCAGGTGTATACCTTGTAGTGACTTCCCTTTTAATGCCTCTTTCATGCAAGTAGGCATCAAATTCAGAAGAGAAATATTCTCCTCCACCATCTGATCTGAGTCTTTTCAAAGTCCTACCTATTTGGTTTTCAACAAGAGCAACATACTTCTTAAAGCAATTAAAAACTTCATCCTTGCGCTTCATGAAAAACAGAATGGTCCACGTGCTACAATCATCAATGAAAGACACATTATATCTTGAGCCTGATATAGATGGCTCCTTACTTGGACCCCACACATCCTTGTGCAGTAGATCCAAAAGATTTTGATACGCATATCCCTTCTTATTGAAAGGTTGTCTATGAGCCTGTTGGAAGAAGTATTTTTGAAGTATTTTTTTATGAAAAAATAATTGTAAAATTCCAAAAATTGGTAAAAGTATTTATGCAAATGATGTAAAAATAAGGTAGAGTCTTCCTCATGTAGATTATAATTATATGTATTTTCTCTAGAATTTTTGGAAACTCCTAGATAGCATATTTTTAGATTAGAAGGGAAAAGGACCAAAATTCAAGTGTGAAAAGGGGCACTTGAAAATGTATAAAAGACAAATTTTGAGAGGGTTGGTTATTTGTAATTGATGCTATCCAAGCAAAGAGAGAGAGTTTCCTGCAGAAAATGGTGATTCTTCCTTTTGTGTGAATTTCTTTGATTTGTTGAGTCTATTCTATGTGTATCCATGGAAATTTGCAAGCTTCTATTGTGTATTTCTGATGAATGTGTATGAAGAGAGTTGATTCTTGATGTGTTGAGTGAGAAATTGATGAAGAATGGTGCTGGAGATGAAAATTGTCAGATTTTACAGAATCGCGATTGTCTCGTCTGAAGGTTACAGGTATCATTTTTGAGTTTTGACTTTATGATTGTGTTCTACTGAGAAAATAACACACTTTAGACACCAAGATTATTGAAAATGATAGAGTATTGCTCAAGATAATCCAAACCCTAGAAATTCCTCTTCATCTTCATTATTTCTCAGAAATTCAGCCAGTTTTCTCTTATTTCTTGGATTCTATCATCTAGAAGCGGTTGTGGTCTCTTATATACTTCCAAGATTGACAAATATAAGATGTATTGTTGATTCTTTATGCTAAATGATTGGAGAGGACAACTCCAAAGGACAAGCCAAGTGATATTAGACAAGCCAAGTACACTTTGGTCCCTGCAAATTTGTTTGAGTGTCCTCTCACCAATGTGAGCAAGCCTTTTGTGCCATATCTCCAACTCTATGAGAGTTTGATATCCATAGCTAAATAAGGTTATATCTTTGTATCTTCCACTTCAAAAGTGAAAAGCCTTCCTATCTTTTCTCCTTTGGCAATCCTTCTAAATCCTTGCCTTGGGTCTTCAACATATGCTCCAAATTGGTTGAATCTAACCTGCAATCCTTTTTCAACAATCTGCCCAACACTTACTAAATTTTTGGTAATTGTAGGGACATACAAGACTTTGCTTAAGAGGTTCATATTCCCATATGATGTCTTCACATTACTTATCTTCTCCACTAAGTGCTTTGTATCATCTCCTGTTTGCACTTCATGTTTCTTGTGAGGATCTTCCAAATCAGAAAGTAAAGCCACATCCTGCTACATGATTTGAGCATCCCGAATCAATGTAAAAGATGTGATCATCTTCTTACCCTTCTTCACTGATAGATTCATAACAAATAATGAATCTTCTTGACTTTGGTCCTCTACATAGTTATTGTAACTACTTTGATAGTTGTTGTTGTTGTCATTGTTGTTGTAGTTGTTGTTGTAACCTCCATTGCAGATATGAAGAAGGTTCTTCTATCATAGAGTCTTTAGTGATATACACAGAATGCTTGGTGACTAATGATGTATCATATCCATACCTTATGGGCTTTTTGCTTTCTCTTTGAGATCTCCTGGGTGCTTGGTTGGAGGATTCTGGTATGTCTTCCAATTGCTTGACTTTGTTCTTGCCTCTTGAAATCCATTTTCTCTTCATCCTCTGAATTGATGTCTTCTAGTAATTGTTGATCTTCTAGTAATTGTTGATGTTCTTGAGTGAGGGTTCGAAAATCATATGGTAACTTGACCTTCCTACAATAATCTTCAAACCATGAACTATTTTCATCAAACACTACATCCCTACTAACTATAAATGCTTTGTTAGTGGGATTGTATAATCTGTAGCCCTTTTGGTTTTGATCATACCCAATGAATATACATTTTTCAGCTTTAGGGTCAAGCTTCCCTCTAATCTGTGAGGGAATGTGTGCATAAGCAATGCACCCACATATCTTGCAATGGTCCAATGAGGGTCTCCTGCCATTCCATGCTTCATAGGGTATCATTCCATCCAAGGACTTGGATGGGAGCCTATTAACCAAGTAGGTGGCTGTGGAAACAGCCTCTACCCATAGGTAATTAGGTAACTTATTCTCATTCAACACTGACCTAGCAGCTTCAACTATTAACCTGTTCCTTCTTTCTACTACTCCATTCAATTCAGGAGTATATCTTGTTGTGACTTCTGTCTTTATGCCTCTATCCTATAAAAATGAATCAAATTCATGTGAAAAATACTCACCACCTCCATCAGACCTGATCCTTTTCAAGCTTTTTCCAGTTTAGTTCTCAACTAGTGCCAAGTACTTTTTGAAACATGTAAATACTTCATCCGTATGCTTCATGAAATAAAGGATTGTCCATCTACTGTAATCATCAATAAATGAAACATAGTACCTTGAACTTGAGATTGATGGATCTTTTCTAGGACCCCACACATAAGTGTGTACAAGTTCCAAGTAGTCTTCATGCATGTATCCCTTCTTGTTGAAAGATTGACTGTGAGCTTTGCTATATCATATCCTAATTGGTCACATTGGGAATGCCAAGCACACTCTGATCCCTGCATATTTGCTTCAAAATTCTTTCCCCTATGTGTCCTAGCCTTTTGTGCCATATCTCTAGCTCAGATAAGGTTTTATTCTTGTAATTGAAGAGTGATATATTCCTGGTGTCTTCAATCTCAAATGTGAATATTTACCAGATTTCTCATCTTTAGCAATCTTTAATTTGAATCCTTGTTGAGGGTCTTCTACATATGCTCCATGCTTAGTGAATCTGACCTGTAAGCCTTTCTCAACAATCTGTCCAACACTAATTAGGCTTTTGGTTATAGTTGGTACATACAGAACTTTACTCAAGAGGTTCATGTTACCATCAAAAGTCTTGATATTTCTAATTTTCTTGACTGAGTGTTTAGTGTCATCACCTTTCAATACTTCATGCTTCCCTTTGGGTTCTTCAAGGTCAGATAATAGTGCTACATTTCTAGCCACATGACTGGAACAACCTGAATCAATATAGAAAAGATGTTCATCATCTTTACCTTGCTTAGATGTCATATTCATGATGAGTAGAGAATATTTTGTCCAATTTGTCAATGAAGGATGGAAATCCATCTCCCATCTTGCTTGTTGTTGCTCTAGTACCACTGTTAGAGGAGATGGTGGATAGTCTTCAAAGATGAAGTGGTGTTGCTTGATCCTCCTTCATAACTACCAAGAATGATTGCTGGAGAGTGTAGTGGGTCTCTTTTGCTAGCTAATGATTATAAATAATCACATATGTTGCTTGGAACATGATCCACTAATCAATGGATCAAAACAAATAGGTAGGAATTTATCCAAGACTAAGAAACTTGCTATTCTTATCTATACACCTGTTAAATGTTTTGAACAGTTCTCTGAGCACAACAACAACTAGCTTAATTCCTTTTGGGAAACTCTAATTAACTTAGATAGCTACCAATCATGAGTGATTTCATCTAAAATGATGGACTGCGCACTGAGAAAGATGTTTAGGAAATCACATAATCTTCCCGACAATTATAGGATGCAACAGTCAACAGACCAAAGAGTAGAGATGTATTAATATCTCATGATCCAGAGAGGTAAAATGGAACTTTGTAGTAATGTACTAGACAATATGCTGAATCTAGCATGCTTTAAATGATGACAAATGATCAATCATGCACTGAGAACAAGCTCTGATAAAATCACTATTTTGATGTAGTCATAGCAGAGAAGTGAAATGAGAATGTAATGATAATATTGTTTTAAATCAGATACAAATACAATGTCATTGGCAATCATATATTGCTCAATGTGTGGGAGATGAATGAGCTATGAGATGAGCTCTCAATTCACTATAGATTCCCTTCACAATGATCTCATGGAGTCAAGATATCCCGCATGTCCTATGATCCTCTTTTTATAGTTGTTTTTGGAGCCAATGTTTGAATTCAAATTCAAAAGATCTACCTGTACGAACATACTCAAGAAAGAAAAATAATATTTGAAGCATACCCACTCTTAAAATGGATGATGTAGATATTCTTGTTTATGATTTTGCCTTGACAAAAACAAGGCACTTGAGGAAACCAACCATCAATATGATAAAGCAAAAGCTTCCAAATGTATGTGGTATAGTTAATCATACTAGGCAAACGAACAGAGCTCTCAATAGTCTCAGATTGAATCAAGTGCATTAGATGATGGGGGTGTAGACATAGATCAAGAAAGTTGTGAATTGAGTTGAAAATCTATAACATTTTTAGTGCTTATATAAATTCTCCAAAGTATTTTTCTTAACTAAACCATGTTCTATAGCAATTTTGAATAACTATCCGATATCCACCATTGAAAACATGTTCAAGGTTTAATTTTTGTATAATCTTTTTTATCACTTTTAAATTTTTTATGTAGATTTTGGACATGTCAATGTTAAATTGAGTGAAATTTTGGCCACATTTTTTAGCTCTTTTTTTTTGAAGAAATGACAAAAAATGTCAAAAAATTCACATGTTTTCACTTGATTTTTGAAATATGTGTATACTGGTATAAAGCGTTTTCAAACCTAAGATGCAATTTGCTTGATTTTTGACAAGGGTTTTCTCTTTTTATGTCATAGTTCTCATTTGTTATGACTCGCTATTCTTATCTTCTTCAATCTTTAATATTTTCTCTTCTGTGTTATAAATAACTAGAAAACTTAAATTGTCTTTGGCCTTGTTCTTAGGTGGTTGGAATTCTTTGCCAAAGGGGGCCTTAGTAAACTAATATTAACAAGGCTCACCAAATTATTGCCGACAATCATTAAAAAAGACCAAATTTGAAACAAATATGATTGGAAATAACTAGTTTGGCATCCAATAGGGTCCACTATTTACCGAGAACCACAATCCCATTGCGTTTGCCACTATTCAATAAGAGATACGAAAACATTTCATAATTGCGATTTGGGGACGGGGAATTGAACAACATATAAGATGAGCCTTGGTTTTTGCCTCTACATACTCCTTAAGACAAGTGAGAAGAATGTGAAGGATTTGTTGATATATAGCCCACAAATTGATCAAGACAAGTCCGGAGGATGTGATAGATGTGTTGATATATAGCCCACAAATTACAACATACCATCATCCACTCTTGTAACAATGCATCAATTACTTGATATCATGAGAAAATCACCAACACATCGAGAACAAAATTAAACGTACAGTATTTTTGAATATTGTCTTTAATTGGAATTGTTGATATTTCAAAAATAGTGGCAACAAATTTCATGAATTTCGACCAATTGGCTTGGTATAAGCAATGTCTACACCATCACATTTCTCCGTTAGAGACCACACATATTTGTGTTTGACAAAATAAAGGTATGCAATTATTCAAAAGTGAAAAGATCACGGGCTATAAAATCCATGAACACTGATAATTTCATCTTCGATAGGCCATTTGATAGAGTTTGTGCTTTTCTATGCGATATTCATCATGTGAGTAAAAATCAAAGAAAACTACACGAGTCACAGAAATAGCCTACACTCCCCGGGTGATGGTAGATTCAAGCTTCAAGTAACGTATTGCTGGACATGGCTGCTTTCTCTTCGTCGTCTATGCTCTCCCAAGTCTCTTCAGACTCCTCCCTTCTGGTCGTTAATCCTAGTCAAGCCTCTGCGGTGTTCTGTTGCTCTTCGATGTCGCCTGTGTTTCCTCTCCTCTCTTCGTGTGAGCATGTAGATACGTGCGTTTTGTGTCAAACACATTTGCTTTCGAGAGTTCTCGCCGAGGTCCGATACTCCAAACCTATGCGCAATCGAACAGCATTTCCATCCATATCTCTATCTCCCTTCTCCCTTCTTCTCCGGTGCCTTGCGCAGCTGTGCGGATCTGCGTGTGTTGTATGTTTATGTGGGTGGACGGGACAAGCAACTACAGGGCAGCGATATCGTTTATGGAGAGCGAGTAACAGGAGATTGCTCTGAGGAGGAGACAAGGATGAGGGAAGGAAGGAGCCCCGGCGAAGCGATTGGAAGCCTTTGCTGCCTGCCAGGAAGCGACTACAGCGCCATCCCTCGGATGACTTGTCCTGCAGCCGGGTCGTAGAGATGGTATCTTTGACATCGTTGCATGAGGCTATCTCGGTACTCTCCCCTAGCTCTCATGTAGTTTTTTTCTCCATTTGCTTTTGCTTTTTTGTTCTTCTTACTTTTTAGCTTTTTTATCAATTAGCTTTTTTATCAATTTGTCTTGATGCAGAAAATTGACTGTATCTCAAAAGGTTAAACAGAAAGTTAAACAGAACTGTCCAGATGGATTCCGTTAGACCTGTAGCAGACTTCGAGACGCTTATATTGGCGAACAGAAACTGGTATATACTTTTGGCACAAAAGACGAAATAGCCCGCACAAGCACTGCGATAGTGCGTTCGGAGGCCGAAACAAGCTCATATCACAATTTCGGCACAACAGAGCGAAGCCGTTTTGATGTCGAAAACATGCTGAGTATGCTCACCAAAATTCGTGCGATTCTGAGACTACAAACGGAGGAGTGTCGGCAGTGCCCTAGATGAAGCGACAACCTACTCTGATACCAATTATTAGAGTTAGACGTTTGTGGAAGCACGCGAATAGCACAAGGAAGAAGAAGAAGCTTGAAGCACAACACACAAGACTGAATGTATTACTACAGAATGTACAAAGATAAGTAGCCTATTAGGGCAATAGGCATATATACAAGCCAGGGGAAAAAAAACCTCCTAAAGAGGGAAAAAAGTATCCCAACGGTCCTAGTGTGTTCACACACATCACTGCCTAAATATATCAACACACTTCCTCAAAAATCCATTCATTTAAGAAAGCATTCTTTACATCAAGTTGATAGAACTTCCAAAGCAAGACTAATGAGAACCCTAATTGTGAGCATTTTTACAAAAGGAGAGAAAGTCTCCTGTCAATCAATACCATGAGTTTGAGCAAACCCTTTAGCAACTAACCTTTCTTTATGTCTATTTATAATTTTATCTGGATTTCTCTTGATTTTGTATATCCATCAAGATCCAATTAGCTTCATAGATGGCTTGTTAGGTACAAGCTCCCAAGTCTCATTCTCCTTCAAGGCTTCCATTTCTTCATCTATTGCATCTCTCCAAGCTTTCTTGCTTTGTGCTTCTTCAAATATGGTAGGTTCTTCATTGGTTGAATCCTTTGAATGTAGATTTAGTGCTTGGTGACCAAATAAGTATCATAACCATACCTCTCTAGTTTCTTCTTCTCCCTTGAAGACCTTCTAAGTGGTTGATGTGAGCTCTTGGATCCATATGTAGCATCTTGCATCTTTTCTTTACCTTTCTTCTTCCATAGCTTTAGTCTTTCCAAGTCTTCTAGGTCAATCTCCAAATCACTTTCTTCAATTTGATTTGGCTCCTTTGGTTGACGTGATGGAAAATCTTCATCCAAGTCATAAGGCAACTTCACTTTCTTATCATCATCAAACCATGATTTTTTTCTCATCAAAAATTACATCTCTACTCATAGAAAATCGTTTATTGGTTCAATTGTACAATCTATATCCTTTTTGGTTTTGATCATAACCAATAAATATGCACTTCTCTGCCTTGGGATCCAATTTTTCTCTTACTTGAGAAGGAATGTGAGCATCCAAAGATTTTACAATGCTCTAAACTAGGTCTTCTTCCATTCCACACTTCATAGGGAGTGGTTCCATCTAGTGACTTAGATGGAAGTCTATTTATGAGATATGTGGTTGTAGATACCGCCTCTGCCCATAGGTAGTTTGGGAATCCCTTTTCATTGAGAATGGACCTTGCAGGTTCAACAATAGCTCTATTTCTCCTCTCTGCTATACCATTGAGTTCGGGTGTATATCTTGTAGTGACTTCCCTTTTAATGCCTCTTTCATGCAACTAGGCATCAAATTCAGAAGAGAGGTATTCTCCTCCACCATCTGATCTGAGTCTTTTCAAATTCCTACCTGTTTGATTTTCAACAAGAGCAACATACTTCTTAAAGAAATTAAAAACTTCATCCTTGTGCTTCATGAAAAACAGAATGTTCCACCTACTACAATCATCTATGAAAGACACATAATGTCTTGATCCTGATTAAGATGGCTCCTTATTTGGACCCCACACATCTGTGTGCACTAGATCCAAAAGATTTTGATACACATATCCCTTCTTATTGAAAGGTTTTCTATGAGCCTTACCAAGTTGATAAGCTTCACACTTATAAGTCATGTGTTTCCTTGTGATATTAGGCAATCCGAATACACTTTGTTCCTTGCAAATTTGTTTGAGTGTCCTCTCACCAATGTGAGCAAACCTTTTGTGCCATATCTCCAACTCTGTGAGAGTTTGAAATCCATAGCTAAATGAGGCTATATTCTTTGTATCTTCCACTTAAAAAGCGAAAAGCCTTCTTGTTTTTTCTCCTTTGGCAATCCTTCTAAAGCCTTGCCTTGGATCTTCAACATATGCTCCAAATCGGTTGAATCTAACCTGCAATCCTTTTTTAACAATCTTCCCAACACTTATTAAATATTTGGTAATTATAGGGACATATAAAACTTTGCTTAAGAGGTTCATATTCCCATCTCATGTCTTCACAATACCTATCTTCTCCAATGAGTGCTTTGTATCATCTCTTGTTTGCACTTCATGTTTCTTGTGAGGATCTTCCAAATCAAAAAGTAAAGCCACATTTTCTGCTACATGATTTGAGCATCCCAAATCAATGTAAAAGATGTGATCATCATCCTTACCCTTCTTCACTGATAGATTCATAATCAATAATGAATCTTCTTGACTTTGGTCCTCTGCATAGATATTTTAATCTCTTCTTCCTCTATGGCCACTTTGATAGTTGTTGTTATTGTAATTGTTGTTGTTGTTGTAGCCTCCATTGTATCTGCCTATATTTGATCCATAGCCACCTCTATTGAATCCTCTTCCTCTTGAGTTCCTTGGGTTCCTGAAACATTATTTAGTAGTATGATTAGATAAGCCACATATATTGTAAGGTTGAGATGATTGGAATCTCCCCCTGCCTTGCTTTCCATCTCTGCCTCTTCCTCTAGCTCTTTCTCTACCTACAAAGTTTGCTTGGAAAGAGCTACCTTCATCTTCATTCTTCTTATTCTTTGACTTGTCCTTGACCTTAGCTTTATCAGAATATAAGGCAGAAGTTTGATTATCTCTTGAGGACTCACCACCTTCGCTAATCTTTTCTTCATGAGTGAAGAGTTGGCCCATCAGTGTGTTCAAGTCGGGTACATTCATATCCATGTACAAATCGATGGTTGTTGTGAAGGACTCTCACTTGTCATCTGATTTGATTCCATTTATGATTTGTCTAATGATTTGTTCCTCTTCAATTACCTCTCCAATGCTTCCAAGTTGATTTGAAATCTCCTTCATCTTTGTGACATAATCAGTCACACTTTGCTTGGGGCTTTTCTTCATTGTTGTGAACTCTATCCACAATTGGTTCTTCCTTGCTCGAGTGTTGGAGGAAAGAAGAAAGAAGCAAGTGCATTCCAAGTCCATCTTGATGTCTTGCATCCCTTGACATGAGGTAAAAGAAAACCAGAGATTGAGTTTAAAATATAGGACCTTGCCAGTGCATCCGTTGAACACTAATTTGAAAGTCTTTCCTCTTCTTCATGTGATGGTTGCCCTTTGTTCCTCATGGTTGGCATAGCTTCATCTCCAGATGTGTATCCAAATAGATTCCTCCCTTGAAGATAAGCCTCCATCCTTAGAGACCATGTTGGGTAGTTGTTTCTATCCAATTTGTCAATTGTTGATGGAAATCCATCTCCCAGTTGATTGACTATGCTTTGATACCACTGTGTAGAGAGATCGTGGATGCAACCTAAAGATGAATTGGTGCTGCTAAAACCAGCTTCACACCAGCCAACTGAGACTTTAGAGTTGGTTAGTAGACCCTTTGAGCTTCCTAAATCCACAAAAAAATCACCCAAGTGCTTTGGAACAAGTATCTCAAAAGTTTGAGTCAAGGCAGACTAGTTGCAAAATGACTAGCTCCCAAAACTTGTTATTTTTTTACATACACCTGCTCGAAAAAATGAATAGTGCTCTCAACCTAGTAGGAATTAGAAAAATTCCTTTTGGAAATAGCAAATAGACGTAGCAAGATTCCCAATCCAAGTTAAAACACTTCAATTCATCAATTGAGCACTGAGAAAAAGTTTTAGCAAAATCTGGAACACTACCGCCATTTTTGGGCTCTGTAGAGATAGACAAGTGAGCAATAAAATGCAAATTTCTCACAAATGGTAAATAAAATGGACATTAAATTTTGTAAGCACACACTAGACTTAAAGAGCTATGTCAAGAGAACGAAAGAGGGAGATGTGGAAGCATGTGAGCATACACGTGAGTAGGTGTGCATGTGTAAAGAAGAAGGGAAGTGGGGTAAGAGCATATGCATGGAGGGAGTGGGGAAGTGCATGTGTGTATAAGTGCTTGCATGAGAGTAAGAGGGGAAGAGAGAGGAGGTATGTGCAAAGAGTAAGTGAGCGAGCGAGAAATTGAGTGAGAAATAGAAAAATATTGTGTGTATGTGGGCATATGTATGAGAAGAGGTATGTGAAAAATGTAAGTGTGGGGTGTATGTGAATGTGTGTGTGCAAAAGTCTGCATGAGTGAGAGGGTGTGTGAGTGTACATGTGTGTGAAGTGGGTGGGTATGAAAGAAGGAAAGTGTGTGGAAAGGTGGGCTTGTATGAATGGGTGTGTACATGTGTGCGCAAGGGTGAAAGTAAGTAGTGAGATAAAATAAATGCGTATAGGAGTGTGTATGCGAGAGGGTAAAAGAGAGTGTAGGGGTGTGCGCGAGACGAAGAAGGATTGTAGGTACATGTGAATGGGAGGTGTACGCGCTAGAGCAAGAAAAGTTATCACTTTGAGCAACAATTTGTAAACTTCACAAAACATAGTATGGCCAATTCCAAGAACTTTGTGCAACATACAATTTTATTGAAGTATCTTTTCCCTTGGGTTTAAGACCGAATGGTGGGCTTGGTTTCTATTTCACCAACAGCTCTCCCTCAAGCCAAACATGCTTGGTCTTCATTCCTCCTTGATTTCCTGCAAACCAATCATCAATTTGAATCTGTTCATCTTGGTTCCACCAAAGACTTTGCGAGTATATCTGCACATTGTAAATGATTTGATACATAGGATAGTTGAATGTCCTTGCTAAGCAATTTCTCCCTTACATAATGATAGTGCACTTCAATGTGCTTAGTCCTGGCATGATATACAGAATTAACAGCCAAATGAAGTGAACTAGTGTTATCTCCAAAGATTATTGGAGTGCAAGAATGTATCCCCAAATCTACATATAGTTTCTTAAGCCACATAGTTTCTTGAGTTGCACTTGCCAAACCTCTATATTCTGATTCTGTGGATGATAAGGCCACAGTTGGTTGCTTCTTAGATGACCATGATATAAGTTTTGAACCTGCAAAAGATAGGTACCCTAAAGTGCACCTTCTATCATCCTTGGAGCGAGCCCAATCTGCATCAGAATACATTTTTATGTCTAATTCAGAAGTGAAAGGGAAAAACAACCCTTCATTCATAGTGCCCTTTAGATACTTTAGCATCCTTTTTGCAGCTTCCATGTGAGGCTTCCTTGGTGCATGCATAAACTGACTCAATGTGCTTACTCCATAAGCAATGTCTACTCTTGTTAGGGTAGCATAGTTGAGGCTCCCTACAAGCTTTTGGTAACTTGTAACATCCTCAAGAAGTTCTCCTTCATGAGAACTAAGCTTATGGTTGTGTTCCATGGGTGTACGTGCAATTTTGATATTCTCCATCTTGAACTTTATCAACATATCATGTATATACTTTCTTTGAGTAATAAATATACTTGAACCTGTGTACACAAGCTCTAAGCCAAGAAAGTATGTTAATAAGCCAAGATCACTGATTTTAAATGCTTCCATTAGTTGAGCCTTAACCTGCTTGATGCCATTAGCATCATTCCCTGTCATGATAATTTCATCCACATAGACACATAAATAGATAACTTCTGATTTGTTCTTCTTTATAAATAAAGAAGAATCTACCTTGCTAGCCACAAAACCTTGGTCCTGCAAATAAGTAACAAGCCTATGATTCCAGCTCTAGGAGCTTGCTTTAGGCCATAAAGTGCCTTCCTTATCTTGCATAGATGACCTGAATTAACTTTATCTTCAAAACCTAGTGGTTATGCCATATACACTTCTTCTGATATCCATCCATTTAAGAATGCATTCTTGACATCTAACTGATATAGATTCTGATTCTTAGAGGCAGCAATGCTTACCAAAACCCTACTTGTTGGCATCTTTTCCACAGGTGAAAAATTTTCTTCATAGTCCACTCCATGAGTTTGGGAAAATCCCTTTGCCACTAACCTTGCCTTGTATCTGTTTATAGAACCATGTGAATTCTTTTTAATTTCATATATCCACCTGGATCGTATTACCTTCATACTTGGATTTTTGGGAACTAGGTCCCAAGTATGGTTTTCTTGAAGTGCTTCTACTTCTTCCTGCATGGCTTCTCTCCATTCTTTCCTCTTACTACCCTCTTCAAATGAAGAAGGTTCTTCTGTCATAGAGTCTTTAGTGATATACACAGAATGCTTGGTGACTAATGATGTATCATAGCAATGCCTTATGGGCTTTTTGCTTTCTCTTTGAGATCTCCTAAGTGCTTGGTTGGAGGATTCTGGTATGTCTTCCAATGCTTGACTTTGTTCTTGCCTCTTGACTTCCATGCCTTGAAATCCATTTGCTCTTCATCCTCTGAATTGCTGTCTTCTGGTAATTTTTTATCTTCTTGAGTGAGGGTTGGAAAATCATTTTCCAAATCGTAAGGTAACTTGACCTTCCTACAATCATCTTCAAACCATGAATTATTTTCATCAAACACTACATCCCTACTATCTATGAATGCTTTGTTGGTGGGATTGTATAGTCTGTAGCCCTTTTGGTTTTGATCATACCTAATGAATATACACTTTTCAACATTAGGGTCAAGCTTCCATCTAATCTATGAGGGAATGTGTGCATAGGCAATGCATCCACATATCATGCAATGGTCCAATGAGGGTCTCCTACCATTCCATGCTTCATAGGATGTCATTCCATCCAAAGACTTGGATGGGAGCCTATTAACGAAGTAGGTGGTTGTGGAAACAACCTCTGCCCATAGGTAATTAGGTAACTTCTTATCATTCAACACTGACCTAGCAGCTTCAAGTATTAACCTGTTCCTTCATTCTGCTACTTCATTCAACTCAAGAGTATATCTTGTCGTGAATGTTGATATATTTAGGTAGTGATGTGTGTGAACACTCCAGGACTGCCGGGGCACTTTTTTCCCTCTTTAAGGTGTTTTTTTCCCCCGGCTTGTATATACGCCTATTGCCCTAATGGGCTACTTATCTTTGTACATTCTCTAGTAATACATTCAGTATTGTGTGTTTGTACTCCAAGCTTCTTCTTCTTCCTTGTGCTGTTCGCATGCTTCCGCAAACGTCTAACTCCAACAATTGGTATCAGAGCAGGTCGTCGCTTCATCTAGGGCATCGTCGAAACTACTCTGTTTGTAGTCTCAGAATCGCACAAATTTTGGTGAGCATACTCAGGGGTTTCCAAGATCAAAACAGCTCTGCTGTGTGGTTCCGAAATCGCGATCTGAGCTCGTTTCGGCCTCCGAACGCACTATTGCAGCGCTTGTGTAGGCTATTTCGTCTTTTTGTGCCAAAGGTATATACCAGTTTCTGTTCGCCAGTTTAAACATTTTGAAGTCTGCTACAGGTCTAGAAGAACTTGTCTGGGCAGTTCTGTTCAACTTTTTGAGATACAGTCAATTTTCTACATCAAGGTATTTTAGTCAGCGGCCATCGCTGAAAGCAGTGATGTATTCCGTATGTTGGCTGTTGAGGATAAGTTGGATGGTACCAACTACCCATTGTGGGCTTATATGATGCGACATGTGTTGGTTGCAAAAGGATTGTGGAACATTGTGCAGGGTGTTGAAAGACGTCCTGTTACACCTCTGACTACAGGTACTGCAAATACAGGTGCGGGAGCTGATGAAGATGGTGTCGAAGATGATATTCCGCAGATTCTTGTTCGTGCTGCTGTTTCTGTTGCACCTACTGCAAAGCAGATTTGCTGGGATGGCAGAGATGCCCAGGCACATGCATTGATAGCTTTGTCTGTAAGACGTGCCATTATTCCTCACATTCGCTCTTGCAGAACAGCTAAGGATGCTTGGGATACACTTACCACATTGTACCAAGCTAGGAATGAGGCTCGTGTTGCCTACCTCCGAAAACAGTTGGAGAGTGAGCACATGAATGAAGGTGATTCTATGGACAGTTTCCTAACGAAGATCAAAGACTTCAAGGAACAATTGATTTCTGCTGATGAGGTTATACCAGATAGCTCACTTGTACAGACCGTTCTGAATGGTCTTCCTGATTCATATCAGAGTTTTGCTTCTACTCTTCGTTTGATGATGAAAGGCAATCCGAATGCCTTATCATTTGAGGAGTTAGTCTCTGTTTTGTTGCAGGAAGATCAGTCCAAGCAGAACAGGTCCATTATGCGAGTTGCAGATCAAGCTTTCCTGGCTAGTCAGAAGGGCAAAGGAAAATGGAGCTCTTCAACTAGTAAGCAGAAATCTGCTAATTCTGCATATTCGAAGAAGGAAGATAAAGATGAGAAGAAATTAGAAAAGCAGAAATTGTTTTGTAAGTACTGTAAAGGGAATGATCATATCATAAAGAACTGTCCAAAACTGACTGCTAAAGAGGCAAAGAAGAAAGAGGCTAGAATGGTTGTTGCAGAGGCCTCTACACCAAAAACAGAGTCTGCAAATCTTGTGCAGGAAGAAGAATGGGCGTTTACTACTGTCTGCAGTTTTGACCCATCTTCTCATGAGCAGTGCATGTCTCCAGTGGACTCATATGTTTGGTACTTTGATAGTGGGACGACCAAACATATTACCTCGCAGCGCAGTTTCTTCTCTTCACTCGAGCCTGCCTCTACAGGGAATACTGTCACATGCGCCAACAACTCCTCTTATCCTGTTATGGGAGTTGGTAAGATCATTTTGACTACTATTGATGGTAGTTCTTTCACTTTGTCAGATGCTTTATTTGTGCCAGGGATCAAAAAGAACCTGTTATCAGTTTCTGCATTAGCCAAGATTGGCTTGGTTGTGAAATTTGTTGATGACAGGTGTACAGTTCATGATCTGTCAAATGGGGATGTGATTATTGCTTCTGGCATTTTATGTCGTGGGTTGTATAAGCTCATAGACTATGAAAGATCTGTAAATGATTTGGCATGTGCAGTAAATGATTCGCAGGCTATGTCAGATGCAAAGCTTTGGCATGCACGCTTTGGTCATCTAAATTTTGCTAGTTTGCTATGCCTGCAGAAATCTGAAATGGTGTCCTCATTGCCCAAACTTGAGGTACCTGGAAAACATGTTTGTGAAGGCTGTATTTTGGGCAAAATGCAGCGTTCATCCTTTCCAAAAGATGGTTCAGTTCGGGCTACTCAAAAATTGCAACCTGTACGTAGTGATGTCTGTGGTCCTATGCAGACACCTTCTTTTGGGAATTATCTTTACTTCGTGACTTTCATCGATGATTTTTCCAGGCATGCATGGGTATATCCATTGAAGGAAAAGTCCGAAGTGTTCATGTGCTTCAAACAGTTTTTGGTTTTGGCTGAAAATCTGTCAGCATGTAAAATGGGCACCCTCCGTTCTGATCGAGGGGGGGAATATATGCCTTCTGATTTTAATGCATTTCTGGCTGAACGTGGGATAAAACACCAGCGTACAGTGCCGTATACACCTCAACAGAATGGAGTTGTTGAACGAAAGAACAGGTCACTCATGGAGATGGCGAGGTGCATGGTGAAGAGTCAGGCTTTACCACATAGTTTCTGGCTTGAGGCCGTCATGTGTGCAGCATATGTACTGAACAGGTGTCCCACTAAAGCGCTGCAATCTATCACTCCATATGAGGCTTGGCATGACCGCAAGCCATCTGTTGCTCATCTGCATGTTTTTGATTGTTTGGCATATGCACTAGTGCCTTAACAACATCGCAGAAAATGGGATGATAAGGCAGTAAAATGTATTTTTGTAGGCTACAATTCTGAAAGTAAAGGCTATCGTCAGTATCATCCACAGACTAAATGCGTTCTGGTTAGCCGTGATGTTGTATTTGTGGAAGATGCTATTCAGCCATTGCTTTCATGTACTAAGGAGACATCTGTTAGCTCCAAAGACATGTATGATACTTTGATGCCTCTTTTTACACGTGGACAATCTAGTGTTGGTCCTAATGAGGCAACTTCTCAGCCTTTGCAGGTTTCATATGATGATGCAGATCATTCCATTTCTGATGCAGATTTACATGATGCACTTGTTGATGAGAGAGCTGATATTGAGCAGGCAAAAACTATGCCAAAATGGCTGGTGCAGACTTTGCGTGACAGCAAATTAGATGCACCTTTGTCATATCGTACTCGTTCGGCCTCTCATAGTGCCTCCTTTGCATCAGATTGCTATGCTATGGCTGCATCTAGTCTCTGTGATGAGAATGAGCCTGTTTCTTTTGATGAAGCACAGAATTCAGAAAATGGGATGGCTACTATGCAATCTGAATATGATGCTATAATGAAGAATGGTACATGGTCTTTATGTGACTTGCCTCCTGGCAAGAAGGCCATTGGCACTAAGTGGGTATACAAGCTTAAGCGTAAACTTGATGGTACAGTTGACAGGTATAAGGCTAGGCTTTTTGCAAAGGGTTATGCGCAGGAAAGAGGCATTGATTTTGATGAGACCTTTGTACCTACATGCCGTATGACTACTGTTCGGAGCATTTGTGCACTTGCAGCCCATCATGGTTGGAATGTACATCAGTTGGACATTAAAACAGCATTTCTGAATGGTGACTTGCATGAAGAAGTGTACTTTTTCAGCCCCATGGCTTTGTGCAAAAAGGGCATGAAAACCAGGTGTGCAGGTTAAAGAAGGTATTATATGGTTTAAAGCAAGCACCACGTGCTTGGTATGAGAAGATACATGTCTATCTGGTTGCACATGGTTTTGAGAACAGTCCAACTGAAAGCACCTTATATCTTAAGCGTGCTAATGATGTGCTTCTGATCATTGTTGTCTATGTTGACGACATGCTTCTCACTGGTCCTATTGAGAAGCATATCGCTGATTTCAAGGCTGATTTGCATGCCTCATTTGAGATGTCTGATTTGGGGCATTTGCATCACTATTTGGGCATTCAGTTTATGCAAGTTGATGGTGGAATGGCTTTGTGTCAAACGAAATATATTGACACATTATTGCAGTGTTTTGGGCTTGAAGACTGTAAGCCTATTGCCACTCCTATGGAGACAGGTTTACAATTGAGTCTTCATGATGCTGGAGATACATTTGATGCTTTTCTCTATCAGTAGGCTGCTGGATGCTTGATTTACTTATGCATTACTCGGCCAGATATTCAATTTGCTGTCTCACAGATGAGCAGGTTTATGCATTGCCCAGGAGTCACGCATTGGAAGGCGGTTAAGCACATCTTTGGCTACTTGAGTGGTACTCGGCTACTTGGGTTGTTTTATCCCAAGGGGCGATCACTACCGCCAGATTTGCATGCTTTTTCTGACTCAGATTGGGCTGGTTGCTATGACACTCATGTGTCCACCATTGGTTTTTGCTTCATGCTTGGTAGCTCATGTATATCTTGGTTGAGCAAGAAGCAGCCTACTGTGGCCACTTCCAGTTGTGAGGCTGAGTATAGGGCAGCTTTCACAGCTACTGTTGAGTGTGTGTGGCTCAGACGCCTTATGGCTGATTTGGGTGTTGGTTAAACTTCTGCCACCACCATCTTCATTGACAGTCAGAGCGCATTGGCAGTTGGGAGGAGAGGTTCCATGCTCGCACTAAGCACATTGAGGTGCATTATCACTATGTCAGGGAGAGGTTTTCTGCTGGGGAGATCAGCTGGCATATGTGCCCACGCAGGAGAACATTGTAGACCTTTTCATGAAGGCTCTGCCCAGGGAGAAGTTTGAAGCTTTCCGCAAATCTTTGGGCTTACTTCCTTTTGTGGAGTGACTTCCACATATCTTGGCACTTCCTTATACATGAGTGTCAGCTACTTGTTCACCACATCACTCCCAGGGGGGATTTGTTGATATATTTAGGTAGTGATGTGTGTGAACACTCCAGGACCGTCGGGGCACTTTTTTCCCTCTTTAGGAGGTTTTTTTCCCCCGGCTTGTATATACGCCTATTGCCCTAATGGGCTACTTATCTTTGTACATTCTCTAGTAATACATTCAGTATTGTGTGTTTGTACTCCAAGCTTCTTCTTCTTCCTTGTGTTGTTCGCGTGCTTCCGCAGATGTCTAACTCCAACAGTGACTTCCGTCTTTATGCCTCTATCTTGTAAAAATGAATCAAATTCATATGAAAAATACTCACCACCTTCATCAGACCTGATCCTTTTCAAGCTTCTTCCATTTTGGTTCTCAACTAGTGCAAAGTACTTTTTGAAACATGTAAATACTTCATCCTTATGCTTCATGAAATAAAGGATTATCCATCTTTTGTAATCATCAATAAATGAAACATAGTACCTTGAACTTGATATTGATGGATCTTTGCTAGGACCCCACACATCAGTGTGTAGTCTTCATGCATGTATCCCTTCTTGTTGAAAGGTTACCTGTGAGCTTTGTCGAATTGACATGCTCCATATTTGTATATCATATGTCGCTTCGCCACATTGGGAATGCCAACCACACTCTAATCCCTGCATATGTGCTTCAAAGTTCTTTCTCCTATGTGTCCTGGCCTTTTGTGCCATATCTCTAGCTCAAATAAGGTTTTATTCTTATAATTGAAAAGTGCTATGTTCCTGGTGTCTTCAATCTCAAATGTGAATAATCTACCAGATTTCTCACCTTTATCAATCCTTTTGAATCCTTGTTGAGGGTCTTCTACATATGCTCCATGCTTAGTGAATCTGACCTGCAAGCCTTTCTCAACAATCTGTCCAACACTAATTAGGTTTTTTATTATAGTTGGTGCATATAGAACTTTACTCAAGAGGTTCATGTTACCATCAGAAGTCTTGACATTTCCAATTCGCTTGACTGACTGTTTAGTGTCATCACCTGTCTGTACTTCATGCTTCCCTTTGGGTTCTTCAGGGTCAGATAATAATGCTACATTTATAGCCACATGATTGGAACAACCTGAATCAATATAGAAAAGATGTTCATCATCTTTACCTTGCTTGGATGTCATATTCATGATGAGTAGAGAATCTTCTTGGTCTTCTGTTTAGCTATTGTAATCTCTTCTTCCTCTAAAACCTCCTTGATAATTGTTGTTATTGTAGCTTTGATTGTAGTTATGATTGTAGTTGCTTCCTCCATTGTTGTACCTACCTCTCGATTGTCCATAGCTACCTCTATGGAAGCCTCTTCCCCTTTGATTCCTTGTGTTCTTGAAGCATTCTTCTGTGAAGTAGTTGGTAGGACCACAAATGTTCCAAGGTGGATTTTTGTAGGATCTCCCCCTGCCTTGCTTTCCTCCTCTGCCCCTTCCTCTAGAACCTCTTCCTCTACCTATATAATTAGCTTGAGAGGTACTAGCCTCTTCTTCATTCTTCTTGCTTTTACCCTTATCTTTACCTTTATTCTTATCTGTATAAAGGGTGGAAGATTGTTTACATCTAGAGTTGTCACCATTTTTGTTGAGATTTGTCTCATGGGTGAAGAGTTGTCCCATCAAGGTGTTGAGGTCAAGTATTCGCATATCTATGTAAAGGTCCATTGTTGTGGTGAAGGACTCCCACTTATCATCAACTTTGATGTCATTATTGATATTTCTTACTATGTGTTCTTCTTCTATCTCCTTTCCAATGCTTGCAAGCTGGTAAGCCACATCTTTCATTTTGGTTACATAATCAGCCACTCCTTGCTTTGGTTTCTTCTTTAGAGTTGTAAACTCCATCCATAATTGATTCTTCCTAGTTCTTGTATTTGATGAGAAAGATGATGAGAGTACTTACCAAGTCTCTTGGGATGTCGTACAATTCCTAATGTGAGGTAACAAGAAATCAAAAATTGATTTTAGTAGATAAGACCTGGCAAGAGCATCCTTTGCATACCATTTGGTCAACCTTTCTTTCTCTTCCCTTGTAGGTTGATGCTTGCTCCTGAAGGTTGGTATCTCTTCATCTCTTGAGATGTATCCATATAGAATTCTCCCTTGAAGGTAGGCTTGCATCCTTAGTGACCATGCTCAGCAGCGGTTTTTGTCCAATTTGTCAATGAAGGATGGAAATCCATCTCCCATCTTGCTTGTTGTTGCTCTCATACCACTGTTGGAGGAGATGCTGGATAGTCTTCAGAGATGAAGTGGTGTTGCTTGATCGTGCTTCACACCTGCCAAGAATGATTGCTAGAGAGTGTAGTGGGTCTCTTTTGCTAGCTAATGATTATAAATAATCACATATGTTGCTTGGAACATGATCCACTAATCAATGGATCAAAACAGATAGGTAGGAATTTAACTAAGACTAAGAAACTTGCTATTCTTATCTATATACCTGTTCAATTTTCGAACGGTTCTCTGACCACAATAGCAATTAGCTTAATTCCTTTTGGGAAACTCTAATTAACATAGATAGCTACCAATCATGAGTGATTTCATCTAAAATGATGGACTACACACTGAGAAAGATGTTTAGGAAGTCACATAATCTTCTCAACAATTACAAGATGCAACAATCAATAGACCAAAGAGTAGAGATGTATTAATATCTCACGATCCAGAGAGGTAAAATGGAACTTTCTAGTCATGTACTAGACAATATGCTGAATCTAGCGCGCTTTAAATCATGACAAATGATCAATCATGCACTGAGAACAAGCTCAGATAAAATCACTAATCTGATGTAGTCATAGCAGAGAAGTGAAATGAGAATGTAATGATAATAGGTGTACTAGATCAGATACAAATACAATTTCATTGGCAATCATATATTGCTCAATGTGTGGGAGATGAATGAGCTATGAGATGAGCTCTCAATTCACTATAGATTCCCTTCACAATGATCTCATGGAGTCGAGATATCCTACATGTGCTATGATCCTCTTTTTGTAGTTGTGTTTGGAGCCAACGTTTGAATTCAAATTCAAAAGATCTACCTAAAAGTGAATCCTAAAGTATAGGATATATTCTCTCATTACTCAACAACCAAATGAATCGTGATTTAGAGCTTCCTAACTTCACGTGGATGTAAAACACTTTTACAAAAGGTAAATATGAAGGAGCTTTTACAAGAGGTTGATCATATGGAGTCTTGTATGAGTTATGTCAATAAACCAAGTATGTGGGCTTGGTTTCGATTTCACCAACACTTTCCTCACGAGTGATGTCCATGGTTTAGAATGTGTTGATTCCATGTTTTTTATTAAGTCATTTAAGTTAGATTCTCAATGCAATATTGCTCAACTAAATGCACCTCTTGATCTCCATTTTGATCCAAGAATTGATCTCCCTTTATATTCAAGTGCATGTGGAACAAAGGATGTTAGCGAAGAGAAAGAAAGACAAAGCACACTCAATCTACATTTTAAGAGAAGGTCTTGTGAAGTAAGTCAAAAAAGATTTCAATTTCTTACTTCCTATAAACAAATTGCATTGGATATTGTGAAGCATTGTTGTGGTCTCATGTTGTAGGGCTACATTTAAAATTGCAATGGGTGTGGGACATTTTAGAATACATAAGGTTCAACACGAGCTTATGAATGGAGATCTCATTTTGGATACATATCATGTTGGGGCCAAAGGATCTATTGGACTTCATGCAATGAATTGGATGATGAACTATTTTAGATTGCATTGTGAGGTTATGCCTACAACTGGAAGGTTACGCTTGTCTAATAACTTTACTCGGCGAGAAGTATTCCAATTATATAAAGAAAATATGGAAAGTAGAACTGAGAAGTATGTGTTGTATCGTCACTTTACTCGATTATGGAAGGAGGATTTTAATAATGTGACTATTCCTCATAAAGTTAGAATGGGTGAGTGTTCAGTTTGCACCACTTTGAAGAACATGGCAAAACGGGGCTACAATACCACAAGAAAAAGATAATTTAAAAGCCTTCTTAGGAACCAACATGCGAGTTCAAGCTTTAGAAAGAAAGAAAGCAATTCATCATTGAAGAAAGCACTCAAAAATCCGAAGCATTATATGTGTTTGTTGATTGATGGTATGGATTGAAAAAAAAACATGTTTGCCCCATTTTTATTGCACCCCTAAGGACATTGGAGATAACGTCCTTGTGCAAATGCATTTGGTTGGTGCTTTGGTATACAATGAACTATAAAGTCTAAGGTTTTCTTCACATATCCAAATGTGCATAATGATCCAAACCTTATGGTTACTGTCATTCATCGGGTTTTGCAATCATGGAAGGGTCTTTTGCCACCAACTCTATATTTGGAGCTTGATAATACTGCAAGAGAGAATAAAAATTCTACAATGCTTGTATATTTATGCATGCTTATTGATATAAGACAAGTGTTTCAAAAGGTTAAGGTAAATTTCCTTTTGGTTGGGCACAGTCATGATCACATTGATCAAATGTTCAGTACGTTCTCTAAGAGGTTGGCACGTAATAATGCTTTTACTCGTCCAATATTAACTAAGTTGATTTCAGAAGCATATACTCCAAAACCTAAAGTTCAACACCTTACACAGATTTATGACTTTAAGCACTTTTGCTCAATAGGTTTAATAACAATGCTAAGGTTTTGGTTCCATTGCACAATCTTAGTTTCAACCATGTATTCTTGATGAGGAGGGTTGATGACATAACCCTTTTATTTGCAAAGAAATATTCATGTTCCCTTGGGTGGGAGCCTAAAGATGGATGCAAATTCTTGTTGCAAGTTCCTAATTTGTCTATGTATGGTGCAAAACAAACACCATATGAAGATAAAAATGATATGGAAAGATGTGGAAATGTAGTTGATCAAAGTAAAAGGTGGATGCATGTACTTATTGAAAAGAAGAGACATATTGAGCGTGCAAAAAAATATATTGGAGATCAAGATGTAGCTTGGTGGGATGACTTTTTCAATCATCAAGAAGAGATTATAAAGAATACAGTTGCAGGTCATTGGCCAATTGATGTTCCATTCAAATGGGATTTTTGTACACAAAGGTCAGTGAATGTGGTCCAAGCATGTAATGCAGATGCACTTCAAACTTCTATCAATCCACCAGAAAGGAATATTTATGTAGGCCCAAGGATGGAAAATAGGCCGAAGCAAGATGGCAAGGAAATTTAAAAGAAATCAATGTTGAAACACTTATTGCAGTCCTTGCTAATGGTGATGAGGCTACCAGAACATTTTGGATTGCGAAAGTTTTAGAGGTCAGTAAAGATATTGATCAAAGAAGAATAGAGGCTTTGATAGTGCATTGGTATTACACTAAAAGTACTAATGCATTCACAGGTAAATATAACTTAGAAATGGTATGTAACACCAAACAAACAGGCTCAAGAAAGAAAAAGAATATTTGAACCACATCCACTCTTAAAATGGATGATATAGATATTCTTGTTTATGATTTTGCCTTGACAAAAACACGGCACTTGAGGAAAGCAACCATCAATATGATAAAGCAAAAGCTTCCAAATGTATGTGGTACAGCTAATCATAGGCAAACACGAAGATTTGTGCATGATCCTATAGAATTCGGTATGTACTTGGATGACAATAGAGTTCTTGTGGATATAGAGGAAGAAGAAGAGAGCTCTCAATAGTCTCATACTGACTCAAGTGCATCAGATGATGGGGGGTGTAGACATAGATCAAGAAAGTTGTGAATTGAGTTGAAAAATCCATAACATTTTTAGTGCTTATCTATATGCTCCAAAGTATTTTGCTTAACAAAACCATGTTCTATAGCAATTTTGAATAAGTATCCGATATCCAGCATTGAAAACATGTTCAAGGTTTAATTTTGTATAGGATTTTTTTATCACTTTTATATTTTTTATGTAGATTTTGGACATATCGATGTTAAATTGAGTGAAATTTTTGCCACATTTTGAGCTCTTTTTTTTTGAAGAAATGACAAATAATGTCAAAAAATTCACATGTGTTCACTTGATTTTTGAAATATGTGTATATTGGTATAAAGGGTTTTCAAACATAAGATGCAATTTGCTTGATTTTTGATGAAGGTGTTCTCTTTTTATGACATAGTTCTCGTTTGTTAGGACTCACTATTCTTATCTTCTTCAATCTTTAATATTTTCTCCTCCGTGTCATAAGTAACTAGAAAACTTAAATTGTCTTTGGCCTTGTCCTTAGGTGGTTGGAATTCTTTGCCAAAGGGGGCCTTACTAAACTAATATTGGGTTAGAAAGCAAACTTAAGAATAATCTCCATCAAGGTTGAGATTAGTTCTTCTTTGAATGCAGTTTTGGCATGCCAACACTATTGGATTTGTTGCAAAAAAGGTACCAAGGCTCACCAAATTATTGTCGAAAATCATTAAAGAAGACCAAATTTGAAACAAATATGATTGGAAATAACTAGTTTGGCATCCAATAGGGTCCACTATTTACCGAGAACCACAATCCCATTGCGTTTGCCACTATTCAATAAGAGATACGAAAACATCTCATAATTGGGATTTGGGGACGGGGAATTGAACATCATATAATTGCTGAGCCTTGGTTTTTGCCTCTACATACTCCTTAAGACAAGTGAGGAGAATGTGAAGGATTTGTTGATATATAGCCCACAAATGATCAAGACAAGTCCGGAGGATGTGAAAGATTTGTTGATATATAGACCACAAATTGATCAAAACGAATGAATGCCTGGAATTACGCTACTACTAATTCCATCAAAAGCTAAAGCTAGTAACACATTCACATCTAGTAAACAAAGTGGAACATTAAAACTACAAGAGTTTACTACATAGAATTCACCACATACCATCATCCACTCTTCTAACAATGCATCAATTACTTGAGATGAGAAAATCACCAACACATCGACAACAAAATTAAACGTACACTATTTTTGAAAATTGTCTTTTGGAATTGTTGATATTTCAAAAATAGTAGCAAAAAATTTCATGAATTTCGATCAATTGGCTTGGTATAAGCAATGTCTACACCATCACATTTCTCCGTTAGAGACCACACATATTTGTGTTTGACAAAATAAAGGTATGCAATCATTCAAAAGTGAAAAGATCACGGGCTATAAAATCCATGAACACTGATAATTTCATCTTTGATAGGCCATGTGATAGAATTTTTTTTTTTTTTTAAATTGAAGTTCAGCCGAAGCCTACTCCTTCGAATTTTAACTTTGAAATTGCAAATGTACAAGTGAATGGGCATAGTACCCGTGGGACCCCCCGTATCCCACAAAGTAGGGGTTAGACAAGGAGACTTGGTTACAAGTGAAGGAAGCAAGATTACAACTGGTTTAACTGGCCTAAGCCATAACATGTCCAGCCCGGGACTTGAACCTTCGACCTCCGTCTCAAGAAGCCAAAGCTGAACCAACTGTCCTACAGGACATGACGTGGACAACCATTTGATAGAGTTGGCTGCATTTCTATGCGATATTCATCATGTGAGTAAAAATCAGAGAAACTACACGAGTCACAAAAATAGCCTACACTCCCCGGGTGATGGTAGATTCAAGCTTCAAGTAACGTATTGCTGGACATGGCTGCTTTCTCTCCGTCGTCTATGCTCTCCCAAGTCTCTTCACACTCCTCTCTTCTCGTCGTTGATCCTGGTCAAGCCTCTGCGGTGTTCTGTTGCTCTTCGACGTCGCCTGTGTTTCCTCTCCTCTCTTCGTGTGAGCATGTAGATACGTGCGTTTTGTGTCAAACACAATTGCTTTCGAGAGTTCTCGTCGAGGTCCGATACCCCAAACCTATGCGCAATCGAACAGCATTGCCATCCATGTCTCTATCTCCCTTCTCCCTTCTTCTCCGGTGCCTTGCGCAGCTGTGCGGATCTGCGTGCGTTGTATGTTTATGTGGGTGGACGGGACAAGCAGCTACAGGGCAGCGATATCGTTTATGGAGGGCGAGTAACAGGAGATGCTCTGGGGGAGGAGACAAGGATGAGGGAAGGAAGGAGCCCCAGCGAAGCGATTGGAAGCCTTTGCTGCCTGCGAGGAAGCGACTACAGCGCCATCCTTCGGATGACTTGTCCTGCAGCCGGGTCGTAGAGATGGTATCTTTGACATCGCTGCATGAGCCTATCTCGGTACTCTCTCCTAACTCTCATGTAGCTTTTTTCTCCATTTGCTTTTGCTTTTTTGTTTTTCTTACTATTTAGCTTTTTTATCAATTTGCTTTTGATTTTTTGTTTTGACTTTTTTTTCTCTTCAACAAGATACAATGAGTCACTCATTTGTTCTTCTTAATCTCACTATAACTTGCGCTACTATTTTATTCTTGCTGGATGCTTTTAACCACCAAAAAAAAGCTATCTCACTATACACATAAGCTGGTCGTGATAAGACAAGACAATGCGTATTTAGAGGTACATTCATTCATGTGAGTATTCAATGTGATCAAAGTTACGGAGCGATTAGATTAATGTTGTTTGTCGCCCAATTGATGTAGTTATTTTAACTACAAATGCCCAATTTAAGAGTTTCCTTCCACACATAATATGGACAGATACATGAACGATGGATCAAATGTATGTAGGAGATAGCCGAGTTAAGTTCTTCATGTGGTAAAAATACTAGGAGTAACGGGCACCTTTGACAAATATCCATGCATGGGGATCCATATCTGCAAATAAGACATATTACCCTTATAGTTTGGGCCCAAAGCTCATCTTGGTCATTTCTTCTTTGATAGAGAACCAATCTATCATATTAAAACCTTTTATAAAATCCGCTCAAACCACAATGCACTTTTGATTAATGGATTTTGTGATACTTTAGCCCAATATCACTTAGAAGGTGCTGACAAAAAATGATCTACTTTGATGAAGCCCACCTAAAAAACTTTAATTTACTTGTGTTTGCATCCAAAGATATAATAGCCTTGCCAAATATTTTATAGTTTTATAGAGTATCCCTATTAAAGTAATATTCTTTCAACATAGTGCAATAATAGAACTCTATCTCTCTTCTCCTGCCCTGCTTTTGTCTTGTTCACTCTATCTATCTTCCTCATTAGGACCTCATTAGTTGGGTTAGACTCAAATCTCTCTCTTTTTTTTTTTCGAAACATTATGTACTATAATTTTATATGAAGTACTACTTTGGAGTCTCAGTCTCCGCTCTATCATGTGAGTATTGAAGAGTCTCAGTCTATATTATGTACTATAATTTTATATGAAGTACTACTTTGGAGTCTCAGTCTCCGCTCTATCATGTGAGCTTATTATAAATTATTCACTCAACTATTCCTATTTCGAATGAATATCATTTAGGCTCCATCTTTGGACTGGAGGAGTATTGAAGAGAGCCGTTTGTTTTGATTATCTTCCTTACGAGCTGCTGCTTTACCTAAACGTAATGTGTTATATCTTGTCATGGAAAACTTATCTACGTGACCTCGAGTACGGGTTGTCATAGATCAAGAGAAAATTGATAGATCTTATATTGGGATTAGTTTGATGTTCAACTCTATTGACGGATTAAAGAAGGAAACTTTAATTATCAGGATCATAAGTTTTGCCAAATTGAGTGCACAAAGAAAACTAAATGTAGCTGCGCCTACTAAGAACTTGGCATATCCCTACTAAAAGTAATATAATGCCAAAAGCAATGATAAACATAACCATAATTATGATGATGTTTTGATTCTGGTCAAGTGAAAAGAGCACTAATGAAGATTGAGATCAGATCCAATTGAATGTAGAGTCGATAAAGATTAACGATATTCTTTTCAATCTTTTTTTTTTTTACAATGAACTGAAACAAGCTTGTAAAAAGACCGTGCACCCAAACCTCTTGGATGTGTACGGTACGTAATGAACGTACTGTGTATATGAATGGTATTTGTTTTGTATAAAAATTGTATTATTCATTATTTTGAACTTGGCACCTCATTATGTGAGTCATACAATTCATTGTTTACTATGCTATGGAACTCAAGTGCTCATGTGGTGATTCACTAAATACATGCATGGAGAATATATTACTATGTATGAATTTTTAAATATATATATATTTTAAAAATATATGTATACTTAGCCTATCATACCAAACTTCCTTGCCATGCACCGTTCACATCCCATTCACGTATTGTACATACTGTACCAGACGTACCGAACCACCTTGAATTGAAAAGCCACACATCCTACTTAAATAAGGTAGAGGCACCCATCATGGGGATGTCATGGATATGTTCAGTCACGAAACAAACTTGGCACTTTCTCCTAGAGAGTTCATAGCATCAGGGCCCACTGGACTTCTTCTGATTAAAAAAAAAAAATGGAGGTTCATTCGAAGCCTACTCCCCCGGACTTTTACTTTGAAATTGCATCTGTACAATTGAACGGGCATAGTACCCATGGGACCCCCCATATCGTACAAAGCAGAGGTTAGACTGCCGAAGGTGACAAAAGAGTAGACTGGTTTCAACTGGAAATAGCATGATTTACACTACCTTAGGCCACACTGTCCTGCTGTAAGTGGGGATTGAACCTTTGCCCCTGCCTCAAGAGGCGAAAGATCCAGCAAACTCAGCTAACGCGTGCGGAATTTTTTGTAAGAGGAGATTTAGAGAGGTTTATTTCTCTCCTGATATGGAAAAATTTATCCGGTGAGTGGAAATCAAAGGAAGTTTAAGCAGAAGAAATCCACAAAAATAGGCTCTCCTCCGTGGCTGACGGGTTGACCCAAGCTTTCAAATAACAGATTTCCGGACATGGCCTCTTTCTCTTCGTCGTCTCTGCTCCCGTCACATCTGTACTCTCCTCTGCTGTCCTCTCCTCATGTGTCGACGGACGCGGGTGTGCGTTTTGTGTAAATAATAAATTTTTTTGCGATTCCTGGTCGAGCCCCGCTACGGCAGCGTACGCATAATCAGCATCGCCGTCGATATTGCTGTCGCCCTTGCACATTTCTCCTTCGGTGCTTTGCTTAGCTCAGTGGTTCTTCGTGTATTATGTGTAAATGTGTGTGATGGGGCAAGCAACGGCAGTGCAACAATACCGTTCGTGGAGCGCGAATAATAGGAGAAGTGTCGGTGGAGGAGGCGAGGATGAGGGAGGGGAGGAGCCCCTGCGAAGTGAATGGGAGCCTTTGATGTCCGCCAGGAGGCGAGTGCAGCACCATCCTTTGGATGACCTATGCAACAACCTCGTAGAGATGATACCGCTCGCGTCCCTGGATCAGTCTGTCTCGGTACTGTCTTCGAATTCCCATGCAGGTTTTTATGCTTTATGCTTTCTGCTTTTTCACTTTTTAGAAAGATACAAGGTGCCTTGTTCTTTCTTTCTTTCTTGCTCGCACTCTTTCTCCTTGTTGATCATTTCTGAATACAAAAGCTATCTCACAATACACATAGACTGTTCACGAGAAGATTATACAAATATATGCAAGCATATTACATTTGGATAACTTGATATATAGATCAAAGTTTATTTATCTACTTAACTTACTTCAGATAGAAATATTTGTTTTTGGCAGCCAAATGCTCATTATGATATGTTTCAAAAAGGATTTAAACCTCAATTTTGATAGGCATTACATACTGATGCAATCTACTTAAACTGGTGAGCTAGAGGATGTAATTGTTAGGACACCAACGTGGAAAACAACCACTTCAATTCGTAAGGCACATGAGAGATAACTGCGGAGTAAACGTCAGAAATTAATAAAGAAGTACCGGATGCACTTTCTATAGAATATTAGTTTTAAGTTAGGAGATTGTCGTCTTATCCCGTTGACCTTGCAAGATCGCCGTCATTCAATAATAGGAAAATGTTTGCTTCATTCATGCCCCTGAGGGGCGGCGTACTTATAGATGCCCAGTTTATGTAGAGATCAGAGAGATATAGCGATATCATTGGTACACTTCCCTCATTATCAAATTGGATGATAAGATTTGGTCTTAGGAAGTCAGGCATATACTTCCTTGGGTTAAAGGCATAGATGACATATTCTGAGATCCTCACTCATGGCAGAGTGGTCTACAACTGTCAGCGACTCATACTTAATCACACTTGAATGCCCAGCATATGCAGAGATCAGAAAGAGATATAGAAACATTATTGTCTACAGCTCCCTCGCCATTATTTTTTATGATAACATCTGATTTTAGGAGGTTGAACCGATATTTTCTCAAGTTACGAAGATAGAAATCACATGTCATGAAATCCTCACTCATGGCAGAATGGTCTGCAACAACTCACACTTACACATTTTGATGCCCACACACACACACACACACACACACATAGAGAGAGAGAGAGAGAGAGAGAGAGAGAGAGAGAGAGAGAGAGAGAGAGAGAGAGAGAGAGAGAGAGAGAGAGAGAGAGAGAGAGAGAGAGAGAGAGAGAGAGAGAGAGAGAGAGAGAGAGGTATATTAACGTCTTCCAAAGGCCAAATTTGGCCTATGAGACAAAATCATATAACGTGTTGGTCTTCGCTAAGTGGCTAACGGGACTTTACCGCTTCGCCCCTAAATGTTTTCGCTTAACCTAAAGGTCGGCAGGGAAGACCATTAAGGTCAGAGGGAAATGGACACTTCAGCACCTTAACGGGAAACGAACACTTTAGCACCTATTGGTTTTGGTTTTCTTTAGCGCAAAACCGCTTCGCGCCTTGCATGTATCAGGTAGGTTTTTTAAATAAATCCTCGTTGAATGAAAAACTGTGGTAATCTCTGTGTAGCAATGGAAAGGAAAAATACTCGCTACACAAAACTGTGTAGGCTGAAAACAACAAAGGATGGTGTCCCTAGTAATGAGGTAGTGGGAATAAAATAGAGGTGCTTGGGGGAGCGTTTCTCTGACTCAACAGATAGTGACGACCTAATACAAGGGGACTCATGAGGGAGTGAATGTGTAGACCCTAACTGTTGATGATGGGTGGAGGTGGGTGGAGTATGTGGTACATCTGTGGCAGTACGAGTATCTCTTGGACGAAGGCAATCCAAGTGGTAGTGGTGCGCCTGTGCTCCATCATGTAGTTGTGGGCTATCCTCATGCATGAGATATCCTCTCGATGCAGTCATGGTCGTCGGTACGAAACCATATGTGGTCGGTGTCGCACTCTCTAATGACCACCTAATACAAGGGGACCCATGAGGGAGTGAATGTGTATACCCTAACTGTTGATGATGGGTGGAGGTGGGTGGAGTATGTGGTACATCGGTGGCAGTACAAGTCTCCTGGAGGAAGGCAGTCCAAGTGGTGGCGGTGAGGCTGTGCTCCATCATGTAGTTGTGGGCTATCCTGATGCATGAGATATCCTCTCGATGCAGTCGTGGTCGTCGGTACGCAACCATATGTGGTCCGTGTCACACTCTCTATGTGTGAGCCCTATGCCTCTGGGAGGTAGGTCTGTCTGATGTGGCCCAACTCGCTGAAAAACTGAGTAATAGTGTGCTGGAACTCACCCGTGTCTGGTGTGTACTCGTCCCCTCTCGATCTCGGGCTGATATGATGAAACTCGATGCTTCCTAATGGAGATTCGAAGGTGGTGTGGTAGGTATGTCTGCAGGTAGTGTGGAGTCTCAATGAAGCCTTGGTCTGAGATCCGTAGAAAATGCTCACGGTAGTGAAGCCTTTTCGGTGTTAATGTCCCCCTTGGGCTGATCCATGTCCTCTGTATGTATGTATGCCATATCTCCTAACGGATGATCCTATTTCTCTCTTGTGGGAGAGTGAATAGGTGGGGGCCTGGGAGTCGTACTGTACAGGTGGTAGTCTGTCTATGTCAAAACCATGGAGGGCAAGCCAATCCCGTGTCTGTGCATACCATGAGGAGGTGTCTCTTGCTAATGCCATGTCACGTGATGCCTAGAAAGCTCTGTAAGTGATGCGGGTTGTGTCCATGCTCTGGATCGTGTATAATAGGCATACTGTTTGGAAGAGTGCCTCTACTAGCATCGGTGGTGCAACAAGTTGTGCCTGATGATATCATGGGGTACTGAAGATTTGCTGTGGATGAGTTTGGCAATCATGAGAATCTGCGGCCTCTCTTATGCTGTCCATGATGATGTGGCTAATCCGGGTCCCCATATAGCTGCACCATACATGAGTGCTAGGGTAACCAAAGTGTCGAAGAGCCACCCCTTTGTGCGGGGCTCGTGAAAATATGCCGGGTGACAATGTCTCTCCATCAAAGCTAGCGCTGCGTATCCACATGTGATGTGTTCACGGGCTGCCTGAGACATGGAGAAAACCCTGGAGGCTTCCGTGAATGTCACTCCCAAGTAGACATATGCACTGACTACCTCGATGGGTCCGCTTGCCGCTAGGAAAGAATTGTGTTTCCTCACCTGTGCTGATGTATGGAAGATCAAAACCTTCGTTTTACCAAGGTTCACTGATTATCCTCTATGTGTACAAAAATCATCTAGGCTGTGTAGGTGATGCTGTAGACCCTTTGCAGACTCTGAAACAAGCACAATATCATCAGCATATAAAAGAACGTGGATAGTGGTCCCTCGTTCCTCAATGCCCTCGCCTCCTTGCTGCTGTATGAAGTTCAGTATCTCGTCAATGTATAAACCAAAGAGGGTGGGTGAGAGGGGGAACCCTTGCTTCACCCAATGGTGCTAGCAAGTGAATCGGATAGACCACCCGGGCATCCGAGTCTACCTGATATTCTCTCATATAAGGAGTAGATCCCCCATATCATCGCCTCTCGAGCCCCGATATCGTGTAGACATTTGAAGAGCCTCTCCCTGGAACTATGTCGAAGGCTTTGCGGAAGTCCACAAAGCAACAGTATAATGTCCTCATTCTCACTCGTGCTTGGTCGATCAAGCATCTCAGAGTGAAGATGTGTCAATGGTAGAGTAATCTCGCTGCCTCTCTTGGGGCCTCGATACCCTTCCTCTCGGCGAGAGTGCTCAACTCTGTCTCTAGCTCTGCCCCATATAACTTGGCCAATATGGGGCCAATCATGATCGTCCATAACATTGCCTGACTTATGAATGGGCACAATGGTGTGCTCAACTGAGTCCATGAGTCAGGAAACCCTTCAATCAGTGCTCGGTTGAAGAGGTGGGCAATGAGCGGTGCTAGAGTCGTGCATTTGTAGATGAGATGCTCTACTTGTAAACTGAATTGGTCATGGGCCCTTCCATGCTGTAGATGGGCAATGGCGCGGCTCACCAAAGTCGATGTGAAGAAGTCAGAGGTAGTGGGGCATGAGCTCTGTGGAATGGGAATGGGGGGCGGGTCCGGGATCTCGTATAGGCTCTGTACATAGCTATGCCAAGTGCTCGGGTCTCGAATGGGTGTCTGTTGTCTCCTCTCTCTCAGATGTTGCCACGCCACTCCACTGTCTCGGCTCATGAGCAAGTGATGGATATCCCAATACTCTCTCTCCTCCCATTCTCGCTGCTTGCGGCGAGTAAGGCTCTGCATGAGAGAGAGAGAGAGAGAGAGAGAGAGAGAGAGAGAGAGAGAGAGAGAGAGAGAGAGAGAGAGAGAGAGAGAGAGAGAGAGAGAGAGAGAGAGAGAGAGAGAGAGAGAGAGAGAGATCTCACCATCATATTTGATGATAAGATCTCATTTCCGGTGTCAGATACTTTCGATGAGTTGCAAATCAGAGATATAATGAGATCCTCACTCATGGCAGAGTGGTCTATGACAACTCACAGTTGCTTCTTTCAAAGCTAGAGAGCATGTATCGACTCAATACTATGACATCCGCACTAACGTCATAGTGGTTACTTCTTTCAGATCCTCACTCATGGCAGAGTATTATGAGATCCGTAACACATTTTGTGCATTATGAGGCAAGAACGACAGAACAGAGTGCTGGAATGTAGAAGCTAAGAAAATAAGCAATAGAGTTCTTTTAACAGTTTACAGTTAGTGGCCACTAAAGAGCAATCAGGAGATTACATAAGCATATTGCTGTAGACATTACATGAGATACTAGGTCAGCCTATAGATAAGTACAGAGAGACTTAACTGGGAGAATCTCACTTGAAATACAACTACAGCAGACAAAACTGTCAAAAATGACTCTCAGCTGGATTCAATCCTCAAGTCAAACTTGTCAAATGTGCCCAAGTATCAGTAAGGTTACAACTCCACTTGACCACATTACCAGAGGCTACCTGCTCGTACACTTCCTCTAGCAGGGCTACACCTCTGTTCTCAAGACCGCACAAGTGGTGATACTTCTGAACCTGCTAGTACTCAAGACTCCTACTATTACAGAAATGGCTAATAGACACAGTCAACGAGAGTACAACAGAGGGACTACAATAGTCCAGCACACAAGGATACAACCGAGAGACTACCACAGTCCAAGACACACAACTACAACAGATGGACTAGTTCAACACTCAGGAGTACAATAGAGGAACTAGTCCAGCACACAAGAATACCAGAAGGGTACTAGTCCGGCACACAAGAATGCTACAGTGGGATTAGTCCAGCACTTAAAGATACAACAGAGAAAATACAACAGCTTGCTTCACACTGACCTACAACATAAGGACTCACAAATGGACTTCCTCTCAAATGGGACTGGACTCATTATATTGACATTGGGAGTCCAGTTGAGTGGATATGCACGTACAGGACTAGTCCATGGTGGAGGGTGAGACTGCCCACTGACATAGGAATGGACACCACAAGATCACTTGGCAGAGGCAGGGGTCTCCTTAGGCGGAAGCCCATCAGTGTGCAGGTAACTGCCTACTGCAAGCCAGTTGCCCAGGTGGGACACCTAGACACAACATGCCAAACTTAACAGATTTTGGACCATGGCCATTTTCTACCTTTCTCTTGCATGCACATGCCTTAATCTCTATCTTGTCCTTGCTATCAACCTCCCACATGAGATGACTCATGTGCTTCCACTTTAGGTAAGAGGTGATCCTTATGTGTATACCTGGCGACCATACACTTCTCATGGGCATCTTTATGAACTGCAAGCACCACATGGGCGACCACCCATCAGAAATATAGGCAACCATCACACATGCTAAGTTATGTGCAGAGGTGCATGTATCAAGACCAGGCGACTTCATCATTGATCATCCAAGGGCAAGTCCTCCGTGACTTTATGTCCAGCCTTGGGCGACCTCATGCCCACCTGGTGAGATACTCCTAAATGCCTCATGTCATGGGTGGAAGCACCTCTAAGGATCAAGGGCAAGTTCATCTCTGAGGATCAAGGCAGAGTTCATTTTTTATTTTTTTACCCACAAAAGAGATCCTTTCACTAGTTAAATAGAAAAACGCCCATCGGGCTACAAACGCAGCTAGGGGTCAGAAACGAGATCCAATACAAGGGGGAAAATTCACCCCACACACACACACACCCATCATAGGAAAGGAGAGTCCTAGCTCCTCAGGGAAGGGATGGAGGGAGGGGAGAAGAGCCAAGTAGGCGATCGGTAATTCCACCGGATAGTATCACCTTGAGAGGTAAAGAAGGGGCCTTTCCTCTAGAGTTGGATAAAAGCGAACCATCGCCGAGCCATGCCATCCGAATCTCCCCGGAGACTTTACAGTTGCCCCCGAAGAGTATGGATCAGCTCAACCCAAAAGTCCCAAAGAGTCTCAACCGGAGATAGTATGCTGCTCAAAGACGCGCTGGCATCTCGCTTTCCAAACAAACCACATGGCGAGGCTGTTGATCAACTCCAGTAGGAGTCATCATCGCTACTCCAAGTGGAAATGCTAAGATCCCGAGTGGTGGAAATCCGCCCATCTCAAATCGATAAAATAGTGCTATCGACCAAGTGCTCATACCTGATGGCTGGCCAGTAAGCGAGCCCCAAGCAACCACGACCAAAGAGATGATGTGATGACCCGCCCTCCAAGTCATAAGCCTCAAGATCCGTCACCAGACTCTGCTGGGCAAGGTTGCAATCCCATAAATAGTGCCGTTGTGACTCATTGAGATAGCCATAACTCGTGCAATTCGGAGGGAGACCCCCATAGCTCAACCAGATGCCGACCGCAATGCTTCTATGGGCAACCAGTCACTGAAAAAGAACAATCCGACAAGGTTGCTGGCTGCCCCAAATGGCTTGCCAAAAGGACGAGAGGAACTCCTCAAAGAGAACATGGCATTCCTTGGCCTAAGCTCTAACAAGGATGGCGGGGCGATGTGACTGAATCATCCTCCACCCCAAACGTGTAGTATATTGAAAGAAGGGAATAGTGGGGCTCCCCGAGGGAGCGTAGGGATCCCTCCACAACCACTTTCCAGGATCCCAATGAAAGAGGGACAACGGCTGGGCCTCCCGGACCCAAAGGCACCTCCCGCAATGAGTCTAAATCTCCTCCGGATCAGGATCCATATGCCAATCTAGACCACGAGTGCCAACCACTCTAATCCACTAAAGAGTGCAGTCGGTGATGATCTTCGTCTCCTGAGTTGTGCTAATCATATGACCCTCACCAATTTCAAAGAAGAGAGTCCCATCTTGTGTAAAACCCGAGGCTGCAATCAAAACCTCGGTCTGGGTGAAAGCTTCCATCCACACCATTAGGGGGAGGAGTCAAATTGAGTCCCCCAATCCCTTGGAATAGGGGCCTCAAGATCCCTGATCATATGAGGCATCCCGCACATCCAAATACAATGGTCCTTTTGCTATGCCTCCATGAGTCCCTTGAATTGGAGCCGATCATCCATACCGAGGACCCCTGGCAGACTCACCCCAAGAAACATGAAGATGGGAGCCAATCATGAATCCTCTCTCTGTACAAAAAAGAGGATTTGAGGTCTGTGGTTGATGGAGCTCCTCCTCAATGCAAGAGGGAGAGAGTTGGATAAGAGCATGCCACATCTCCTCCCACTCTCTCAAGATATTGCAAGCAAAACGATCCTCAACCACCTCAAGATCAGAGTATGCCTCATCTCAACAAAGATCCATATGATGTCAGGCTACCATGGCCCACCAATAGCAGGGGTAAATATGATGGGCCTCTAATGAAGAGTATCCTTCCAAGGCTTGGGGCTTGGGAGCAAATGGTGAGCAACAAACTTGCTCGGCAGGGCTATGCTCTAGCAAGTAGGATCGATAATCCTAAGGCCACCATGCTCTATAGGAAGGGTGATGACTGGCCAAGCAACCTTAGCCTGAGTGGGTTCCCCCCCCCCCACAACAACAACAAAAAAAAAAAAAAAAAAAAAAAAAGAAAGAAAAAAAAAACCCTCGCCCCCTGCACACCATAAGGAGTTCTTGATTAGCCGCTGAATTTGGCTAATACAGGAACTCGATAAAATTGAGAAGGAGGTGACATACCACATCGTGGCTAGAAGTACCTGGTTAGCCACCATGACCTTCCCAGCCAAAGATAAGTGAGCAGTGCTCCAATGCATGAGCTTCCTCCCGATAGTCAAGAGGCATATCTTTTACCTTGCAATAGCCTATTTGGTCTTTTCATGGCATAAGATACAAGTTCTTGGGGACTTTCTCCCCTCCTTAAGAGTTTTCGTCCTTGAAAAGTATCTGAGAGTAAATTGAAAATTGTGCTCTTTCAGAAGTATTTGAAAGAGTTTATTTTCAATCTTTTATTGTTACCCCTGGTTAAAAGAACTATTCAGAGCTTTTTTGCTTTCTCTTCTCCAAGCATACAAAACAAATGTCCCAAGGTTCAAGTTTTGAATTACGTCTAAATTCGATGTCCCATACCACCGAATCAACTTTAGTGGTAATGTAAGCTTAGATGTCCCATACCATCTGACTTACACTTCCACTTAAGTAAAGGTAACTTTAGCTTGGATTTTGGAATCAAACTTCTTTTAGTCTAATCAAGAAAGATCTATTACTTCTTGGACTTGTAAATGTTATTTCCATTGCAGAGCATATGTGGTGCCTATGCTACAATGGACTTTCAACTTACCAAATCTTAGTTGTAATTGCAACTAGCCATGGCTGAAAGCAGTGATGTATTCCGTATGTTGGCTGTTGAGGATAAGTTGGATGGTACGAACTACCCATTATGGGCTTATATGATGTGACATGTATTGGTTGCAAAAGGATTGTGGAACATTGTGCAGGGTGTTGAAAGACGTCCTGTTACACCTCTAACTACAGGTACAGCAAATACAGGTGCTGGAGCTCATGAAGATGGTGTCGAAGATGATATTCCGCAGATTCCTATTCGTGCTGCTATTTCTGCTCCACCTCTTCTTTTTCAAACTCATTTTAACATGATGCATAGTACAAATCATTTCCATGACTAATTGTCTATGTGACCAAGAAAGCTAGGCCACCTGAATCTATGCATCCACTTCTGAGTTCATTTCTATTACAACATGCGGTGCATGCTTCGTAGTTTGAAAGGAAAAGAAAAGAGGGCAAATACTTATCTAGAAATTAAGCTTTGTCCATCCCTCAATTTCGTTTGAATATTCTCACGATGATGAAGTAGACTTGAGCCATCGTGTCTCTTCTCTTCCATCTTGGAACTTCATATTTACTTGTGCCCAATATGTGTGCATCTTAAAAGCATGCATGGGATATCATGAAAATTGAGAAGAAACTTAATGAAAGACTTATTCAAATCTCGTTGTTTCTTTCGTTCCTGGTGAGGAGCTTTTCAAAACTTATGGTTGCCCCATAGTGCATTGCTTTTTAGTACTCATGCATTGATGTATGCATTCTATTGGTGCAACTTCTATGCATAGTTAACGGATGTCACTCTTATTATTGGAAAACAAAATTTCAAAAAAGAACCACGCTTCTTAAATAAGTATCTTCATTTTGCATAGAGGTGATTTTATTTATTTATTTATTTTTATTATTATTATTTTTTCTCTTTTGTGTTTGTATGAGGAGCAACACGCATAGAAATACTTATCCTAAGATCCCCCCATGTTCCTTGTGTGCTCCTTGGAATGAATATCTCTTGATTCTATGCTTGCCTCGTAGTGCATAGCTTATGAAATGGACGTCCTCTTTTAAAATACTTAAAAGAAAATTCGTCATGATGCTAAATACCCTAGAGCTTGGTTATAGATAAATATTTGAGAGTTGCAAGGTGTTGATCATGCATTTAAAACATTTCTAATGGAAAGAAGAGTGATGACGTACCAAATAATGAAATCTTTGCATGGAAATCATCTCTTGTTAAGAGAAAATGCACGTACACTCATTCTTTTCAATGCATGGATGCAAGCAAGTGCTTGAATCTCTTTCCAGGATCTTAATGTATCAATAATTGAAACACTCTCTCACGTTTTAAGTATATTGCAAAGATAATGAGAACTAAAACATAATTGAAGCATGCACTTAGCTTTAATTCAAGAGTTGTCCTTCCTTTGTCCTTTGGAAGGATCCATGTTCCTTTACTTGATGTTCTCCATCCCGTTCTCACAACACATGTGTTGAAGACTTGGACGAAGAGAAATCTTGAGATCATGAGAGGAGAGAAAGACAACCAAAAGCTCTCTCTCTTTCGGGCACACTAGAAGAAGATGCACGCGAAAGGCACCAGCTCCTCCTTTTTGTTGCAATTGGGATCTTTAAATCCCATATACAAAGTTTTGCCTACTTCTAGATCTCTATATAAGTACTTATGGGAGTTACTAGATACATATCTCAAAGCAGAGCGAAGGTCCCGTGTCCCTCATTCGATACGATTGCGTATGGGCTGGTGTTGAAATGAATGGAGCTACTCCTACTCTACAATTAATCACAAAATAAATTAACTATGGAGGAAGGAACAAAAGATATGAAAACATGATGAATAGATTAAAATGGAAAGAACTTACAAATGATGCTTTATGAGCATGGAGACTCCATGAGGAGTGGAAACACACTCTTGGCAATGGGCTAGAGTGAATAACTTGGGATGGAGAGAAGGGAGGCCTTGCTTATATGGAGTTTGGGAGAATTTCCTTGCATGTGGGATATATGTGCTTGCATGAGAATGATTCTAGCTTTGGACAAAAGGGTGGAGCATGGAACTCTCAACACCCCCCCTCCATGTGAGGACCCTTTTGTTTTGAATATGGGGGACTAGTTACATATGGGATCACTTAGTCCATTTGGTTTTTAGGATCCAAGGACATATGGGATCCTTGGACATATGGGATCCAAGTTTGGGACATATGGCATCCCTAGGATCTTGGGACATATGGGATCCCAAGACATATACTTGGACATTTGGGATCCAAGTGGTTTTTAATGGGATCCAGGGACATATGGGATCCCTAGACATGTACAAGGGTTTACAACATGGGGTAGGTAGTGCTTATGGAACCATTTGCCAACTCCTTTGGCGTTTTGATGAAGTCCATATTCGTGCAAGCCATAGGGAAGGTCTTACTCTTTTAAAGAGCAGTGTCTAGTCCCTTTACATGGGGGCTTGAAATAATACAAAATGTATGCTTCATGTGATGGTTTGTGTGCGCATTCATCCCCCTTTGTTCTCCATTTTTTTCAAAATAATAAAGAAAAAGCTAAAATAGACTACGACTGACAATTTTACATCAGTGCTCACGTTCAGAGACTGAAATGCACTAGGAATCCTTTAATAAGGCCTCCTGAAATGGTAACGGCGCATTCATATGTGATTTTGGAGCTTTAAAAATCTCTCCCATCACAAAACATTGCAAGATTTGCCATTCATCTAATATCTTCAGCTTGTGTACCTCAAGTGGACACGTCGTTGATCCGTGCTGTAATCTCATCCGTGCTGTTGCCGAGTTATTGGTTCACCATTAAATGGATTGAATCTGGACAGATCCTTCATTTCAGAGAGCTCGATGACGTTGGACTATTTCGGAGAGCTTGCTTTTGTGACTCAGGGTTGCCCCTTTCTCTTTCTTGCTCTAGCACTGAAGCTTTTCTCCTTGTCTGCAGCGAAATTGGAACCGACGCTCTCCTCCTTATCTGTAGTGAAATTGGAACCGACGCTCTGTCTGCATCATCTGTTGTTGAACACGTATGGTAGTTCTCAGTAGGTGCATGCTTCATAGGCGCTGCCGTTGTGCCTTGCCATGTAGCTGAAGCCTGAGTGAAGATGCGCACGGAGTATTGCTGAAGCTACAAATTTCTTTTGGATGGGCGCTTACTCAGCTGCCTAACTTCATGAGAATTCACTTCTGCATTCTTTAGTTGGCAGTCGTGTTCGGCTACTGTTCGTTTCCCCATGGAAGAAGGGCCTTTCGTACTCATTCCTGCACTTGTTTCAAAACTTTCTGAATAACTTGGGTCGGCAAAATTAGAAGACGCATCACGGATATCATCTTGCGTGAGCTTCACATCAGAAAGTGAAGAGAATTTATCAGAGTTTGCAAAATCAGAAGCAGCTGTAGAATATGCTTCATGATGATCACTGTTCGAAGCAGGAAACAAATGGTTTTTCAGATGATCTTCTGCCACAAAGAAAGGCCTGTTACCGTGTACATGCGCTATCTCTGTGTCCGAGTTACTTCTGATATCTTCTGTGGCCGACAACCTTGACTTTCCATGGAACGAATTGGACGCCTCAGAAACTTTCTCTCTGCTGGCTTCAGTCCTTTGCATGCCTTCGCTCGCAGTCAGAAGGCAGAAATCAGAGAGGCGAGGGTTACGAGGCCAGTTTCCCGTGCCTGGATGGACGGTGTTACTCCTCGCCAGCATATCCGAATCTGCAAGTGTCTGACTCGAACGAGATAAAATACGTGGTGCCCGTTTGTTCTCTTTCAACGGTGTGGAAGAATATGCTAGAAATTCATGGCTTCTTTTCTTAGGAGAATGGGTAGGCTGAATGAGCGCTGGTTGCATGGCGGTCTTCACATCTATGAACGCTTCCCGGCCCTCGAAATGGATGTCACTTGAGGTAGTGTATGCTTCCGACGCTTATGCATCTTTTGTGATTTCGAGCCGGGTGGGCTTTCCTGTTCTCGCTTCTGTGGCAACGCGATGTATGCGGTTGCCTGCTTCTGTCAGTATTATTGACAGAGAGTGCTTATAAGCACTTGTTAATGAAGAAACCACAAAATTGAAAGAAACCACAAAATTGAAAGTCTACAAAACAAAATTGTTATGATAAGAACAAGCATGGTAAAATTATTCATGATAAATGATGAAATGAAATAGTGCTTAGAAGCACTCTTAGTAAAGGAATATGGGAGGGAGGGAGGGATTAAGAAAGAAAAACATACTAATGATGAAGATAACAAAAACAAAACTCAAAAGGAAAGTTAACCTATGCTCTGATACCATGTTGAAATGAATGGAGCTACTCCTACTCTACAATTAATCACAAAATAAATTAACTATGGAGGAAGGAACAAAAGATATGAAAACATGATGAATAGATTAAAATGGAAAGAACTTACAAATGATGCTCTATGAGCATGGAGACTCCATGAGGAGTGGAAGCACACTCTTGGCAATGGGCTAGAGTGAATGACTTGTGATGAGAGAAGGGAGGCCTTGCTTATATGGAGTTTGGGAGAATTTCCTTGCATGTGGGATATATGTGCTTTCATGAGAATGATTCTAGCTTTGGACGAAAGGGTGGAGCATGGAACTCTCAAGAGCTGGCATGTCGGTCTGGCTCCTTAAAAGATCATCCATGTAGGGGAAGTAATACAAGAATGTATGTATGTATGTATGTACGCATGCATGTATGTATGTATGTATGTATGTATGTATGTATGTATGTATGTATGTATGTATGTATGTATGTATGTACGTACGTGTGTGTGTGTATGTGTGCACTGTGTATACACACACACATATATACATATGTGCGTGTGTGTGTGTGTGTGTATATATATATATATATATATATATATATATATATATATATATATATATATATATATATATATATATATATATATATATATATATATATATATATATATATATATATATATATATATATATATATATATATATATATATATATATATATATATATATATATATATATGTGTGTGTGTGTGTGTGTGTGTATATATATATATATGTGTGTGTGTGTATATGTATATATGTATGTATGTATGTATGTATGTATGTATGTATGTGTGTGTGTGTACATATGTCTGTATGCACACACACACACACACATCAAAGCCTGGGAGATGTGGTTGTCTATGTGCTCTCTGTGCCCCTGCCTGTGCAAGTGTGAGTTGTGGTTCTCTAGGGGATTGGTTAAAGTTTTGCTTTGGCTTTGGAAGTTGTGTGCCGATAGGATCTGCCACTTGCCTTTGGGGATCCCATAGGCTGATGTACGTATTTCTCTGAATCTCAAGGAGATATGTGCCCAACCTCCTGACAACAAGGGAGGTGTACCAAGAATATTGCTGTCTCTCTCTCTAATATCTGATTATGCTGCCATCGACAAGTGAAATGCTCCTCACACTCAATCTCTATGAAACATAGTGTGCTAAGTCTTTGCTGTCTGGTAATCCCTCGGCTCTACCTCTCTTGATCTCCAATTGATGTGAAACGACCCCTATCTATCTATCTATCTATCTATCTGTCTGTCTGTCTGTCTGTCTATCTATAAGCTGAACAACAATGCATCCAAGTATGTGGGGAGCACATCTGTGATATCCTCAGAAAATGCTCTTGGCAGTGCTGCATTTTGGGGGAGGCTCCTCTGGGCTATCCATTGTTGTCTCATGTGTATCTGGTATATCTCTTGTCTAATGATCCTGTTTCCCTCACCATGAAAGAGTTGACGTGATTGTATAGCATCTCCATCTAAGAATTTGGAGAGAGAGAGAGACACACACATAGAGAGAGAGAGAGAGAGAGAGAGAGAGAGAGAGAGAGAGAATAAATTGAATCGAAATGATTTACTGATGTCTGCCAAAGTCAAAACGACCTATAAGATCAAATAGTTTACAAAAGAGCAGTGGATCTGATACAATGTTTGAGCTAGGACCAGTATTAGAACGAAAACCGTGTAAAGCAAAATATGGAAGTTGGTGTGGGAGGGGAAGCGTAATCATTTTATTGTCACATAATATGCATCTTATCTCCTAAGTTCAAACATAGAAGCTTATTGTGGGACTTTATTTTTCTTTTTTATTTTATTTTGTAACAGGACCAACAGACAACCAGATCTTTTCCTCGCCATGCTTCTCCCGTATACACTAGAGCACCTTTGCGAGACTCATGGCCTGTTAAAAAGGTGTGGCTTACTGTAGTTTTTTAATTAGAATCTTACTAATGCTCTAGGTATTCTAAATCTTTATGCTTGAATTTGTGATGCATTAACTTTAAAAACAAGTTCTGTACAATTTTTGCTCATTTTTATGTGAGGGAAATGAAATGAAATGTCATATTAACATCTATAAAAGGACAAAGTGGCCTATGGAACCGGAAGTGACAGAGTGCTCAATCTGATAAAATATTTGTGTACTAAAGGACTAAAACAGGTAAGTACATTAAGTGCAGCAGTGTTAAACAGCTTCGACAATACAATGTGGGGATACGATTTCATGAGATACTAAACCATTAGGGATATACCCATATATGATGTTACTAAGAAGAGACAACCCTCCAGCTCATACAAATCAAGCATTAATCTTTGTCGAATCGAGTACAAAACAAAGTATAAAAGGAGCGGATAATAGCTTGCGTCGAGGGTGTGGGGTGCTATGGGTATGCACTCTATATGCTCAGTGGGTGAGATACAAATATGATATGCCACAGAGAGAGAGAGAGAGAGAGAGAGAGAGAGAGAGAGAGAGAGAGAGAGAGAGAGAGAGAGAGAGGAAAAGAAAGACTTTTAACATCTATTAGAGGCCAAAATCGACCTATGAGACAAAACATATACACCAACATGATCCGATCCACTCTGATCTCAAAAGGAAAATAAAAACGTGAGTACAAAACAAAGTATAAAAGGAGCGGATAATAGCTTGCGTCGAGGGTGTGGGGTGCTATGGGTATGCACTCTATATGCTCAGTGGGTGAGATACAAATATGATATGCCACAGAGAGAGAGAGAGAGAGAGAGAGAGAGAGAGAGAGAGAGAGAGAGAGAGAGAGAGAGAGAGAGAGAGAGAGAGAGAGAGAGAGAGAGAGAGAGAGAGTCATATTAACGTCTTCTGGAGGCCAAACTTGGCCTATGAGACAAAAACCATGTACAAGTGTAGTAACCCTGTGTAGAAGATGAAATGAAATAAAAAGTATATCGCTACACAAAGCTATGTAGGGCTGGAAACGGATGGGGAGACGTGGCTCTGACTTTGCAGATAGTGGCCACCTAATACATGGGGGATCCATAATGTGAGTGAGTAAAACACCCTAGCTACTGGTGATGGGTGGAGGTGGGTGTAGTATGTGGTACATCGGTGGTGGTCTGAGTGCCTCCTGAAGGAAGACAACCCAGGCGGTGGTGGTACGCCTATGCTTCATCATGTGATCGTAGGCTGTCATGATGCATGAGATATCCTCCTGACATAGTCGTGGTCGACGATATCCGACCATGCATGGTCGGCGTCGTGCTCTCTGTGCTGCTGCCTGGTGGAGCGTGAGCCCTATAGATGGACCTCTGTGATGTAGCTCAGCTCGCTGAAAGAAATGGGTTATGGTCGCGATGGTCACGGGCCTGGATCTTTGCAATCTAGTCTCGGTGAAGTCTCGGGGCCCAATATCCTACAGCACCGGGTCGTCTCGTACCTCGAGAGGTCTGACCCTGCAGAAGGGTCACCCCTCTCGGTGTGTGAGCTGAGGGGGCGAGGGCTGGTGCACGTCGTGGAATAAAGAAGTCAGTGAGCTGACTCTGTCTCCCTCCTGTATCGGCTGCTACAGAAGGCTGGAGTAGGGAATCTCTGTGACTCTGTATTTCTAGTAAGAATCGCCCGAGTTGTCGCTGGTCTCTAGAGTCCATGATCTCTCGGAGGGTGGGCTGCCCTGTAAACAGAGTCTGGCATCTGCCTCTGATGTCATCATATGCGCTACATCTGCATACAAAGTGCTCCTCATCCTCCATCTCTACTCTGCATACCTTGCATATGTGCTTCTCTCTGGGAATGTCTGCAGCTCTGCCCATCTCAATCTCTAGTCGATGTGATGAGACTCTCAACTGGCCAATCGCTACCCTCGAGCTATGAGGCATGTAAGTATCCATGTAGCGTGGTCGCTGGATAGATAGATAGATAGATAGATAGATAGATAGATAGATAGATAGATAGATAGATAGATAGATAGATAGATAGATAGAGAGAGAGAGAGAGAGAGAGAGAGAGAGAGAGAGAGAGAGAGAGATGAAATGATATATTAACATTTTAGAAACACCAAATTGAAACCAAAAAGTTACATCATGTTGGATCTCCAATAATGCCTAAGGAGACAAAGGTAAAGAACACAGAGAAAAAAATTATCAAGTCAAAAAGTTTCAAGTAAGAAAATTTATGATGGCTTAGAACTATGGTAAAAATCATTAGGCAAATCTACAACAGTGTATGAAGGTTGTGGGTGGTGTATGGAGCCCTTGATCTTAGGGGATAGCTCACATAGGTCTCTTTCTTGTTTCAAATATGTAGAGGAGATTTCAAGAGTATGATCATTGTGGGTTGGTGTTGGGGGCCTTCTTTCAATGCATAAAAAAGTATGAGGGTTGTGGGTGGTATGGAGGCCTTTACCTAAAGGGATAGTTCATGGTCTCTCTCTCTCTCTCTCTCTCTCTCTCTCTCTCTCTTTTTTTTTCTTTTTCCCCCCCTTAAAAGAGATCCTTTCATTAGTTACTACAAAAGCCCAAAGGGCTACAAACCCAATCGGGCACCATGAACCGAGTGCAAGGGGGAAAACCCACCCCAAAATCCATCGAAACCTAATACAAATCAACTCCTAGTGGAACTCCTAGTGGAGCCCTCTTCTTTCGGGCCTTGCAGAGACTTGCCATCAGAGTCTCCCCAAAGTCGGTCAGTTATCCCCTCAAAGTATGAATCAACTGAAGCAAGAAGTCTCAAATAGTCTTGACATGAAGAATTATGCATCGCTCAAATATGCGCTCGCATCTAGCTTGCCAAATAAACCGCGTGGTAAGACGGCTGATCAGCTCTTAGTAGGGGTCATCCACACCACTCCACAGAGGACTGCGGAGGTCGTGAGTGGTGCCAATCTTCCAGTCCCGGATCAAAAGGATCATATTGTCAGCCACATGCTCATAGCTGAGGGCAGGGACAGTGAGGGAGCCTCAGACAACTGCACCCCTAGTGATGGTATGAGGACCCTCCCTCGAGGTAAGAAGATGCAGAACTCGACACCAAATCTGCGGAGCCAACTGACAATCCCAAAGACAATGTCCGTGAGTGTCAGATATTGGTCTAGAGAGACCACTCCATGTGTGTGTGGGACAAGGGCCAGCCATAGCCAAGGTCCCAAGCTCAGGGGATATCCTAAGGTATTCAATGGTAATGGGGATGAGTGTTGCATGATGGCCACATGGCGGCACAAGATCATTCCAAATCATTACTATTTTGAATGCAAGAGGATATATTGGATAGGAGGAGAGTGGCACACACATCATTCATAAGTCTCATTTTCTAAGCTTTGAGAGATTTTAGCTCTCACATTCGGTATCTAGAGCACTTACTTGTGAAAATTCAACGCGTGAGAATTTTGGGGAATCGGGTGCAAGCTCAGTCATCATCATCCTCGTCGATTGCCGTCGGTCGTGGAGCTGTAGTAGAGAATAGATAACTCAAAAAGGGTGTTCTTGAGCCCCCCAAGGGGAGCTTGGGTGAGGCACAAAAGGACGCAGCGCCACAACTACCGGTGTGGTTGCCTAAAGGACTCAATATCTGCCCGCGCGCACAGGCATGCTGGCCGAGCTTGGAGGACCTCATAGAGGCTCCTCTTCTCGAATGTTGGGAGCAATAAGGCATCCCTCAACTTCTTATATCCGCTTTGGGCTCCTCAAACATCGTATGTGGGATAATTTGAAGCTCACGCGCTCTGTATTGAAGAAGGGAGAAAAATCGAACTCTTTTGTGACCTCCATAGCCAAGGTTAGGCTAATCTAGCCTACTTGGACTATCTCCACTCATTTGGCCATATCTTGGTCATTTCAACTCCAAATTGAGTGATTTTTCTTGTTGTGGATTCCTCACTTAGAGCTTTGTCCATTGAATGGATCTACTTTCAAACTTGTACAGAGCTTCAAACTTGGTTGTTCGACATTGAGGACCCCCGTTTGAGAACTTCTTTGATGCAATAATCATTGGGAGACTCTTGGAGAAGCAAGAGGAGTGTATGTGGATCATCTCCTTCACTTGGCCACACTTGCACATCAAGTTTTCAGACTCTAAGATAAGTTTTTGGTCAATTTTGATGCATTCTTGCTCTCTTCATGCATCATGGTGCACATATGAAAAGCACTTCTCATGGCATACATGGTTCAACCCTACACTTTGCGTGAAAATAGTGTTGTAGATACAACTAGCACTTGGTTTTGCACGTATAGCGAGGAGGATATAAGAACTTGCAGTGTTCTCATTGTTATACCGTGCTGCAAGCACGAGGATTATTGCAAGGGAGTGTAGTGCCCTTTTGTATCTTTATATATATATTGTGCCCGTCGGCACCGTTTGTTTGGAGAAGTGCATGTAGTGCACTTAGTTTCATTTTTCTGATTTTCATTTTTATGCTGTTATGTTGCAGAAATTTTTAAGATTTACCATGCATGTGCATAAAAAGTAAGCAAAGCATACTAAAAGTTTTCTATTTTATCATTTCTTTATGCAAAGGCTTATGATTTGTTTACTTTTGCCCCCACTTGGATATATTAGGTATACAGAGTGTAAAAACTATTATTTAAAAAAAAAAAAGTAATAATCATATATATATATATATATATATATATATATATATATATATATATATATATAAATAACACCATAAAAAGAGACCTATACCTTATCCTAGCATGGATTTAGGACCCTCTTCATGAGTTAGAAGTGATACACTTATGGGTGAGTGCACTTCAGACCCCATAGAGACCATGAGTGCTAGGATAGCACATTTAGAGAGCGCACTTCACAACATCTTGGAGCACGTGCGTGGCTTCAAGAAAGAGGAAGTGATGCCTAAAACCGAGTTTCTAGGGATGGAGGTAGATGCTTCAGGCGAGTATCAAGCTCTAGAATTCCCTAGAGATAGCATACTAGTGAGAGAAGCCTGATGGAAGCTTAAGAATCTTAAGCCGCCTAGATATCATGGCTCGACTAGTACTAAGACTACTGATGCTATTGAGCAGTGGTCGAGCAAGTGGGAGCAGTGCTTCCGTTTTCGCCATATCGTGGACGATAGGTATAAAATTCAACAGACTACATATAACCTCATGGACATCGCCCATAGGTGGTCGTGTAAGATAATGCAAGACAAGAAAGAGCCCATGACATGGAAACAATTTAAAGTCTTGTTCTACAATAACTTTGTATTGCTTGATGAGAGGTCTAGAGCTCTAGACACTTGGTTCTTCATCAGCGAGAAGAACCAAACTGTTCAGGAGTACTCGGATAAGTATAGAGAGGTACTTCTCAAAGTACCTGATACTATCCTAGAGTTTCTCTAGGTCCATAAGTTCGTCTTGGGACTTAGAGAAGTTATTAGACCTTTGATGAGGAAGGAGAGATGTCACTCCTTGGCACAGGCCATGGAGATGGCTTTAGTCTATGAGGATGGCCACAGGGGCATAGGCTTTGAGGGTCAGAGATCCTCATGGACTAAGATAAGCCAACCCTTCCCCACATCTACTCCTGGCTTGATTAGGGCACAATCTTCCAAAGAGGCTAACCAAGTGCATATGATCAAGATAGTTTCAGGAGGGAAAAGGAAAGTGTCTCCACTGGCTTAGATGGAATATAATAAGTCGATTCTTACCTCTCAGTAGAAAGAGAAGGCAATGAAAGAGTGGTTATGCAATGGGTGTCTAGGGCAGCACCTTTTCAATGTCTCTCCTAAGAAAAAGAAAAAGCACCTTTTCAATGTCTCTCCTAAGAAAAAGAAAATAGCTTCCACCATAGTTATTAATCCCACTCAGGCAAGGAGTGATGGAGATGAAAACTTTGGAGATTCCCCATCCCAGATATCATGACGGTCACGAAGAACGTTCCTACTGTGCCAGGCGATGTGCTTTCGCAAGTGGCACAGAAAGGATATCAGTTCCTAGACACGGAGCTCATTGTCACGAGGGGAGTCATGGCAAGTCATCCTGTCAAGGTACTCTTTGACATTGGGTCGACGATGCATAATATGATTAGTTTCCGACTAGTTAGGAGGCTACACTTAGAGACGAGTGGTTGGTTTGCCCATCCAGATCCAGTCCTATGAGGACATACTGGATTTCGAGATAACTAGATTGGCACATTTGGATGTAGTCCTAAGTAAGCACTAGCATGCTAGGAAATGACCCATCATTGACTTTGCTTCGCATGTGTATCAGTTTGAGCATGAGGGAAGGTGACTACTGATCCGTGGAGAGCTTGATCTCCAAGAGACGCGATTGCTAACCACTACCATGTTTTTCAGATTGATTATAAGTATATTTACTTTCTTTATTTTGTGTATTCGTCAGGTATTATGATGGATTCATGGAGTCATGGAAACTCTAGTTGGAATGCTCAAGTACTTTCAGATAAAGTAAGAGCAAAATTCCAAGAAATATTCTTGAAAGAATTACCTTAAGGTTTACCTCCTTGCAGGAACATTGAGCATAGAATCGAATTGGTACGAGGAGCGAGTCCGATCGCTCGGCCACCATTTCGAATGAGTTTGCAGGAGGAGAATGAAATCTGCAAGGCCGTGGACGAGTACTTGCACAAAAGGCTTATCAAACCCAGCTATTCGCCCTTCGCAGCACCCGTTCTTCTCGTGAAAAAGAAAGATAGATCTTATAGGATGTGCGTCGACTATCGAGCATTCAATAAGATTATCATCAAGCACATATATCCCATGCCCAGGATACCTTTTAGATACCGTAGGTGGATACTTAGTTATGCCATTTGGTTTGACTAATATACTTGCTACTTTTATGATGTTAATGAATGATATTCTACGCCCATTCATTGGAAAGTATGTTGTGGATTTTGTTGATGATTTACTAGTGTATAGTAGGTCTATACATGAGCATGAAAGTCATTTGAGATTAGTGTTAAATAAGCAAAGAAAACAAATTGTTTGTAAATCCAAAAAAGACTCAGTTATTCCTTCCAGAAATAGAGTATTTAGGGCATGTGATATTGGCCGATGGGGTCCAGATGGATCCCAAGAAGATCTGAGTTATTCTAGCTTGGCCTATTCTTAGGATGAGGGGAAGTTACGGTCATTTCTAGGACTTTCCGGTTTCTATCCAAAATTCATCTCTTCGTATTCGTTGATAGTTGTGCCTATGACGAACTTGCTTCAAGGCAAAGTTCCATTTGCATGGAAGCAAGAGCAGCAAGAAAGTTTTGATACTCTGAAACAAGTTGTTTCAGAGGCTTCTATACTTGTATGCAGTGGTGCATGCTCTTAAAGTCTAGAGACACTATCTTTATGATGCAGACTTCAAGGTATACATATATCACCATATACTCAAGTACTTTTGTAGTCAGCAAGATCTTCGAGGCAAACAAACTCGTTGGGCTGAGCTCATGCAGGAGTTTCACATGGAAATCCTATATAGAAGAGGCAAAGAGAATATAGTAGCTGATGCATTATCACAGATAGTGTATCAAATGAGCTTTACAGTTCTAGAAAGCTCATTGTTACAAGAAATAAAGGAAGCATAGGTGGAAGATCCACATTTGTTACAGATCATTAGAGCCATCAGTGATGACTCTATCATAGGAGACGAGACAGTTCTAGTTGTTTCTTCCCCTAGTAAAGCAAACAAGTCCAATCCATATTCCAATTTCTCAAAGAAGAATGGAATAGTTAAACAGAAAAGAAAGGTTTGCATACTACTCTTGGGATTTCAGAAGAAAAGTCATGCATGATAACCATGATGTTCCTTATGCAGGGCATCTTGGTGTTGACAAGACAATTCAGCTTGTTAGAAGAACATTTTGGTGGCTTGGATTAGTCAGAGATGTCCATACTTATGCTCAACAATGCTTTATGTGTCAAGTCAACAAGGCAGAAAGGATAAAGACACTGGGTCCTTTACATCCGTTACAGATTCCAGATCATAATTGGGACAGTGTATCCATGGACTTCATAGTGGGGTTACAGTGGACCCAAAGGAAGCGGGATACTATCCTAGTTGTCGTAGATAGATTGAGCAAGATGGCTCACTTCATACCCACTCAGCAAGATGGCTCACTTCATACCCACATGGGAGACGATAGAGGCTCCACAGGTAGCAGAGTAGTTTATCGAGCATGTCTTCAGATTGCATGGGTTACCAACATCCATAGTTTCAGATAGGAATGTCAGATTCATAGGACACTTCTGGAAGTTTATATTTGACAAACTGAACGTGTCATTGAAAATGAGTAGTGGTGATCATCATTGAAAATGAGTAGTGGTGATCATCCAGAGACAGATGGTCAGACTGAGAGGGTCAACTAGATTCTAGAGGACATGTTGAGGGCATATGTGTCTGAGAGATAGCCAGATTGGGATAGTTATAGTTTGCTTATGACAATAGACCTTATAAAGTGACAGGAATGTCTCCTTTTGAGATGAACTATGGCATGAATCCCACTTCTCCCAATACCATAGGAATGCCAAAGAAATTTCTTAGTGCTTCGGAGTTCTTAACCAACCTCCAAGCAAATCTAGAAATAGCTAAAGCCAAGATGCAGCAACCAGCTGATAGGGCAAAAGAGTATGCTTACAGGAAGAGATCTCCTAGATTCTTTGAGGAAGGAGATAGAGTTTTACTTCAAGTGCCAGCTAGATCTACTTCACTTTCCACAGGGAAGTGTACTAAGCTTTCACCAAGGTTTTGTGGACCTTGGAAGATAGTTAAGAAGCTTAGTGATGTTGCATACCGATTAGAGCTTCCTTCAGATTGTAGAGTCCATCCAGTGTTTCATGTCAGTAAACTTAGAAAGTATATTTCCAGAGAGGATAATCTAATAGAGGGCATTGTTTCTCTGCAGGAAAGTGATAGCAGGAAAGTGATAGCACATATCATTCTTCAGATGGGATACTAGATCGGAGACAGAAGTGGTTGAGAAACCGTGACATCCAGGAGTATCTCGTAGCTTGAAGAGGATTATTGCTTCTAGACTCTACTTGGGGATCAGTTTGCAAGTTTTTTCCCTCATTGATCATTGAGGACAATGATCTTTAGAAGGGGGAGAGAGTGTAAGGCATTGGTCTACAGAGACCACTCCATGTATGTGGGGGACAAAGGCCAGCCATAGTCAAGGTCCCAAGCTTGGGGGATATCCTAAGGTATTCAATGGTAATGGGGATGAATGTTGCATGATGGCCACATGGCGGCACTAGGCAAATTAAGTCTACGTAGTATTGATTGACGTCTTAAAAAAAAAAAGAGAGCATTTGACAAGCTCAAATTAAGGCTACATAATGCTCCAGTATTAACTGTTCTTGATTTGTCCCTGCATACAGATGCTAGTCTTCATGTAGTAGGGGTAGTACGAACACAACCATCTATGCATAACAAAGTGGACCAGCCTATTGCATACACAAGTAGTCTACTCACCAATGCTGAAAGAAACTACAACACAACCGAACGAGAAGGTTTGGACATTGTTTTTGCCCTTCACAAATTCAGGCATTATCTCTTAGGTGTGCACTTCATTGTCATGTTTTACCATAAGCCCTTAAGGTATTTATGATAAGCCACGAGTAACAAGAAGAGTATGGCGTCGTGTTGTTGCTCTCTCAAGAGTATGATTTTGAGATTCACATCAAACCTAGCAACTGTCTCTTCCACATTAATTCTCATTTTATTTGGTATAGAAATAGTCCAGTGTCTCACTCTAGGAGTTTTTTTTTTGCAACATGGCTCCATTTAAACAAAAAAAGCTGCCCTTTAATGTTAAACCTTTGTCTCTCATAAAGTACAAATTGTATAAGTATTGCTGACATGGAATTCTACATGGATATGTGTATCCACTAGAAGTAATTCTCTTGCTTGTAGCGGCACACAGTGATGGAAAACTCAAGCGAGAGGATTGTAAAATCTTGCACAAAAGCTTTTAAGTGGTCTGATCTCCACAAAGGATGTGATCAATATTGCGAAAGAGTTTGACACATCTCAAAGGTGCACACTTTCGCCTACTAGGCAAGCTTTTCAACCCTTGGTGATCACAACGGGATGGACACCCTTTGAGCGATGGGGCCTAAGCTTCATTGGACCCATCAACCGAATTGGTCAACCCAAAAACAAAAGGTACATTTTGATGGTTACTCATTATTCAAGTAAATGGGTAGAGCCAAAGGCCACAACATATTGCACTACGTCAACTGTGGCACAGCTCGAGTACAAACAAATCTTCTCAAGGTTTGGATGCCCATTTGAAGTCACTAGTAATAGAGACACTCACTTTATGAATCACTTACTAACACATTTTTGATAGGTATGAGGTTTATCATAAAAAGTTGGGTGCATACTACCCTGGGGCTAAATTCTAATGGACAATGCTCTAACAAGATCTTGATTTGGATACTACACAAACTCTCCTTGAACCACCAAAGTGCTTGGCCAAGAGCAATGATCATAGCAAAGAGCCATAGCCATCTAGGCATACAAGACCACAAGGAGGGATAGCCATTTTTCTTAACATGTGTTTAAGAAACACTGCTCCTTTTGAGTTCATAATTAAGAAGGAAATGGAGGAAAGGTTTGTTTATGACATTGATCTACACATACAAAGAATAGAAGCCTTGGAGGAATGCAAGGAAGCAACTATGGAAAGGCTACAACAAATACAAGAGGAGCGCAGAAGAGTCCACGACACACACCTAAGAGCCAATCAGGTAACATAAGGGTCTTTGGTCCTAATACAACATATTCCACCTATGCCAACAAAACTAGCACCTAAGTGGTCAAGTCCCTACAAAGTGGTATAGATACTACTGGAAATTGTTGTTCAGCTGGAAGATTTGGCTAGACAAATCATGCCTATGGTTAACCTTCTGAAGCCCTACTATACTTGAGACATGAATCATGAATAATCACTTCATTGTATATATTACTAGTTTCACTTTAATTTGTTTTCCTCTTTTGTCTTAATAATTTGCAGCATGGTTTTAGTGAATACAATAAATGGAGTATGAAGAAGGCTGCACCGGGATGGTGTATAGACTTGATGTGGGGGTCTATAGACAAGATAAAAATATGCTACGTATGTAGGAAAAGTATGCAAGAGAAATAGGTGGATTGCTGCCTGATGGCTTTGCTAAGTCATCCAACTACATCTCCCAGGTGATGGAGTCGGCCCAATTGTATTCACTTGCTAAAGACCAGGTCTGACCTAAAGTGGAGTTTCCCAAGCATCTTCATATAGCAAAAGTGGAATCGCCCAAGCATCTTCATATAGCTGAAGTAGAGTCGCCCAAGCATCTTCATATTGATGAAGTAGAGTTGCCCAAGCATCCTACAAGACTAGCCCAAATTGAAGTCATGAACAAGAAGAATATGTGGTTGCCTAAGGTTTGGTGTGCATCCAATTAAACTCGCCCAGGACCTGCTGAAGAAAGTCATCCAAGATTAGTGTACTAGTGAAAATGAAGTTGCCCGAGATTAGTGTACTAGTCAAAATGAAGTCCTTCAATACTAGTGTACTAGTCAAAATGAAGTCGCCCAAGATTAGTGTACCTAGCCAAAATGATGTCAGCTAGGTCAGGAACGAATGGTAAACATATGGTTGCCTGTGTTCCTTGAACAAATGGTCACCCTAACTAGCCTAAAAATGGTCGCCCATGCTGGTACTTCAGGAGAAGTTCACAAGTATCTGGCATATTAGACAAAAAAGCCTACTAAGTTGAGGCGAGGGGAGAAGTGGCTAAGACAGTTACCTTGCCAGAGGGTTGGTGTCTCACCTTGGCAACTGCCTGGCAGTGGGCAGTTACCTGTCCACTGCTGTAACTGCCCAATGCTGGGCAGCCGCCAAGGGATTTCTGCCTCTGCCAAGGGAACTTGGGGTGTGCAGGCCTATGTCAATGGGCAGCTTCACCCTGCACCATGGGCTAGTCCTGTACATGCATGTCCATCCAAGTGAACTCCCATGGTCTGTATAAGGAGTAGCCCAGCCCCATTTATCATCATGTGGATTGAGAAGACTTTATGTTGTAGGCTATTTTTGTGAGCTTGTCTGTGAATTTCCATCTGTTGTACTTCTATGTGCTGGACTAGCCCCTTGTTGGATTCTCGTATGCTGGAATAGTCCCTTTGGCTACTCTAAGTGCTGAGCTGTTGTAATTCCTTTTCTTGTGTACTGGGCTATTGTAGTTCCTCTGTAGTGTTCTCTGGTTGTGAGTGCCTACTAGTCGATTCTATGAAAGTATTAGTCCAAGTGTCCAGCAACATCTAACAAGCTGAAGTGTATCACTAACGCTGCTCGTGGAAAGAGGTGTAGCCCTGCTAGAGGAAGTGACTGAGCAGGTAGCCTCTAGTAAAGTGGGCAGATGGAGTTGCAACTTTGCTGGTCCTCAGGCTAATTTCATGTGTTGTTCCCCCATTGTATGATCCAGTCTGTATAAGCATTTGTTGAAGTCCTGAGCCTATTTGGACAAGTTTTAGGCAATAATGTTGACTCCAGCAGTGCCAATTTCACTCAATATTATCTGCTGTAGATGTTTTTACAGTGAGATTTATCTGTGTCATTTTCGCTCTAATTATCTGCTGTAGATGTTTCCACAGTGAGATTTATTTGTTGAGCCTCTTGATATTTGTCTGTAAGTTAGTCCACTGTCCCTTGTGATGTGTTCAGTGGCTTCTTCCTTTTGATCTGCTGCGTGCTAATAAGGGCTACTATTTTTTTAGCTTGTGTACATTCCATACCTCTTTTTTGTTCTGTTGCCTCCTCACGCACAGAATGTGTTAGAGTACATTTCTCCAAGGAGAGCCCATCCCTAAAGTAGTCATCCGGCAGGGGCAGCTACAAAGATGATTCATTAAGCAACCAAAGGAAGGTTGTTCACATCGTTGGTCTTCTTTTTTCTCTTTATTTTTCAATGTAGCCCGATGATCAAATGAAAAGCAACAAAAGGTTCCATTCAAGATGAATAGCCAGTATGATTTCATCTTACTTATGCATTGCACTTTGTTGTATTCCACCTGTCTTTTTCTTTCACATGCCTGCATACTTCTGTTTAAGCATCATCTATGAGCATGATGCTTTGCAGGCTCATAATTTTTTTATGATTGCATGTTAGAAACAGGCAGTAGGTGTTTGAGCTTTTAAAAATGGATAACACATACAGAATGGCATGTACCAAAAGAAACTATATATCTCACCTGATAGATGAATCTCAAATTTTCTATTCCCACTTTAATTGGCATCGGTCTCAGCTATTCAATGACAATTCTTTTGATCGAGCTTATGATGCAACCTTTTATGTTCCCCGTCTATTTCCTCTTCTGGAACTACCTTAGATCAGTGGTGGTATGTCTCATGTGAATACGAGTAGATAGTCTTAATGATTCTCTGTATTTGCAGACATTTGAGCATTCCAAAGGCAAACTGGTCCGTGGGCAGCTGAGAGTGGATCGAGAGTCACCTCTTTGGGATAATGCTGAGAACATGCTACATGATGATCATAGGCTTTACTCGGAGGAGATGATACACTTTAATTCCAACCAACGACCTAGCCGAGCTGTCACACCTAGTTCTGAGACTACGCAATTGCGTAAGGTGCAGCAACTGGAACAAAAGCTTTTTGAGAAAGAACGCCAGCTAGAACATGCAGAGGGAATTATACAAGAGCTTAATATGCAGCTCAATTCAACAACTGAGAGGTTGCAAAGCCAAAATTTTCAGAAAGACCAAGCTCTCCAGAACATCCAAAATCAATTGTTTGAAAGGCAGGTAAAGGAGTGAAGTTAATGTTTTCTTTAATTCTAATTTTGTTTTGTTCTTGTAAGCAAATGCTATCATTGCCTTTCCTTGAACTTTTTGGTAATACTTGCTGGCATATTGCACCCATAACTTCCATCTAAAGTTCAAATCGATACACAAGCCACACAAGATATATGTGAGTTCAATGTGAAGATAAAGATGTTCTCTCTGCTCAATGAATGGACTCGCATAAGGTTCTGGTAGTGTTTCAAGCCATTAAACATCAACAGTATGAGTCTGTAAATAGCGACCTCACAGTAATGTAGTGATCATGCATCAGGATTTTCATCTGTGAAGTATCTATCTTCTGAGTTCCACACTAAAGTGAGAAGCTCTGAGACTTAATATGTAACAATTACCACTCATCCTTGGTTTGATTTGGTCTGTTGCTTTAGCTCCAGTATTTTAATTTTAAGTGTTAATCGTCATGGACATTCAAACTTCAACTGAAGAGGATTCAGGAATGAATTATTCTAAAGCATTATGTATAAAGATTGCACTACTTTCTAATCTGTTGCTGAAAACATTGGTCAAAGCTCAGGTGGAATGATCCTCATTGGTGTATTTTTGCTAAATATATAGTACCCAATAAAGATGAGAATGTTAGTCAAAGAAATTGAAGATACAACTGATCAGTTGAAAGTAGAATAGTTTATTCTTGGGCTATGCTGATTTATTCTTTGACATAGGCATAATGCAGCTATTTCTTGTTTGAATAGCAAAATAAACAGTTTCCCTTTCAATTTGCTAGTTTCGTTACAAAGGTTTGTCACTTGATCAAAGCATTCCAAATGGAACATGTCATGGCTCAATCATTGTTCTGCCAACTCATACGTGAGTAGAAACATTATCAGTGATCCTAGAATTCCAAAAAAAAAAAAAACATGTAGATGTGTCCACTATTGAATTCAATTGAATTTTCAACATCTGAGATGGCCTGTAGGACAGAAGCTCTACCTATGAATGCTGCATGTTTACATATCTTGACAGTGATTCATGATTTTGTTACTTTTCAGCTGGAGGTTGTGAATCTTCAGTCTCTTGTGAAGAAGTCAGAAGTGAATGTGCAAGCATCAAGCATGAAAGCAGCCAGCCTTGAGGAGGAGCTAAATGGATTGAGATCCCAGCTTGCAGCTCTTCTTTTCCTAGTTCAAAGTCAAATCTCAGGCCCTATGGAAAATTCAGTTCAAGAAATACCATCTGCAGCCGAAGAGCTGCCAGCATTTGAGAAATCAGACATTGAAGAGCCCATCAGCTCAAACATTTGTGAAGAACAAAGAATGGTGAGCTTCATGATTCTGTATCCAGAAGCAGTTTGGCAACTTCTGTACTTAAACTTCTTTTTTCTCAGTCAACTTTCATCAAAATGCTGGCATTATTAGACCTTCATGTCTTTCCATGGTTTATTTGCATTATGATACAGGCAGATATGCTACAGATGGATTCACCATCTGTCACAGATAAGCTGGAAAAGGAACACATTGAGGCGATGAGGAAAAAGTATGAATCAGCCCTTTTTTCTGCAAGAGAGAATCCAAATGACGAGATGCTCTCTCTTGTTGCAGAGTTAAGGATGCAGCTTTTGGAATGTGTAATGTGTCCAGAGATCACAGGCACAACAAACGAAGAAAGTGTTTCACAGACCTTAAGGACTTCTATTTGCGGATAAATTTTGTACATATATACATGTTCAAGAGAGAGTATCATGTTGAAGCTTACAGAATGCCAGCTATCAGTCCACACTGCATCTGTTGCTATGTTAAAGGATAACATCCCATTGGACATCATTCAATACAGGAACAGGCAAAAGTCATCAAATGTGCAATGCCAAAATCCTGTGTACCTTCTAATTGTGCTTTTACTTATTTGAAGAGGATAGTGAACGGGTACTGACAATGGCAGCCAAAATTTTATCAGATGATTGTGCTGATTGCTGCAATGTCTGAACAAAGTGCTCTTCTACATATGGGCCTCAAAATGTATACATATGAAATTCATCGAGTAATAATACCAATAATTCAAGGCCTACCTCTTTAATATGTATAGATATCTACATGTAAATATTTAACCTTTGTAGCTGAGTTTTATAACATTGGAAGCAGCTTTTGGACATCAGATTCTTTTGTCAGTTTCCACCACTGGTCCACAGGCTCTGAAGTCTAACTGACATTTGACTTGAATATTGGACTCAATTGGGTGTAAATTTCAGCAGGTTTATGGTAGAGGGTGATACAGGTGTCCTTCAAATGGCAAGTAATAGTGCCTACATGGACAAAATTGCTGTTTTGCATTAATGAACCAGTTGCACATTTGATATTGCTAAAGTAGAAAGCATGCCAAAAGGTTGATGGAGAGCTTTACACTAGTTGATAATATTTTGAAGCTCATCAAGAAGCTTTCCTACTGAGTCAAGAAACACTTGCCACCTACATGATGTCTTGTTTGGAATAACTTGGAACTGAATCATACTGTCTTAATGAAAATAAGGAAGACAATATAGATTGCTTTTTCATTCCTTTCAAGGGCAGCAAATATATTAATTTATGCATTGGCGTTCTCTGTTGATAATCCTATTGTTTCATATTTGGATACTTCTTTTACAGAGGTGATCTGTGATTCGCTTGTACATGCAAGGAAACTATGCAAATAATTTGGTGGGATGCTACTGGGTTTCTCTTGAAGAAGACAAATGTAATTACGTCAGAATACAAATGTGCATTCTTTGTGTCTATGCCAATTTAATGAAGATTTATAATCTCACATCATGAAGCTAATATTGAAGCTCATGCATGGCTACATTTAATTTCCTTTATCTGTGTGTGTGTGTGTGTGTGCACGAGAGAGAGAGAGAGAGAGAGAGAGAGAGAGAGAGAGAGAGAGAGAGAGTCTATGGTCCGAAATCGACCTATGAGACAAAACAGGTATACGTGATGTGTACATCATCTGCCTATCGGAAAGTCAAATGAATAACAAATGGAACAAAACTGATACAAACTAAACTAGAACAACAATGGAACAAAACTGATACAGACTAAACTAGACTGAACATAGGTAGAACTGTACTTTGGATGGTGGTATTGGTATATCCATGGCTTGTTGACGAGGGATGGAGCTCTACCTTTAGGGGTATATTCACGTCTTTGTGTCCAGGGTAGTACAATCATAAGAATGCATCAAGCCATCAAGCCCCACCCTTTGCTAAGGGAGGGGTATAAGATGTGGCACATGGGCAGGTATGGTGTGAGGGTGTCTGAATGAAATGCCCAAAGTCAGCTCCAATATGAACCAATTGTTCCTCAATGGCAGCATGCTTTTCTGATGGGATCTATTCGATCTATCAATGATGGTGCACACCCTTGTACCTTGTGATCCATGGTCATCATCTAGCTCACCTCGCCTGTGCCTAATGGAGGAATTTTCATGTGTTGAAGAGGTAGGTAGGAACCTGGTACAACAGCAACATATGAAGAAACCCTAAAATAGAAGCTTATACTCACAAAATCAGCATGCAAACTTAGAAAGTGTGAAGAAGTTGGAAGGTATGCTTCCAAAAACTCCTCAAATCTGCACTATCTCCTTCAAAAGTCGTCCTACCTCAAGCCTCTAGAGCTCCTAAGCTTGTATTCTTGTAGACTGGTGATTTAATGAGGCCACAAGACCCTCTTTTTATAGTTATAGGTCCTCATGTGAAAAACTCACGAAAAAGCATGAGAAAGCAATTTCGTTTTTCCTTTTCTTTGCAGAACGCTTTTCGTATAGCTTTTCAAGTGGTTTTCGCTTTTGGATGGAGCTTTTATGGTTGATTGCTTCTCAACCCTTGATTTTAGGCTTTTCCTAACTTTAAATCATGTCCATTGATCTTAAATGGATGAAAAGCTATTTGAAAAGCAAAAATTAAGGTTTGACTTTTGGTTTTTCATGCTTGATGGTGCAATGTCATATACTATTTGAAAGCTCTGGAAGGGTACCTTCCGATGAGCCAATACAAATTTTTTACCATCTTTGATCGAAATTTAGCTAAGTCCGAAAATTAGGGTTGCTAGATTTCTATCAATTTTAGGGCATTCTGATATTGTTTTTTTAACAATCTCCCTCTCAATGTCAGTGGCATTAGATTCAATAATTTGCATACTTTATTATGTCTGTTTTTGGATAATGCTTTAGTAAATATATTTGTCATACTCTCACTTACAGATATATAAGTTAGCTCAACATGCTTTTTACATACTTGTTCACAAATAGAATGATAATGTACTTCAATATGCTTTGTCCTTGCATGATGAACATGATTCTTTGCAATAGCAATAGCACTTTGACTATCTGAAACTATATGCATAGAAAGATGAACATGATCATCAAGATAACTTGGAATTTTTTTCAACCAAGTAGTTTCAACTGTAGCTATAGTGCATTCTCCAACATAAAAACAATAGCCACTTATAATTTCTTCTTGTGTCTTTGTCATCTATCAAATCAAAATTTGCAAAACCTTGAAGTATGATATGCAATGACTTTGGAAAATCCATTGCATAATTTATAGTCTCTTTCAAATATTTGAAAATTCCCTTAACTACTTTTCAATGAATTTTGAGAGGTTTGTGCATGAATCTCAATACTTGAGAAACTACAAACTGAATGTCTGGTCGTGTATTACATAGATAGATCAAGCATCCAGCCCCTTCACTATATAAAGTAACATAAAAAAGATTTTGAATCTCCTTTTGCTTGTAATGAAACATTAACATCCATAGGTGTTTGCATAGGTTTACTATCTGTCATTTCAAATCCCTCTAAAAGTTTCTCAATTTACTTTTGCTATGTCATATAGATACAATCATTCTTGAATTTGAATTTAATGTCAAGATAATAATGTAAAATACCAAAGATCATTAACGTCAATTGCATGCTTAAGTTGTGACTTAAAGAATTGAAGATTTGGATCCTTGGGACATGTCATAATCATATTATCAACATTAATGATGATGATGATGATTAAAACATCTATCTTTGACTTGACATAGAATGTAGGTGAAGCTTTGGAGCTTTCAAAACCAATAGATAAAAGATATAAATGAATCTTTTCATGACAAGCCCTTGGTGCTTGCTTCAAACCATATAGTGTTTTTACGAGCTTGCATACTAATTTTCTTTATCTGATTTTGCAAAAATTTTTGGCTATTGAACATAAACATCTTCATGAAGATCATCATTAAGAAAATTGATTTTGATATCTAACTAGTATACATTCCAACCAAAAAATGCAATAAGAGAAATAAATATCTTGATTATGTTCATTCTAGACATAGGTGCAAATATTTCATCGTAGTCTATATCTTTCTTTTTCGCATAGCCTTTGACTACTAACTTTGTTTTATATCTATAATTATACCTTATTTGTTATTCTTTTGATCTGGAAGATCGATTTAACACCAATAGCTTCCTTCCCTTTTGATAACTCTCAAACGTTCCATATTTGATTCTTATGAATATAATCAATCTTCTTCCACACCACTTTCTTCCAAATAGAACTTTGTAATGCATCTTTGACACCAACAGATTCATTCTCAATTGAATTAAATGCAACAATATTATGAATATCAAAATGTTTTACGTAATTTACTTGATCTACATGATCATTCTTTGTTCGACTTCTTGTCCTTATGAGATATTCTATACCACTATCTTGCAAAGTTTGAAACAAACACTTTGGAAGTATCTTGAAAATTGGTGGAACATCTTGTTCCTCTACAGCTCTTTCCTCTAGATCTCTTGAAGTTTCTCCAACTTCATAAGTTGGTTAATCAAGAGGTTTTGTAGGATTGGAAGAAGATGGTGTGGATAGTATTGAATATACAATAGGAGTTACAACTTTCTCTTTACCTTTATCTATAGAAACCTTTGGGGCTTGAGAAGGTTTATAATCCCGTATATGGTTGAATATGAGAATGAAAATTTCGTTTGCAAAATATATAATCATATGCTTTAATTAAATTGGAATTTCTCCATATTTATCCTCATTATTTTTGAGGATCTAGCATGAATCTTTCTTAAAAACAAATTTATAACCATTTAATAAGAAAGTAGAAATAGACAATAAATTCTTCTTCATTTTTGGAGCATAAAGAACATTAGAAACTGTCAAATTTCCACATGTTCTTCACTTTACAGTAACTTCTCCAACACCAATAAAATCCAACTCATGAACGTCTACTATGGTTTCCCTTCTACATGAATAGTTAGAAAGGGATGACAATGCCTTCCTTTCATACTCTTCATAGCTCTAGAATCAAGAATCCAAGGATTGCATTTAATACTACTTGATCAAAAGCTATTTCTTATTTACTAACACATGCATATGATTCTTCATTTGGAAGACTCAGGTTTTGAACCATCTTCAACATTATCACTTGATGCTCTTTTCTGTGTGTTAGAACTCCTATTTTTGCATTGTGCTGACCTGGTTTCTTACAATAATGACATGTATCTTTCTTTGAGATGGATATAGATGAAGTAGAACTCTCGTTGGGTGTATAATAAGTAGTTGAAGTAGACATGAAAGAAGACGAAGAGAAGATTTTGAAGTAGATGACTTACTTTTCTTTTTGTTTTGCATATTCGTTTTTCCCTTACTTTTTGGTTTTGAACCCTCAAAACATCTCCAAATTTCTAATGTGATATATTATTGGATAGCTCTTGAAATTTATTTTCCAACTATGTAATGAAATGTTTTGACCAATTTTTCCAATTTTTTACTTTCATTGACCATGATTGACTTTGTTTAAAATTGATCAAAACCAAAGATCATAATTGTAAACCTCTTGTGGAAGGTTGTATTTCGAACAATCCCCTTCTAAGCTAACATAAGGAGTATATGTCAAGCTAGGTATATTTTTTGGTTGAATTTTTTTTATGTAGGTACATATATACTATTGAAAGTAACTTCCATGTGCTATCATGCAAGCATCCATCAACACACACAAGTATCTTGTCATGATGAGTCCTCCCCCAACACACATCAAGTACTACTTGGAAGGATAGAAACAAATACATGGGATTCCATATATAGGATAGTGTATAGACTCGAACCAAGTTCCTCAACTCTCAAGGTTGGCAAGACCTATCAAGTTAAGTTCATATTTTTTTATCTACTCCTACCATACACACATACACGGAGAAGTGTCTTTCCTCCACATATCTTGCATGGATTAAGTGAATAACATTCTGATTCTTTGTGATTGGATCTTCCACATAGTGTTTGTACTTTTTGAATTTCTTTATTTTGGCAATATATGACATATTGCTTCCATTCTCTGCTTTAGTCTTTTCTCCTGAATTGTTGGTGTTCTATCAAGATTTGGATTTTTCTTGTTTTGTAGAATAGTAACAATCATGCTATAGGAAGATGGAAGGCGTTTTAGAACTATTACGAAAGAAATTTCCTCACAAATGGGGTAGTTCATCCCTCCTAGTTGAGCTAAGTAGCTCTCAAATTTGTTGATATGCTCTGCACTGATGTTGAGTTGGACATTTCCAATTGAAAGAAAGAGATAAGGAGAGAAATAAGAGACTTTGAACTCCTAGTCCCAACTATTCTATCTAGTTTTATCCAAGCTTCTCTTTCACTTTCTTGATACCTACAAGATGATAAATATATTCATTACTTAAACTCATACCTATAGTGGACAAAGTTTTTCTATTTTTAGCTATAGCATCTACATCTAGTTCTTATATAATAACCCCTCCTGGAGTTGTAAGAGCTATAGCCCCTCTTGCTTTTGCTTCCTGCTCCATCACTTGAAGAGAATGATGAGGTAGCAATTTGAGCTAGTTGGACTTGTGTCCTAAAATATTCTTGAGAAGCTACTATAAACCAACCAATTCCACCTTGTTCCAAACACTTCACCTCTACCTCAAATTCATCCACTAGATCATTATTCATGAGATAGTATTGAATTTGAGTTGCCATGTTTGAAAAATCTCTCCATTGAAATAGTCAATTGCAACCATGTTGGATTCCATATCCCTTTATATATTAACTTGAGCAAAAGTTCTACATGGTCTTCATCTTGAAGTAACAAGAACTCCAACCCTTCAAACAATATTTCTCTATCTCTTGTAGAGAGAGAAAGAGAAGTAAAAGAAACGATATGTGGATGGAAGTAAATTCATTAGAGTATTCACCATCTCTTCATCAAATGTGCTAACTCCAACACTAAGAAGTTGATCCTGTAAATCCTTAAGTTTTAAAATATGGGATTGAATTGACTCATCAACTTTCATCCTTATGTTGGCTAGCTATCTCCTCAAAAAAGTTTTCCTTGTAGGATTTTTGCTTTGATAGAGATTCTCTAACTCCAAAACCAAGCCTTATCAGAGCTTCTACATGACTTCGTTTGAGGAATGGTATGCCTTTTGAATCCCATAGCAATAAATAAGAGTGATTGTGCATCTCTTGAATCCCATCTTGAGTGCTCTTATGTAGGCATTAACTTGATAGTATCTCTAACTCGAAATGATGAGAGCATCTCTTCTTCTTCAACCACCTGTTGAGCAAAAATTGGTGCAATAGGTTGCTTGGATGATGAAGCAACATCCTCTTTAGGCTGTCTTTGATAAAGGTGCTTGCCATTGATAATATTCCATATTTACTTTGAAACTTACAAGTTCATCATCATAAAACTCCAAATTGGATAATTAGACATTCCATCAAGCTTAACCTCTTGTTCCATTCTATCTCTATAGTCACTCATCTTGACTACAAGGGTGTATGTCAACTATGCTTTGATACTAACTTTTGGAAGTGTAGTAGGCCCAAATAATAAATCAAAAGTTACTAAGATCTTCCCAACATTTAGAACTGTATCATATACCACACCTTGAGTAAATCAAATGAGATGAATGACAATAGAATAGAGAGAAGACACTTACAAAAGTATAGAAATTGAATGATAGCTACACGCTAATTAATGAAAAATGTCAATATACAATGTGTGTAATGATAAAAAAACTAAATGTAGGTTGAATGAAAAGGGTTCAACATACAAAATGTTAAGAAAGAGTGCCAAAGAGGTGGTGTGAGAGAATATGTGCAATATGAAATGTGAAACTATAAAAAATAGTTATTATAGCAAACCCTATCTGAACTAGGTCTTTTCTAATGTTGAGGAGCAACTACCGAACCTTCCTGTGTTGAAGAGACAAGTAGAAACCTAGTAAAACAACTTATGAAAAAAACCTAAAAATAAGAAGCTTATACTCACACTTAGAAAGTGCAAAACATTTGGAAGGTATGCTGTCAAGAAATCCTCCAAATCTACATTATCTCCTTGAAAATTCTTCCTAGCCTAAAACCCTAGAGCTCTTAAGCTTGTATACTCATAAATTGATGATTTTGTTGGAGTCAGATATCTATGGAAGCACGTGAATAACACAAGGAAGAAGAAGAAGCTTGAAGCAGAACACACAATACTGAATGTATTACCACTAGAATGTACAAAGATAAGTAACCCATTAGGGCTATAGGCATATATACAAGCAGGGGAAAAAACCTCCTAAAGAGGGGAAAAAGTGCCACGGAGGTCATAGTGTGTTCACACACATCACTACCTAAATATATCAACAAATCCCGCATGGGAGTGCTGTGATGAACAAGGAGCTAGCACTCATGTGTAAGGAAGTGCCAAGCTATGTGGAATCAATCCACGAAAGGAAGTAAGCCCAAAGCTTTGCGGGAAGCTTCAAACTTCTCCCTAGGTACAGCCTTCATGAAAAGGTCTGCAATGTTCTTCTGCATGGGGACATATGCCAAGCTGATCTCTTCAACAGAGGATCTCTCCCGGACATAATTAGAATGCACCTCAATGTGCTTAGTGCGAGCATGGAACACAAGGTTCCTCGCAACTACCAATGTGCTCTGACTGTCAGTGAAGATGGTGGTGGTAGAATACTGACCAACACCCAAATCAAGCATAAGGCATCTGAGCCACACACACACTCAACAGTCGCTGTGTGAAAGCTTCCCTATACTCAACCTCACAACCGGAAATGGCCACAGTAGGCTGCTTCTTGCTCAGCCAAGATATGCATGAGCTACCAAGCACGAAGCAAAAACCATTAGTGGACACATGAGTGTCATAGCAACTAGCCCAGTTAGAGTTAGAAAAAGCATGCACGTCTGGCGGCAGTGATCCCCCCTTGGGATAAAACAACCCAAGTATCCTGGTACCACTCAAGTAGCGGAAGATGTGCTTAATTGCCCGCCAATGCTTCACACTTGGGCAATGCATAAACCTTCTCATCTGTGAGACAACAAACTGAATATCTGGCCGAGTAATGCATAAATAAATCAAGCATCCAACAGCCTGTTGATAGAGAATATCATCAAATGCATCTCCATCATCATAAAGACTCAATCATAAACTTGTCTCCATAGGAGTGGCAATAGGTTTACAATCTTTAAGGCCTTACAACCGAATTGTGGGCTCACAACGCAGTGGTTATCACTACGTGCTGAGTTCACAGAATAGTGAGTCAAAAATGCCTTTTAACATGGAGAGACTCATGGCTTCTAATGACATGCATAGTTCAGTACCTAGGGAAGGTTTTATGTTTGCAGTGGAAGGGGAATACCGAATGTGTCTTCAATATGTATCCACTAACTTGCAAGGAATACCCATCTACTTGGATGGTCTACATTGATTAGTAGCAAGGATGAAAAACACTACATAATTAGAAATAGTTTAAAGACTAGAGGTCAAGTACGAAGGTGGAGTTTACGTGGACAAGATGGGCCATATTTATGTAGTAACTGAAAATCCTGATCAGATTACCGATAGAGGAGAGTTAGAGGGACAAGGAACTTTGGGAGAACCAACAATGGAGATACGGTGGCTACCCCTAGGGGAAAGTCAGTAATGACTTAAGTATTGAGAGGGGACATGATACCCCAAGATGACCATCTGATGGATGTGTACTTGATACATGGATCAGACCTACTGTACAAATTGATTCACTGACACAAGGAGAAGGCATTAGCCCAATGACTATATACGAGTTAAGGGATCCGAAAAATCCATATAGAGTTACATACCTAGACCAAAATCAAAAGAGATACTTGAGTGTAGATGAAGTGGATGAGACGAGATTAAAGTTCATGGGTCTGCCTATATTCCATCCCTGAGATCAAGCAACTACCTCACAAAACCCATTCCAGGCCCAACAAAGAACAGAAAATGCGAGCCAATGTAGTATACCCAACAGAACACAAGGGCGATTCGCCATGCCAGGAATTAACCCCCACAACGACACTAGCCAGGGAATGGGAAATATGAATAGACCCAGCTTTAGGGTAGAATCACCCCAAGGTGTAGGAGCTAGAATGCACCTAGTAAAACCCGCTATTCCCATCATAACTCGATCCCTGGAGCCAGGCAAAAGAATGATACCAATCCAAGTGGCCAAATGTATGCAAAATTGTTACGATGGCACATGAGAGCCTTATGGCCACATTGCAGAATTCAAGCAAGCATTGCGAGCAGAGCAAGTGGATGACTTTTTCGTGCAATATGAATCCTTTGGGCTATCCCTCATGAGAATAGCCTTAACTTGGTTTCAATCCTTGGATCCAAACTTCTTTGGCAATATCGAACAATTCTTCTAAGAAATTATTGGGGAATTCACTAAGCAAGGGATCAAGCACAATTCGTCATCTTTAATACATAGTTTCAAACAAGCTTCTAATGAGACAATAAAAAATGCAGCACGAAGATTAAATCAATACATAGACCGATGCCTTGTGACAGAGAGACCTTCTCAACAAGTAATGATATCCCTATTTTTAGAAGGTCTAACCAACGGAACATTGAGAATCTTAGTATACGTAAAACGGTTGCAAACCCTGAGTGAGTGCCTTCAAGAGTGCATAGATTTGGAAGATAACTTAACTGAGGATCTCAAAACCACACAAAATTCTACAAAATCAGAGGATACAAGGAGCAATGAGACTTCTAGTTCGAGTAATGTGGAGGAATTGGTAGAGTTAGTGGCAAAGAAATTGGGATTATAGGGACAAAGGAATTACCAGAACTCCCCCTTGAGAGTGCCAATGTTAAGAAGTTGCACACTTTGCGGTGGAGATCATCCATCTCATGTCTGCACCAAAGAAGGATTAGGGTTATCACAATCTTACCCTTATGATAGACAACCAACTCAGGGGCCTAACATGTACTCTTACAATGAGCAAAAGTATCCCAACCACAACACTGAAAACTATCCATTTGATAGACAGCCACGACCGTTTGTACCACCCCAATATGGTCCATACAGAGACCCTCGTAGAGAACAAGGCAGAGAAGTTCCTAGGTATAACCTGTATCCAGGACCGCAAGGAGTAACTAAACCATATGAACATGGAGGATATGGCCAACCTCAACCTATACTAGGACAACAACCACCCCACCCACATAATGTAGTTCCAGTAAAGTACACCCAACTGGAAGAAAACCTAGAAAAAGCCCTAGTACTAGTGACACCTTTGACCAGTTTCAAAACAGCAAATCAAGGTTTTGATAAGACCCATGGAGAGTCTTACTGTTATGAGGCAAGCCCGGTGGAATATGACCGGAGGTACAGGAAGCAATACTACGATTATGAGGGACATGAAAACCCTCATGGATCAGAATATGCTAATCTCATGCATACGAATATTTACTCCAGGCCCCAAGTGAAACAAACGAGACCACCAGCCCCTAGAGGACCATGTTTTAGATATCAAGAAAACCATGTCATTCACGAATGTCCCCACGCACCAGCTCCGGGTCTAAGGTAGAACATCACCATACAAGACTTTTATCCTGAGTGTGACAAAGAATAGCTCCCGAGAGATTTTTCCAAGAATCCCTCTAAGTGCACCCAAGGTTACACCCATTAATGTAGTAGGCTTAGTAGGGGATTCAAGTTCTAGTAGCATTAATGTGGCTCCTATACAAGCAGTTACTAGGGCACACGCCCTACAACGAACTAAACCAGTTGAGCAATCAGAGCCAAGTGAGTCAGGAGAGCCTAGTAAGAGAAAAACAAGAGCATGGAAGGATACTAGGGAGAAGGCCAATCTTAAGTGGACCAAAAAATTATCTGAACTAGAGGAAAGCCTAAAAGACACGAAAACAAAATTAGAAGATATTGCCTCTCAAAATCCCTCGCATGTCGAAACTCCATCCACACCACCTCATCCCACCCCACCAACCATTGTAAATAGACCACAACCAGGATCTGTTCTTGCAGATCCAACCCTAGAAGACTTGGACATGATGTTCAAGGCATACCAAGCTTGACTTCAAGAAGGGCCAACACTTGCAAACCTAGACAAGAGCTACCCTAGAGTAGATTTAGAGATTGAATGGACAAAAATGTGCATAAAGATGGTGGAACTAGTTCAAGCTATGTTTGCGGCCAATCAATTGTTCAATCAGACAAATTCTATTACACGGGGTTTGCACTTCTAGGGCTTACTAGATAGATTAGAGCAGTTGGTAAATAAACCGCAAGTTTCTTTACCTCCACAGGCTCAACCAACTATTGAAAGAGAAAGCTCACCACCAAAGAAAGTCCATGTTCTTGACCCCAGAGATGATGAAGAAGCTCTTTCAATTCAACAACACGCTCAAAAGTTCTTGCGGGAAATACAAGAAGAGAAATGTACCAAGGAGAAGGATGTTCCCCCTCATATTCTTGAGATTGATGACCTTCACGATCAATTTCCACAAGACATTCCATCTATTTATGGGGGCCAAGTAGAGCAACAAGGAGAAGAAAGGTTAGAATTTGAATCCAATTCTTTACAAGAGTTGCCACAGTTCACAGGCCCATGGGAATCTCAATCTCTCTAGATCAGAGCTTCCACAATATTGATCAGAAACGAAGACTTGGTGGCTCCAAGAAACATAGAAGTCGTGAAGAATACTAAGCGTCATTGTCATCTCACTTTAGAAGAGCTGCTCAAAGTAAAACCTGAGTCATGGAATCATGTGGAAAATCAAGTTCCAAAACTTGATTCCAAGATCTCAAAAGTAGGCTCGAAGCTAAAAATTCCAGAGATACCTCTAGACAAAATAGGAGACATGAACAAAGGCAAAGAAGGTAATACTTATCTCCCGATCACCTACCAAGGTTACACAACCAAAACGATTGTAGATTCAGGTGTTGGTGTTGCTATTGTGACCACCTCCTTGTGGAAGCAATGGGGTAAATCCGCATTAAGACCAACTAGAATGAAGCTTCAAATGGCTGACAGCCATGTTGAAAGACCTCTAGGATTGTTAAAAGGGATAACTCTAACCATGTGGTGTAGATTTTGAGCACACCTTTGCTATATGTGACTTTGGTAAAACTAATGCCTATGAAATGATCCTAGGAAGATCCTTCCTACGACAACTACAAATTTTACAAGACTAGGGAACCAATTCCTTGTACTTGCAGCACTTGGGGGTAACAACCAAGGTCATTTTGAAGGATTACACCTTTAGAGATGTACCATCCCTATAGTGGAATCCTATCCACAAGACACAATCAATCTTTGTGCATTTTGAAAGTTCATCAGATACATCATGGATGCATGAAGATACTCATTTGTGGATGTGCAAGGTCTCAAAGGAAGAGGAAAAATTCTTAAAAGCAAGAGAAGAAGGAACTTCTCAAGGAGATAGACAAGTTAGAGACCTAGCCTATACATCGATGATCTTTCCGGATAAGGAGTTTGAGCCTCATGGCTGGGCAGAAATCTTAGCCACTATGGACATTGTTGTCAATGAAGAAGAATGGACACCTCATTGTGATGAAGAGGGTTATGATATTTCAGTGTTCACGTGTCAGCCCTTGCTAGAAGAATGTGACCTTAGTGACTTCATAGAAGAAGAAGAGAATGATGACGATCTAGAGTCCATTGTGATGGATATTTGCTTTAATTTAGAGGAGCACTATCTAGAAGAAATAGGAGTATGTACTAAAAAAGAAGAAGAACCTCTCACAAGCATCAAAGCTGTAAACTCAAAGGATGGAAGTGAGGGTGGTCAAAAGAAGAAGAAAAGAAAAGTAGTGAAAACAGAAGAGGAGGAATCATTGTTTGAAGTACCAGAGAATTTCAAGAAATATGAAGTTGAAGACCAAAAAATTTTGGTAAGAAGGCCTAAGAGAGAGGCCATTACAGGAGAAGCATATGATAACAAAGAAAAGACCAAAAAAATCGTTGTAACCATTGAAGGGAACAAAGAGTGATGTACATACATAGGAGAAGACCTAAGTGCCGAAGAGGAAATAGAGCTTGTTGCCTTACTAAGGGAATATAGGGATGTGTTTGCATGGACCTATAAAGACATGAAAGGGGTAGATTAGAAAATATGCTCTCATACAATCCCATGATGGCCGATGCCAAGCCCACTAAACAAAAGACCTACACATATAATGACACTTATGCAACTAAAATAAAAGAAGAAATTGACAGGTTGATTGAGGCTGGATTTATCTATGAGATCGAGCATACGGAATGGGTGCCCCCATTGTGGTGGTGCCCAAAAAGAATGGAAAGTTGTGAGTGTGTATTAACCTTAAAAAAGTTAATGATGCTACCATTAGAGATAGCTATCCGCTTCCAATCACTGAACATTTATTGGAGTGTGTCACGGGCAAGGAAGTTTATAGCTTCGTTGATGGATTTTCAAGTTACAACCAAGTAGCCATTGCCCTAGAAGATCAACACAAAACGGTCTTTGCCATAGAGTGGGGAATCTTTGCATTTCGTGTGATGCCATTTGGGCTCACCAATGCACCTGCAACATTCCAAAGGCTCATGTGTCATGTCTTCAAAGAGTTCTTGCAAAAGAGCTTAGAGGTATATGTGGATGATTTATGTGCTCATTCCCAAGAAAGAGGATATCACATCCCTGATCTTCGACAGATCTTCAACAAGTGTAGAGAATATCGAGTTTTTCTGAACCAAAGAAGTGTGTGTTCATGGTACGACAACGTAAAATCTTAGGTCATATTGTTTCTAAGAATGGAATATCTATAGATGAGGATAAAGTAAGAGCCATAGCGGAGCTGCCAAGGCCAAGGAATGTTAAAGAGGTACAAGCCTTTATGGGCCATTGTGGATATTACCGTAGGTTTATTCACATGTATGCAATTATAGCTAAGCCTCTTTATGCCTTGTTGAAAAATTTTGAGTGGAATGATGAATGCGAAAATTCCTTCAATGAGCTGAACAGAGTTTGTGCACAGCACCAATATTGAGCACTCCTGATTGGACTAAACCATTCCATGTACATGTAGATGCATCCAATCATGCAATAGAATGTGTGCTAGCACAACCCACAGGTGAAGGCAATCTAGATTTGCCTATAGCATATGCGAGTAGACAATTAAATGCAGCAGAACGAAATTATACAACAATTGAGAGAGAAGGCTTAGGCATGGTATATGTTGTAAAGAAGTTTAGACACTATCTATTGACCAACAAGTTTAAGTTTTTCACTGATCATCAAGCCTTATTATATTTGGTCAATAAACCTTGCAATACCGGATGCTTAGTAAGATGGTTCCTCTTACTAATGGAATATGACTTTGAAGTGGTTGTTAGGAAAGTTAGGACCCACCTCAGAGCAGATCACCTTTCTTGCATCACTTTCGAAGAGCCACCACAGGGAGTGTCTGATGAATTGCCCGACGCTTATCTGTTCAATCTAGAAGTTGTTCCTAAATGGGCAAATAAGTTGGTACCAGTCCTAACCTTTGGACCTGCAAATAAGAATGTGAAGACGAACAAGGATGAAATTGTACGATAAAAAAACTATCAAATATTGGTAGGAAGCATGTATAAACAAGATACGGAAGGTGTTCTAGCTTGTTGTGTCGAGGACGATGAACATAGTAGTTGGTTGCAACAAGCCCATGAAGGATTGCTAGGGAATCACTATTCTAAATGTTAGTCGGCCGCCGAGTGAGACAAATGTAATGACTGCCGGATGTAACGAAGTTCCTTGAATTATGTGCAAAAGTTGGTACGCGCACTTTGTAAATCTATATAAAGCAATGTAAGGAGAATGCTCGAGAGAGACGTCTTTCTGGAATTGCCGGATTGTTCGCTTAATTTTTTGTCAGAGTACTGTTTACACTGTTGTGGAGTCTGAGTAATGTAAATGTTGAGTTCTGTATCGGATGCTCACATTGAAGTTCACCGTAACGAGTGATTGAATGACGGATTGTGTGTCTGAGTACTGTTATCGTGTTGTATTGCTGCGTATTCGTCAGTTATTGAAGTACCCTGAGTCAGTTTGAGTAGTTATCTGGCTATGTGAATTGAATAGGTAATCTGTTGCCCTGTCGGAGTATGTTCTGTGTGTTTCCATTAGACTCATTGCATTCGGTGTAATAACTGTGACCCCGAATATGAGTACGAACTAGTATCTTCGGTAACGTGGACTTTTGAGATCACTGGCAAGTGTGGTGACGAATGAATCTGTCATCTATAATCTTCGCTTTGGTTGATTTACGGTATAATAGCGGAGCTGTAGAATGGACTACTGCTCTGTTCCAATAGCAGAATAGTCTGAAGAAGTTCGATACACAGGCGTAAAAGAACCCAATATTGTCTAGTTACCGCAAGTAACTAAGCTAAGACGTGCATTAGTGTTTTGATGTTGTGATTAAGAATTGGGAAAAGAGTACAGGGCCTCTGTCTAACAGACCCCTACCACTCCCAAGAACCCACTTGGTCAGATAACGCCTTTCGGTAATAGAAAGTTTAATACAGTTTACGATGAATCACTATTTTACGTTTAATATTTGTTCGGTAACGATTTCGGCTAGTTATTAACACAGCGTAACTGTGTAACATTTAACGCTTGGCGCCGTCTGTGGGAAAGTGGCATCAAGATTTCCAGTCATCTGTCAGAATTAGATTATCGTTCGATTGGCAGTAGTAATAGAACCAGATTGTTGCAGACTGTCCCGTTAGTAATACTACGCGATTAGTACAAAAGATGATACATGACGGTTACTCGATCTGGTGAAACGTATCCCAAGAACCATCAGTCTGGAGTACTAAAACCAACTTTGGGAGGTGGAAGTACAACTAGGACTGACCCAGTTGTCAAGAAAGTTAAGAATGTTAAAACTGATTCTGGTCATATTTCGATGGGACCTGTTACGCCTCTGGAACATTCCGGTACTATTTCGGCACAGTCTGTCGAAGATATAGTAATTCCAGAACCTACCAAGATGCAGTGGGAATCTAGCATCTACGATTAGAAACACTTTAGTCAAAGAAATCAGCGAAGGCGAAAAAACACCGAAATCGGACATAATTTCGGTTCATTCCGGTGATATTTCGGTAAGAGAATCACAGTTTTTCGGTGACGATTTAGTATTTTCTGCTGAATGCTCAGCCCAATCACCGTGCTCGAAAGCAAGTTCCCATACACTGGACATCAAGGAGGAAGGAAGGCTGTTCAAAACAAAGATTCGAAGCATATCAAGCAAGATAATCACACCGGAAAGTGCGCCATCCAACGATACAGATTCCGGTAGTTCAGATATTCAGGCCCGAGATACAAAAGGAAGGTATAATACACTCATGATGAACGGACAACAAAAACAACAGTTATGTCCACCAAGGCCACCTCCAACGGGAGTGACATACACGAAGTTTGGTGGATTTCCAGGAGATGATCCGGATGCTCATGTACGCACCTTCGAGATAAGCTACGCAGTTCTCAATCATCCACCGGATCAGGCCTACAAAGCCATTGTCTTCCAATCTACACTTGTTAATGAAGCAGCTAGATGGCTTACAGAATATGATATTAATCATTTCGGCACCTACGAAGCATTACAAGATGCTTTTCTGCAGCGATTCAGGCTAAAAAAGAATCCAGCCAAAATTTTTGATTATCTGCAGAATAACAGACAGAAACCAAATCAAACTGTACAGGAGTATGCTACTCTCTTCAGAACACACTTAAGGCAGCTACCACCGGCCCATGCTAACTTACCAGATGACGTTATCACTCAGTGGTTCATTAATGGCTTGGTTCCACAACTTAAGCAGATCATGATCATAAGATGTGTCAGAGCCATGTCCCTCGATGCAGTCATTGCAATGACTCTGCAACTGGAACACAAAGTCGGTGGATTTACAGAAGATTTAGAATGGTTAAAAGCAAACAAGAATGTTGCAGAAGATATGACTAGACAGGTATACTGCAACATATGCAAAAATTCAGGACATACCAGTGCCAATTGCGCACTTAATCAAACATTCTGCGCTATCTGCAACATTGCCGGACACACCACCAAAAACTGTGCATACAACGCTAGAGTACAAGGAACAACAACTGTCAATGCAATTATCCAGGAACAAGGACAACCAGCCAATCACTATGTGCCTCCACAAATGAGAAACAACCAACAGCAAGGATATCGAAATTACCGAGGACAGAGGAATAACAATTATAATCCAAACCACTGGCAAAACGGACCACCACCGGAAAATCCCAATTTACCACCACCACGCTGCCATTTTTGTGGTGAATTTGGACATATTAGGAGATTTTGCAAGGATGCAGCTGAGTATGATCAAAGGAAGAAGGGATGTCAAAATCCAATGGCCAGCAGTAGTTCAACCGGAACCTGATTCTACGGTTGATCATTCAGTTCCCTTGATTACAGTATGGTATAAGAATCATAAGATTACGCAGGTATTAATTGATGGAGGCTCTGGTGTTAACATTGCGACTGCGGCATTATGCAAAAGATTAGGATGGACCGAAATCGAACCAGTTCAATTTTTTGTCAGAATGGCAGATCAATCAAGAGTCCATCCTGTAGGACTTGTGCGAAATGTACCCATCACTTTGCAAGGTACGACCTTTAAAATGACCTTTGTTATACTAGATTTGTCGGAATCCACTTTGGATTACAACCTTCTTTTTGGCCGACCTTGGCTGAAACATGCGAAGGTAATACAGGACTGGTCTGCACAAGAGCTTACGTTTAAAGATGCCAATCGTAGATATGTGGTAAAATTAGATGCTATACAACCTTGCGAGCTACACGCTAGACCGTATTTTGTTGAACCAGTCCATATGCTAGATGGATTGTCAGATGATGAAGACGAAGAGTTTCTGAAGAGTAACGCTGACTTAATTTCCTTAGGGACTATTGATCTACAACCCGTTGTAGATAATTGGAATGCTTCAGTCTGTACAGTAATACCCGTCACAGAAGAGGCTAAGAAGGAAGACATTGTTTCGACACATGACGATGAATTGCAGCAACTTCTTAAACCAACAGACAACACAGAGAAACATCAACAGTTCTATGTCCCCGAAGATCAGCTGATTACTTACAATTTAGGAGATGAAGATCATCCGCGTCCTGTGAAGATAAAGCAAAACTTACCAGAAACATTTCAAGTAGATTTAATCCAGCTACTCCAAGAATTCACTGATGTCTTTGCATGGGACTACAAAGACATGAAAGGATTGGACCCCCGTATCTACCAGCACAGGGTCATGCTGAAGCCAGAAGCAAGACCGATAAAGCAAACTAGCTACCGGATGAATCCCCACTATGCCTCCCAGGTAAAGGCAGAACTTGATAGGTTATTGAAAGTTGGATTCATCGTGCCAGTAGAGCATGCTGAATGGATCTCTCCGATTGTGATTGTGCCAAAGAAAAACAAGCAATTGAGAATTTGTGTAGATTATCAGAAATTAAATGCAGCAACCGTACCGGATCCCTTTCCAATTCCCTTTTTAGATACCATGCTTGATAGAGTAGCAGGTCACGAGATGTATTCATTTCTAGATGGATATACAGTGGCTACAACCAAGTAAGAATGGCCGAAGAAGATATACCGAAAACTGCATTTATTACCAATTGGGGTGTCTTTGCTTGTATGGTAATGTGGTTTGGATTAAGAAACACACCAAGCACATTTCAAAGATGTATGTAGGAGATATTTTCTCCTTATCTCACTTCATTTATGCAAGTATATCTCGACGATTTTTCAATTTTCGGTAAGATGATAGCACATCTGTTTCATTTACGGTGCTGCTTTCAGAAATGCAGAGAATATAGACTCTGTTTGAATCCAAACAAATCGGTGTTTGCGGTCTCATGTGGCAAGTTACTTGGCCACATTGTATCTGCACAAGGTATCCAAGTAGATCCAGATAAGATTTTGGCATTATTAGAAGCTCTGGTGCCAACTTCTCCAAAAGAAGTTATGCGCTTTATGGGCCAAGTACGGTGGCATGGAAGGCACTTACGGTGGCTTGCTCATCTGGCTATACCACTAAACAAGCTAATCAGCAAAACACCTCGACAATTTGAATGGACCCAGGAATGCCAGATAGCCTTTGATCGTTTAAAGCATTTATTAACACAAGTTCCTATCTTACAACTGCCGGAATGGGATCACCCATTTCATATATTTGTTGATGCTTCAGATATAGCAATAGGAAGTGTATTGATGCAACAAATTGATAAATGGTTCAGACCAGTGTATTATGCAAGTCGAAGATTAGCACCTGCTGAGAAAAATTACTCTGTAACAGAAAGAGAATGTCTAGGGCTAGTATATTCGGTCAAGAAATTTAGACATTACTTGCTAGGCCGTAAATTCACATTTCATGTAGATCACGCTGCACTTGTCTATCTAGTTCGACAGCAGCATCTAGGTGGTCGATTAGCGCGATGGGTCTTACTCTTGCAGGAATTTGATTACGAAGTCATTCACCGGCCAGGCAGTTCACACGCCTTAGCAGATTTTTTATCCCGCTTAGATTCCGGTGAAGCTCCGGTGGGCATAGATGATACGACACCCGCGATTTATGTATCAGAACCAATTAATGAAGAAACTGCAGACCCACCTATCCCATTTTCATATTATGATCACATCTTGACCTTTCTCACTGATGGTTGCCTTCCATCTCAGACTTCTAGAGCAGTATGCAGGAAAATTGCAGTTTTTAGCTGCCGATTTCGGTTAATTGCTGGAGAATTATATTATGTAGATCACACCGGAATCCTACTTCGATGTATTCCACCGCATGAAGTTAACTCAGTTATCACTTTGGCTCACTCGATTCCTTCCGGTGGCCACTTTGCTACAGATCTAACTCACCGGAAAATTCTGCAGAGTGGTCTCTGGTGGCCAACGATGTACAGAGATATATTACAGTTTGTCAAACAATGTGATACTTGTCAAAGATCGGGTCAGCCTTTACAACGTCATTTCTTTCCTCTGCAATCCATCTTACCAATGGAACCTTTCCAGAAGTGGGATCTAGATTTTATCGGTCCAATTACACCACCAGCAATCTTCAGTAACAACCGTTACATACTGACCTGTACAGACTATGCAACCAGATGGGCTGAAGCTTGGGCTTTACGGTCTGCTACAGCCGTTACGGTAGCAAAGTGTCTGCTAACCGATGTCTTTCCACGTTTTGGCTTACCACTGGAAATTGTCTCAGATCAAGGCACTCATTTTGTAAACAATCTAATGAAGGCACTTACACATTCGTTCCAGGTCACATAAATTTAGTTCTCCTTATTATCCTCGTGCTAATGGATTGGCCGAAAGTACAAACAAATCTTTGCTAAATATCCTTCAAAAATTGATCATGGAATCACCGGAAAGATGGGATCAACTGCTACCTGCAGTGTTATGGGCATACCGGACTACCTACAAGGTAACAACAGGATTGACACCTTTCAAATTAGCTTATGGCTTAGAAGCTATAGCACCAATGGAGATAGTCATACCAAGTTTACGCGTAGCAATCACTCAGAAACTTCTACAGGAAGACTCATTGTCAATTCGGTTGGACGCACTCAGAGAGTTAGATGAGCACCGATGGCTCAGTTTCTTAACTATGCACGAAGTTCAACTAAGACAGGCAAGGACGCACGATAGAAACCTGAAAACTCTAGTGTTTTTGGTAGGACAGCTTGTACTTTTTTATAATGCAAAGTCAAATAGATCCGCCGGCAAATTCAAATTACGGTGGTTCGGCCCTTACAAAATCTCAGAGCAAATCGGTCCAGCAACTTTTCGGTTGACTACGTTGACCGGAAATCCACTTCCAAAAGCAATCAATGGCTCGAAGCTGCGGCCGTATCGAAGTGCTACTAGTCCGCATTAAATCATTCGGCGGTGGACCGCATTTTTTAGCTTTTGTTTTTTACTTTTCATTCTGTTCTTTCTCTTCTTTTTTAATAGCCATGTTTTGTCATAAGCCGCCCTCCTTACCAATTACTCAAGTATGCATGCCAAATTAAAAGCAATATCATTCCAGCACTACACAATGATAACCATCACTTCCTACCCCCCACCGTAATATCTGTACTTAAGCTCTTCGGTTGCGCCAAAAAACGCTATTGTGTTCTTGTGATTGTGATTGTGTGTTCTGTGTTCTGTGTATCCGTGTGCTGTGTCCTGTGTATTCGTGTTCGCGTACGCAATGGAAGCGTTGGCGAACTACACAGCCCTCTGTGATGGTATCCCTACCGAGGTAGGAGAATACCTGCGTATCCGAGGGTTGGCCAACTTTGCTGAGCTGCCTTGGCACTCAGTGGAAGCCCATCCCTTCTTCGCACAAATTATCCCAGCCATCGCCCAATCTCCCATCACCAAACGACAATGGCTCTTCCCCTCCCTACCATCTAGAACCGTAATAACCTTCCAGGCCTTCGCTGAAGCCTTCCACCTCACTCCACAAGGCCGCGAGAATGGCCCAAGTATCCCCGTAGCCCGCATGACCGAACTTTTCCCCCGCCATTCATCGAACGAATACGCCATTCTCTGCCGCCCCGAACCTGAAAGAACCGCATTGCAGTTCTTAGTTGCGATCTTTAATCTCCAGAAACGCACCTACGGTATCTCCCGCCCATTCTATTCCGCCATCGACCTTGCCGCACGAGAACCTGTTAATTTCGCCTCATTTTTCTTTCACCGAATCCATAAGGAGTGCGTCGCCATAGTGAAACAAGTCAACAAAGGAACCACCCCTCGATCCAGACTTCCCCACATCCTTTCTTTTCTCTTCCCAACCATACTCGCCGCTCAACCACCACAACGAGGACCAGTTTTAAGGCACGAAGAGTCAGTTCAACTACTAGAAGATGAGGAAGAAGAAGATGAGGAAGAGCTCAATCAGTTGTTCCGTCGGAAACGCATCAGGATTAGCTCCTCAAAAAGTGAAGCACAAGGCTCAGCCGGAAAGGATAAAGATGATGATAAAGAAGACGATAAGCAAGAAGAAGAGATGTTCCATGATACAGCCACCTCAATGCATAATGAATCATCGATTGAGCAACAAGAACAACAAGATCAAGCAGAGACGGAAATAATTTCGACCGAAAAAGAATCAGAGCAACAGGAAAATGAGCAGCAATCTAATCAAGATGCACTAGACAAGCTACTGAAGGCAGTGGAATCCACAGAAGCACACAATGCAAAAATGGAACAAACAAACAAGGTAACAACTACTGACTCTGCCCTCCCCAAAACCCCGCCTGCTAACCCCATCTCTCAACCGGAACCACCCCGCAGCCCCATCAAGCCAAGCCACCCCACCGGAACTTCTGAAGCCTCTACATCCTCCCTCAATTATTCACCACCTAATTCACAACAACTGCTCACCGAAACCTCGGCGCAACCTCGCCCTCCTCTGCCACCCCACCCCATTCCAGTTTTTTCGGAATTAGAAGCCATGGGTCACCTTTTAATTAATCTATCCCAACAACTGCCGCAACACTTGAAGCAAGCCACAGACAGTGCACAAGAAGAATTCCAAAGGAAATTGGAAATAATGGAGGCGGATATCACCCCTCTTCAGGAAGAATTACAAGCAGCAAGAGTGGAAAATCATGCACTACATGAGCAGATCAAGCAACTACAGGCTACACTCCAAGCACAGGAAGAACACTCAAACCAGAGAGATAAGGCACTGGCTGAAAAAGACGAACTACTAATAGCTGCCGACACCGAAATAATAAAGTTAAATCAAACAATCAAAGATACAGACGATACAAGAATAGCACTAGGAAACCTACTGGAAGAAACAAGACTCCAGTTACAGGATACAGTACAGAAATACCAAGAGCAACAGAGAGAAGCGAAGCTGGCAGTAGAAGAGTTACAAAGAACAAAAGAATCCTTAGATGATGTCAACAACATGCTGAAACACCAACTGAACAGAGAATCTAAATATCAGAAGGACTTAGCAAATGCCCGCAGAGAACGGGATGCTTACTACCAAACCATAGAGTTCCAGAACCAATAGTTCGGAAGATTAGATAATCAGGTACGCAACCAGAAAGACAGAATCAACGAGATGCAGAAACAAGTAACAGACATGAAGACAGCAAGAGATGCGGCATTATCAAACGAATTTTATTTACAAGAGGCGTTTTTGCAAACACAAGCCAAAATTTTGCTCACCGAAGCCATTGCCCTCAGTTCCGTTAGAGTAGATGCGCAGATTTTAGAACCCGACACCCTTAAGCAATTATTAGAAACCCTTAAGAAAAAAATAGCCCGGACATTTAGATTAGCCAGGAATATGTATTTAGAAGGTATCATAGATGAACAGTAGTTTTGTCATAAAAATCACTTGCGGGTTCGAGTCCACCGTGCGTGCCAATGTTAGTCGGCCGCCGAGTGAGACAAATGTAATGACTGTCGGATGTAACGGAGTTCCTTGAATTACGCGCAAAAGTTGGTACGCACACTTTGTAAATCTATATAAAGCAATGTAAGGAGAATGCTCGAGAGAGACGTCTTTCTGGAATTGCTGGATTGTTCGCTTAATTTTTTGTCAGAGTACTGTTTACACTGTTGTGGAGTCTGAGTAATGTAAATGTTGAGTTCTGTATCGGATGCTCACATTGAAGTTCACCGTAACGAGTGATTGAATGACGGATTGTGTGTCTGAGTACTGTTATCGTGTTGTATTGCTTCGTATTCTTCAGTTATTGAAGTACCCTGAGTCAGTTTGAGTAGTTATCTGGCTATGTGAATTGAATAGGTAATCTGTTGCCCTGTCAGAGTATGTTCTGTGTGTTTCCATCAGACTCGTTGCATTCGGTGTAATAACTGTGACCCCGAATATGAGTACGAACTAGTATCTTCGGTAACGTGGACTTTTGAGATCACTGGCAAGTGTGGTGACGAATGAATCTGTCAGCTAATCTTCGCTTTGGTTGATTTACGGTATAATAGCGGAGCTATAGAATGGACTACTGCTCTGTTCCAATAGCAGAATAGTCTGAAGAAGTCCGATACGCAGGCGTAAAGAAACCCAATATTGTCTAGTTACCGCAAGTAACTAAGCTAAGACGTGCATTAGTGTTTTGATGTTGTGATTAAGAATTGGGAAAAGAGTACAGGGCCTCTGTCTAACAGACCCCTACCACTCCCAAGAACCCACTTGGTCAGATAACGCCTTTTGGTAATAGAAAGTTTAATACAGTTTACGGTGAATCACTATTTTACGTTTAATATTTGTTCGGTAACAGTTTTGGCTAGTTATTAACACAACGTAACTGTGTAACATTTAACATAAACAACGAACATTGCAAAATCTAAAACGTTTAGGAGTGTATTGGCCTAGTATGGATAAAGAAATACATGAGTGGATTAAGAATTATCCATGGTGCTAGGAAAAACCCCCAGTGGAGCATGCTACCCTTTATCATGTGTCATTAATTCCAGATTGGAGCACTCCATTGGTAGAATTTATGAGAACGGGAACACTACCTAGCGAGGCAAGGCTAGCAAGAAAATGATGCATGGAACAAGAGGCTCTAGACTATGCCTTAGTAGGAGACAACCTATACCAAAAGGCAAAGATGGTTACTTAAGATTGTGCATTTACGAATCTGACTATTTGAAAATCTTAGAAACTGCGCACAGCGGGGCTGCTGGTGGACACTTTGGGCCTGATCGAGTAATCAAGAACATTCTATTCTCAGGCCTTTGGTGTCCCACTCTTCATATGGATGCACAAACTTATGTGAAGAAATGTGATACATGCCAATGTGCACAATATCCGATAAGGAAAGATGAGATGCCTTTGAGGCCAATCATGGGAGGACGTGCATTCTCAAAGTGGGGCCTCGACTTTGTAGTTCCTATTAACCCCCTAGCTAGAAAATCCCATGCAAAATACATTATTGTATCCACCGACTACCTTACAAAGTGGGTAGAAGTTAAAGCCGCAAGGAAGAATGATGCTCAAACGACGGCAAAGTTCTTATTTGAGAACTTGTTCACGAGATATGGACTACCAATAGAGTTAGTAAGTGATAGAGGTACACACTTCTTGAATGAGGTCATTGAAAATCTTCTCCAAGAATTCTTGGTGATACATAAGAAGGCGGCCCCTATCATCCACAGGCTAATGGACAAGCCGAGAGCACAAAGAAGATCCTATGTAATGTATTGACAAAACTGGTAAATAATAAATGCTTTGATTGGGATAAACAACTTCATCATGCTGTTTGGGCTTACCGAGTTGCCTACAAAATAGTACTCAATGCCATCCCATTTCAGATGGTCTTCGGGTAGAATTATGTGCTATCATTGGACTTCCTAATCCCAACTTTAAAGCACAAGAGCATGACTGGAATGGACACAAGTTATCCTCTAGGATTTTTAATCTAGAATGCTTAGGTGAGACAAGGCTATGAGCGGCTGCAGGCATCTATGCTACAAAGAAAAGGCAAACAATTCCCCAAGTATGCATGCATAGGGCCACATTCCAAGGCCATGCACAAGGCAGATATCTTTTTCAACCCATGCACTAATGCACTTACCTATCACTCAATAGGGGTTAAAAGTACTTGGCATCCTACTATGAAATTCATGTTCAAGATCCAAGGACATCTAGGGTACAATATCAGTACCTATGAAGCAATTCACAATCAACAACTACTCATGATCAATTTTGATAACCTCTTTGGAGCAACTAGCAATCTTTGAAAGCACAGATTTACACCATCTAGCTCAATTCCCAAGAAGAAGTACCTACAAGGGGACCAACTCTCAGATCGGCTGGCAGTGGAAAACTGAAGAACCAGACCAAGCTACCTTTGGAAGATGGACCCCTCCTGTTGATACATGAAGGACACTACCTCTCGAGGTACTACATGGAACAACCACTCCAACAAGGGTATGTCAGGGACGATAGACTCAAGAGGAGGGGAGTGTTGACACTCAAGGTTAAGCACAAGCATGGAAGTGCATCAAGGAAGTGGACACACAAGAAGAATGAGCATGTAGAGAGCTCCAAGAAGCACATGTCAAAGTTTTAGAACAAATCCCTATGAAGATAGTGTTTTTTATCACTAAAAACCATTCAAAATACCATTTTCCATTTTTGTAACTCCATTTTGTTCTTGTCGAGGAGTCCTCCCGGTTTAGGCGTATTAGACGTATCATCCTACGAAGTTTCATAATTTTTAGACTCCATTTGAGCCCCCAAATAAGCCCTGGAACCTAATTTTTAACTAGGATGGACACTAGGTATAGACAGGGCCAAAACTACTCAAAAAACTATAAAAAAGGTTGGAGAGCTCATTTTTGAGGTTAGCTTGTTGTAGATTTGAGCTTTGTAAGAGAGTTCTTTTGGAATCAAAGACCTTCCATTATTCCACTCTTTGCTCTTACCTTGTGCACGTGTGTGTGTATGTGTGTGCATGCTTGTGTGCTTTCACTCACGCACTTGTGCCATCAGTTGGTCACGATCTTCATACCAGTCCTCACATCTTCGCGGATTGACATTTATGAGGTGTATATCTATGGCAACTGTTGATTGAATGTAGGTTACCAGAAGATGTGATTACACAATGGTTCATTAATGGTCTTAACCCACTATTGAAACAAATCATGATAATTTGGAGCACTGGTGGACTACCCTTGGACATCATCATAGATCAAGCTTTGCAGCTCTAGAACAAGGTTGGTGGTTTCACTAAAGATCTCGAATGGATTGTGGTTGCAAAAGATAAAGGTATGAATGCAGCTGTGTGAAATGTAAGAATCCTAGATGCATTGTAGCAAACTACAGATTGAATCAACTACATTGCACAATTTGTAATACAGATAACCATGATGTAGCTTATTGTATGAATAATACCAAGGCCCAGAATCGGGTTACAATGAATGTTGCCATATTGGAATGAGTACCGCCTAATACTTATATCCAAGGTATAATCAATCAAATCTACAACAAGTATTAATACAATAGTCACTCTGGTCACAAAAAAGAACACCAAACTTTGCACTGAGGGGACCTGCAAGATGTTATTTCTGTGGAAAATTGGGACATATCTACAGAAATTGTGAAGAGGCCCAAAAGTATGATAAACACAAGAAGGAGAAAGCAGCACCCATGACTACTTTGGTCATCATTGTAGAAAAGGATACTCAAGCAACTACTGTGCAAACAATGATGCCTCGTGGTTGTGCCAACTATGGGATCAAGCTCCTCTTCTGCACAGGCTAACACCAGAGTCATTATTATGTCAAAAGAGGCTATGGTTGCATCTACCACGACCAAAGTTCTCTCCATCTTTGTTGTTGATGATGATGTCTAGGTCACAGATGGTGCTGAGCAATCTATGAGTCCAAATTCGATGGATGTGGATACCACTATTGTGTTTATTGTAGATTCTCTGGTCCCAGCAACCTTGATCATCCAATAATTCTTAAAGAATATTATTGTAGAGGTAGTGGAATCTACGGCAAACATGGTGGTTCCAGATGCTTGTCCCATAACACTCATTCTACTTAAGCCCCTTCTTCCTTCCAGTCTAGTTCTTTCTTTTGTTGAGATCCTATTCATCAACACAGTAAAGAAATTACACCCCTAGACTCACCTACCTATTCACCCCCTCCATTGACCTTCAATGATGTAGCGAGCTCCATCGGGATGATGGTAGCTCCTACTTAAATATATGTACCCATTGTTCATTTTCTCGAGTTGGGGATGGGCTCCCAATTTTAGATTGATGAATTTCAAAAGGTGAGCTAGTATTTGATGTAGGCCACCTCTAGTATTCAAGAACACATGCAGTTAGAACAGGCAAATATGTAGACTCATTTCTAGGTGAAGTGGGAAGTTGTTGAAGCTGATATGGCCTAGATGACTATTGATTTTGTATTTAGCATGTGCTTGTTGGATGTATGCGGCTTTTGTAGCTTCAACTTATTCCAAGTTTTTCTGTAGGTAGAGGACATTGGCCTAATGAGTTGAAGCATTAGTCACTAGTCGATTACAAGAGACATTGGTTCTTGGATATTGAAGCTGCTAATGAATAAATAGAAGTTGAATCAGATGAATAGGAGCTTCAAAGAAGGAACATGTTGAAAAAGAACTTAAGGATTATATCAAAATAGTGAGCAAGAATATCTTCACTCTAAAGAAAGAAACAAGAATTTTACAAGTTTCACAAGTATGTAGTTGTGTACAAAAGGTGGAAAGCAATTGGCCCACATAATCTATTGCATGAGCCAAAGTTTTTAATTGATTTTGAGAGGTTTAACAAGTGATGAACTCATTGCAAGAACTTAAAAGACACAATTCTGATCCCTATTTTGTCTACAAGGTTAACAACTAGGAAAAGGGGTTGACACAAGTCACCATCACACATTAGCACATAAAGGCTCCTTTGAATTTTAATCCAATGGGCACAAATGTGGATGTGAGCTTTGTAAAAAAGAATGCAGTCTCTTATGTTGGATATGCCAATTTTCAAGACTTTAAAGAAAAACCTAATGAAGAACTAGCTATTAGGACCTTTTTGGATTTGTTGTGTTTTCTACAAATTCCAAATATACCATGTCCCATAAACTTGTTATTTTGGTGATGATAAACAACAAATATAAAACTAATCCATTTAGAGTAGTGGATATGTCCTCATATATCCATGAGCAATTGAAAGAGGTAGCAAAGCATTGGGACTCCAAGAAATTTATGAATGGAGGTCAATTGTTTACAAATATTATATATCATGTGCTTGGTATTGAAGACAAGTTGCAATTAGCTTGAGAAGCTCAAATATTCAAAGCAGTGAGTAGTGAAAGAAGTGGGTAAAAAGAGAAAAGCAATTGTCTTCAAGGTTTGTTTGGATGTATTGCATGAATTCAAAGTCAGAGGTGTTTTACCACTTCAAGAGGTTCAAAAATCTAGTGGAGAAGGAAACAAGGAAATATATAAAGATTCTCAGATCGGATGGAGGGGAAGAGTACTTTTCAAATGAATTTTCAGATTTTCTACATGAACATGGCATCAAAAGGCAATTCACTTGGAGGTATACACCTCAACAAAATGGGGTGGCAGAGAGGAAGAATAGATACATAGCAGAAGTGGCTAGAGCTTTGTTAAATGAAATGAATGTTCCTAACTCTTATTGGGATGATGCAACAAATATAGCCATATACATTATGAATAGGTGTCCAACCTTAGGAGTACATAGAGTTACACCTTATGAAGCTTGGTGTGGTAAGAAACCCAACCTTTCACATCTCAAAGTATTTGGTTGTGTGTGTTATGTTCACATACCTCAAAAATTGAGGCACAAGTTAGACCCGAAGGCAGATAGGTGTATATTTCTTGGATATTCTTCAAAGCAAAAGGGTTTTAGATGCTACAACCCTTGCACCAAAGAGCTTAAGGATATAATATTTGATGAGTGTTTGCCTTGGTATGGTCGCAAATATGTGTTACAGGTTGATGATGCATATGAAGCTGAGAAGAAGTTCAAAGAGCAACAACAAAGCATGGAGATAAGTGGTCCAACCACTTCAAGCACACCATTAGAGGAGAGTACTACATCAGCTTGGCATGGAAGGACAAGTAATGAAGCTCATTCAAGTGAAGGAAGTAGCAAAGGAAAGGAAAAGGCAAATGACGAAGACCATGGATGGGTAGACATGGAATCTACAAGTGATGAAGATATGGAAAAATTAGAAAATCCAAGATTTAAAGCATCTAAACCAAGGAGGAGGAGATTCCTACCACCTAATGGTGAGGTAAGGTCATCCAATAGGGTTAAATACAATGTTTAAAGGTTAACTTATGATTCATTCATTGCAAGACACTATGCATACATGAGTCAAGTTATAGCTTGTGAAGAACTTAACTTTTTTGAAGAAGCAAATAAGCATAGGGAATGGATTGAAGCCATGAAGGAGGAAGTCAAGGAACTTGAAGAAAATGATACTTGGTCATTGGTGCCAAGAACAAAGGACATTAAAGTCATTAGCAACAAATGGGTGTACAAGGTAAAGAGGCATGCACATGCATCTCTCAGTATAAAGCAAGGCTGGTTGCCAAAGGTTTTGCTCAAACCTATGGCATAGAATTTGAGGAAACATTCAGTCCAGTAGCTAAGATGTCCACCGTCATAAGTTTGATTGCAATTTCAGCCTCAAAAGGTTGGAAGATGTACCAATTGGATGTGAAGAATGCTTTCCTAAATGGAGATCTTGAAGAGGTAGTCTTCATGGAGCAGCCCCAAAGCTTTGAAGATGAGAGGTTTCCACATCATGTATGCAGACTAAAGAAGGCTCTTTATGGACTTAAGCAAGCCCCAAGATCTTGGAATCAAAGACTTGTGGCCTACTTGGTAAAACGTGGATACAATCAGAGTCATGCAGACCCATCACTCTTTGTGAAGAAGGAAGGTAGCAAAACTGTTCTCATATATATATATATATATATATATATATATATATGTTGATGATTTGATCATTACAGGGGATGATGAAGCCAACATCAAGGACATAAAGAGGAAGCTTGGATGTGAGTTTAAAATCTCTGATTTAGGGATTTTAAGGTACTTCCTTGGGATTGAAGTACTATATAAAGAGGAAGGTATATACTTGATGCAAAGGAAATACATTCTAGATCTTTTGAAGAAGTTTGACTTGTGTGATTGCAAGCCCATTTCAAATCCATTAGAACTAAATGTTAAACTAAGTGCTCATGGAGGTGAAGAAGTGAAGGATGTGACCATGTATAGGTCAATAATTGGTTCTCTCTTGTATGCTACTATGACGAGACCAGATATTGCACATGTAGTTGGAGTGTTATCTCAATTTTTATAGGTACCAAGAGTACCTCGTCTTGTTGCACCCAAAACGGTACTTAGATACCTCAAAGGATTAGTGAATCAAGGTCTATATTATCCATTTTAATGATGGATTAAATGTACAAGCTTATTGTGATGCTGATTGGGCAGGTTCTAAAGATGAAAAGAGGAGCACTAGTTGTTATGTTATCATGCTAGAGAAGAAGACCATCTCATGGATGTCAAAGAAACAACCAACAGTGGCTCTCTCATTGACCGAAGCTGAGTATAGAGGCTTAGCACAAGTCTCATGTGAGCTTATGTGGCTCAAGAAGTTGTTTGTTGATCTTGATTTGCAGGTTAAGCAAGTACTTCTCATTCTAGTTATGTTTTAAATTATGTGTATGGTACTAATTAATGAAAAGTCTTGTTTGAATGACTTTTATTGATATTTATATTTAACATATATTTTATTAATTTAATTATATATTTCATTCATATTATATATGTGTATATGTATATGTATATGTGTGTGCGTGTAATTGCAATGTGTGTATAAAATGTATATATGTATGTGCATGTATATGCAAGTATGTGTGTATATATGTGTTTATATGTGTGTATGTGCATTTGTATATGTGTGTTTATGTGTATGTGCACACACACACATATATACATACATACATACATACATACATACATACATACACACACACACACACACACACACATATATATATATATATATATATATATATATATATATATATATATATATATATATATATATATATATATATATATATATATATATATGCATATGTATGTTGTGTGTGTATGTGTATATGTAGGTATATGCATATATATATATATGAGCATACATCTTCATTTGCATCCATGTGTATGTGCATGCATGTGAATATGCATATTGTTTCTTGCAAGCTCACTCATTTGCGGACATTAGTTTTTCCTTATGTACTGGTCTTTATATATTGCACTGGTTGTATTCTTGTTTTTAGGTCATTCTTGTACGTTCCTTTTATGTAATAGAAGAAGAAGAAGAAGATTCTTCTTCCTTGCCTCAATCTGTGTGTGTGCTTCTCCTTGACAGTGAGAGTGTGTGTGTGAGCTCTCTTCCTTATCTCCTTCCTCGTGACATGGTATCAAAGCCAGTGTGGCTGTAGAGAGCTCATGGAGAAGGCGACGGTGAAGACTACACGGCAAGGTGTGGAGAAAACGCGATTTCACAAACGGCGTCCGTTTGCTACGAAAATTGCCGTGAAGGTAGAAGACCTCAAAATATCTCGTTTTTGTCAAATCAAAGTTTCGGAGCCATCTCGACCTCCATTTTGAGCCCGCAAGGTGGGGCCCACAGAAAAACCAGGTCAGTTTTAGAAACTGTAACTTGCGTTGTGTTCGGCGACACTCATATATTCTAGATTCAGAATTTCAAGCGATTCTGTGTATTGCTGATACACGAAAACTGTGTTTTTCTGAGATCGAACTGTCACGTCATAGTGCAACAGTGTTCAAGCAGAAGTGCTGCTTGTAGTGTGTTGCGGTGTTGTGAATTGTTGCAAAAATGGCAAACGCAGATGGAATGAGTCAGCTTATGAGCGATAAGCTGGACAAGAACAACTTCCATGCTTGGAGATTCAGAATGACGAATTTCCTGATGGGAAAAGGCTACTGGAAGTACATCGAAGGAGAGAATGAAAATGCTCCGTAGTTACCAGAAAGCAATCAGATTGTAGAACAATTAAGAGCATATGAGGAATGGAATCAAGGAGCACGAAAGGTAATGTATTGGCTATCTATTAGCATACAGGATAGCATGATTGGACACATACAGGATGCCAAGACTCGAAAAGAGGCTTGGAACAGTTTGGTCACTTTGTACGAGACCAATACAAAGGCACGAAAATTGCAACTCAAGAACGAGCTGCATACATTGGAGAAAAAGAGCATGTCGGTAAGTGACTACACTCTAAAAATCAAAAGCATATGTGAGTCACTTGCATCTATTGGCGTGAATGTAGATGATGATGATAAGGTGGAAGTGTGCCTTCGTGGTTTAGGAGCTGCATATAAGCAGTTCAGAACTTCTATACAGACCAGGGAAAATATTCCGAATTTTGCTGATTTGGTCTTTATGCTAATCATTGAAGAAAAGAATCTTGGTGAGGATTCAAACTCCCAAGGAAAGCCCAGTTCTGAGCAGGTATTCTACTCTGGCAGAGGAAGAGGCAGAGGTAGAGGTTTTGGAAGTGGAAGAGGAAACAGTAACCAAGACCAAGGTCAACAACAGAATCATGCAAGAGGAAGAGGACAGTTTCGAGGCAGGGGGAGCCAAAGAGGTCGCAAAAATTTCCAAAGAAATGATTCAGGTAATGATAGTAAAGGATGCTAGAATTGTGGTAAACTTGGACACTTTGAACGTGATTGCAGGTTAAAGAATCAAAATAACAGAAGGCAGCAAAACAACTATGCATCCACAAGTGCAGATGATTCTGAGAAGCTGTTTATGGTTCAACATCACATGATGAATACGATGTCTATTGGTGTTTCAAAATCGAATGATAATGTCTGGTATGTTGATTTAGGTGCTTCAAATCACATGACCAGTCATGCAGAATGGTTTAGTAGTTTGTAGAAAATGCCAGTTCCTGGATATGTTGAAACAGGTGATGACACATCGCATCCTATTGAGCATACAGGAAACATAGCATTGTCTATGGAGGACGGAAAGGTAAAACATCTCTTTGATGTGCTGCATGTTCCAAATATAACGAAGAATCTGGTTTCTGTTGGACAAATGGTTGACCAAGGATTACAAGTCAAGTTCAATGCTGATGGATTATATGTAGAAGAGTACAAGCAGGATGGACGATTGGTTGCCAAAGGAAACAAAGTGGGTAGGATGTTCACCTTAAATGTGAAGATTCTTGAAATGAATGAAGCCATGTTTGCGAAAGGTGCAGGAGTTATTGCAGATATAGAGATATGGCATGCTATACATCAAGTTACACCTGAAGAGAAGTTTACAGGTAAAAAGCCAAACTTATCACATCTGAAAGTTTTTGGCTGTATTGCATATGTACATGTTCCAGATGAGTTGAGGACGAAGCTTGATCCGAAAGCAGAAAAATGTGTCTTCATTGGATACTCCCTTGAGCAAAAGGGGTACAAATGTTATAACCCACTCACATGACAGGTGAAGGTGAGCAGAGATGTGGTATTTGATGAAATGTCAAGCTTCTATGCAGATGCCAAAGAAGGACTGAATCTTGAACCAAATGACAAAGAAAATGCTGAAAAATCTAGTGCAGAATCTCAAATTTTGAGTGGACCGGATGCATCACCAAGCAATAGTTCCAACTCAAATCCATGGAGTGGAAGATTGCGTGGAAATTTCAGTCCAGCAAATTCATCAAATACATCCAAGAAAGGTAAAGAAAAGCTTTCTGCTGGTAGTAAAAACAGGTGCAGGTTTTGAAGACATTGATGGAGATTCAAGCGGTTCAGAAAAGAGTCTTGATGAGGAACTTGGATTGCCCTCTGTGAAGACTCCAAGAGTAAGAAGGGCACATGCAGATGATAAAAGAAGAAGTGACCCAGGACCAAGAAGATCTGGGAGGATGCATAATTCAGTGCAACGATTGACATATGATAGTTACATGGCTCGCCATTGTGCCTACATGACAAAGGTAATACAAGATGCTGAACCTTCTTGTTTTGAAGATGCAATTGGTAATGCAGATTGGGAAAAAGCTATGGATGAGGAGATGGCTGCACTTTATGGAAATGATACATGGAAGCTGGTTCCATTGCCGCAAGGAAAGAAATCCATAGGCTGCAAATGGGTTTACAAGGTAAAACATAATGCTGATGGTAGCATAAGCAGGTATAAAGAACGATTGGTAGCTAAAGGTTATGCACAGACATATGGCATTGATTATGAGGAAACATTCAGCCCTGTAGCTAAAATGTCTACTGTCAGAACACTTGTTGCATTAGCTACAGCAAAAGGATGGACTTTGCATCAGATCGATGTGAAGAATGCTTTCCTACATGGTGAGTTACAGGAAGAAGTATATATGGACCAGCCACAAGGATATGAAGATTCAAAGCATCCAAGAAATGTTTGCAGGTTGCAAAAGGCTTTGTATGGGCTGAAGCAGGCTCCGCGTGCATGGCATGCAAGGATTGCTGATTACTTAACCAGCATTGGGTTTTCTATGTGTGATGCAGATCACTCACTATATGCAAGGAAGGCTGATGATTGCATCACTATTGTGGCTATTTATGTTGATGATCTGATTGTAGGTGGTGATAATGAAAAAAGCATCAAAGAGGTAAAGAAACTTCTTATGCAAGAATTTGACATGAAAGATCTTGGTGTGCTGCGCTATTTCTTGGGCATTGAGTTTATACATACAGAAATAGGTATATGGATGTCGCAAAGGCAATATGCCCTGAATATGCTGCAAAAGTATGGTATGGCTGATTGTAAGCCAATTTCTATGCCTTTAGATCAGAATTTGAAATTGGATACTACATCAGGTGAAGCATTGGAAAATGCTACTATGTACAGGAAAATTGTGGGAAGTCTTATATATCTTACAATTACAAGGCCTGATTTAAGCTACACTGTTGGACTTGAAAGTCAGTTTATGCAGGTTCCCAGGAAGCCACATTTGGATGCTCTGAGGCGCACTCTACGTTATGTGAGTGCTACTTTGGATTATGCATTGTTTTATGAAGCTGGTGTAGATTTGCAGGTTCATGGATACACCGATGCAGATTGGGCTGGTAGTACTCCAGATAGAAGATCTACTAGTGGCTTTCTTTTCTCACTTGGAGGTGCAGCTATTACATGGAGCAGTAAGAAGCAACCCACTGTTGCTTTGTCGAGTACAGAGACTGAGTATAGAGGTGCTGCAATGGCGGCATGTGAGGCATCATGGTTGGAGATGTTACTTGCAGATTTAGGTGTGGAAGTGCAAAAGCCTATCACTATCTATTGTGATAATCTTAGCAGCATACGGTTAGCACGGAACCCTGTTTTCCATGCTAGAACAAAGCATATCGAGGTACATTATCACTTCATCAGAGAGAAGGTATTAGCAGGTGATATTGATCTTGTTTATGTGAGAACAGATGAGCAGGTTGCTGATATTTTCACCAAAGCACTTGGAGCTGAGAAGTTGAAGAAGTTTCGGAAGATGCTTGGATTACAGGATATGCCATTGAGCTTGAGGGGGAGTGTTGAGATATCAATCTCAACATGTGATGATCCAGGATGACATGTACCAGTTTTTTGTTTCTCTGACATGTATAGTGGTCACGCCGGTATATGTCAGGGATACTTCATTGAGCTTTATTAGATTTATCTACCGAGAGTGATGACACATTTGTTTCTTGCCAGCTCACTCATTCGCGGACATTAGGTTTTTCCTTATGTACTGGTCTTTATATATTGCACTGGTTGTATTCTTGTTTTTAGGTCATTCTTGTACGCTCCTTTTATGTAATAGAAGAAGAAGAAGAAGATTCTTCTTCCTTGCCTCAATCTGTGTGTGTGCTTCTCCTTGAGAGTGAGAGTTTGTGTGTGAGCTCTCTTCCTTCCTCGTGACAATATATGCATCTTTTACTCCTATCATGAGTGATGCGCATGCCAAGAATATGTTTTGGAATCCTCAAATCCTTCATATAAAATGTCTCACTCAACTTCTTTTTGAGAATCGACAAGTCATAAGAGGATTTCCCAAAATATCATCGACATAAAGTAGCAAGCATGTGAGGCCTCATTGCTTTGAGAATAGCCTTGAGACTTCATAAAAGTATCGAACTTTCGGTACCATTGTCTAGGGTAATGTGTAAGTCAATATAAGCTCTTTTTCAACTTACAAACTAGAATTTCTTTGCAAGGAACTACATAACCCTCTGGTTGTTCCATATAGATCTCATCTGTAAGATCTCCATGTAAGAAAGCAATTTTCACACCCACTTGGACTAGTCCTAAGTCCTCCATTGCAACGAATCCAAGCAACATTCACAGGGTATTCATCTTGGCCACTAGAGAGAATATTTCCTCAAAATTAACACCATGTTGTTGCTTAAAACCTTTTGCAACAAGTCATTCTTTATACTTTGGAGAAGCACCATTTTATGTGAATTTTAGCTTATGAAGCACCATTTTATGTGAATTTTAGCTTATATAACTAATTACATGGTAAAGCTTTCCTACCCTTTGGTAAAGGGACTAAATCCCAAGTACCATTTTTGTGAATAGAATCCCACTCACTCTTCATGGCATGCTCCCACTTGACATGATCCTCTATCTTCATAGTCTCTTTGTAGCAAGAAGGATCACCAACATCTATTAACATAACAAAATCCAAACTTGGAACATATCTATTAGTTGGATGTGAGACACATGTAGAGCATCTCAATGGTTCTTGAACAGGAACGTTTGCAGATTGATCTGCTCATACATTTTCTTGAACATCCCTAAGTGCAACATTTTTATGCATGCTAACTGGAGGACTAATATCCTCAAACACCACTCTTCTCAGTTCAACCTCCTTAATGGGTTGTTTATGCATCTTAGACTCATTGAAACTCACATGACTACTTCTGATCATTGACCGTGTTTCAAGATCCCATAAGCGATATCCAAATTGGCCTTCTTGACCATATCCAAGAAAAATGCATTTCTTTGACTTAGAGCTCAATTTTTGTCCAAGATTCTTGGGTATATGAACATATGCTTCACACCCAAAAATGATCATAATATGATGGCTTCCCTATCCATAACTCTTGTGCCACTTTCAGTTCTTTGCTAGTACTAGGTGAAAGGTTAATCACATGAACTGCAGTCAATACTGCTTTTGCCCAAAAGCTGATGGAATTTAATCCCTCATATTTGCATACTACAAGTGAAATGAACCCAATACCTAGGTCCCTTCATACAACTTTTCTACTACCCTATAACAAAACTTTGATTCCCATAGGTTGATCCATTGGTTTGCAATCTACCATGCCAAACCTAAACAACAAATCTAGAAGATACTTCTTTTGAGCGAGATAGATACCTTCCTTCCCATATATCACCTCAATGCCAAGAAAGTACTTTAGCACACCTGAATCTAAGATTTTGAACTCTCTCCCAAGCTTGTCTTTGATGGTCCTTATCCCTACATCATCATCAGCCGTCACAAGAAGATCATCCATGTCTCATTGCTAGGAGGGTCTCCTCCTCATCATCCTTCTTGGAGTTGTTAGCATAGTTCCCTTGCTCCTTCTTCTTCTTGCCTTTTTCATCCTTGAACCAGCAATGTGAAGAAATATGATTCTGCTTGACACATATAAAACAAGTTTTACCTTGATGAGGGTTGTTCTTCCCTTTGCCATTCTTGCCTGTCCTTGAAGATGATGCCTTGCTATCTCCTACTGAATTTGAATCTTTTTCCTTGGACTACTTCCACTTGCTTTTTCCTCCTTTCCCCTTCTTACCACTCTTGCCTTTGTCTTTTCTAGCATGTAGGACATATGAGTGACCATCCTTCTTGGATGTGCCTCCTATGTCAACCTCTTCTACCTCTAGATGTGGGATCAACTCCTCAAGAGTTGGTAGGGAATCTCTATACAAGATGGTAGTAATGAGGGGTTTCCACTTTTCTTCCCCTCTCAACCCATTGAGAGTAATTTGCAAAAGGTCTTCCTCATGTACTTTGCAGCCAATGGATGCCAGTTGCTCCCGCAACTCCTTTACCCTCAAAGTGTAGTCAATAATAGGTTGACCATTACCCTTCTTCAAGGAATGGAGTTCGTTCTTAAGCTGCATCTTCCTGCTTCTTGTAGAAGTGGCATATATCTTCTCTAAGTCCTCCCAAACATCTCTATCATAATCAAACTCTGATATATGACCAATCATAGTGTTAGAGATTACCTGTGATATGTAGAAGATAGCTCTTCTATTTCTTTCCTCCCAATCCTTCAACATCTTTAATTCTTGATTGGTGATCTTTGGATCTTCGGGATCCACATTGGGATTATCTTCATCTCCACCCATAATAGTTCATAAACCTTTGCTCATGGGGTAGTTCATGACTTTAAACCTCCATGGCTGATAGTTGTCTTTGTCAAGCAACTCCAATTTTTGACCTAGATCTACCATAATGAATGGGAAATTAGGGTTCCATTGAAATGTACCACTTATCCTTGATGTCCATGCTTTTGTGTCCTTCTCATAGAGTTTTCAAAGGATGCATCTTGCTTTGATACCAACTGAATTAATCCCTGATATTTGCACACTAGAAGTGAAATGAACCTAATACCTAGGTCTCTTCATACACCTTTTTTGCTACCTTGTAGCAAAAATCTGATTCACCTACCTCACACTAATCCAAATCAAGTAAGCCTCTATCCACACACTTAGTTTTGTTCATAAGCTTTCCACCAAGATATAAAACACCTCAAATGGAATTGTTTAGGTCATTCAACAACTTTGTACAAAATAGACTACGTAGAGATGTAGGATATGCAAAAATTAGGGTTGCAGAGATATACCAATTTCTCTGCATACAAAACTGATTTCAAGAAGTCCTCTTAGGGGAAGTAAGAGACATATAAGGTACAAAATGCAGTTTAAATTTCTTGAATTGGATATGTGCACAAGGAGTTACAACTATTATAAGTAGATTGTGTCTATACCTACAAGAGACTAGAGGGGGTGCAAGCTTGATAGCTCCTCCTTGCTCCTCCTGTGTGCATGTAATGTCCTCCTCTGCATTTTTCCTAGCTTGGAAAGCTTCATTTCAGCAACTTGAGCCTTGGATGACTCTCTTTTTGAGCCTCCTTGAGTATATGTCTCTTGATCTTCAATGACCTACAAGACTTCCATGAATTTGATGACTCTTAACCTTCTTTTATAGCTTTTGGATGCCTCTCTTGACTTTTCCACTATCTTGCCCTACCTTGTCTGACCTTGATACTCTCCTAAATGATCTAAGTCATGACTTTTTTCCACATTAAGGTCTTTTGACCCCTTTGTCCACCTAAAGCTTGCATATTTCACACTTTCAATGAAAGCCTTGTGAAAGGTTTGCATGATGCAGCATAGAAACTACTCTATCCTGAATAGTTCTATTCATCATTTTAGCTAGAACATTTTGTACTAGGGTATAAGGAGCTATAAATTCTAAAAAATTCTTCTAGACTGATAAAAAATATTAATTCATGTGAAGTATACTCACCCCCATTATCTGGACATAAATCCTTAAGCTTAGTTCCTTTTTTAGTCTCAACTCAAGCAAGCCATTTTTTCAAAGTAGGTAATACCTCATCCTTCAATTTGAAAGGATATACACAGACTTTTCTAGTAACATCATCTATAGAAGTGACAAAGTAAAGAGAACCACCGTATGACCTTGTGGGCATAGACCACACACATCTATATGAACGAGATCTAAAGGTTGAATTGAAGAGCCAATGTGCATCTTATGCACATTCTTAGTTTGCTTTCCATCTTGAGAATGCTCACAAAATGAAAAATGAGAGAAAGATAACACAGGTAAGTAGCCAGAATGAGAAAGATTTTCCATTTCACTATGAGATATATGGCCTAAATGGGCATGCCAAATACAAGCCATAGGTTGTCTAGTAATAGCTAACAAGTGTTCTTTTTGTGATATAAATAAAGGATAATTAAGTGAGCCAACTTTGCTTCCTTTTGCAATAACCATATTGCCCTTTGATATGCGGAGGGATTGAGCATAGAAGACCTCCTTGTAACCAAGGTCATCAAGTTGACCAACTAACATCAAACTGCATGATAATTGAGGTATGTGGCATACATTATGCATAGTAAATTTTGAGCCATCAATGAACTACAAAACCACATATCCAATCCTGACAACATCACATTGGTAAGAATCACCAAGTTTCATATTACCAAGAGACTTTGTTGTATAAGTAGAGAACCATTTTCTATGTGGTGTCACATAGGGTTACTAAGGGGAAGGAGATATACCTTCACCATTAGGAATGTGCACAAGCAATCCTCTAGGTTTCCCAAAGTTTCATAGAGGATCACGGGAGGTATATTTATGATCATATCTAATATAATGAAGGTTTACTTACCTTCAAAATCTCACGATATGATTAGCAGACTATGGGGTATCATAAGGTATGCCCAAAGAGTGACTAGTTTCACTGATGCACATCACTTGAGTAAGTAGTGAAGCATTTCTGCTAAACTAATAAGGAAACCAATTAGATGGGATAAGAGAGATGGGATTCATAAGAGAGCATCAATGGGTGCTAATGTGATTCGAATGATGTCTAGGAAGGCCATAGTCATGGAACTAGCTCTATGATATAGAGCATATATCCCTCAATTAGGAATATTTGGGATACCCAATACATATATGTATGCCCGGATCTAGAGAGAAGTACTTAGACCTAGTCTTGGTACCTAGGAACAAGTTATTTTGGAAGAGAAAGGGATATCCACTGTCACATGTTGACTAGAACCAAACTACACTAGTTCAAGGATATGGGATTAATTAGAGTCCACATAAATAGTCCATTACATATATATATGGAATGTACATCACGTTTAGTGTAGGTTTGACACCATGAATTGGAAGAAGGTTCCACTGGTATGGGACGGTGGAAACAACTTCCCTTTGAGCACTCTTCTTCTATGGCTAGGGAGAAAAAGACTCATTTTTCATGGGGCATGTCTCACTAGATCATAGGAGAACTCTTAGTAGACATCTTCTTAGGATTGGGAATTATCCATCATAAGTTATGGAAGATTTATTCTTCCAATAGTATGTGATGATTGATTTTATCTCCATTGATGTCACATACTCACTTCATAGTCTTTGGGAAGGATGATTCCACTTGTGTGGATGGATCATATAGATCCATGCCGAGAAGATGGTTGGTAGAGATAGTTTCTTTAATATGGATGCACATTTGTTTATTCTGTATCATGTCATATCATTGTTGACCATTTTAGTAGAGGGATTTGACCCAAAGGAGGAATTTATTTTCTCCACTCTTCACCACATGCATCTTCATTATTTATGGGAGATTTGTTCTCCATCTTCATAAGAATGTATCTAATGAGGGATTATGCATTAGTTTATGGAAGAGAGGAGCAAATGAATTCATCAATTCTGTTTTACAAAAAGGAGAAAGTGGGAATTAGCTCAGAGATCGAGGAGATATCTCACTTCAGCTCAAAGGTCTCACTTTAGCTCCTATTCTTTGAAAGAGAAAAATGTAAGGAAAATTTTTCTTCATAGGAGAAGAATAGAGTATGTTTCCCTTTAGAGAAATGAAGTGTTTAGAAAACATCTCTTAGTTTGTATTTTAAAAGGACTTCATAACATGTTTTTTTCCTTCACATGGGAGTTTGGTTCTCCACTATTTTGGAAGGAAAACATAAAGATATATTCCACTAATAGAGCCCTTTTCCCTAGATGAGATTAGAAAGAGAGAGTTTCACTTTCTCATTTTGGTTGACTAGATAGAAGAAACACTCTTCTATCAAAGATAGGATAGGGATCAGCTAATCATGATGGTTAGATTGAGTCTCACATGGAGACCCTAGAGATAACTAGTTATATTAATTTCTAGTGATGGTACTTGAGTAGATGAGATGATCTAGTTTTTCATAGTAGTCAGACTAGGATTAGAGTAATGACTTCTCTCTTTAGGTTTTCTAGGAGATAAGGATAGATCTAACCTACTGAATTACCAAACTCTTAGTTGGTGTTGCATCATGAGGATGATGATTGAGCATCAATTAGGAGGATGGGTACTAAGGGATTATCTGAACCTCAAAGGGAAAGCTTTTTGCATTCATATAGAAAACTTAAGGGAAGAGAAAATATTAGAGTTTGCACTCGTGCCAATAGATGCTCTTCCAATAGAACTTAGTCCAAAGGTAATGGATTACAAACCAAAGATTTCTTGGTTAGTGGAATATACAGATTTCATTTTACACCAAGGAATTTTTATAGTTTAGCTAGGATGATGGATTTGTTGGGGATGTAAGGGTCATGTGGCCTTACCCCTATGTTCATATATATACATCACTTATAGAGCATTGCCTCAATGGAGATCATTATTGTGGGTTTCAAGGCTCCTACGCATGTGTGCGTGTCTCTCCTCTCCTCTCTCTCCCCCACCATCTCCTCCTTGCTCCTCTTGTTCTACACACCAAAGCCCTTCATTGGTATCAGAGCTTACTGAAGGCTTGTGTGTGAGAAGCTTCAATGGAAGCTTAGGTCACGAGGGGTGAATGTGCAGGTTGGCACCTCTCAATTGCTATTCGGTATTTTGGCCATAACTCGAGCTATAAATCTCAAACATGTGCGTTTTAAAGTTCTATGTGTAGCTGAGATAGATGGATACAGCTTCACAGAAGGGGGCTATACTTGATTCGAAGTTCTAAATTGTCGAAAATTTAAAAAACACAGACTCATGTAGAAGATGAATCTACAATCAATTGGATAGCAAGTCTGTTTTTAGGCTGTAACTTGAGTCTTATAGTTTGCAATTTAACTTAATGTACGTAGCTTGAAAATGAAGCTACAACTTTTGTAGAAGAACACAATCTAGATTCTGATGCTAAGTCACTGAAATTGCAAAATACAGAGCAGTAGTGTTGTAGGTGAAGGTGAAATCGATAGCATATGCTTGTTTTGTGTATATCTTGAGCTACACACCTCTGATTGAGGTGTTCTATATATCTAGTCAAGAAAGAGTTCTTGAAGTTTGCTAAAGAGATTCAGAGTCTATCATCCTTGAAACAGCAAAACACAGAGTAGCATATTTTCACCACAAGAACCCTAATTGCTTTTGGAGGTTCATTTTGTTGTGGAACTTCTTCAAGAGAGAGATTTTTTGGTGTGCGAGATCTTATTTTTAGAGCTTGAAGGCATTGTCCATGTATGATCACTTTCATAGCTCCTCGTATGAGAGTAGAGCATGATCTTGTCACGTGTTTGGCATGTGAGATGACATTGTGGTATATCTTTTTTTTTAAGGTTTCATCATGAGTTTGATCATGGTATTATTAATGGATGTATAGTGGCATTGTGGTCTATATCTTGCTTATGCCACTTTGTTATGGATTTACTTGCCGGTTTCACATAATTTTATGAGAGTTGATTTTGGATCTTGGTTGGTACTTGTATCTTTGTTTTTATGCAGGTACATGATCCACATTGGAGCCTCAGTTGCACATCCATTTTTCGCCTTGATTGACTATTATTTTAGCATATGGTCATTGATTTGATATCTTATTTGCCAGTGTGATTCTTGGCATATGTGGATGATGATTCCCACATGGTTATTTTGGTTCAAAGTCCATTTTTATAGAGGAGATGCTGTCAAAATTTTATTGGCTTTATGCTAGAAGAGTACTCTAGTAGATCCTTTATGCTTGTGTGATAGCTTTGGATCATTTCTTATCTCCATTCACTTGGACTTGGTCACAAGGTATTCGTAATAGGTTGCACCATCTTGCATGATTCATTCTTGAGTGGGAGGTGTATCACCATTGTATTGGCATGTATTGCCATCAGTTTTTGGCATGTGTATTTGCCATTATCTTTGATTGGATCAGTGATAGGTGATGAGAGGTTACTCATTGTTCTTTTGCTATTGGTTATCTTGTTTGATTCCTTAGTTTATAGGGGATACTCTGTCGAATTTTTTCCAAGATTCTTTCACATCTACTTGGCTAGTTTGGAGACTTGGTGAGTAGGCTTATGCTCATGGTTTTATGTGCATGCTAGATGCATGGTTATGTGACAGGTGGTTCACATGGTTTCTTCTTTAGTGAGACATTTGCGATGTGAGTTATGCATATGGATATGCAGGTGTGATCCTATTGGTGATAGAGTATTGTTTCTAGTCTCTTGTTATATTTATGATTGCCAACATGGTGTTTTCTAGGTTTGATGGCATTTACTTTTCGAGATGGAAAGCTCAGATGTGGCATACATTGGTCCATGCAGGTTACACATGTATGTGCATAGAGATGCACAGAGACATCAATATGTGAATGACCACATATGGATGGATATGGACACATTGGCTAGCTCCACTATCCGATTATAGCTTATGGATTCTATATATGAGTTTGTGGTGTATGAGGAGACTAGTAGTGCATTATGGCAGAGACTACATGAGATGGGGAGTTAGACGACTCATGTGAGACACAGATCACATCGACGACTTCAATGTTGGCATTGTGGTCATGAGGGCCATACTCGATGATGTTGCTTTAGGAAGATGCAAAGATGACATCAGAGATAAGCATGTGATGCAGGTCAGGTAGTGGTTTCAAGAGAGTCTATGGCAGTTAATTATGCCAGTGATGGTGATATCACTTTCTCCTATGGTTCATCTCATGATTCCTCTTGTTCATTGGATAGCACACATATGTCTTGGTTGTTTGATGCATTATCCAATTTTCATGTTACTCCACATTGCGAGTGGTTTTAGTTGAAGTTAGACGTCTACGGAAGCACACGAACAACACAAGGAAGAAGAAGAAGAAGCTTGGAGCACAACACACAATACTAAATGTATTACCACTAGAATGTACAAAGATAATTAGCTCATTAGGGCAATAGGCATATATACAAGCCGGGGGAAAAAACCTCCTAAAGAGGGAAAAAAGAGCCTTGGTAATCCTAGTGTGTTCACACACATCACTACCTAAATATATCAACAAATCTCCTTGGGAGTGATGCGATGAACAAGGAGCTGGCACTCATGTATAAGGAAGTGCCAAGCTATGTGGAAATCACTCCACAAAAGGAAGTAAGCCCAAAGCTTTGCGGAAAGCTTCAAACTTCTCCCTAGGCAGAGCCTTCGTGAAAAGGTCTGCAATGTTCTCCTACGTGGGCACATATGCCAAGCTAATCTCCCCAGCAGAGAACCTCTCCCTGACATAATGATAATGCACCTCAATGTACTTAGTGCGAGCATGGAACACAGGGTTCCTCGCAATTGCCAATGCACTCTGACTATCAGTGAAGATGGTGGTGGTAGAAAATTGACCAACACCCAAATCAGCCATAAGCTGTCTGAGCCACGCACACTCAACATTTGCTATGAAAGCTTCCCTATACTCACCCTCACAATTGGAAGTGGCCACAGTAGGCTGCTTCTTGCTCAACCAAGATATACATGAGCTACCAAGCATGAAGCAAAAGCCACTAGTGGACACACGAGTGTCATAGCAACCAGCCCAATCAAAGTCATAAAAAGCATGCAAATCTGGTGGTAGTGATCCCCCCTTGGGATGAAACAACCCAAGTAGCCGAGTACCACTCAAGTAGCGAAAGATGCGCTTAACCGCTTGCCAATGCTTGACTCCTGGGCAATGCATAAACCTGCTCATCTGTGATACAACAAACTGAATATCTGGCCGAGTAATGCATCAATAAATCAAGCATCCAACAGCCTGCTAATAGAGAACAACATCAAATGCATCTCAAGCATCATGAAGACTCAATCATAAACCTGTCTCCATAGGAGTGGCAATAGGTTTACAGTCTTCAAGGCCAAAGTGCTGCAATAATGTCTCAATCTATTTGGTTTGACACAAAGCCATTCCACCATCAACTTGCATAAATTGAATGCCCAAATAGTGATGTAAATGCCCCAAATCAGACATCTCAAATGCGGCATGCAAATCAGCCTTAAAATCAGTAATATGCATGTCATGAGGACCAGTGAGCAGCATGTCATCAACATATACCACAATGATCAGAAGCACATCATTAGCATGCTTAATATATAAGGTGCTTTCAGTTGGACTGTTCTCAAAACCATGTGCAATGAGATAGGCATGTATCTTTTCATACCAAGCACGTGGTGCTTGCTTTAAACCATATAATGCCTTCTTTAGCCTGCACACCTAGTTTTCATGCCCTTTCTGCACAAAGCCATGGGGCTTACAAACATACACTTCTTCATGCAAGTCACCATTCAGAAATGCTATTTTAATGTCCAACTGATGTACATTCCAACCATGATGAGCTGCAAGTCTACAGATGCTACGAACAGTAGTCATTCGGCAAGTAGGAGCAAAGGTTTCATCAAAATAAATGCCTCTTTCTTGTGCATAATGCTTTGCAACAAGCCTAGCTTTATACTTGTCAAATGTTCCATCAGGTTTACGCTTCAACTTGTATACCCACTTAGTGTCAATGGCCTTCTTTCTAGGAGGCAAGTCACATAAAGACCAGGTACCCATCTTCATTATAACATCATATTCATATTGCATAGTAGCCATCCAATTTTCTAAATTTTGTGCTCCTTCAAATGAAACAGGCTCATTCTCATCACAGAGACTAGATGTAGCCATAGCATAGAAATCTGATGCAAAGGAGGCACTATGAGAGCCTGATCGAGTATGATATGACAGAGGTGCATCCAATTTGCTCTCACGCAAGGTCTGCACCAACCATTTTGGCATAGTTTTTGCCAGATCAATATGAGCTCTCTCATCAATAAGTGCATCATGTAAATCTACATCAGAAATGGAATGATCTGCATCATCCGATGAAACCTGCAAAGATTGAGAAGGTGCCTCATTAGAACATGAAGCTAAGAAATGTCTCCTTAGAAATGTCTTTGGAGCTAAGAAATGTCTCCTTAGTACATGAAAGCAATGGCCGAATAGCATCTTCCACAAAAGCAACATCACGGCTAACCAGAATGCATTTAGTCTGTGGATGATACAGAAGATAGCCTTTACTTTCAGAACTATACCCAACAAAAATACATTTTACTTTTGTATCATCCAATTTTCTACGATGTTGTTCAGGCACTAATGCATATGCCAGACAACCAAAAACATGCAGATGAGCAACAGATGGCTTGCGACCATGCCAAGCCTCATATGGAGTGATAGAATGCAGTGCTTTAGTGGGACACCTTTTAAGTACATATGTTGCACACATGACAGGCTCAAAGCCAAAAACTATGTGGTAAAGCCCGACTCTTGACCATACACCTCGCTATCTCCATGAGTGACCTGTTCTTTTGTTCAACAACTCCATTCTGTTGAGGTTTATATGGCACTGTACATTGCTGTTTTATCCCATGTTTAGCCAAAAATGCATTAAAGTCAGAAGACATACATTCCCCCCCTCGATCAGAACGGAGGGTGCCGAATTTACATGTTGATAGATTTTCAGCCAAAACAAGAAACTGTTTGAATCACATAAACACTTTGGACTTTTCCTTCAATGGATATATCCATGCATGCCTAGAAAAAACATCGATGAAAGTCACGAAGTAAAGATAGCTCCCAAAAGAAGGTGTCTGCATATGACCACAAACATCACTATGTACAAGCTGCAATTTTTGAGTAGCCCGAACTGAACCATCTTTTGGAAAGGAAGAACGTTGCATTTTGCCCAAAATACAACCTTCACATACATGTTTACCAGGTGCCTCAAGTTTGGGCAAAGGGAACACCATTTTAGATTTCTGTAGGTATAGCAAAATAGCAAAATTCAGATGACCAAAGCATGCATGCCAAAGCTTTGCATCTGACATAGCCTGAGAATAATGTACTGCACATGCCAAATCATTACAGATCTTTCATAGTCTATGAGCTTATACAACCCACAACATAAAATTCCAGGAGCAATAATGACATCACCATTTGACAGATCATGAACTGTACATCTGTCATAAACAAATTTCACAACCAATCCAATCTTGGCTAATGCAAAAACTGATAACAAATTTTTCTTGATCCCTGGCACAAACAAAGCATCTGACAAAGTGAAAGAACTACCATCACCGGTAGTCAAAATGATCTTACCAACTCCCATAACAGGATAGGAGGAGTTGTTGGTACATGTAACAGTATTCCCTGTAGTGGCACGCTTGAATAAAGAGAAGAAACAGTGTTGTGAGGTAATATATTTGGTCACCCCACTATCAAAGTACCAAACATCTGAGTTTGCTATAGACATGCATTGCTCATGAGAAGATGGGTCAAAATTGCAAACAGTAGTAAACACCCATTCTTCTTCCTGCACAAGATTAGCAAACTCTGTTTTCGGTGTAGAGACCTCTGCAACAACCATTCTGGCCTCTTTCTTCTTTGCCTCTTTAGCAGCCAGTTTTGGACAACTCTTGATGACATGATCATTTGCTTTACAGTATTTACAAAACAATTTTTGCTTTTCTGATTTCTTCTCATCTTTGTCTTCCTTCTTCAAATGTGCAGCGTTTGCAGATTTCTGCTTACTAGTAGAAGAGCTCCATTTACCTTTGCCTTTCTGACTAGCCAGGAAAGCTTGATCTGCAACACGCATAATAGTCCTGTTCTGCCTAGATTGGTCTTCCTGCAACAAAACAGAGACTAACTCCTCAAATGACAAGGCATTTGGATTGCCTTTCATCATCAAAGGAAGAGTAGAAGCAAAATTTTGATATGAGTCAAGAAGACCATTCAGAACGGTTTGCACAAGTGAGCTATCTGGTATAACTTCATCAGCAGAAATCAACTGTTCTTTCAAATCCTTGATCTTTGTGGGAAAATTGTCCATAGAATCACCTTCATTCATGTGCTCACTCTCCAATTGTTTTCGGAGGTAAGCAACACGAGCCTCATTCCTAGCCTAGTACAATGTGGTAAGTATATCCAAGCATCCTTAGTTGTACTACAAGAGCGAATGTGAGGAATAATAACACATTTGACAGACAAAGCTATCAATGCATGTTTCTGAGCATCTCTGCCATCCCAACGAATTTGCTCTGTAGTAGGTGCACTAGAAACAACAACACGAACAAGAATCTGTAGAATATCATCATCTTTGATACCATCTCCATCAACTCCAGCACCTGTATTTGTGGTACCTGTATTCGTAGGTGTAACCGGACATCTTTCAATAGCTTGCACAATATTCCACAATCCTTTTGCGACCAATACATGAGGCATCATATAAACCCACAATGGGTAGTTGGTACCATCCAACTTATCCTCAACAACCAACATACGGAATACATCACTGCTTTCAACCATGGCCAGTGACCAAAATACCTTGATGTAGAAAATTGATTGTATCTCAAAAATTTGAACATAACTGCCTATACGAATTCTGCTAGACCTGTAGCAGACTTCGAGATGCTTATACTGGTGAACCAAAACTAGTATATACCTTTGGCACAAAAAGACGAAATGGCCTACACAAGCATTGCAATAGTGCGTTCGAAGGCCGAAACGAGCTCAGATCACGATTTCGGTGCCACATAGCGAAGCTGTTTTGATATCGAAAAAACATTGAGTATGCTCTCCAAAATTCGTGTGATTCTGAGACTACAACGGGAAAGGTGCAAATGACACCCTAGATGAAGTGGCGACCTGCTCTGATACCAATTGTTGGAGTTAGACGTCTGCGGAAGAACGCGAACAACACAAGGAAGAAGAAGAAGCTTGGAGCACAACACACAATGCTGAATGTATTACCACTAGAATGTACAAAGATAAGTAGCCCGTTAGGGCAATAGGCGTATATACAAGCCGGGGGAAAAAACCCTTCTAAAGAGGGAAAAAAGTGCCCCGGAAATCCTAGTGTGTTCAAACACATCACTACCTAAATATATCAACAGTTTTATCGATTCTCAAGTGAGAGTCATGGATGCATGCACATGCCTGATGGTACAACATATGACATTGAGGGTGCAAGAGATGTATGCCTTATGCTACCTAGTGGAGCATCACTTATACTCAGACATGTATGCTATATGCCTTCATTCCCTATGAGCTTGATTTCTGTTAGCCAGTTATAGAAGAGCAGATGTTATGCATTCCTTGGTGAGCATCATTTTCAGTTGTAGTTGGGACAGCTTATGCTTGTGAGAGGTGCTAGGATTGGGCACGTGCATCCACTGCAGGTACTTTATGTGAGATATAGTCTTGTATCAGTGGGAGTTCAACCTTATGTGCGATGTGAGACTCATCATGTCTCATTTTGTCTACCTACACATAGGTCTATTGACATTCATGATGCACATGTATGGTAGGATTTAGATGCTCTGATGGACGCACATGTAGAGCATGTTTTGGATGCTCATGATGCTTATGTAGAGCATGATTTCATTGATCATATGGATGCTCATGTGGAGCACACTTTGGACAGTCATTTGGATGCTTTAGAGCATGATGTGGATGCTCATGTCGAGCATTGTGATGATACTCAGCTAGAGTTTGATTATCAGTTTGATCTTGGTATTGATGTTGTGAAGTTAGCTCATGTGGAGCATGATGATACACTTGGTGTGGTAGAGCAAGATAGCTCTTCTGATACACAATTTATGCCAGAGCATACTAGCTCCCAGGGTGCACAACTAGACACATCCTTGGTTGAGAGGATGACTAATTTAGATGTTGATGAGTTAGCGATCATGTAGTCATTCTTGGATTTGCTCATGTCGGATGTTGACACAGATATGTCAGGACATGTTGGTCTTGACAATGGTGCTTTGGATGCCATGGATATAGGCATGGTTGACATGCTTAGGTTAGCCAAGATAGCGTAGGTTTTGCCAGCATCCGGGAGTCTGATATATGAGTTGTTATGCTAGAGACCAGACATTGCAGTTTCTATTGGAGCATTTGCACTTGGAGTTGTCAGCCGTTCAATGATTAACACAGGCATAGAGCAAGTGGGAGCTCTACAGGAACTTTATCAGTTCTTGCATCAGTCACATGTGAGCTCGACTCTTATCGATATGAGTCTAGAGTAGTTTGAGGTGCATGGATACACCTTTGTTTGAGGCAGTTGGTGTAGGCTGATCTGTATGGGTTGAGATTCAGACTCTTCTTGTACATTAGTGTATAGTCCTACATCATTCTTTGTATATTTTTCCACTTATGGTCACATTGACCCTTAAGTGGGAGATTGTTGGGGATGTAAGGGTCATGTGACCTTACCCCTATGTTCATATATATACATCACTTATAGAGCATTGCCTCAATGGAGATCATTATGTGGGTTTCGAGGCTCCCATGCATGTGTGCGCATCTCTCCTCCCCTCTCTCTCCCACCATTTCCTCCTTGCTCTTCTTGTTCTGCACACCAAAGCCCTTCAGGATTTGCATAGTTTACAAGGTAGTTTATATTAAACTATTACTTGTGATTACACTCAAGGTTAGGAAGACCTAGAGTGGTATGAGGGCAAATATATCATTTAGTCCTAGATCTTGGAGTCACTTTTTATGGGACTTTGTTTTATATTTCAGAGGATTTTATGGTTTATTATCCCCATTATGGTATGGACAAGTTTGTAAGCTTGACACTTTACACTTGCTTTTTATACTATTACTCCATAGACGATACATCATATGGACTTAGGTCATTTTGATGATGTTATATGTCATGGGAGTGATAGTTTGAAAGTTCAATGTATATGGGAGATAGTAGGCACTATTTAGACAGTTTTCCACTTTTGAGATGATCTCATATGAGGCTTCTTAAGGTGAAGAATATAGGGAAACAACACACAGAGAGATGATCATGTATAGGGGTTCAGTGGAGTCCGATAACTTTTTTCTACCATTATGGACATTTCGTTTACATTTTTGAGGAAAAAATGCTTTTAAGGTGAAGGAAATTTCACATTAGCATATGGGAGGAAAGACCCTCTTAGGTGAGGTGGCGTAGTGGCCACATGGAACCATTTGGGACATCATGCCCGCTTTGGTAGAGGACTTGAGAGAGAGTCTAGGAAGAGACTCAAGACTGGATAATCTCGGACGTGGCTGGAAGGTGAAGGAGACAAATTTCTCTATGTGTGGTGGATGATTTGGCATGCGAGTCTCCGTTGTGAGCTTTTGTAGTTGGGCGCCATCACAAAAGGAATGTTCACTTTATAATAGGAAAATAGGTTCTCATTGTTTAAATTGTAGTTCAATAACATACATACATTTTTTGTACCACTGTTCCTTGTCTCTCAGGAAAATAGGTTCTCATTGTTTAAATTGTTTAGAGGAAGTTACCTCTATTCAAATCATGAAAGATACACCTTCATGTAAATGGTAAATGGAGAAACACTCTCCTAAAATTGTACTTTGGAATTAAAATCCTTATGATTCTTGCTTTGTAAAGCCCTTGTTGGTAGCCTTCTATTAGCCTTTTATTAATGCATTCCTCTTTCTTTGTTTGTAAAAGAAATGCCCTTCCTTAATCACACTTATTCTTTCTCTCTCTCTCATGTTAAAGAGAAGAGGAGCTCCTTGCGTAATTCACTTCAGTGCTTAAATTTGAAGCCCCATGGGGCGTCAAGAGGGGTTTTAGGTGTCAAACGACACCCTAAATTTTGATCTAGGCTTCATCAAGAAGCTCCAAAATTTTAGAAAAGCTTCAAATGACACCCTGATGTTGAACCTGGGTGACAATTATACCCCTTTCAAGTATATAGGTTATTCAATTGTACCCCTAAGTGTATAGGTTATCTCATTATGATCATTGCTTATCCAATGCCAAGTGGCATGACAAATTGCTGGATCTTTTTGAGACATTTGGCAGTTGACTAGATTTTGAAGTCTAGGACTCAGGTGACGGTTGACACTGCCAAGTGTGCGCTACATTTTTAAAGCACTAAATTTTGATTCGTGTATTTTTTGTAGATCTCCAAATTTCATATCGGATGTAGTATACTCTTTGTACGAGAGTTTTAATGCGCACTTAGCTTTGCATGCGCATCTTTTGCTACTACCAATGCCCATTGCCATTGATGATAGGCACGAGCATGAATTGATTCGTAAGGGGCTGCTCATTACCATGTCTTAGACTTGCATTCAACTTCTATAGTGTACAGTCTACACTACGCAGTCTTCCATTTTCATTGTTTTCACCTGCATCTTGTTAGCTTCAACTTCATTGTTGCGGCTTCGTGAAAAGCATCAGTGAGAAAGTAGCCGAGAGATACGAAGACCTTCTTGCACACATTGTGAGATGGTAAGATCCATATTTCTTTCCTCTATGAATTCGTGGTTCGAGTTGGATATGCATAAGGGATAGAATCTTAAGATTTAGCTGCTTGTTTAATTTCTACTTCGAATCTGATGTCCGATGACCCCTTAAGGCATAACAAAGTTGAGCTTCAACTTCATTGTTGTGGCTTCGTGAAAAGCATCAATCAGAAAGTAGCCGAGAGATTTGACAACCTTCTTGCGCACATTGTGAGATGGTAAGATCCATATTTCTTTCCCTCGTGAATTCGTGGTTCGAGTTGGATATGCATAAGGGACAGAATCTTAAGATGTAGCTGCAGCTTGTTTAATTTCTACTTAGAATCTGATGTTCGATGACCCCTTAAGGCATAACAAAGTTGAGAGAGTTCAGAATCTAGATCCTCCATCAGCAATGAAGTAAACGTGGAGTCACTGTAGTCGCACATCATCATATGCACACAGAGAGAGAGAGAGAGAGAGAGAGAGAGAGAGAGAGAGAGAGAGAGAGAGAGAGAGAGAGAGAGAGAGAGAGAGAGAGAGAGAGAGAGAGAGAGAGAGAGAGAGAGAGAGAGAGAGAGAGAGAGAGAGAGAGAGAGAGAGAGAGAGAGAGAGAGAGAGAGAGAGAGGCGCATGTGCCGTCTATCTAATACGGGTTGATGAGGATGAAAATGCCTATGATGAAGATGCCTATGAATGTGGAATAAACAAAGATATTATACAAGACAACAAGATGAATGATATTTCAACACAATATTTCTAAATGCAGCTTGAAGTAATTATGGTTTTTAAAAACCATCTTCAAACTATAGAATCCTTACGATTTTGTTTTATGTGATTTTTTTTTTTAGAGGCTATTCCTGGTGATTGCAACAGAGTCATTGTAAATGCAGCTTGAAGTAATGGGTTCTAGAAACCATCTTCAAAATGTAAAATCCTTATGATTTTGTTTGAAGCGATTCTTATTGGGCTCAATTTGTGTTGTTTACTTCCTAAGATGAGTAAGTGCAGATAGATACTATGCACAGGTTTTTGATTATGTGAAAGTTTTGCAAATGAATAGTATGTTTTAGGATTAAAGAGAACAATAATACATATATGTTGATTTAGTTATAGATTTTGCAAGAAATACCAGCAGTTGAAGTTAACAAAGCAGTCATGCATTCCTACCTCCCAGCACAGTGATTTCATGGAACTAACTTAAATTAGCTGTCTTATGAAAAATCTTTTCAAAATCAATATGTTACACATAAAGAATATCATGAATCCAATGCATAAAATCTTCTCAAAATCAAAATGTTACACATAAAGATCATGAATCCAATGCATCTAAATCTGTAGAACCAATATATATGACTTCATCGCATTTCTAGCTTCTTCTTAACGATTTTGCCTTTTAGATTAGATCTCAATGAATCGTTATGCCTGATCTTCATCTTCTTAAAAACATGTTGAGCACAATCCATCAATTTGGTCATTGATGTTTTGAAGTTGATGTTAGAGTTGTCCAAGATCTTTATCTTCGTGTGGAATTCGACTTATTCTCTCTCTCTCATTCATGTTAGAGAGAAGATGAGCTCCTTGTGTAGTTTTTGGAGGTGCAATATGTCTTGAAGTACTGAAATTTAGTACTTTTTAACATCATGAAAGGGAGTGTTAAGGAGAACCATGTATCCGGATTCTGCACCCAAGAACCTTCATGGAGTTGAAAATATAAAGAACTTATTACTTGGATCAGGATTTCGAGATTTCTTTGTCGAGATGTTCAATCAGATACGTCTGGAAGGGGTCCACATTACGCCTGTGTGACAAAGAATGTGTTCATCTTGCCCAACAAGAGGATACAGACAATCTCCATGCACTGTCTGAATCGAATTTCTTAAATTCTTGAGCAGGGAAAGGGTGAACCTTCCGGGTTGGAGTGAAGACTACAGGAGACTCGGAGAGTCGTCTGCTCGTCTTATCTGCTTGCTTTTCTCCAGCCCAACGGTGTTCTGGGATGGAAACGCGACTCCCTTTGAACGCCAGCTTTCAATGGTAAGGCCACATTGAAATTGCAGCCAGATCTGTGTTTTAGGACTTTCTCCAACTTGAGACGCTGCAGTATGCGTTCGTTAGAGCCCGGGTTTTTCTATCAGATTCGTTAGCTGATCTGAAAATCTCCCAAGCTAAACTCGAGTTGTGGTTTGGGATCGCAATGTCCTCCTCTGAAAACGCGCCATGCTCGAACTCTGGCCAAGCAGGATCTACAAGGAAGGAGAAGAAAAAGCAAGCGAAAGAAGAGCGGGATCGCTTGAAACAGGTTGAGAAAAAGAAGCGTAGACTTGAGAAGGCGTTGGCTACAGCCACTGCCATTCGAATCGAGCTAGAAAAGAAGAAGCAGAGGCGCAAGGAAGAGGAACAGCGCCTTGATGAGGAAGGGGCGGCCCTGGCCGAGGCTGTTGCTCTCCAAGTGCTCGCCGAGGAAGAGGTGGGTTCTTTTGATGAACCTGCCTGACTGTGGAAGTTTTGCTTGCGAATTTTCCTCCTTTCTTTGCTTTATCGAGGTTTTCAAAACATCTGAAAACCTTTCTTATGCAGTCTACACCTGAGGCCTCTGGAACAAGTAGTGAGGTGAAATCTCTGGACGAGCCAAACGAGCATCACAAGGACAGCATATCTTCTGTGAACAGCAAATATGAAGAGGTGAAGATAAAGTTGATGATTTCTAACTCAGGGATTCATAGTAGCCCCAAAGATAGTGGGATATGCAGCACTGAACGATCCAAAGCTGCAGAAATAGCTGCTGGAGTAGCAGCTGCGCAAGCTGTAGCTGCTCTAAGGATAGCTGAAGAAGCAAGGGCCGAGGCAGAGGCTGCTAAGAAGGCAGCAGAAGCGGCCATTTCCCAAATTTTGGATCGTAGATATTTTGCAGTGACAGAAGCTAAACAACAGGTACGTACTCTTATTCTTGATTTGATGCGTACTACTAGGACAGAGCCTTGATTTGAGTTGCTTATATGCATTTGATGCGTACTACTAGGACAGAACCTTGATTTAGTTGCTTATAAAGCGTTATATGCATTTCAGCATGTCACTTTCTACTCACCAAACATAGAAGCAGAGAGGGACGCCTTGAAAGCCCAGCTAGAAGAAACTGAACGACGGCTAAAAGAGAAAACTCGGCAAGTTTTTCACCTGGAACAAAGTTTGGATGACATGACACAGTATCTTCTTCGGCTCAAGTCTAACCTTTCTTTGCAAAACAATGTTTCTGAAAATGAAAGAGAATTGTCGGAGAGAGGTAGCACTAATCTTGCAGAGTCATTTCATGGAACAAATAGTTAGTGATGTAGAACATTTTTGAAATACAAACTTATACAGTAGTACGGCTACTTGTGCTGCTTATTCTCAGTTCTGACTTTGTCAGCTTGCTTGAGTGAGCCAACCTGGGTCTAAATCTAACTGCTGTTGATTTTCAATATGTAGCTTGCATTATAAGGTGCATACAGGAAAAGAATACTTCAGAATGTGATACTGACAAAGTGGATCTGAGCCTTCGGATCTAGGGCTAACAGAATTTACTTTTGGCAGCTTAGCAGAGGTCACTCATGATTTGCATTTTTTTTTTTGTTTTTTTGTTTGTGTGTGTTTGTGGGAAGTACAAGATATTGGAAAGCACACACTATCAAGTTGTGGGCAGCCTAATACGTAAGGATTCCATATGAGTATGTCCAGCCCTGCAGGAATTGAACCCGGGACTTCCTCCCAGATGGTTTGTGGTATAAGCCACTTGGGCGATGGCCCCTGGACCGGAATGGATTTTCTCATGAACAATTCTTTTCGTATCCTGCATCAACCAGTAGCTACCTGTTGTAATTGATGGAAAGGCTTGCTGGAAGTAAAGCTCAAGGTCATTTGCATATGTTACTCCAGATATATCAATTTAGGTTGGTTATTGTTGCTGGGGCTGATTGTCCTCATCCAATCGCTCCTTAACATCAGTAAAGTCTAGCATATACAAATGCATCCTCAAGCATCAACAAACTTGTTCATGAATTGGACATAGAACCAGCGATTTAAGTAATGTTTGTAACTGTTTTGATCATTCTCAGAGTGCAGTCTGTGGGTCCTTGATATAGGTCTTCTTCATATTCAGGAATCAGCATTGCAACTTGTAGATACTGTTAGCTTGATAGGTTGCTCTCCATGTGCTTATGGCGTTTTATTGGTGAACAAACCCCAAATGTTCATTGGTCTGGTCTGGGGTCCTTTTCAGATTTTTATTGACTTTCGGAAATCATATCCTCAGATCATGTGTGTTTGTGATGAGTGAGTTGGGTTAGTGTCGTACTCTTGTTCATCATCACAGGTGTTTTCCGCTTGAAAATGAAATTAAAGAAGAATGGAAAAAGACTGGGAAATCGTGTCTTTGTAGTTTGTAATCATGTTAATGGATAGTTTTTTTGTGGATGATCTACCCAGGCGTTTTATCTTGAACGTTTGTTTATTACCCTATTTCATCAGCCACGTGAGACTGTTTTGAATTTGAGAGCATAGAAAGCTTAGCCAAGAGCTATATCAATCGTATGATTTAAGGTTCTGTCTTTGGACAGGATGTTTGTTTCCTTTGATCTGTGAAGCTTCCTTACATGCATATTTGATCTTTGCATCTAACCTAGCTTTGCACTTCTTTAACCTATGTATGCCTTTTTCATCTGAATCTATAATTCTTCTTGTCGATGTTTTCTCTCGTCTGTCAAGAGAGTCGAACTAAAGCTATATGGTTGGCTCAACACAATTGTATAAAATCTTGGCTCTAGCGGCATCAGATTTTTTCTTTATTTTTGTGTGTGTGTGTGTGTCAAAAACATTAATGTATGGTTACCCGTAATGTGTACATTTATGCGGCAAAAGATAAACAACTAGAGATTCATTTCAGCTGCGCATTAGAATGATTTCTTTTGGTAACGAGAATGTCTTCCTAATATCACATAATTGCACTGGGAAAGAGGTGATTCCAATTAATGAATTAGAATGGGACCTCATAATGAATTAGAATTAGAATGGAAAGAGGTGAGTCCATAGAAGTTGGCATTAAAAGTATGCCATGTTATGAGGAAATCTTTGTCTTTCTTGATAAAGGGGCAACACAAGTGGGAGGCGACTTTGTTAGAAGCATTTCAATGCTCAATTTGATTCCATTTATGGATCAAACATAGCTAAAAATGTGGATCACATTCCAATTGTTGGATGGGAGCATAGACATAATGACAATGCCTAAAAAAGTACCAAATGTGTGCCAAAAGGACTAAGAAAATCATGAAATGCTCCTTAGTAAAGCCAACAAACTAAGGGGGGTGCTCATACGAACTTTGAAGTATAATTGCATACTTTTTTTCAATGATGACTATGAGTGAGATGAAGAAAATGTTGAGAAAATGTTGTCTATTTGCTTGATTTTGACACTCAAAGGTCTTGTTTCAAGTTGATGACACCCGATGACATCATTAATTGATCCTTGGAGAAAATAAACAAATGATAATGTAGAGGTGCTACATTCAAGAAAATATTCTTTGCTAGAATAAGATCAATATTTTGTGCATGTGGTATTAATTGCATTAGGGGAAGAGCTAAATCAAGTGAAGAAATTGCACAACATGGTAATGTGTTTGGTTGCACTATCGGAGTACCAAAAAATTTAGTGTACTATAAATGTACATAGATTTCTTCTCGATAGGCACCTCTTCTAAATGTGCACATTCTTTGGATGGGCCAATCCATGCTCAAATTGTAGAATGATAAAAGAATTACTCATCGAAAGAAATACTACTAATATGTATAAGCACGTAACATGATTCAATCACATAGCAAGAGGATGAATCATAACTACACTTAGTAATATATGTGCATTTTTATCTTAGAAGCAAGGAAAGCTACATGAATCATTTCAACCTCCTTCTCTTTGCATCTATAGAAATTAGCTTATGTATGGTGCTTGACGACATGATCATTGGGATTACAACACTCTAAAATTTATTTCTACTTCTCGAATTTCTTGCGATAATTTTTTTCTTTATTTGATTGTGGAACATCGACAGATTTTGCAAACCAAAGGAAGATCTAGCTTTATGCTTGCTTGTTTGACTAAAAAAAGAAATGTTGATATACAATTAACTAATTATTTTTGTTTTTCTAGATGGATTCTTTTGAAACATCACAAAAACGTTTAATGAATGATAAAAAATTGAGATTTTCTTTCATCATCAAACAAAGATTATGGAAGCTAATTGAGACTAGTATGCAAAAAGTAAACTATATAGAAAAAAATTATTTGCAACAAGTAATTGTGCTTTGAAGTCCTTGGTCTTTATGAAAAATATTTAAGGACTCATCTTCATCCACATATTTTCTATCTAATCATTTTTGGAGGTAAGAAACTAATGTCATGTCACATATAGTGAAGGACTTGGTGGTTTTTCTCTTTATCTTTTGTGACGTTGGACGTCTCTTTGCCCTCTTTGGAGATGTGTGGTTCCTTCAAAATGTGTTCAAAATCCACTTTCTAGCATCGATGTTCTTTTCCATATCAATTCTCTATATCTGAGAACTTGCCGAGTGACTGCTACTTGATGTTTTGTATTTTGAAGCACTTCTTCCTATTGTTGCTAGATAGGATCCATGGTGCTTGCTTCTTCGAAACTTGCCCACTTTTGCTGACTTCATGTTACTTCAACACCTCATTCTTGAATTTCAGTTATTGATGAAGGACTTGAGCAATTTTCTATGCTATTTTTCTTGAGTTGACTATTTGGATGGTTCCAATGATCGTATGGGTTTTCTAATGGCCCATGAGGCTCTTGTGATTGTTTCCCTTGATGGGTGAGCTTCATCCACCCTTATTATGGTTTGGGATTGGAAATATCTTCCTTGCGCATCTCATAAGGCCTCTTGCTTCTCGTGTTTTTCTTATAGTTGGACACTTGTGTTGGATAATACTCCTACAATCCTTCATGAGTGATTTGTGTCAATGTAGGCAAGCCATGAATCACCTTCTTTGTAGCCCACTTATGATTTGCATTGGAAATATTATCGACTACCTATCATGTTATATCTTTGTGTTTCCCTATCAACAAAGCATATTTCATTGCATGGAACAACTTCTTGTGTGGCATGGTATAATGATCTTTGTTGGGAAAGCAAAAATGATGTAACAACAATTTTAAAGACAATTCTAAATCCACACTCTACGTCTTATGATCCTTTCCCTTATCTTATTCTAGTACTGCAATATCCCTTATTCGGACACCAGGGTTAAAATGGAGTGCCTTCTTGACTAGTGGTGGTCTCAGCGACAGTCTTGTGCCTTCCTAAAAAATGAATTAAAATGATATTGATATAGTATAATGACTTCATATGAGGTTTGTACATATGGATTTCTTGCACACATCTCTCAAAATCTCACTTGGTTAAGTTAGACATTGGTCCAGAGGGATCATATTGGTCCATAGGGATCATTCCATGTGTCTATGGAACAAGGGCCAGCCATACCCAAGGTCCCAAGCTCGGGGGATATCCTAAGGTATTCAGTTGCCAGACATTGTCCACAGGGATCATTCCATGTGTGTGTGGGACAAGGGCCAACCATAGCCAAGGTCCTAAACACACATGGAATGATCCTTATGGACCAATATGATCCATGTGGACCAATGTATGACAGGTTATGTGAATTTCTAGGTATTCACCAAATCTAAGTGTGTTGCATATGCATGTGAACTCCCCCATACATTGTTTTTTGAACTCTTGTTCCATGAAGTGTAGCTTGTATTTTTATTTTTCAAATTTCATTGAGGCTACATAGAAATAGGTCCCATCTCTGATAGGTGATTAATGTGTGGCCACATGGATTTCCTCTCCTAATCAAGGATCCAAAGGTGCATATGGTACTTGCTCGTCATTAGATGCAGATCCCCATAATTGGTAGGCTTGTGTTTTCCAAGAAAAGATAGATGAGATGTTTTTCTCTTATGTACAAGGTTTGAAGGTTTCATTGGAAGTTTTGAAGGTTTTCTAAGACAAAAACAAGACAAACCAAAAAGGAATAAAAGGGCCCATAAATGAAGACATTCACCAAAGAAGAAAAAAATATACACTTTTTTTTTGATGATGTTATTTGTACATGAGAAGATTTTATGAGCTTGGGTGCTAGATTGGTTAGTTCTCCTCTCCTTGGAGTGGCTTATAGGTGCACTACATCGGTTAATGTTTCTGATTGGTGCCTTGTGCACCATCAAGTAATGGACCCTATGCATGCATACTATTAGGTTCAAAATCACTATCATGGTTCAAGAAGAGGAGGATCCCTATTTGTAGTATATGGGATTTTCATTTTTAGGGGTTTTACATCAATAAATTAATTTTATATAATGAATATCTAAGTTCATATTTTCTTGTTTATTATGTTGCATGATTGCATGAGCCTAGTGATTGTTGAATCTTAGATATTGAAGAGATCCATTATATTGAAGATTCATCAAAGTGGTCCTTATATTGGTTCATGATGTAGATTGTAGTTGATGCCATTTTTCAGATTCCTAGTTGTTCAGATTATGTGCTAAGTTTTTATGTTTAGACACACTATGCTCCAATTCTTTGAGGAATTTTGTTGAGGTAGTTGGCTATTTGGGTATCCAAATATAGAGATTTTTATGATGAGCATCCATGAATTTATTTTGAATCCATGTAGTTCAAGCTTTCTTCGGTTGATGTTGAGGAGAATAACAATTCCTTGAAGAATTGATGCAGGTTGATGTAGGGTATTTTATTTAAGTTTTTGAGGTTGAAAACCAGTCTTTCACATTGATTTTACCTTTTTCCTCCACTTTAAAGTTTGAAGATGGTGTGATTCATGGGAACAAGTGTCATGATAATTGTGCCCAAAGAGTAATGTGCCACTTCAAGATGAAGAAAATCATCATGTGCTCTCTATAATAGGTGAGGAATGATAGGGTATGCATAGGATTAGACATTGGTGAATAGTAGGGATACTCAGAGGTGGGATCTTTGAGGGATTCTAGTGAGTATTCTAGTGAAGATTGATGTTAAGAATCTGGATTGAAGTGGAAGGTGTAGTATGTGCAACAAGAACTGCAACACGAACATGAACCTGAAGATCATCATCTTCAGTGCCATCTACATCACCTTCAATAATTGTATTTGCAAGCGTAGTATGTAATTATTCAACACCCTTCATAATAATCCACAATCCTTTTGTGACCAATACATGATGCATCATATATGCCCATAATGGGTAATTGGTACCATCCAACTTATCCTCAACAACCAACATATGAAAAACATAATTGCTTTCAGCCATGTCCACTGACTTAAATACCTTGATGCAAAAAAATGAATGTATCTCAAAAGTTGAATAGAACAACCTTGCCAAGTTCTACTAATCCTGTAGCAAACTTTGAGGTGCTTGTATTGGAAAAACAAAACTTGCATATACGTTTGGCACAAAAATCCAAAATTGCTTGCACAAGTGCTGCAATAGTGTGTTTGGAGGCCAAAACAAGATCAAATCAAAATTCAAGTCAAACAAGCCTCATACTAAGCAAGAGTACTTAGTATATGATTTTAGGAACCTATATGTTCAAGGGAAACCCACCTGCATGATTCATGATTCATAACAAATGTATTTAGTATCGGACTATAGTAATTAAGCCATACATTCTTGGAAAGGCCAAGGAGCTTGCCCCCTACACAAGCCTTCAACTAGTGTAGGTCAAGCAAACTCTTCAGGAGTTCATATAGAGAAAGCAAGAGAAGATGTACAGGTAAGTTCTGTGCACATCCTAGGGAGAGTGAGGTCAAAACAAGGCACAAGTATGCCAGAAAGACAAAGGACTAGAGGACATAGGTCACAAAGAGAGGATGACAATTTCCCTCTACGTAGGTAGAGAGGACATACCAAGACATTGAGACCCTTGTAGGTGGTCAAAACCATAAAGAACTACTTTGATGTCGCAAGAGATCCTTATGTCATTGATCATGTACCGAATTCAAGCAGGTATCGAGGTTGGAACAATTCCAATATTTGCTCGCTCATTACAACACGTTTGAGCTCACCTTAAAGGGTAAAACCCTATGTGTACCTAGGCTCGCAATGTCTTAGGGACTTGTGATGAAGGATATTGTACCTCAATCATCACCAAGTGCATATAGTAGTGGATTTGGTACACTCATTAAATTATCAACCCAAGGACTTAGACCACACCAAGTATATAAAGACATGTGCTTTGATGATAGCTAATGAAGTTAATGTTCTAGTAATGAATGCAAATTAGGGAAGTCTAAATTGCAAAACACCTCTCTCATTGAAAATGTGTATCTGGATACTTGTGTTAGTAGCACACATAAATCAAGCCATATCTCTCAACACCGATACTGGAATATAGTCAATAGAGGGTTCATTTCAAGGCTCTCAAAGAGAGGCATTCAAAGGTCAAATTCTCAGCTCAATTTGACAAGCTTGCTTTAAGTTATGGGCAAAATATAAAGTGGAAGGAAACTCCAACTCTCACATTAACACTCAAAAATCTTCACATACACACTACAATGGCAAATCGAGAAGGGGAAAGTGTAGATAACACCTCTTGGCATAGATTTCATGCATCAAACACACATACAAGCTCAAGGACAAGAAGATACATAGTAAAAAAGAAGCAAATTCAAAATTCTGCTTGTTAATTCTTCACAATGGCAAAAATTCTTTACAAAGAGTCACCAAGTGACTTATATACATGTGCCCTACAATTGGTCCTTTTACATAAGAGATTGGTACTTCTCTTATAAATCACTAAAGTCCTATTAATGTACATGAGTAATTTTATAGTCTTCAAGGATCATGCATCTAGAGGACCCCTCTAGAGCATTTACATGGTTTCTCAATGTTTTACAATGCGTTTTGTAAAATGAAAATCGCCATTTAGTGAAAGTTTAGGGGCTTGCTTTTCTTTACTTCTTTCTTCTCTTTCCTCGTCTTCAGTCCTTTGCAACACTCCCCCCCTCTTAGTCTCTGTCATCCCTTGACATACTTCTATGGGTTTTATTGACTCATGGTTAGAGGGCCTTTCCCATGTGTAACTTGTGGTTGAACCTGGGATACCTATGGAAAATGAGGCTTGCTGTCTTCGATTGCCTCTTGCTAAATTGTTCCTCTTTGACATGATGCTATAATTTCCCTATGTATATTTCTTTTAACTGCATGCTACCAGGGGTCAAGGAAACCTTCAAGACTAAGAGGCAGTTTATTACCTTATCCAAGGCTTAGTCCAATGCTTCTATCTCCCCTTGATATTCATTTTATTCATACCCTGGGTTGTTGCATTACTTCGGGTTTCCATGCGTGCATCCAGCGGTAGAGCAAGAGATCAAGACCCAGATTTGTCATCTTATTTGATCCAATCCTCTATCTATTATTTCTTTTGCCCCTTGGCATTCCTTATATTCACACACTTGGTTGATATATTACTTGGTTTTCCATGTTCGCTCCCAGCAGGTGTACCTGAAGCACTTTAAGTGTCTGGAGCACTCTTTCAATCTTGTTTTGTTTTCATGCACTTCCTCATGTCTTTGGCTTGTATATTTCTTTATCTGCACAGAGATAGAGGGTTTAGCTTGGATACATTCGAATATGTTTTATCTTCTTGTGCTTCTTCGTGAGGACCTTCTTCATTTCTTTGGATTATGTCTTTTCTTTTCCTTGTGTCTAGTTTTGGCCTCATTTGTGCCCCTACATGGCTTTGGAAAAAGATAAGTATCTTTCATGATCTATTTATTCTTCTTCATTTGCTAGTTCTCCCTCCAAATGTCCCTCTTGAAATCTCTCATCCCCAAAAAGCTTTTGTTGGCGACATGCATAGGTTTGGTATACTTGTTTATTTATCTAGTTGATCAAATTTGCTTCTCTTATCATGAATTCCTTCCAGTGTTGTGACTTCACTCCATTCTAAGGATCTTGATGGTGATGAACAAAAAAGCGTAGTTCATATGCTACTAATCTAACATTTAGATTCATTGACATTTTCAAAAATATTTTTTAATCGATTTCAAAAAAACCCGTAAAAAATGCTTCTTCAAAGTTTTGGATATAAGAGCTCCACACAAACATTAATCGGGAGTAAAATGCCATTATGGTAAGGTGACTTGGCATAAGCAAACGATAAAAAATCAAGGCACCTGTGCCTTGGTTAATGTCAATGAAGTTCAAAAAGATGTACTCTGCATGTTTGAATACTTTTAAAACTGTTAGAATCATGCTGAGTAATTTATTGGTCATCTTAATTGTCAAATCTAGTATAGAAGCATATGGAGAGAGCCATATTATATGGTCCTAACCATGTATTCTTTAGTGGGTAGGTAATTATGAGGTGCGCGATAATAGAAAATTGAGCCAATTTTTGTTTAGCTGTCCATTAGCTTGTTCTTCCCAAAATTGGTACCATTGGGGATTCCTTTGCACTAGGCAAAAAGAGGGGTTTATTTGTAATAAGTATGGTGCCTCTTGCCAGTGCACCCGTAGTGTCAAATTCTATTCTGAAAAGTTTCTCCGCCAGATAGGATTGGCTACTTCAAATTCTTCTTGAGTATATGTAAACGTTGTAGCCGTGAAGTTCAAATTTTAGTTCGGATCCTTTTCGGTATTCTTCTTTATGTATTGGTGAATCTGTTCCTTCAGAATGCCGTATGGTATATTGAATGGCTTTATCACTTTGTCAAGATCTTTGTTTTTTATTTTTGCCTCTTTCATTACACATACCACTACATCTTCCAAATTTTGTGTCAAGTGAGACAACAATAGTGCCCGCTCTTTCTAACCTAATTCTATAGTGTACAACATTGGGTGTTCATCATGTTCTACCTTTAGTTGATCCTTGGATAGGTGAATGAATCATAGGGGGAGAAAGAGGACATAAAACAAATACAAAACCAGATGATGCAGGAGTTTAAGATGAGTGACCTAGGGTTTTTGAAATATTTTCTTGGACTTGAGTTAGTATACACTAAATCTTGAAGCTACCATTATCGTTAGTGTGCATCTGAAAGGCCAAATGTCCACTGGACACTTCTTTGTATATGTTCTTTAATAAATCATATAGTGACCTAGTCAGTCATAGACTGTAAGTTTGATTGCATTTGTAAGACCTAAGAAGTCTATCTTCGTGCTCCCTGTGTACTGTGTTTTCTGCGTATTCTGCAGCCTTTGTGCGAAGTACTGTGTGTGGGCTTAGGAGCTCGATTTTCTACTCCGAGTGTATCATCGCGAAGCTCTTGAGAAGGAGAGCGCACTGTGGTGCATCGCCATCAAAATACATCATTGGTATCACAACAATTTAAGGCAAAAGCTTTGTTCCTTTTGTGCAGGCAAAGGGAGTCCCCCCCCCCCCCCCAAGGCTTATGATGAAGGCGGCGACCAAGGCATAGACCTTGGCATACCTTGTCATCCGAGTCACCGAAGTCACCATTGGCGCCGTTAGCTACGCGCAAGAGAGGACCTCAAGGATCAAGGAATATAGAGGTTCTCGATACTTCCTGGGAGGTCACCCATCCGAGTACTGTTCCCCCTGGAGCTCGCTTAACCGTGGCAATCTCTTGCCACTATGCTACACTCTTGTGGTGTCTGAAGAAGGGGAAAGACTACGGTTGACATTACCTTGAACATGTTTTGGTCCCTCAAAGCTTCATTCTTTGCTTTCAAAGCCTATTTTTGAAGCATCTTTTGGGTGTCTGTTGGAGCCATTTTGGAGTACTTTCGCACATAGTTCTCTTCAAACAGGTCAAAGAACATCAAGAAGAGTGTTCTTTGTACTTCTCCGACAATAAATATCAACCTTTCGGGCTATGTTTTCAGCTACACTCGTAAAACTACAAGTTTCTTGAAAGGTTTCAGTTTTGGTGGGAGCAGTTGCTACAAAATTTATGCAGGTTTTTCAGCCTAAAATATCAGAGTTGATAGACACTTGCAAGTGTTATTGGCTAGTTTTTGGGCTGTGTATTTAGCCTTTAGTGTCATTTTACTGCATATATTGAGCACATACACACCATGTACGCTTCTATGGATACCACTTATGTACGTCCATGTGGTCATTGATATAGCGGTTACATTCTTTGCATAAAGCCTTTTATGTTTGATAAAGAGGGTCGTGGTGAGGTTTTCTTAACTGGGAGACACCCAGATGTCGGGGTCTCTTCGGTGATGTAGGTAGAAGACTTACCCAGCCTCGCCATAGGAGATGTATGATAGTTGTTCATAGGTGCTCGATAAGCCTAGTTGGCTTCTATTGGGTAACTGGTTATATGCATTGGAGTCAGTGATTCACTATGCAGGAAAACATGTCAGTATCTGCAGTTTTATGATATTTTGACACTAGTCATACGCTCATTTTGCAGAGGATACTCTAGCAAAATTTTTTCAGATTTCTGGTTTTGTCAACTATATAGTGGTTGATTTACTCCTTGAGACACTTATTCGTTGGTGTTCAGACTCTTCTACCTCCATTATCATTCTATTCAGTTCTCTACCTTCATGGCATCAGAGGTCTCAGGCACATCCGGTGGATCAGGGTCTAGTGCTAGTGTTCCGAGGAGGAGTTATAACTTGCAGGGCAAAGACCATTTTGAGATCCAAAAATTTGATGGCACAAACTTTGCTCTATGGAAGAATCAGATTAAAGATGTGCTGATTCAAAGGAGGCAATGGAAGCCAGCAAATGGAATTTCAAAGAAGCCTGCTAACATGGATGAAGATGATTGGGATGAGTTAGATGAAATGGCCAGGTCTACCATTCGCTTGCACCTAGTAGATAATGTTTACTTTATAGTATTAGACTGTGAAAGTGCAGAGGAGCTTTGGAAGAAGTTATGCAATACATATGAAAAAGAGACGGCATCAAATAAAGTATATTTGATGAGAAAATTATATGACCTTCGTATGAAGGACACAGATAGTGTTGCTGCTCATCTGAATGAGTTTGATGCTATATTCTCTCAGTTACAAGCTCAGAAAATGGATATGGATAATGAAATGAAAGCAGTATTGTTGCTATGCACCTTGCCATCATCATGGGATACATTTTGCACAGCTATTAGCAATAGTGCACCTGGTGGTAAACTTGTCTATGATGACATATGTGGAGCACTCTTGAGTGAGGAGATTTGTAGAAAATCTATGGTTGGCACTCAGAGTGGAGATGCGTATAATGTTCATGATTCTTACCAAGGAAAGAATCAACAACGTGGCAGGAGTAAGAACAAGGAAAAGAATGGTCAACAGAATAAGAGTAGAAGTAAATCAAGGAAGAGGGATATCGAATGCCATTATTGTCATAAGAAAGGACACATGAAGAAAGACTGTTATGCATTAAAGAATGCTAAAGGTAAAGGACACAATGTTGATGGGCATGTTAAACAGTTACCTGCACCATCTACTTCGACTGCGAAGATTGAAGAAATTAATGCTATTTTTGATGATGCTGATGTGTTGACACTTGATAGTACTATGCCAACTGAGGCTTTAATGGCTAATTCTCTTTCTCACACCTGGCTGCTAGATTCTGGTGCTTCTTTCCATGTGACACCACATAGAGAATGGTTCTCTAATTATGCAGCAAAGTCTCTTGGTACCGTGAGACTTGGTGACTCTTACCAATGTGATGTTGTGGGGATTGGAGATGTAGTTGTGCAATTCGATGGTTCAAAATTTACTATGCATAATGTATGCCATGTATCTCAGTTATCAGGCAGTTTGATGTCAGTTGGTCAACTTGATGACCTTGGTTACAAGGTGGTCTTCTATGCTCAATCCTTTCACATATCAAAGGGAAATATGGTTATTGCAAAAGGAAGCAAAGTTGGCTCACTTTATCCTTTATTTGTATCACAGAAAGAACAATTGTTAGCTGTTACTGAACAACCTATGGCTTGTATTTGGCATGGTCATTGGGGCCAGATATCGCGTAGTGGAATGGAAAATCTTTCTCGTTATGGCTACTTACCTATGTTATCTTTCTCTGATTTTTCATTTTGTGAGCATTGTCAATATGGAAAGCAAACAAGGAATGTGCATAGAATGCACATTGAATCTTCAATTCAACCTTTAGATCTCGTTCATACAAATGTGTGTGGTCCTATGCCCACTAGGTCCTTAGGTGGTTCTCTTTACTTTGTCACTTTCATAGATGATGCTACTAGAAAAGTTTGGGTATATCCTATCAAATCGAAGGATGAGGTATTCCCTAATTTCAGAAAATAGCTTGCTTCAATTGAGACTGAAAAAGGAACTAAGCTTAAGGCTTTACGTTCAGATAATGGGGGTGAGTATACCTCACATGAATTCAGCCTTTTCTGTCAGTCTAAAGGGGTTCGTAGAGAGTTTATAGCTCCTTATACCCTAGTACAGAATGGTGTAGCTAAGAGGATGAATAGAACTATTCAAGATAGAGTAGTCTCTATGTTGCATCATGCAAACCTCTCACAAGGCTTTTGGGCAGAAGCAGTATTGAATGTAGTTCATGTGATTAACCTTTCACCAGTACTGCCAAAGGTTTGAAAGTGGCACAAGAGCTGTGGACAGGGAAGCCACCATATTATGATCATCTTCGAGTTTTTGGGTGTGAAGCATATGTTCATATACCCAAGAATCTTAGACAAAAGTTGGAACATAAGTCAAAGAAATGCATTTTTCTTGGATATGGTCGAGAAGGACAATTCGGATATCGCTTATGGGATCCTGAAACACGGACAGTGATCAGAAGTAGTGATCTCATTTTCAATGAGTCTAAGATGCATAAACAACCCATTAAGGAGGTTGAAGTTAGAAGAGTGGTGTTTGAGGATACTAATCCTCCGGCTAGCATGCATAAAAATGCTGCACATAGGGATGTTCAAGAGAATGTCCATTCACATCAGTCTGCACATGTTCCTATTCAGCAACCATTGAGACGTTCTACACGTGTCTCACATCCATGTGCTAGATATGTTCCAGGTTTAGATTTTGTTATGCTAACAGATGCCGGTGAGCCTTCTTGCTACAAAGAGGCTATGTAGACATATGATCATGTCAAGTGGGAGCGTGCCATGAAGAGTGAGTTGGATTCTATTCACAAGAATGGTACTTGGGATTTAGTACCTTTGCCAAATGACAGGAAAGCTTTACCATGTAAATGGGTATATAAGCTGAAATTCACATAAGATAGTGCTTCTCCAAAGTATAAAGCACGACTTGTTGCAAAGGGTTTTAAGCAACAACATGGTATTAATTTCGAGGAAATCTTCTCTCTAGTGGTCAAGATGACTACCCTACGCATGTTGCTTGGATTCCTTGCAATGGAGGACTTAGAGTTAGTCCAAATGAATGTGAAAACTGCTTTCTTGTATGGAGGTCTTACAGATGAGATCTATATGGAACAACCAGAGGGTTATGTAGTTCTTGGCAAGGAAAGTCTAGTTTGTAAGCTCAAGAAGAGCTTGTATGGACTTAAACAGTCCCCTAGACAATGGTACCAAAATTTTGATGCTTTTATGAAGTCTCAAGGCTATTCTCGAAGCAATGAGGATCATTGTATCTACACAAAGAGATGCTCAAATGGCAGCTTGATATGTTTGATACTTTATGTCGATGATATGTTGATTGCTAGGAAGTCCTCTTACGACTTGTCAATTCTCAAAAAGAAGTTGAGTTAGACATTTGATATGAAGGATTTGGGGGATGCCAAAGTATTCTTGGCATGTCCATTACTCGTGATAGGAGTATAAAATGCATATACTTGTCTCAAAGTGAGTACATATCCAAAGTTCTTCACAGGTTCAATATGTAGGGTGGAAAGGCATTGAGTACACCTTTACCCACATATGTGAAATTGAGCAAAGATGATTGCCCCAAATCAGATGAGGAAAAGGAATTCATGACCAAAAGTCCCTATCAGTCTGCTGTTGGTAGTCTCATGTACGCTATGGTAGCTACAAGACCAAACATTGCATTTGCAGTGGGAGTTGTGAGCAGATATATGTCTAATCCTGCCAAGAAACATTGGAAAGCGGTCAAGATGATTTTGAGATATTTGAGTGGCACTAAGGACAAGTGTCTATGCTTAGGTAGAGGGAAAGCATCCATTATTGGTTACGTAGATTATGACTATGCTGGTTGTGTAGACAATCGTAAGTCTACATCAGGGTACATTTTTCATTTTGTTGGAGGTGCTATCTCTTGGAGATCTTGTCTTCAAGAATGTACAACTGTTTCCACCACAGAAGCAGAGTATGTTGCAGCAAGTGAGGCATGTAAGGAAGCATTGTGGCTTTCTCGTCTTGCTTGTGATACGGGTTTACCTCAGCATGTACCTCGCTTGCTCAATGATAGTCAGAGTGCCATTGCTTTGGCTAAGAATTCGGTCTATCATACAAATACCAAGCACATTGAGGTGATGTATCACTTCATTAGATATTGCTTAGCCACTGAGCGCATTATTCTTGAGAAGGTTCACACTCAAAATAATGTTGTAGATGCTTTGACTAAAGCTAAAGTTTTAGAGCTACTACCTGCATGTAGTACATCCATATGAGATGGCTCTCCTATTACCCTGATTGGTATGATTGGTTCTTTGGTCTTTGGCTCAACTTCTTGTTGAACTTCCTCCTTTGAATGAATGAATTTTCATTCCTCATCGAAAGTAATCTCTTGGAATATCAACCTTGTTGTATCATTAATTTGAAGAATGTATGCATTTTTTGTTGTAAGTTTTCTTGCAATTTCTTCTACCGTAGCACATTCATCTCTATAGTTGGGCTCTCTATCCACGTCTTGTTGATCAATCAGTTCTTCAAGCTTGTCCCATTATCCATCATCATTCAATTCATTGTTAAGTTGTAGATTCAATGTAGATTGACCTTCTTTATTACTGGATTCTGAGCATGAGTTGGAGTTTTCCAAACCCAACTCCTTGTAACATTCTACTTGGGATAATCTCTTTTTCGATTGAGGTTTTCTTTTGGCTTGACTTGATTTTTGGTAATGATGACCCTAGATTGTAAGATTCACATGTTCTTCCATATAAGCGTGAGTAGCTTGAAGGGCTTCCTCCAAGTCTTTTTCAGTAATGGTTAGCAGTTGTGCAACTGTTGACTTTGGGATTACATGAATTCTTTTTGAGGAGGGAGTGGTATCTATTGCTTCCACCTCCCTTTTTCTCTTTGAGCCTCTCATCATAGGCTTAGAACTCGTACCTGCCTCATCAACTAGCACCACCCCATGCTTCTTCTTGGGTGCAGTGGTTGATTTAGCATATTTTTCCATTTCCATAGTAGATGGCATTTTCCTTAGGTACTCATGAATATTCAATGCATGGTAGATTAGTATTGTCAAAGTAGTGCTATTGTTCAAGAATTTCCTAATACCCCATTGCTTCTTTGCTTCAAATAATCTTTCTTGCACATATTGTACCAATTTGATATGGTTCCCAATTTGTTTTTTGATGTGAGAGAGTAGTTGAACTACGGTTTTATATATGTGCATGTTCAGGAAACAATAGTTTTGATCCACTAAGCGCACCTCTTCCTTGATGTCAATGTGTTTTTTTCCCATAAAACTTCTCTTCTTTGCTTCATGGTTTTGTCCTTTAGATTAGTAATACCATCCTTCATCCATCCAAATGCTTCTTTGATTAATTCATGGCTGAAGCAAATTGTTTGCCAATTTCCTTGGAGATCCATGAGCTTAGCCTCTGGTATGGAATCTAGTGACTAGGAAAATATGTTCTCCTGCTAGCTGGTCATCTCGAAACAAATGGCCTTTGCTTTTATCGCACATTCCAATGGAAATTCATCTATCTCCAGCTATTAGGTCAAAATCCTCATAAGACATATGCACTTGGAAAACCAAAATTCGATCAATGTGAGGATGTTTCCCAATTTACTTCATCCTTTTGTGCTCAAGCCATCATCATTTTCCTTTACACTGGTCCCCTCTCACATAGTTTCGTAAAGCATGATACGTGAAGGTATTTATTTATTTTTAATTTTTTTATTCGTTGAAAAGAAACATGACACTTAGTCAGAGCGAAGCAATGAAAGTTTGTTCCCAGGTTTGGTTCATGGAACGTGAATGAGTCATGCTTAGTTGAAGGTGGAACCATTGATTACTGGGTAGTTATCAGTTTTGATAGAAGTGTGTATCAGCTAGCAGATGGTATAATTGCTGCCTTATCTGGTAGATGTCAAGAACTTGGCATGAACATGGCATCCACAACTATGGTTTCCTCTTACCATAGTAGGAGTGAAGAGCTGGAAGGTCCGCAACTTGAGTGATGCTTAACTACTGCATGTATGAGAACATCTGGGGAGATATCTGCAAGGGGTAGTTCTGATACCCTGCAAATTTTTGTATGTATACTGGATGAGAAGACTCCTGCTTATGAGGAGACAGGATCAACCACTCAAAAGATCTCATCAATGACCATCAACACGGACATTCACCAACAATGTTCCATCCCAAAGGCCGAGTGTACAACACGAAGAGATGAACATCGATCGACCTTCTCCATGGTAAGTATCTTTACTTTGGAAACATCATAACCATGATAGCTTAGGAAACCTCTTCGTCGGCATACCCTTGAGCACTTGGCTCAAGAACCCCAATTTTTGCACCATACTTCTTCCGATGCATTTTCCAAGTAAGCATGCATAGGTCTACATTACAAGGCCGTGCACAAGGCACATATTTTCCTCAACCCAGGCATGAACACACTTCCCCATCATCCATTATGGGTTATGAGTATTTGGCATGACTACTATGAACATCAACTTTGGAAGATCTAGAGGTCATCAATGGAGACTCACAACGACACAGTCATGCAGGAATCCAACGAAGATGTACATACCAAGGCACAACAACTTCCAACGGCGTTTAATGAAAAATGAAGAATCCGACAACCAACCCTGCCACATTTGGAAGGTAGACGGCTCTTGTTCCTACCAAACAGACACTACCTCTCAAAGAACTACATGGAACAACCATTACAACAAGGGTCTGTCAGGGATGACAAACTCGAGAGGGGGCGGAGTGTTGAAGCTAAAGGTCAAGGACAAAGCACATGAGCACATCAAAGAGGTGGATACACAAGAAGAAGGAGCAAGTAGGGAGCACCAAGAAGTGCATGTCAAATTCTCAAAAGAAATCCCTATAAAATAGTGATTTTCATCACTATAAACCATTGTAAATACCATTTTCTATTTTTGTAACTCTATTTTGTTCAAGCCGAGGAGTCCTCGAGCTTGAGGAGTATTAGAAGTATCATCCTACCAATTTTCATAATTTTTAGACTTTGTTTGAGCCCCCAAATAAGCCGTGGAACCTAATTCTTAACTAGGCCAGACACTAGGTCTAAATAGGACCAAAACTAGTCCAAAAACTATAAAAAGAGCTAGAGAGCTCATTTTTGAGGTTAGCTTGTTAGAGAATAGAGCTTTTGTAAGAGAACTCTTTTGCAATCGAAGCTTTCCATTGTTCCTCTCTTTGATCTTACCTTGTGTGCGTGTGTGTGTGTATGTGTGTGTGTATGTGTGTGCATGCTTGTGTGTGCTTTCTCTCACACACTTGTGCCTTCACTTGCTCGTGGTCTTCATACCGGTCCTCACGTCTCCGCGGATTGAGAAGTAAAGGAGGTGGTGCTTACGCTTGAGCTACACTTGTCCCATCAGGAAATTCGTCATTCTAGATCTCCAAGCATGGAACTTGTTCTTGTCCATCTTATCACTCATAAGCTGACTCATTCCATCTGGTTTTCGTAGCAAACGAAGGGCATTTGTGAATCACGTTTTCTCCACACCTTGCTATATATATAGCCATGCTGGCTCTGATACCATGTCACGAGGAAGGAGATAAGGAAGAGAGCTCACACACACACACACTCTCACTCTCAAAGAGAGGCACACACACAGATTGAGGCAAGGAAGAATGATCTTCTTCTTCTTCTTCTTCTTCTTCTTCTTCTTCTATTACATAAAAAGGAATGTACAAGAATGACCTAAAAACAAGAATACAACAAGTGCAATATATAAAGATCGGTACATAAGGAAAAACCTAATGTCCGCGAATGAGTGAGCTACCAAAGAGCAAATGTGCCATCACTCTCGGTAGATAAATCTAATAAAGCTCAATGAAGTATCCCTGCCATATACCGGCGTAACCACTATACATGTTAGAGAAACAAAAAACTAGTACGTGTCCTCCTGGATCATCACATGTTGAGTTTGATATCTCAATAGATAGCAAGCCTAAGTGCTTGGCTAATTATTCAAGACTACCCATTATTTCATTACCTCACATGAAGAACCACATATGAACACTTGCTTGTCAATTTGGGTGTATTTGCTTTGGATAAATCTAAAATCCAAGAGAATAAGGAATCTTGTGAAGATTAGGTAACTAAGTTGATGACTCATGTGGTAGGAAGAGTCAAAATCATAGCTAAAGTGTAGGATCACTTTTAGGTGAGGGAAAATTCAAATTCAAACTCTTCACATGTGTACAAATACACATACTCTTAGTCATGGGACATGAGAGCTATTGTGAGAGACATTGAGCTACATCAATGAAACAAATTGAGCTCACTTCATGTATGAGTAGTCCAATACACTTCCCTTGTATCATATGTTAGTACAATATACATTTTGACACATTTCTTCAAGTACATCTTTGTCTACTATTCTCTATTGTATCCTCATCATTACAATGCTTTTGTGGAAATAATTTCCCTACGTGTACTCAATCATCTGCTATACTTCAACTTGGAGTGGTTAGATTGAAGTATATTACTTGCATATCAATTTTTCATCAATTTTGCCTTAGCGTATCTATTGGAACAAAAAAATCCCCAATTGATGATTATAAAAAACTTGAAGCAAGTCAAAAATCAAAGTGAAGCCAAAGAATTCATTGGAGATAGTGAAGAGATCTTAGAAGTATAGCTTGTACACATATGTACATTACAGATGGAAATTCTTGTACAATGAGTATAGATGATCATTAGAATGATAAGGAATATTGTAATGGATGTGGTCTGGGTCTAGAATCACATGTATATAAGTTAATAATGTGAAGAAATAGAAGGGAGAGTCATTAGAAGAAAAGTCTTCATGTGATAGATGTGTAGAGGCATCTTCCTGAGTTAGTGTCGAGCCTTTCTCCGATTTCTCTTAGCATGATCAAGTTGATGAGGAAATCTTTTGGATACATCTGACATAGAAGCTAATCAAGCTATGTTCAAAGTTTCAAGGTCTAATTCCTTTCAGGTTGTGGGTATGATCAATAGGAACATGTATATTTAAAGTCTGCAGATAGAACTCTCAGAGTCGCATACATTTTTGTGTCAATGTTGTGCTTGGATCTCAGTGCACAGTGTAATGTTTTTTATGAGTGAGCATTCAAAATTTAAGCTAGAATGTAAGGAAGCTATGGCTAAAAGCATTTAGCAAAATAGGACTTGTGCTACAAGAAATCAACTTTAGAAGTTGACTATGCCAAAGTTGCTTGTTCAAAAATACAGTTTCTAACATATCTTTGATCTTAATGATCAAATCAAAGTTTTAATGATTCTTTTGAAGATCTAATAGATGATATGATTGCACAAAGGTAGCGTGGAGGTATGTATATCATTAGATTGAAGAAATTTGAAGGTATGTGCAGGTAATGAAGTTAATCTCTGAAGCAGACTTCTTGAAGAAAGAGAGACTTCATACAAAGGTCTTTGTGAATGGTTTTGCAAATCATGGTAACATTTGTGTAAAGTTTGATCTATGATTGATATAGAAGTGTTCTTAAATCATTAAAGATCAAGCATTTGGAGATAAATAGGTCTCCAACAGTGGTATCAGAGCTTAAGGTGCAATATAAAGTGAAGTAAACAACATTTGAAGTCCTGACTATTGTAGACATTGAAGTTTCTTCTAATTGAAGGTGGACAGGATCAAAGTCTTGAAAATAACCTAAAGAAGTTTCAAGTTTGAGCTTGAAAGGATATGAAAGGTTGAAGCTTTACATTAAAGGTACTAAGCATATTCATTTATCTTAAAATTTGCAGAAGACAAAGATCAAATATGGGAGAAAGCTTGCAGATTGAGACGCTAGATAGAGAGAAGTATCCAACATGGTCCATGAGGATGGTGGCACACCTCAAGAGCAAAGATTTGATGGCATTCATTAAAAGAGAGGAAGAAAAGCCTGAGTTTGAAGATCCTAGTGTTCCAAGTAGGGAAGAGCTTGCAGATTTGAAGAATTGGATGAAGAAGGATGCTCAAGCTAGGAACATCATTTACATGGATGTAAATGATTATCTTCTACCTCATAATAGAGGATTAGAAAGTGCAACATATGTGTGGAATGCTTTGGAAGATCATATTTAGAATACAACTAAGTCAAGGAAGTCCTCCTTACGGGCTGAGTTCACAACATTCAAGAAGAAGTGTTCACAATCAATTTCTGATTGTGTGGCAAGAATGAGGGATATTGCAGATAGCTTGGGAGCATTAGATGAAGATATTGAAGAGGATAAGTTGGTAAGACAGTAGGAAGACGAGGTAAGAACAAAGATAATGCTAAAGCTTGTTGGATTTGTGGCATAACAAATCATTTGGCAAATGATTGTCGGTATAACAATCAAAATGGTGGAAGTCATAATGAGAGTTTTAATCAAAGAGGTAGAGGAGGCAGAAATCAAAGATGTAACTTCAGGGGAAGAGGTGGTAGAACCTCATATGCTAGAGGAGGTGGAAAATGTTTTCAATCTCGGTCCTATAGTAACAATTATTATAATTATGCATCAAATGAGAAGGATGATACGAATCTCATCCTAAATGCAACACATGAAGCAATAGGAGAAGATCAAAGGATATTCTATATTGACTCAGGATGTAGCAATCCTCTCAGTGGCAATATATCATTGATGATTGATATGGAAGCAAAGGTGAGTGGACATACAATTCAAACAAGTGACAACATCAAGCATAAAATGGAAAGCATTGGATCAGTGAAGACAAAGAGTGGAAGCACACTCTTAAGCAAGGTACTTTATGTTCCTACTATTCCTAAAAACTTGATAAGTGTACGGCAAATTGTGGAGAAAGAATATCAAGTCAGATTCACAAATGATGGTGTGTATGTGCAAGATCCAAATTGGGGATATAGAAGCATCATTACAGGTCAAAAGGAAGGAAGGCTTTTTACGCTCAAGGTCCAAGGTAATGTGGGACATGTATTTTTTACTTCTGGAAGTCAAAGAATGTCTGAGTTAGACCTATGGCATAAAAGGCTAGGTCATTTTAATGAGAGAGCTATAAAAGAAATGTCAAAGAATGATGTAGTGCTTGGATTACCAAATGTTGAAGGTCAACACATGATAGACAAGTGTGAAGCTTGTCAATTAGGTAAGCTCACAGAAGTTCATACAAGAAATCAGGATACAAGTATTCAAACATGCTTGAGTTGGTTCATACAGATGTGTGGGGTCCTTCAAGGGACTATAGCATAAATGCATCCAGGTATTAGGTGTTATTTGTTGATGATGCAACAAGATGGATTACACTTTATGTAATAAAGGACAAATCTGAAAAGTTCAAGACATTCAAGCATTATCATGATTATGTAGAAAGGATTACAAGACAAAAGCTCAAGAGGTTTAGATCGGATGGAGGGGGAGAATATTTTTCTAAATAGTTTGATGGTTATTTGTGGAATTCAGGTATAAAAGGAGAAGTAACTTACAGGTACTCTCCTCAACAAAATGGATTTGCAGAAAGAAGAAATAGAACTGTTGTAGAGTTTGCAAGATCAATGATGAAAGAGAAGAGTTCTCCCAACTACTTGTGGGCAGAAGCTATCAACACTGCAACATACCTTGTGAATAGGTTACCCTGTAAAGCCTTGGATGCTAGAACACCTTATGAAGCATGGTGGGGTAAGAAACCTACTCTTGATCATTGTAAAGTATTTGGATGTTTGTCATATGCTTATGTTCCTTCTCAATTAAGACATAAGCTAGATCCCAAAGTAGAGAAGTATGTGTTTATTGGGTATGATGATAGACAGATGGGTTACAGATTATGAAGTTCATCTACAAAGAAATTTCTTGTTACAAAAGATGTTACATTTGATGAGCAAAGCACATGGTATACAGGGTCAACTAATGATTATGAAAATGTGTAAGAAATACAAAGGAAAGGGAAAACAAAAGTAAAAGTATATGAAGAAGATATTGATGATGATGATTGTAAAAGTAAATTGCAGTATAATGATAAATATAGGCCATGATTTGATCCAGAATCAAATGTAGCTGAGACGTCAAGAAGTGCAGAGGTCAAAAGATCTTTGAGAGAAAGAAAGGAACCTATCAAGTATAGCTATGATACATCTTTCTTAACTGTGAAGAGAGATGGTGGATGCAATCCAAAGATAAGTAGGTGCTGCTACAATCAGCTTCACACCAGCCAACTGAGACTTCAGAGTTGATTAGTAGACCCTTTGGGCTTCCTAAATCTATCAAAATATCAGCCAAGTACTTTGGAACATGTATCCCAAAAGTTTAAGTCAAGACAGACAAGTTGCAAGATGACTAGCTCCCAAAAACTTGCTATTTTTGGACATACACCTGCTCAAAAAAATGAACAGTACTCTCAACTTGGTAGGAATTAGATAAATTCCTTTTGGGCATAGCAAATAGACTTAGCAAGCTTCCCAATCAAAGTTAAAACACTTCAAATGATGGACTGAGCACTGAGAACAAGATTCATCAATTTCTGGAACATGCCCACCACTCTCGGGGCTCTGTAGAGATAGAATAGTGAGTAGTAAAATGTAGATATCTCCAAAACTATAAATTCAACGACCTTGAAAATCTCTATGAAAAACGTGGACAGTAAGAGCTATGCAACACACTTTAAAACACTGAAAAACATTGCGTAGAACTCGAGATATGACCTTCTAAAGGTACTGCTATGAGTGAGTATAACAGAGAACAAAACAAAGAAGTAGATAATGACAAATGTATAGATTCACATATGATTACAACCACATTGGCAATGAATACTTGCACAATGGGAGTAGAATGATAGAGCTATGGAGTAAGCTCTTCAATCTCTAAAAAATGACATGAAGTGGTCACGTACAAGGCTTGCTAATTGCCTCTTCCTTCTTGATCTTTTTATAGCTATTCTTGGAGGGAGTTTTAAATTTTGAATTCAAATGGCTCCACCTAAAAGTGATCCCCAAAGTTAGGAGATATTCCCTCAGCTCAAAAATTCGTGGTTTTAGGTAGTTAGAGCCACGAATTTGCTTTTACATCTTGGATGAGGTAAACCATCCTTTTCCTTTTTCTTTTTTCAATTACAAGAGATAAAAATGAACTCTTTTACAAGAGGTGTTCACATGACTACACATGTGACTTACAAATGAGGATAATATCAAGCATATCAAGCATGTGGGCTTGGGTGAAATGCACCAATAGCTCCCCCTCAAGCCTAACATGATTGGCCTCCAAATAAGTCTTCAATTGTCCTTGATTCCCTACAAGCCAATCATCAACTTGAATCTACTTAACTTTGTACCATCAAGAGCTTTAGTCAACATGTCTGCACATTGCATATATGTAGAGACATAGGATAGTTGAATATCCTTGCTCATTAACTTCTCCCTTACATAATGGTAGTGGACTTCAATATGCTTGGTTCTAGCATGGTATACCGGATTAGCTGCTAGATGTAGTGAGCTTGTGTTGTCACAAAAAATGTGAGGTGTTGAAGAATGAAGTCCAAGATCTGTGTACAAAGACTTTAACCACATGATTTCTTGAGTTGCATTAGCCAAACCTCTATATTCAGCTTTGATAGAAGATAATGCCACGGTTGGTTGCTTCTTCGATGACCAAGAAATGATTTTTGAACCTGCAAATGATATATACCCGGATGTGCTTCTTCTATCATCTTTAGATCTGGCCCAATCTGCATCTGAGTAGACCTTTAGCTCAATATCTGAAGTAAATGAATAAAACAAACCTTCATTCATGGTCCCCTTTAGGTACTTCACGACTCTCTTGGCTGCTTCCATATGTGGTCTTCTTGGCTTATGCATAAACTGACTCAATATGCTAACACTATAGCATATATCCACCCTTGTGAGTGTTGCATAGTTCAAACTTCCAACCGAGATCTGATAGCTTGTGATGTCTTCAATTGGCTCTCCTTCATAAGCACTAAGCTTATGATTTTGCTCCATAGGTGTACCTGCACACTTGGTATTTTCCATCTTGAACTTGACAAGCATGTCATGCACATACTTCCTTTGTGTGATGTATATACCTGAATCTGTGTAGATCAAATCCAATCCAAGAAAATAAGTGAGTGGTCCGAGGTCACTTATTTTGAACTCCTCCTTCATTTGAGTCTTTACCTGTTTGATTGCTTCAAGATCATTGCCTGTGATAATAATATCATCAACATAGACACATAAATAGATCACTTCAGATCCATTCCTCTTTATGAACAAAGAGGTATCCCCCTTGCTAGCTTTGAATCCTTGGTCCTGTAAATAAGTCACCAATCTGAAATTCCAAGCTCTTGGAGCTTGCTTCAATCCATACAAAGCTTTCTTTAGTTTGCATACATAGTTAGGATGATGTGCATCCTCATATCCAGGAGGTTGTGCCATATACACTTCCTCAGAAATCCATCCATTCAAGAAAGCATTCTTTACATAAAGTTGATAGAGATTCCAATTTCTAGATGCAACAAGACTTATGAGAACCCTAGTTGTAGGCATTTTTGCAACAGGAGAGAAAGTCTCCTCATAATGAATACCATGGGGTTGAGCAAAACCTTTAGCAACTAACCTTGCTTTGTGTCTATTTATACTTCCATCTGGATTCCTCTTGATGTTGTATATCCATCGAGATCCAATTACCTTCATAGATGGCTTGTTAGGTACAAGCTCCCAAGTGTCATTCTCCTTCAAGGCTTCCATTTCTTCATCCATTGCATCTCTCCAAGCTTTCTTGCTTTGTACTTCTTCGAATGTGGTAGGTTCTTCATTGGTTGAATCCTTTGCAATGTAGATTGAGTGCTTGGTGACCAAAGAAGTATCATAACCAAACCTCTCTGGTTTCTTCTTCTCCCTTGAAGACCTTCTAAGTGGTTGATGTGAGCTCTCGGGTCCATATGTAGCATCCTGCATCTTTGCTTTACCTTTGTTCTTCCATAGCTTTAGTCTTTCCAAGTCTTCTAGGTCAATCTCCGAATCACTTTCTTCAATCTGATTTGGCTCCTTTGGTTGAAGTGATGGAAAATCTTCATCCAAGTCATAAGGCAGCTTCACTTTCCTGTCATCATCAAACCATGATTTGTTTTCATCAAAAATTACATCTCTACTCACAGAAAATCCTTTATTGGTTGGATTGTACAATCTATATCCTTTTTGGTTTTGATCATAACCAATGAATACACACTTCTCTGCCTTGGGATCCAATTTCCCTCTTACTTGAGAAGGAATGTGAGCATAGGCTAAGCATCCAAAGATTTTACAATGCTCTAGACTAGGTCTTCTTCCATTCCACACTTCATATGGAGTTGTTCCATCTAATGACTTAGATGGAAGTCGATTTATGAGATATGTGGCTGTAAACACAGCCTCTGCCCATAGGTAGTTTGGCAATCCCTTTTCGTTGAGCATGGACCTTGCAGCTTCGACAATAGCTCTGTTCCTCCTCTCTGTGACACCATTGAGTTCGGGTGTATACCTTGTAGTGACTTCCCTTTTAATGCCTCTTTCATGCAAGAAGGCATCAAATTCAGAAGAGAAGTATTCTCCTCCACCCTTTGATCTGAGTCTTTTCAAAGTCCTACCTGTTTGGTTTTCAACAAGAGCAATATACTTCTTAAAGCAATTAGACACTTCATCCTTGTGCTTCATGAAAAACAGAATGGTCCACCTGCTACAATCATCTATGAAAGACACATAATATCGTGAGCCTGATATACATGGCTCCTTACTTGGACCCCATGTTGGAGTTTATTGACCTCCAAAATATAGCAAGAAGTAGGTGGAACCCCCTAGGAACAAGTTGACTTTCTCACAAACTTCATCATAGAAAACCAGTCATGCTTGCAGAGCTTACTATTCTCTAATGGATTAGAATTTTCTAAAACTATTTTACCCACATATACTAGACACCAAGAGCTTTCCAATGAGCCAAAGAACACTCAATTTTGGATAAATACACAAGGAGATATGACCTCTGCAAGTTTGAGGTTTAATGGAGACCTTCAGCAGAGGTGAAACCAGAGAACACACACTACTTACAGAGAGTACTGCTCTCAGATCACAAATCCAATGATTATGAAAATTTACAGGAAGATTGTAGACGGTAAGAGCTTTCAAATGAGCTATCAAACATGTAATTTGGATATATAATGAGGGAGATACAAGCTCTGCAATCTCTGCATACAAAACTACAGCAGTATAGAGATACACATATGCCTCTCTTGGACTTTCCACAAGATCACGACTTTTCTCCTCTTTTTATAGCATGAGAAACTAATCTAAAACCTTCCTAATACATCTAAATTCGTGGTAGACACTTGGGTGGAGGTATTACATGACTCAAGTATTGATGGACTTTGAGAACTAGCCACATCGACCTTCCACTAGGACACCTCTGCAGCTCCCTTGTGACTCACTAATTTGACTCACCATGTTCTAGAACTCACGTTGTATTTTTGCTATCTTTTATGAATAATATGAGCCTTCTTGAAGTATCTGAAGACTTCCCAAAGGTATTTACATAATTTGAAACTTGTACCCTACATAAAACAAATGTTCACAACATTCTCCCCCTCAAGTTTCAAAGGGTATTTCCTTCATGCCAAGAATATAGTTGAATCTTTGAAGCTTCAGTCCATCCAAGGATTTGGTGAAGATATCTGCAACTTGATCCTTTGTTCCCACAAAAGAAACTTGTACTTCATTGTTTATGGCCTTCTCTCGAACATAATGATAGTGAACCTCTATATGCTTTGTTCTAGCATGAAAGATAGGATTTGAGGTCATATGAATGCTACTCAAGTTATCCCCATATATCACTGGTACATCAACCTGCACATTCAAGTCATGAAACAACTTTTTAAACCACATAACTTCAGTAGTAGCCAATGCTAAACTTCTATACTCAGCCTCTGTAGAAGATAAAGCAACTGTAGGCTGTTTCTTTGAACTCCATGTTAATGTCTTGTTTCCTGCTATTACCACATATCCACTTGTGGATCTTCTTTCATCTTTGCTTCCAACCCAATCTGCATCACTAAAGACTTTAAGAGTTAGATCAGCATCATGACTATAAAATAATCCTTCGTTCATGGTACCTTTCAAATACCTAAGCACTCTTTTTGCTGCATGCATATGAGGTACTCTAGGTTCATGCATAAACTGTGAAAATACTCCCACTGCATAGCATATATTAGGTCTAGTTTTTGTTGCATAAATCAAAGATCCTACCATGGATCTATATGCATTCACATCATACAATTCATCACCTTCCTTTGCACTCAACTTTACATTACATTCCATTGGAGTGGAAACAAATTTACATTCCTGCATACCAAACCTTTTCAGCATATCACATATATACTTTCATTGTATCAACCACATACCTTCATCGCTATACACAATTTCAATCCCAAGAAAGTATCTAAGCAAACCAAGATCTGAAATTTTAAATTCTTTTCCCAAATTACCTTTTATCTCATCAATTGCTTTTGCATCATTCCCTGTAATCAACAAGTCATCCACATAAATGCATACATAGACACACATGTCATCTACATATTTTACATAATGTGAAGGATCAACATGACTCGCTATGTATCCTTGCAGCATAAGTTACTTTACCAACCTTGCATTCCATGCCCTTGGTGCCTGTTTAAGACCATACAATGCCTTCTTTAACCTGCATACATGATCAGGACATTTTGCATCCACATAACCATCTGGTTGTGACATATACACTTCTTCATTTAACTCACCATTAAGAAAGGCATTCTTTATATCGAGTTGATATATATTCCACCTTTTACTTGCAGCTAAAGCCAACAAAGTTCTCATCGTTGCCATGTTTGCTACTGGACTAAATGTCTCCTCATAGTCCAATCCTTGAGTTTGATTATATCCTTTTGCTACAAGTCTAGCCTTATATCTTGAAACACTACCATCACTATTTCTTTTAATCTTAAAAACCCACTGGCAATCAATTACCTTTTGCTTTGGTGTCTTTGGAACGAAATTCCAAGTCTTGTTATCCTGTAGTGCTTCCATTTCTTCGCTCATTGCTTTCTCCCACTTTTCATCTCCTTTTGCCTCATCATAACATGTGGGTTCATTTTCCTGCTCAACTTTTGTCATAAAAGCATAATGAGTATTCATGAAAGATTCATAAGTATACCTTTGAGGTTGCTTACTCACTCTTGAAGTTCTTCTTACCTCCGACGTAGATGCTCTTCCTTTCTTATTAGGAACCTTTGATGATTCTCCATAGTCACATAGATCACTAATTTCCTCTCCTTCATCATTAACTTCAACAAGTTTGAGTTTACCTTTACTTTTAACACTAGGAGGTGAATCTTGCCTTAATCTTCCATTGAAAGGTAGCTCTCTTTCTTCATCCAAACCACTTTTCTCATCACTTAAACTTCTTGTGGGCTGAGGTAAGCATGCATCTCCTTCATCTGTATCTTCTTCATCTCCATTTATGACCTGCAAACTTTTCTTATCTACATACCATGAAAGTGATTCATCAAAGTTTGCATCTCTTGAAACAACCACCTTATTGGTATGAGGATTATAACATCTATATCCTCTTTGAGTATCTGCATAACCAATAAATATACACTTTTCTGATTTCACATCAAGTTTTGATCTCACTTCACTAGGTACATGTACATAACATACACAACCAAATACTTTCAAATGACTTACACTTGGTTTCCTTCCATGCCATACCTCATATGGTGTCAAGTGATGAACTCTAGTAGTAGGTACTCTATTCATAATGTACACACTTGTGCTAACAGCTTCAGCCCAAAAAGAATTAGGCAAACACATATCATTTAGCATGCTTCTAGATGCTTCTGCTATGATTCTGTTTCTTCTTTCTGCGACTTCATTTTGTTGTGGAGTATACCTACATGTAACTTCTCTTTTGATACCTTCATCATACAAAAAATCAATAAAAGCTTGAGAGAAATACTCTCCCCCTCCATCGGATCTTAGCTTCTTAACATATCTTCCTGTTTGCTTCTCGACAAATGATTTAAAATTTTTGAAACAATCAAAGACTTCACTCTTATGTTTAATGAAATACACAAATGTCATTCTACTATGATCATCAATGAATGATACATAGTACTTATTACCAGCCAAGGATGCCTCTTTAGTAGGACCCCATACGTCCGTGTGTATAAGTTCTAGCAATCCACTGCTTACATAGCTTGAATGCTTGAAAGGCTGTCTACTCTGCTTACCCATTTGACATGCTTCACATAGATGCACCATATGTTGCTTAGTAAGATCATGTAATCCTTCAACAATCCTCTTCTTTGATAGCTCCTTTAACCTGTGTACATTCATGTGTCCAATCCTTTTGTGCCATAGATCAAGCTCTGCTATTCGATGCATACCATAAGAGAAATAGTTTGTATGATTTGGGTTTACCTTGAATGTAAACAATCTACCTTGTTTTTGACCTCTAGCAATTAACCTCCTTTGCTTTGGATCCTCAATGAAGCAACCTGCATGATTAAATCTTATTTGCAAACCTTTTTCTACCATTTGACCAACTGACATCAAATTCTTAGTGATCGTTGGCACATAAAGTACATCCTTCAAGCAATTTGTCTTGCTCTTATCCTGCATAACAACATCTCCAACCTGCATAAGCTTATGTGTTGTATCATCTCCTGTTTCAACATGACCTTTACATGAAGGATTATGCATATTAGAAAACCATGAAGCATCATGTGACATATGATTAGAGCAACCACTATCTACATACCATACATCACTATTGCAATTAATCTTAGTCTCTACATTCATCATAATAAGAGAATCATAATCATCACTTTTACCTTCAACTACATAATTTCCTTGTTGTTTACCTCTTCTTGAATAAGCTCCTCTTCGATCACCACCTTGATTATTTTCATTTTGATAACAATCTTTGGCATAGTGTCCATACCTTCCACATATATAGCAATTTTTGTTATCTTCACTCCTTTGTCTTTGATTGTAGTTGTAGTTGCCTCTTGTACCTCTCACGCTTGATCTTCCTCTTCCTCTTGTGTTGAAGAAGCCACTTGAAGTCCCTTGATCATCACTCCTTCTTCCCCGAACTCTATTTGAACCTCTTCTTCCTCTGTTTCCACCTCTTGATGATCCTACATAAAGAGCTTGTCCTTGAGATCCTTTTTGATTTGAAGTAGAGCCATTTAGATTCATCTCCTCTGTGACCATAAGATCAACAAGCTGATCAAAGTCTGGTAATTCTCCTCTAACATAAATTGAAGTAATGAATGGTTTCCATCTCTCATCATCCTTGAGTCCGTTGAGAGTATGTGCAACCAAGTCGTCGTCCTCCACATGAGCTTGAATTGATCCTAGTTGATCTACAATCTCTTTAACCTTCAACAAGTAATCATTGACCGATGTCCTTGTATCTTTCTTTATATTATTCAACTCATTTTTGAGTTGAATCTTCCTTGCTCTTGTACCTGTAGCATACATCCTTTCCAATGCAAGCCAAACATCTCTACTTGTGTCTAGATCTTGTATGTGTCTTACCATTGAATCTTGAATATTTTGTGATAAAATGAATATAACCCTTTTGTCCCTTTCATTCCAAAGTCTAAACTCCCTCAATTGTTGTTGATTTGGATCCTCTGGTAATATAGGTTTGATATCCGTTCTATCAATCAAACCATACAAGCCTCTACCTTGCAAGTATGCTGTGATTCTAAATCGCCATGCTTGATAGTTGTTCTTATCAAGCTTCTCTATTTGTGCATGTTGATCGCCCATTGTGTAAATACTAAAATTCCTCCTTTAACCCTCCTTTTGCATATGTGTGATAAGAATAAGTATGAGATTTACCTTTGTTATAAAGTTTATGCACCTTTCTTTGCTTGGATGCTGCTTGAGATGCTTCCTTGCTATCTCCTTCTACCTTTGTGTAGTGTCGATGATGAACCTCTTTTCCAATAGCTTCAAATTCTTCATCAAGGTATTATAACCTTCTCCAAGCTTCAATTCCTTGCTCTGATACCAATGTTGGAGTTTATTGACCTCCAAAATATAGCAAGAAGTAGGTGGAACCCCCTAGGAACAAGTTGACCTTCTCACAAACTTCATCATAGAAAACCAGCCATGCTTGCAGAGCTTACTATTCTCAATTAGAATTTTATAAAACTGTTTTACCCACATATACTAGACACCAGGAGCTTCCCAATGAGCCAAAGAACACTCAATTTGGATAAATACACAAGGAGATATGACCTCTGCAAGTTTAAGGTTTAATGGAGACCTTCAGCAGAGGTGAGACCAGAGAACACACACTACTTGCAGAGAGTACTTCTCTCAGATCACAAATCCAATGATTATGAAAATTTACAGGAAGATTGTAGACGGTAAGAGCTTTCAAATGAGCTATCAAACATGTAATTTGAATATATAATGAGGGAGATACAAGCTCTGCAATCTCTGCATACAAAACTACAACAGTATAGAGATACACATATGCCTCTCTTGGACTTCCCACAAGATCACGACTTTTATCCTCTTTCCATAGCATGAGAAACTAATCTAAAACCTTCCTAATACATCTAAATTCGTGGTAGACACTTGGGTGGAGGTATTACATGACTCAAGTGCTCAAATAAGCAAAGTATTAATGGACTTTGAGAACTAGCCACATTGACCTTCCACTAGGACACCACTGCAGCTCCCTTGTGACTCACTAATTTGACTCACCATGTTCTAGAACTCACGTGGTATTTTTGCTATCTTTTATGAATAATATGAGCCTTCTTGAAGTATTTGAAGACTTCCCAAAGGTATTTACATAATTTGAAACTTGTACCCTACATAAAACAAATGTTCGCAACACCCCACACATCCGTGTGCACTAGATCCAAAGGATTTTGATACATATATCCTTTCTTATTGAAAGGTTGTCTATGAGCCTTGCCAAGTTGACAAGCTTCACACTTATAAATCATGTGTTGCCTTGTGATATTAGGCAAACCAAGTACACTTTGGTCCCTGCAAATTTGTTTGAGTTCCTCTCACCAATGTGAGCAAGCCTTTTGTGCCATATCTCCAACTCTGTTAGAGTTTGAGATCCATAGCTAAACAAAGCTATGTTGTTTGTATCTTCCACTTCAAAAGTGAAAAGCCTTCCTGTCTTTTCTCCTTTGGAAATCCTTCGAAAGCCTTGCCTTGGGTCTTCAACATATGCTCCAAATCGATTGAATCTAACCTGCAATCCTTTTTCAAAAATCTGTCCAACACTTATTAAATTTTTGGTAATTGTAGGGACATACAAGACTTTGCTTAAGAGGTTCATATTCCCATCTGATATCTTCACATTACCTATCTTCTCCACTGAGTGCTTTGTGTCATCTCCTGTTTGCACTTCATGCTTGTTATGAGGATCTTCCAAATCAGAAAGTAAAGCCACATTTCTTGCTACATGGTTTGAGCATCCCGAATCAATGTAAAATATGTGATCATCATCCTTACCCTTCTTCAGTGATAGATTCATAATCAATAACGAATCTTCTTGACTTTGGTCCTCTGCATAGTTATTGTAATCTCTTCTTCCTCTATGGCCACTTTGATAGTTGTTGTTGTAGTAGTTGTTGTTGTAGCCTCCATTGTACCTGCCTCTATTTGATCCATAGCCACCTCTATTGAATCCTCTTCCTCTTGAGTTCCTCGGGTTCCTGAAACATTCTTCAGTAGTTGGTGCGAAGACCAAAGAACCAGAAGGTAATTGGATGTAAGTGGGTGTATTAGACAAAGAGGTTTGCAAATGGTGAGGTTTCTAGATACAAAGCTAGACTTGTTGTTAAAGGTTATGCCCAAACTTATGGGGTAGATTATTATGAAACCTTTAGTCCAATTGCTAAGATGTCAACAATTAGAACTCTAATTGCTATTGCTACTTGTAAAGTATGGAAGTTGTCACAATTAGATGTGAATAATGCATTTCTGAATGGATATATTGTAGATGAGGTGTACATGGAGCAACTAGAGGGTTTCATAGATTCAATTGGATCAAATTATGTATATAAGCTCAAGAGAGCTTTGTATGGTTTGAAGCAGGTCCAACGGGCATGTAATTATAGGCTTGTTAAGTTCTTGAATGAATGCGGATATCAAGCTTCAAAAGGAGATAGTAGCTTGCTAATGAAGGCAGGTAAAGATGGGTTCATATATATATGTGTATTTATGTTGATGATATCATTGTCACAAGTACAGATGCTCAAGGAATCAAGGAGCATAAGAAGCAAATAGAAAAGGAGTTTAAGATAAGTGATTTGGGAAACTTATCTTATTTTTTAGGAATGCAGATTGTATATACTCAACATGGAGTATATGTTACATAAGAGAGATACTTGAAAAATCTTCTCGTCAAGTTCAACATGAAAGATTGCAAGCCTTCAACCACACCATTGGAGGTAAATCATAAATTGAGTAGATATGGAGGTGAAGAGTTTAATGACATGAAGAAATATTAGAGTTTGGTAGGTATTTTGATCTATGCTACCTTGACAAGACCAGATTTATCATATGTAGTTGGTGTCTTATCACAATTTATGCATTGTCCAAAGAAAACTCATTGGATTGCAGATGAAAGGTACTTAGATATGTTAAGGGAACCCTGAGTGAAGGTTTGTATTATGGTTTTACTTCTGACACAAGAATCAAAGTGCTTAGTGATGCACATTGGGCATGTAATTTAGATGATAGAAGGTCTACTCATGGTCATCTCTGTTATATTGGAGATAAGTTAGTTTCTTGGTGCTCAAAGAAGCAACATACAGTTGCCTTGTCATCCACAAAAGCTAAGTATAAAGGAATTGTAGAGGCCGCAAAAGAAGTGATATGGTTGAAGACCTTATTGAAAAGCTTTGGAACTGATCAGAGTACTCCAATTATTTTTGGAGACAACATGACTTCATTATATTTGGCAGCTAATCTTGTTTTTCATGCCAGGACTAAACACATAGAGATTTCGTATCATTTCTTGAGAGAAAAGGTGTTTGACAAAGAGATTGAAGTCTTGTATACACCAACAAAGGAGCAAGTTGCAGATATGATGACAAAGAGCTCAGATCGACCTAAGTTACAGAATTCCAAAGAGATGGCAGGAATAAAGAAGAATGGCATAATCACAATTAGTGATTGAGGGGGAGCTGTTGGAACAAAGAAATCCACAATTGATGATTATGAATAACTTGAAGCAAGTCAAAAATCAAAGTGAAGCCAAAGAAGTCAATGGAGATAGTGAAGAGATCTCAGAAGTATAACTTGTACACATATGTACATTACAGATGGAAATTCTTATGCAATGAGTATAGATGATCATTAGAATTATAAGGAATATTGCAATAGACATGGGCTGAGTCTAGAATCATATGTATATAAGTTAATAATGTGAACAAATAGAAGGGAGAGTCATTAGAAGAAAAGTGTTCATGTGATAGATGTGCAGAGAGTCATCTTCCTGAGTTAGCGTCGAGTGTTTCTCTGATTTCTCTTAGCTTGATGAAGTGGATCAGGAAATCTTTTGTATACATCTAATATAGAAGCTAGTCAAGCTATGTTCAAAGTTTCAAGGTCTAATTCCTTTGAGGTTGTGTGTATGATCAATAGGAACATGTATATATAAAGTTTGTAGATAGAACTCTTGGAGTGATGCACTTTTTTGTATCAATGTTTTTCTTGGATCTCAGTGCACAGTGTAACTTTTTGATGCGTGAGCATTCAAAATTTAAGTGAAAGGTAAGGAATCGATGGCTAAAATCATTTAGCAAAATGGGACTTGCACTGCGAGAAATCAACTTTAGAAGTTGTCTATGTCAAAGTTGTTTGTTCAAAAATACAGTTTCTAACATATCTTTGATCTTAATGATCAAATCAAAATTTTAATGATTCTTTTGGAGATCTAATAGATGATATGATTGTCCAAAGGTAGCGTGGAGGTATGTATATCATTATATTGAAGAAATTTGAAGATATGTGCAGGTAATGAAGTTAATCTCTAAAGAAAACTTCTTGAAGAAAGAGAGACCTTATATAGAGACGTGTTTGTGAATGATTTTGCAAATCATGGTAACATTTGTGTAAAGTTTGATCTATGATTGATATAGAAGTGCTCTTTAAACAGTATAGATCAAGCATTTGGAGACAAAGAGGTCTTCAAGAGTATCTCATGATATCATGCATAGAATGTAACTATGTCTGCACACCTAGATCTTGAAAAGTCAGGATGACCCCCTTGACTTGTTAGATTTATTTCTCAATGTATGTATAGCTAAAATGATGAAATAACTTGCTTTAGTTAGCTATACACTTCAGTTACATGTGTGGAAAAGCTCTTTGGTCAATTCATACTAGGTTGTGAGCTCTAAGCATAATACTGAGCACTTCTATTCCCAAAATAGAAGGTTTCTTGACATTTCCCGTATATGGAAGTTATCTGTTTTGATGTAAACATTTGGAAATTATTCTCGAAAGGACTTAGTGGTTCTAAATGAATTATTGTGAAGTGAAAGGATTATGTTAAGCATCCTTGGAGTTAACTTGGTAGATGTAGAGCAAGTTTTGTGCAATACCAGCTCATCTTTGCAACCTATCTATCCATCGCATCACACTAGTTCTATAGCGACAAAAAATCGACATGAGAGATGGATTTTCTTCATCCATAGACAAATTTTATCAAGGTAACTACTCAAATTGGTGAAATGGAAGCTTATCTTCAAGGGAGATACCTCTATGGTTACATATCTAGAGATGGCATGATGCCAATTCTTAGAAGCAAAGGACAACCAACTGAAGAAGAGCAAGAAAGGTTAACAACATGGTTCCCAAAGGATGCTCTAGAAAGGTCATACATTCTTAACTAAATACCTTATTTTTTACTTCCACACATCAAGAGTTGCAAGAATTCACAAGAGACTTTGAATGCTCTTGAAGCATTTTTCTCATCAAGTACAAAGGCAAGGAAGAATCAACTATGGATGGAGTTCACCACACTCAAGAACATGCCCAAGCAAACTATGATTGATTTCGTCACCAAAATAAAGGACATAGTAGATCAACTTGGAGGCATTGGAGAAATCATTGATGAAGAGTTGATAGTAAGGCAAGTGATCAATGGAATAAAGGGAGATGACAAATGGGAATCTTTCACCATATCCATGGACCTCTACATGGACATGTAGGTTCTTGATTTCAACACCCTCATGGGACAATTATTCACACATGAGGCAAAGCTTATGAAGAATGGAGACAACTCAAAAGGTAATCAATCCTTTGATCTCTATATAGATAAGAACAAGGACAAAGATAGCAAAGGAAAAGGTAAAAATTCTGATGATGAAGGAAGACAAGGCAAGGGGAAATCCCAAAGCTCATCTCCATGTGCCATATGTGGCTTAAGTAATCATATTACTGAGAATTGTTTCAAGAATCCTAGAAATCAAAGAGGAAAAGGTTACAATAGAGGAGGCTATGAAGCCCAAGAGGTAAAGGAGAGACTAGAAAAATTATGCACATGATCAAACTCAAGAGGATTCATTACTTCTTATGAACATGACCATGAAGCAAGGTAAAGGAGATGAACATGTATTCTATATAGACTCAGGTTGCTCAAATCATGTAGGAGGGAATGTAGCTCTACTCTCAGACTTGGAGGATCCAAAGAATAGACATGAATTCCAAACAAGAGATTACACAAGGCATCAAGTGGAGAACATAGGCAATGTGAAGACTTCAAATGATAATATGAACCTATTGAGCAAGGTATTGTATGTGCCAACTATCACCAAAAACCTCATGTGTAGGTGAGATTGTTGAAAAAGAATTGCATGTCACGTTTATAAAGAATGGAGCATTTTTGGAGGATCCACATCAAGGATTCAAGAAGATAGTAAGAGGAGACGAATCACATAGATTATTTACATTTGATCTCCAAGATACTAGAAACATTGAATTATTCAATTATGGGAACCAAACTCTATTAGAGTTGAAATTTTGCACAAAAGGCTAGCTCATATAGGTGAAAAGGCTCTGAAGAAAATTAGTATGGATGAGAGTGTGCTTGGTCTACCAAACATATCCAAACAACACATGTAGTGCTTGTCAATTTGGGAAGTCTCATAGGCAAGCTCTCATAAAGAAAGGATATATTCATGGAGACCTATTGCAACTAGTCTATACAAATGTATGGGGACCAAGGAAGGAGCCTTGAATCTTTGGATACAGGTATTACATGTCATTCTTTGATGATTGTAGTAGATGGACAATACTTTATTCTATGAAGCATAAAGATGAAGTGTTCTCATGTTTCAAAAAATATCTAGCACTTGTAGAGAATCAAACAGATAATACCTTGAAGAGGCTAAGGTTAGATGGAGGGAGAGAATATTTCTCCCATGACTTTGATTCTTATCTTCAAGAAAGAGGAATGAAAAGAGAGATTACAAGTAGGTATACCCCAGAGCAAAATGGAGTGGTAGAGAGGAGAAATAGAACCATAGTGAAGGCGACAAGGTCAATGCTAAATGAGAAGAAGTTGTCCAAATTCTTATGGGCAAAGGCTGTATCCACAACCACCTATTTGATCAATAGACTCCCATCAAAATCATTAGATGGGATGACACCTTATGAATCATGGAATGGAAGAAGCCCTAGCCTTGATCATTGCTGGATTTTTGGGTGCATAGCATATGCACCCATACCTTCACAAATCAGAGGCAAATTAGATCCAAAGGGAGAGAAATGCATATTTATTGGCTATGAACTTAATAAAAAGCTTATAGACTATATAATCGAAGCAATAAATGTTTCATTGTAAGTATAGTTGTTGTGTTTTATGAAAACAAATCTTAGTTTGAAGATCACTACAAGAAAGTCAAATTTCCCTATGACCTAGAGGAAGACTTTCCAACATTTCCAAAGAGGAATGAACAACACTTGAAGCATCAAGTGACTCAAACGATGACCAGAAGACTCCAAGAAGGGAAATAAATTCTTGGAAATCTTAAGGCAAAGCCAAAATGCAAGAAATGAGAGATGTGGTAGAATCATCTCAACAAACTATAAGGAGGTCTACTAGAGAGAAAAGGAAGCCAGAAAGGTATGGTTATGACACCTCTTTAGTCACCAAACATTCAATATATATAGCACAAGACTCAAATTTTGAAGAACCATCAACATTTGAAGAAGCTAAGAAGTATCCAAAATGGAGGAATGTCATGGAAGAAGAAATAGAAGCTTTGTAAGAAAATCAGACTTGGGAATTGGTACCCAAGAAACATCTATGAAGGTCATCGACTCAAGGTGAATATACAAGGTAAAGAAGAAATTTGATGGCTCAATTAATATATACAAAGCAAGTCTTTTAGCCAAAGGGTTTGCACAAACCCAAGGTATTGATTATGGAGAGACATTCTCACCTATGAAAAAAATGCCTACTTTTAGAGTACTCATGAGTGTTGCATCCTCTAAGAATTGGAAGATATATAAAATGGATGTTAAAAATGATTTTTTAAATGGTTGGATCTCGAAGGAGGTATACATGTCTCAACCTCCTTGCTTGGAAGGCAAATCATATCTAGAATATGTATGTAGGTTCATGAAAGCCTTGTATGGCTTGAAGCAAGCTCCCACAGCTTGGAATCACAGATTGGTCACCTACTTGCAGGATAAAGGTTTTATTGTAAGCAAGGTAGATCCTTCCATCCTCATTGAGAGGAATCATTTAGAGGTCAGATACCTTTGTGTGTATGTGGATGTCATAATCATTACAGGTAATGATGCAGATGGAATTAAAAAAATAAAAAAGTTAAATGAAGGAAGAGTTTAAGATTAGTGATCTTGGGCGACTCACATAATTCCTAGGCTTGGCAGTGGTATATACAAAGAAAGATATGTTCCTCACTCAAATAATGTACACTCAAGATATTCTTACCGAGTTCCAGATGGAAAATACAAAGGTTGCACGTACACCCATGGAGGTAAATCTGAAGCTAAGCACTCATGAAGGAGAGTTAATTGAAGATGTTAATAGCTAACAAAGCTTAGTTGGAAGCTTGAATTATGCTACTCTAACTAGAGTAGATTTCTACTATGGAGTTAGTGTGCTAAGTCAACTCATACACCAAGGAAGTCTCACATGGAAGCAGCCAAGAAAATTCTAAAGTAATTAAAGGGCACAATCAATGAAGGTTTATAATACCCTTATACATTTGATATAGATGTTAAACTTTCCTCTGACATAGATTGGGCAGGTTCTAAAGATGATAGGAGGATCACATTAGTTTATCTTAATTTTGTAGGTACAAAGTTGATTTCATGGTCATCCAAGAAGCAACCCACTGTTGCTCTTTCATCAACAAAAGTTGAATATAGAGGACTTGCAAATGCTACACAAGAAGGTATGTGCATCAGAACCCTATATTTAGATTTAGGGTCGAACACTTCAATTCCACATATATTTGGAGACAATATAAATTCATTACATCTTCTTGCTAACCCTATCTATCATGCTAGGACCAAACATATAGAATTTCATTACCATTATGTCAAGGAAAAGATCATGAGCAAGGAGATACAACTCTCATATATATCTACACATCAACAATTTGCAAATATGATGGCAAAAACATTGGATGGAAGCAAATTGAATAGGTTCAAATGAATGATTGGATTATAGGAAATCATGAGGGACTAAAGACTCAAGCCTCTTTGGCTTGAGGGGTAGCTATTGGTGCAATTAGCAGGCCTAAGTGTTGGTCTATGTTAAAAGCACTTCTGACAAGTCGCTTTTAATCTCATTTCGAGTTCTTGGGGATGGATAGGGGTCTAACAGTGTAGAGCCCCTTTATTCAATTTTCCCAAATTAACACTCGACTAAGCAGTAACTATCCTTCAAGGCAACAACTTATCGCTACATAGTACATTAGCGCGCGAATTAACAATCATAACGTCGCACAAACTTATTAATGTTAAAACAATGTTACTGTGTTAATAATGAATCACTGCAATTTGACAAGAACAGAATAACAATACTCAAGATATCTGCAAATCTGCAACATAGCATCTCAACACGGTCGCCCAGACAGACAGTTTGGCGATCTCTTCTCTCGCCGAAGAACACCGTAATGCCCTTTCATTAATGGATAAAAAGTTACAACTATTCGCTACGCCTTTTCGGGGCATGCGATATATGACAAATAAAAATATAATCCATTCTAGCGACCTAACACTGGCATGCACGGTGGGCTCGAACTCGCAAAGAAAAATAGAACTAAGGCTCATCAACTATGCCTTGTATGTATGGGGTTCTGGCTAGTTTAAAGGTTTTGGTGATTTTTTGCTTTAAAGAATCCAACATAATCTTCAAAGTTTTTGGCTCAACCAGTTGTGCGTCTGTTCTCACCAAACTAGCCGCAATTACTTGACTCATCAGTAAATCTGTCTGTGTCTGCTTCTTGTAAATAGAATTCGTTGGCTAACGCATCATCTCTGCTCAGCCTCATATCAGCAATTTGGGCATCAATTCTGAACAATCTATCCACTTGAACACCTAGCTCCTTTTCTCTACGTTCCAGTTCCTGAGCTTGATATTGGATAGTTTTGTAGTAAGCATCCCTCTCTTTCATTACAGCTTCCAGCTCTTTCTTTAGCTGAATCCTCCAAATTGTCTGTGCATCCAAGTCACGACTCTTCTGCTGAAGTTCGGCAGATACGGTCTTTAATTCTTCAGTATTTTGCATGGCCAAATCAACCATTTCTTGTCCTTTTGTGAAGAGATGGATAAGTATGTGTTTGAAGATGAAGAGGTGTTGCAAAATCCTTGATCTACACCAGCCAAATGAACTCCAGGAGTAGATGGTGGGCCCTTTTAGCTTGCCAATGGATGTATTAGACACCCTATGTACCTTGGAAGATCACTCTCAAAAAGATAGATCAAAACAGATAAGTTGGAGTTAGCTCAGAGGTGAAAACTTGCTATTCTTGGTTCATACACCTGTCCAGTGTTTTACATAATTCTCTGAGCACAGAAGCAATTAGCTTAATTCCTCTTGGGGAAGTCTAGGTAGCTTAAAGAGCTAACTTTCAAGATTAATCGCATCAAGAATAACAAAGCACACACTGAGAATGAGTTTTAACAAGTGATGACATCATCCCGATTTTCATGGGCTGCTACAGAAATAGACCAGTGAGTAGAAAAATCACCATAACTCCAAATGTAGACATTAAATGATTATGAACATTTGTATGCTTATACTATGCAGTAAGCGGAATCCAACAAGATTTAAATCACTGAATTTGGATAAGTAACCACTGAGAAACACCTCTGACAAGATGAGTGAAAAAGTTGGGTACCTGACAGACAGGTGAAGATGAACAGACCTTGTTGACTTCAAATGAACATAACTGAAAATTGCAACATCCAAATGACATGGAAATTTATGAGCATATAGTAGACTTATAGAGCTAACTTTACCAAGTTAAATCACTGAAAATGATGCACCAAGCTCAGAGAAAACATCTCTGCAAGCTGACTGAGAAAACTGAGAGTAATGGTAGTGAGTAGTACACTTCACAAGAACATGGAAAGATGAAACCAAATAATCATGAAAATGAAAGTATATTTCTTGTACAATACAATGACTTACTGATACATATGTGTGCCTTGTAATCACACCTTGATATGGCATAAAGCTCAGCTCTTGGAGGTCTTCACATAGGTCTCTCTAACCACGACTAAAACTGCCATCTATTTATAGTTGAGTTTGGGAGGCTAACTTCCCTCAATCACTCTCCAATCAATCAATGATTGATTTGATTCTCTACCTACCACAAATCACGAATTCGTGGCTCCTCTTTCCATTCTTGATCATGTGGACTCAACCACTTAAGATTCTCTTACTTTTACATTAAGTAAACTCTCAAAAAAAATACAAGAGGTAGTTCACAAGTGAACTTTACATAGTCTTCTTTTTAAAGCTTCTTCTAAGACTTTGTGAGACTCAAGCCAATACTTAGGCTTGTCATAGACTTGCTCCAACAGCTCCCCCTCAAGCCAAGTATGCTTGAGGTCTTCAATCTTCCAAGATTACCTGCAAACCAATCATAGCCTTGAATTTGCAAAGCTTTGTACCATCCAATGCTTTGGTTAGAATATCTGCACATTGTTGATGAGTGGACACATATGATATTTGAATCTCTTTGCTTAGAACCTTCTCTTGTACATAGTGATAATGAACTTCAATATGTTTAGTCCTTGCATGAAAAATAGGATTAGCAGCCAAGTGAATAGAACTCATATTGTCACAAAAAATAGTTGGAGTTCCAAACTCCAATCCAAGATCTTTGAATAATGTCTTCATCCACATAGCTTCTTGTGTAGCTATGGCAAGACCTCTATATTCAGCTTCAGTAGAAGAGAGAGCAACTGTGGGTTGCTTCTTGGATGACCATGAAATAAGCTTTGAACCTGCAAAGGTAAGATAACCTGAAGTGCTCCTTCTATCTTCCTTGGAGCCAACCCAATCTGCATCAGAAAATAGCTTCAAACCTAAATCAGATACATAAGGATAATAAAGTCCTTCATTTATGGTTCCTTTGAGATACTTGAGAATCCTTTTGGCAGCATCCATATGTGGTTTCCTTGGTGTGTGCATAAATTGGCTTAGCACACTCACACTGTAACATATATCTACTCTTGTCAATGTGGCATAGTTGAGACTACCCACTAGACTTTGATATGATGTGATGTCCTCTATGAGTTCACCTTCATGTGAGCTCAATTTGTGATTGACCTCCATTGGAGTACCTGCAATCTTACAATCTTGCATCTTGAATTTTGCCAACATGTCCTTAATGTACTTCCTTTGAGTGAGAAACAAACCATGATCTTTGTAGACAACTTCCAAACCTAGGAAGTAGGTAAGTGAACCCAAATCACTTATCTTGAACTCTTCTCTCATCTGATCTTTGATCTTCTTCATACCATCTGCATCATTTCCTGTCAATATAATATCATCTACATATACACATAGGTAGATGACCTCGGAATTACTCTTTTAAATAAAGAGTGAAGGATCTGCCTTGCTTGGTTGAAAGCCTTTGTCCTGCAAGAATGAAACAAGCCTGAAATTCCAAGCTCTTGGAGCTTGCTTGAGACCATACAATGCTTTGTTAAGTTTACACACATAATCAGGATAAACTTGATTCTCAAAACCAGGTGGTTATGCCATATATACCTCTTCTGTTATCCAACCATTCAAGAATGCATTCTTTACATCTAGTTGAAGTATCTTCCAATTCTTGGAAGAGGCAATACTAAGCAAAACCCTAATAGTAGGCATCTTTGCCACAGGAGAGAAAGTCTCCTCATAATCAATTCCCTGAGTTTGTGCAAAGCCTTTTGCCACAAGCCTTGCCTTATACCTGTTAATTGAACCATCAGAATTCTTCTTGAGTTTATAGACCCATCTTGAGCCTATTACCTTCATGGATGAAGTCTTGGGCACAAAATCCCAAGTGTTGTTTTCCTCAAGTGCTTCAATCTCTTCCTTCATTGCATGCTTCCATTCTGTTTTTGCTTTGGCCTCTTCAAATGATGATGGCTCCTCTTGGTTTATGTCCTGTGCTATGTAGATAGAATGTTTAGTTACTAATGAGGTGTCAAACCCATACCTTTCTGGTTTTTTCTTTTCCCTCATAGATCTTCTTAGGCCATGATGTGATGATTCTGCTTCATGTCCAAGTTCCTGCAATTTTGCTTTACCTTTAGACTTCCATGCTTTGATCTTTTCCATGTGAGATTCTTCATGATCCTCTGAGGTGTCTTGTTCTTCAATCTTTGATTGTTCTCTACCAAGCTTTGGAAAATCTTCTTCAAGATCATATGGTAAATTGATCTTCCTGCATGAATCTTCATACCATGAATTGTTCTCATCAAAAACTACATCTCTGCTTACCAAGAATCCTTTGTTGGTAGGGTTGTATAACCTGTAGCCCTTTTGATTGTTGTCATATCCAATAAATACACACCTTTCTGCCTTTGGATCCATCTTGCCTCTAACCTGTGAAGGAACATGAGCAAAAGCAATACATCCAAAAATTTTACAATGATCTAAGCTTGGTCTTCTTCCATTCCAAGCCTCATATGGAGTCATCCCATCAAGGGATTTTGAAGGAAACCTGTTAAGCAAGTAAGTGGCTGTAGATACAGCCTCAGCCCATAAGTAATTAGGTAAATGCTTTTCATTTAACATAGACCTTGCAGCTTCAACAATTGTCCTATTCCTCCTTTCTGCCACTCCATTTTGCTCAGGAGTGTACCTTGTAGTTACCTCTCTTTTGATTCCTCTTTCTTGAAGAAAAGAATCAAAATCATGGGAGAAGTATTCTCCCCCTCCATCTGACCTTAGCCTTTTTAGTGATTTACCTGTTTGATTCTCCACAAGAGCCAAATATCTTTTGAAACATGAAAAAACTTCATCTTTGTGTTTCATAAAGAATAGGATAGTCCATCTGCTGCAATCATCAATAAAGGAAACATAATACCTTGATCCAGATATTGAAGCTTCCTTGCTAGGTCCCCATACATCTGTATGAACCAACTCCAAGAGATCTCCATGCATATAACCTTTCTTCATGAATGGTAACCTGTGAGACTTTCCAAATTGACATGCACTACACTTATAAATCATATGTTGTTTTGACAAATTAGGAAGTCCAAGTACACTTTGGTCCCTGCAGATTTTCTTTAATGACCTTTCACCAATATGTGCTAACCTTTTGTGCCATACTTCCAATTCTATGAGTGTCTGACTACCATAATTAAAGAGAGCAATGTTTCTAGTGTCCTCTAATTCAAATGTGAACAATCTACCTGTCTTTTCACCTTTTGCAATTCTTCTGAATCCTTGACTTGGATCTTCAACAAATGCTCCTGCTTTTGTGAACCTGACTTGCAATCCTTTCTCTACTATCTGCCCAACACTTATCAAATTCTTTGTAATGGTAGGGACATAGAGTACCTTACTGAGTAGGTTGATGTTTCCATCAGGTGCTTTGACATTGCCTATTTTCTCCACTGGATGTTTTGTATCATCTCCTGTTTGTATCTCATGCTTATTCCTTGGATCTTCTAAATCTGATAGGAGTGCCACATTTCCTGCCACATGATTTGAACAACCTGAATCTATGTAGAAAACATGCTCATCAGATTTACCTTGTGGCATAGCCATGTTCATGATCAATAATGAATCCTCTTTGTTTGAGTCTTCTGTGTAGTTATTGTAGTCTCTCCTTCCTTTGTAGCCTCCTTGATAGTTTGAATGATTGTAGTTGTTGTAGTTGCCATGGTAGTTGTTGAACCTTCCTCTTGAGTATCCATAACTTCCTCTATTGTATCCTCTGCCTCTTTGATTCCTGGAATTCCTAAAGCAATTTTCAATTGTATGATTAGTTAATCCACAAATAGAACATGAGTTGGAGTCTTGGGATCTCCCCCTGCCTTGTCTACCTCCTCTTCCTCTACCTCTGCCATGTCTTCCTCTACCTGCATAGTTAGCTTGATATGTACCTGCTTCATCATCCACTTTCTTTGCCTTTCCTTTTTTATCTTTAGACTTGCTTTTATCCGTGTATAAAGCTGAAGATTGATTACCTTTAGAGCTTTCTCCATTTTTGATAAGCTTTGCCTCTTGAGTAAGTAGTTGTCCAATGAGTGTGTTGAAATCAGGTACATGCATGTCCATGTACAAATCCATAGCTGTGGTGAATGCTTCCCACTTATCATCTGCCTTCAAGCCATTGATGACCTGCCTTACAATTTGCTCTTCATCTATTACCTCTCCAATGCTTCCCAACTGATCCGCTATGTCCTTGAGCTTTGTGACAAAATCAGTCACATTTTGTTTGGGAGCCTTCTTGAGAGTTGTGAACTCCAGCCATAGTTGATGCTTCCTAGCTTTGGTACTTGAAGAAAAGAAAGCTTCAAGTGCATCCCACACTTCCTGAGATGTCTTACAACTTCTAATGTGAGGCAACAAAAAATCTGAGATAGAGTTGAGGAGATAAGACCTTCCAAGTGCATCCTTGGAGCACCATGTGCTCAATCTTTCTTGCTCTTCTTGTGTTGGTTGACTTTTGTTCCTGAAACTTGGCATAACTTCATCTCCAGCCACATAACCATATAAACTTCTACCTTGGAGATAAGCTTCCATCCTTAATGACCAAGCTGAGTAGTTACCTCTGTCCAATTTGTCAATTGATGAAGGAAATCCATCTGCCATGTTGTCCAACCTTGCTCTGATACCACTGTGAAGAGATGGATAAGTATGTGTTTGAAGATGAAGAGGTGTTGCAAAATCCTTGATCTACACTAGCCAAATGAACTCCAGGAGTAGATGGTGGGCCCTTTTAGCTTGCCAATGGATGTATTAGACACCCTGTGTACCTTGGAAGATCACTCTCAAAAAGATAGATCAAAACAGATAAGTTGGAGTTAGCTCAGAGGTGAAAACTTGCTATTCTTGGTTCATACACCTGTCCAGTGTTTTACATAATTCTCTGAGCACAGCAGCAATTAGCTTAATTCCTCTTGGGGAAGTCTAGTTAGCTTAAAGAGCTAACTTTCAAGAGTAATCTCATCAAAAATAACAAAGCACACACTGAGAATGAGTTTTGACAAGTGATGACATCATCCCGATTTTCACGGGCTGCTACAGAAATAAACCAGTGAGCAGAAAAATCACCATAACTCAAACTGTAGAAATCCAATGATTATGAACATTTGTATGGTTATACTAGACAGTAAGCTGAATCCAACAAGCTTTAAATCACTGAATTTGGATAAGTAACCACTGAGAAACACCTCTGACATGATGAGTGAAAAAGTCGGGTACCTGACAGAGAGGTGAAGATGAACAGACCCTGTTGACTTCAAATGAACATAACTGTCACTCTAGCACAATGGTGAGTACCAACGTGAGAAGATCCACCTCATAATTGTCAATCCGTGGAGACGTGAGGACTAGTATGAAGACTATGAGCAAGTGAAGGCACAAGTGTGTGAGTGAAAAGCACACAAGCATGCACACACATACACACACACGCGCACACAAGGCAAGAACAAGGAGAGGAACAATGGAGTTCTTTGCATTAGTCAAAAAGTCTCTTACATAAGCTCAATTCACAAACAATCTAACCCCCAAAAATGAGCTCTCTAGCTCTTTTTATAGTTTTCTAACTAGCTTTGGTCTTGTCCAGACCTAGTGTCCGGCCTAGTTAAAAATTAGGTTCTAGAGCCTATTTGAGGGCTCAAACAGAGTCTAAAAATTATGAAAATTGATATGTAGCTAGTTCTAATACTCCTCAAGCTCGAGGACTCCTCGGCTTGCACAAAATGGAGTCTATTCTACCAAAAACGGAATTTACAATGTTTGTGTAGTGATTAAAATCACTTGAGTTGTGAATGGTCCATGGGAAAAAATGATTGGGCCTTGTTGCCGTATTGTGCATGACTCCTTCGTTGCGCTAGTATGCTCTTCATCTGACTTGTATGCCAACACTCCCCCCTTCCTAGCGTCTGTCGCCCCTAACAGACCTCTGTTCTATCGGGTGGTCGATATAGTATTGGATGACATTGGTGGCAAGTTCGTGTTCTCCTATCCTTAAGCCTCTTGCTAGATCAGCTTCCAATGCATCCCAATTTATTGCGCCAGGGGCCTCTGGTTGCGGGGTGGTGTAGTACTCAGAGTACATTGCTTGTTCACAAGCAAAGAGATGGAGCAGGTGTGTTGGCTTCGGTGCAAAGATCTCCGAGTGATACTCCCAGAACCCTGATCTGAACATTTCTTCGAAGGTCTGTTTGTAACATGCAGGGAGATATTTGATGCGTGCATGCCAGGCGTAAGCCACACGAATACTGGGGGTGGTGCTCATGTCATACACCAAATCATAATTTCCATTGCTAAACCCCGGGAGGCGTATCTGTGGTGCGGCTGCATTTCTAAAAGTTTTCAGGACTACTTGCATCATATCTAAAATTTTAAGCATCATTTGAGCTGCTACATCTGGCATGGGCTTCAATCGCGGCATCCAATGGCGAATTGTTCCCATCATGTATGCTACCGACGGTGGTCCCTGTGGTGGCGCAATGTATGGGTAGTTCAGCCATTCCTTGCATTGCGCGTTGTTCTGCACTTTGATATTGAATGCCTTCCAAGACCTGCGGCGTGGAACTGGACCGTAGCATGGATTATATAGGAGATGTAAAGGCGCATTGTTCCATGTGCGTAGCATTTCTGGATATGTCTCTAGAAGTTTCTGCCGCCAGGTGGGTTGACGAATTTTGCCTTTTTGCGCCTCTGGAGGAAGGTCTTCGGGTTGAAATTGGGTAGCAAAGGTAGGAATCTGACCTGTGACTCTCTGTATTTCTGCATTATAATCAGCCAAGATAATATAATAAGGCCTGTATTGGAAATCGGATGAGAGGATAAGGCGTCTCGATGAGAGGTTCTTGAAGTAAGCAGATTGTAGCACAGTTTCCTCTATGACCCTCATGGCCTGATTTTGCACTACTGTGCGCTCTTCGTGAGAACTCCCGATTTCCTCCACTTGACGTAGCCATGGAGGCCGTGGTGCCTCGAATGTGTCCTGAGCTTCTTCCGTTTGTTGGCCTCCTGGGAAGGGTTGTGGATCGTAATCTTCTTCAAATGTCTGTTCCACTGGAATTTGTACTACTTCTTCATCAGTGGGAGCCTCTGGAGGGGAAGGTGGTCTCTCATATTGTAGTAGACGTGCTTGCAGTTCGGTGACCTGTTTCTGGAGATCTTTTAAGGCTTCTGAGTCTGTGAGAAGTGACGCCGCGGAGGGGGTGGTTGGAGAGGCTGCTGTTGTTTCTTTTTGGTGTTTCTGCTTCAGTTGTCCCAGTTCCTCTGATAGCTGGTCATGTGCTTCAAGCAGCATGGCATAGTCTTCCAATATGAACTTGATATTATCGGGGGTCACTGCTTGAAACTTTGATGGGCTGATGGGTGCCCCAGGTGTGCTTTCAATAGCTGCTTCTAGGTTCTCTTGATTTTGTACTTGCAGACGTCGATTCTCTTCCTGAGCGGCCGCAAGATGTCGCTTGAGTAGGGCCATATTTCGCTGAAGCTTTGAATTCCGTTCCAGCTGTGTCCGTAGGTGACCTTCTACTACCTGTATCGCTTCCTGATCTGTGTTCTGTAACTGTACCTCCAATATGCCATGAGCCTCTTGGAGAGTTTGGAATTGTGTGTGGAGGCGAGCATTTTCCTCCTCTAGTGCAGCAAGGCGGTGCTGTAGTGTCTCTGAGTGCTCGTGCAGGCATTCATTCTGTTGCTGGAGCTGATTGTAATCTGTCCTTAAGTTTGATATACAAGCTAGCATGGTGTCCAATGCATTTCCTATAGATGAGTGGGTGGTGTTTACAGTGGAAGATGCATGGGAAGGGAATTGGGGAAGGGGAAGAGTGAATGCTGTGTCTATTGAAGTCGTGTGTGTGGGTGAAATTGGTGGAGGGGGAATGGGAGGAGGTGGAATCGTGGGGGGAGGTGCCGTGGGTGGTGAAATGTCCATACTTTCAGGAGTGGGTGCGAGTGTGGGGTCTGCCATATACATTGGAATGGTAGGTGGTGTGTGTGTGAAAGTGGTGAATAGATGAGAAGTGGGGTGGGGAGCTGAAAAGAAAGGAAATGGTTGAGACCTGGGTTGAAAAGTTCTAGCAAGGAGGTTATGGAGGGATTGTAGAAATGGAGAGATGGAGGTCGGGGGTTGAGGTCATAGATTTGAGGAGGGCATCAAGGGTTGCGTGGTAGCAGGAAAACCCATGAATGTGGATCTAGGGTCAGGATGACCTATGGCTGAGGGCATGGGGGATGGTTGTCCTAGGGCAGGCTCTATGAGCGGTTCGGTGGATTGTGTAGTGATGGGGGTTGCTTCATAGATTGGGTTATCGGAGGTGGAGAATAGGGTTGAAATAGAGATGGGAGTACGGAAGATGAAGGTTGGTTCGGTGGGTTGAGTGGTCGAGGTGACTTCCACTGTTTCTGCTCTAGGAGGCGATGGTGGGGGTGTGGGTCGTAGTGGCTCGGTGGATTCCTCATGGGTGACTGGGTGCTCTTGGCTAGCCGTTTCGGTTGCTTGGGTGGTTGTCCTGATGGGTTCAGATGTAATAGTTGGCTCTTCTGCAGTTGTAATGGGAATCTGGATATTCTTACCTGAGCGTGGTCGTGTCTGGAACCTTCGTGGATCATATTGAACTGGAGACCTCCTAATGGCAGTGCGCACTGCTTCCACTACCCCATATGTTTCTGCCATCAATAAGAGACCTTCCCTATATTCTGAGTCAACTCCTGCTTCTTCCAACAGCTGAGTCATGAGTACTCTACTGCTCTGTTCGGTGAGCAGTTGTTGCGATCGCACTCTTTCCATAATTTGATACAGCCTTCGGAGTTCTGCTGTATAGGCTGGGGCTTCAGTGGTCTCCTCTTCATAAGCCCCTTCTTCTTCTAGGTGTCCTTGTTGTTGACCTTGCTGAGCATCGCTCCAATGTACATGTCGGCCGTCTGTAGATTTTCTTCTTCTTCGTGAAGATGTGCCTTGTTCCTCTGTATCTGAATAAAACTCCACATCAGAGAATTGTGTACTTTGTAAGAATGCTTCGAAGTCCTGGGGGTCCATTCCTTCAGCATCTCCAGTTGCCGCAAATTCAAATTCAGGTGGAGCAGGAGGAGCTGAAGGGGTAGCTTGTGTCTTAGTTTCAGATCCCGACTTGGGTATCCTAATGGTAAAGGGAGGTACAGTGGTCTCCCTTCGTGGCGATGCTTCCGGAGTAGTCAGAACTTCCCTTGTCTGGACACAAGGGATCGCACCCCTCATGCGCTTGGATTGATGTGTGGACGTCTTGAGCTTCTTAAACATTTGTAATTGTGCCCAAGTTAAGGCACGTTCAATGGGAACATCGTATGCTAGGCACCGGTAAATAATGCGTGTGATTGCACAGCAACCGTTCACCACTAATTTCCTAGAAGACCTTTTATTTGCTTCATACAATTGATCTATAATCCATACCGGTAGCTTAATTGGTAACGCACGTGCTTCCGCTAAGTAGAGAGCGAACCAGATTCTCTTGTGTGGTTGTGTGAAGCGGTCTTGGCCGGGGAAAGCAAAATGTTGCATGCACATACGGAGAGGGATGGACACGTTTGGTGTGAGTGCTGCCATGTCTTTAAGCTTCAATAGTTTCCTATCCTTCATGTTAGTAGGAACGAGGGCATCCTTTTCAGAGGGTACATGTGTGCCGTGCATATTCAAAGCGTCGCTCACCAACTCCACAGTAAGCTCAAACCTCTTCAACTCGTTGTTGCCCAGCAAGGAAGGAAGAACAAATGATCCAAGTTTGTCCTTTTCTTCATTTGCTTGTAATGTGGAGACCAAATAGTAGCATCGGAGGAGATCTGGTTTAGGTAGTGGTGCTTCAAAGTATTCTGCTAGCCCTGCACGTTGCCATATGGTCTGGAGATCCTCGGTGTTCTGTAGAGTCTCGAACTCCTTGGAGAAAAATTGGAATCGAACCCATGATCTGTCATACTCGCACTTAGATTCCCATATATACTTGGCCTCTCCTAATGGACCTGGCATGCCATTGAACCAATGAGAATTGGCATGGACTCTGTCTGTGATCCCTGTGGGTATATCCGGTACCGGAATTTGCTGAAGGTGTTGTAGCTCCACAGGTCGTTCAGTTGGTGGCACATCCACAGGTAGACTATCCACATCGATTCCTGCAGTAAGTATTCCTACTTGTGAGCTCGGACCTGTCGCTTCTGCCATGTTACTTCTTGCCTTCTGATTCTGTGAGAATATAGAAACATGTGTTAATATTGTAAAGGACAAGTTAGAATCGTTTTTGTCCCCATTACAACATTATCATGAGGTTCGGGAGAGATTAGTAGGTTAATAAGTGCTCGGTGCTTGTGTGTGTAGTTAGGAATTGGTTGGACCTAAGAACTAAGTGGAATGATGTAGTGTGAGAGTGACGTAGTTAGTAGGTGGGCATGGATTTACAACTGGGGTCCAGGGGGTTTTTTACAAGTTTTAGGTTTCCAAATACAGTGGATGGATTTGGGTCTTGGTTTTGTGGAGATTCGGGAGGGTTGCGTGAGTAATTCTGCTGGGAGTTGTTGTACCATTGGGACCCATTTACGAGTGAGTCTATGCGTGCTTCTAGGTGGTAGTGTGTTCGAGTGTATCAGACAAGAGTGGGTGGCGGCTGCTTGAGCGAGTGAACCCTGTCGTGTATGATGTGAATTGTGTGGGGACAGTTGAGCTCGCAAGCAAGCCTTAGGCACCCAAATTTGTCTTGATTGTGGGTCAGCCTTCATCGACTTCTTGGGTACCCAAATGGATTTCACTTTCTCAACAGAGGTTTTAGGAGTCCTCTTATTAGCATCAAGTCGTTGATTACTAATAGGAAGTTGAGACCGGTGTTGCAGCTTAGTTACGGTCGGCAACTCGTCTTTCCGCACCCACATTTGTTTCATCGGCTGAGTTGTTCTGCTTCGCGCGTTCTTTTGGTCTCTCGCCCGAAGAGTCTTCAGTGATTGATCTGCCCTTAGTTGCTGCCTCCTTCTGGCCTTTGGAAAAGAAGGGAGTTCCCTTGTGGTTCTGACTCCTTTTTTGAGATCTTCATTCTTCTGCATCACATAGCCTTGGACAAGAACAGCATGATCAACTTCATGTGCACCCCTGGAGGGACCAGGAGTCCGTGTTTTTTCTAGTTCCTTGAGTGCTCCATTATTTAATTCAATTGTAATTCTAGTTTGATTCACCCATACCTGAAGAAGTCCACTTCTTAGGTTTAAGTTGACTGCTTGGTCATAGATCCAGTCTTGACCTAGGACAAGAGGTTCAGTGAGATCCTCATCTTGACACACTAGTTCTTTAACTGTCATTGCCTCATCATGAATATAGAGGGGAAGTTCCACCTCGCCTATGCAAGGGGTTTCCACGCCTCCCAATCCTATGAGATATGCTTCCACAGGATTGACAGTTAATTGCAACTCTTGACAGTAAGACAATTTAACAGCACTAGTGGCTGCACCTGAGTCAATCAAGGCTCTTACAGTCCTTGCACCCTTCCCTTGTCCTATATCTAAGGTCATGAAAGGACGTCGGTCAGTTATTCTATGTGAGCTAACACCTGAAACTTCACACATAGCCACGTCATATCCTTGATCTACATATGCGTCTTGCCTGGGATGCTCTCTACCTTGTCTTCTTAATTTCATTCTTCGTATGCGCTCTAGGGCTTCTGCTTGAGCTTCTTCTCGAATTCGCTTTTCTTCCTCTTTGCGTTTCTTAGCAGTGTTGAGTCGACTTAGCATTTCCTCTGTAAGAGGTTCCTGATACAACTTAACTCTGCATCCGCTAATATAGTTTGGGAGAACATCGCCTTCTAAAGTGGCTAGTTGCACTGCTCCACTTGTTGAGATTCTGTTAATGATCATGGGTCCGTAGCCTCTCTTTTCTAGCTTCCTTGCATGTTGTTTCAATGTGTAAACTAAAACTAGATCTCTTGCTTTCAAGCCCTTATCCTTCACATGGGCATCAAAGTATGCCTTCTGTCGTTTCTTTGCTGCATATATCCCTGCAGCTGCTCTCAGTCTTGTTTCTCCTAATCGTTCAAGGTCAAAAAGTCTAGAGGAGAGTTCATGACCCGTCCATTCGTGCTCTTGTGCTACCTTCAATGTAGGTATCAAGAAGTCCAAGGGTAGTACCGCGTTTTGGCCAAATACCATCTAAAAGGGGGTGGCTTGGAGTACCGTTTTATAGGCGACTCGGTATGCCCAAACAGCATGGTGTAGCTGTTTGTCCCAATCAGAGCGTTTAGTGTTTACTAATTTTGTCAGTACATTGCATAGGATCTTGTTGGTGCTTTCGGCTTGTCCATTAGCTTGAGGGTGATAGGGGGCCGACTTCTTATGTATTACCAAGAATTCCTGGAGTAGATTTTCAATCACTTCGTTCAAGAAGTGAGTGCCTCTATCACTTACAAGCTCTATAGGTAGCCCATATCTTGTGAATACATTCTCAAACAAGAATTTAGCAGTTGTTTGAGCATCGTTCTTTGTTGTGGCTTTTACCTCCACCCACTTAGTTAGATAGTCTGTTGCAGCAATGATATATTCTGCATGGGAACCCTTAGCTGGGGGATTAATAGGACCTACGAAGTCTATTCCCCACTTAGAGAATGCACGTCCACCCATCATAGGTTTCAGTGGCATCTCATCTTTGCGTATAGGATACTGAGTTCTCTGACAAACATCACATCGTTTCACATAGGTATGTGCATCCATGTAAAGGGTTGGCCACCAGAAGCCCGCAAATAGTATTGCCTTGATCACCCGATCTGGTCCAAAGTGTCCTCCTGCTACACCTTGGTGAGCAGTGTCCAAGATCTTGAGATACTCACTCTCATGGACACATAGTCTCAGGTAACCATCTTTACCACGCTTGTATAGATTATCACCAATGAGTGAGTAATCCTGGGCTTCTTGTTCTAAACTCCTTTTCCTAGCCAGAGTCATGTCTGGAGGGAATGTTTTCGTCCTCAGGAAGGATACTAGAGGTTCACTCCAATCCGGCACTATGGACACTTGATAAAGGGTGGCGTGTTCCACAGGTGGTTTAGTGCGACAGATTGGGCATTCCTTGCACAACTTTTGGACATCCGCTTCCATAGTTGGCCAATGCACTCCGAGTCTCCTTAGGGTCTGTAAAGTTCGTTGTTTTGAATAGTGTTGCTCTAATGCACCTACGTGTGCTAATTGCAACCATTTAGCATACTCATTCTCTTCCACACAACAAGCCCAGATCCCTTGATCCGTGTGCTTGTACATGCTTCCTGCCATGATGTGGTACTTTTGGGCTTTCACAACCTCTCTATTCCGTGTGTTTACTACTGGATGGTTAGGCCCGTATGTCAATACTGGTACCAATGGCTTAGCCCACTGCGGTACTACTTCCAAGTTAAACAAGTAAGCATCAGGAAGGTCGTCTGATACTCCTTGTGGGGCTTCTCCAGATGTGAGCCTAGAAAGATGGTCAGCTCTCAAATGAGTCCTCCCTTTCCTTACCACAACCTCGAAATCATATTCCATTAGTAAGAGAAACCATCTTACTAATCTTCCTGTATTGCATGGCTTGTTCACGAGATATAGCAATGCTTGGTGATCAGTAAAAAATTTAAACTTATTTGCAAGCAAATAGTGTCTAAATTTCTTGACTGCATATACCATGCCTAAGCCTTCTCTCTCCGTAGTGGTATAATTTCGTTCAGCTGCATTCAATTGTCTACTGGCATAGGCAATTGGAAGATCCATATTACCCTCACCCGTAGGTTGTGCGAGTACACATCCAATAGCATAATTGGATGCATCCACGTGAACATGGAAGGGCTTGTTCCAATCTGGTGTGGTTAAGATTGGTGCTGAACATAATCTTCGTTTAAGCTCCTGGAAGGAGTTCTCACATTCATCTGTCCACTCGAAGTTAGTCAAAAGTCCGTACATGGGCTTTGCAATGACGGCATACATGTGAATGAACCGGCGGTAGTAACCACAATGCCCCATGAAAGCTTGTACTTCCTTGACATTCCTTGGCCTAGGTAGCTCTGCTATGGCTCTCACTTTCTCTTCGTCAGTAGATATGCCGTTCTTTGACACTATGTGTCCTAGAATCTTGCCTTGCCTGACCATAAAAACGCACTTTTCTGGGTTTAGGCAGACTTGATATTCTCTACATTTGTCAAAGATTTGTTTGAGTTCAGGAATATGAGTTTGTCTAATGTTGGAATGAGCACAAAGATCATCAACATAGACTTCTAAGTTTTTCCTCAGGAACTCCTTAAATACATGGCACATTAGTCTCTGGAATGTTGCGGGGGCATTGGTAAGCCCAAATGGCATTACACGGAAGGCAAATATGCCCCATTCTGTGGCAAAAGCTGTCTTATGCTGATCTTCTGGAGCAATGGCGACTTGATTGTAGCCCGAAAATCCATCGAGGAAGCTGTACACTTCCTTGCCTGCTACTCTTTCTAAGAGATGCTCTGTGATGGGAAGCAGATAGTTATCTCGGATCGTGGCTGCATTAACCTTTTTCAAGTTAATGCATACGCGCAGCTTTCCATTTTTCTTGGGCACCACTACGATGGGGGATACCCATTCAGTGTGCTCAATTTCATAGATAAACCCAACTTCAACCAGTCTGTCTATCTCCTCTTTGATCTTGGCAGCGTAATTATTGTTATATGTATATGGCTTTTGCTTAGAGGGTTTAGCATCTGTGGTCATGGGGATAGTGTGTGAGCATATGTCTGGATCAACACCTTTCAAATCCTTGTAACTCCAAGCGAATACATCTCTGTATTCTCTTAGCAAGGCTATTAACGCCTGCTCTTCTTCCTCTGTTAGGTCATGGCCTATGTACGTGCATCTCTCCTCTCCTTCTTCTAGGGCCACTACTATTTTCTTGGTGGTTTCTTTGTTATCATAGGCCTCTCCTGCTTGTGCCTCTCGTTTAGGCATTCTTATCATGACTCTCCTGTCGTCTATCTCATATTTCTTAAAATTTTCTGGGACCTCAAACAAAGATTCTTCCTCTTCTGGTGAGACTTCTCTCTTCTTTCGTTTCTTTCCTTCTTCCTTCAGGGTCACATGTGTGGCTAATCTTACATCATTTGTAAGCTCTCCATGCCTCTGGGGTTGAAATTCAACTTCATGGAAGTATTCTTCATCTGATGCAAAAGGTGGCTCCATAATGATTGACTCTAGATCGGAGTCACTTGCATCCTCAAATGCATCAGGGATAGGTTCGCATTCTTCTAGAACTGCCTCTCCCATAATTGGCTCTATGGAGAAGACTGAAATGTCATAGCCATCCTCATCACAGTGAGGCGTCCATTGTTCCTCGTTGATGGCTACATCCATGGTTGCTAGGATTTCTGCCCAGCCATGGGGCTCAAATTCCTCATCAGGAAAGACTACAGGTGCATAGGCTGGGTCTTGAATGGGTCTATGTGTTTCGTTTGCACCTATATCTCTGGCCTTCTCTCTCTTCTCTTCTTCTACTGCTGCTTTGCACATCCATAAGTGGGTGTCTTCATGCATCCATGAGGATCCTGATCCTACGGAATGCACAGATTCCGTATCCTCTTTGGCTCTATGGATGGGATTCCATTGGATAGGGGGAACATCTCTATGAGAGTAATCCTTGAGATTGACTTTGGTTGTAACACCTAAGTGCTGTAAGTACAAAGAATTGGTCCCCCAATCCTGTACCACTTGCAACTGTCGCATAAAAGGTCGTCCCAAGATCATCTCATAGGCGTGATTTTTGCTGAAGTCACATATGGCAAATGTGTGCTCGAACTCAACACCACAGGTGGTGAGAGTTATTCCTTCTAGCAATCCTAAGGGTCTCTCAATATGACCATCGGCCATCTATAATTTCATTCTCGTCGGTCTGAGTGCTGGCTTGCCCCAACGCTTCCATAGGGAAGTGGTGGCAATTGCAACTCCTGCACCTGAATCCAAAATTGCCTTGGTCGTGTACTCCTGGTAGGTAATGGGAAGATAGGTGTTCCCTTCTTCACCTTCACACATATCTCCTATCTTATCCAAGGGTATTTCTGGCACTGTCCTATGTGATCCTACCTGGGAACGAGGTTTTGCTATCTCTGGTACTTGTTTGGCTACATGTTTCCATAATTCAGGTCTAACCTTGAGTAGCTCTTCTAACTTGAGATTGCACTGCACTTTAGTATTTTTCACTACCTCTGTGTTCCTAGGTATGACTGAATCTTCGTTTCTTACCATGACTGTGGGGGTTCTCATACAAGTAGACTTGGCTTCCCATGGGCCCGTGAAGTGGGGTAATTCCTGTAAAGAATTAGACTCGAAGTCTAGTCGTTCCTGAGAGTAGGTGCTCTCCTGCTCCTCGTAAATGGATGGGATGTCTTGTGGGAATTGGTCATGTGCATCGTCCACAAGTTCAATGGGAGGAGGCACTTCACTTTCTTTAGCCCATTTGTCTTCTTGAATCTCTCGTAGGAATTCTGGTGTGAATCGATTCATAGAAGATGATGTGTCTGGCTCCGTAGAGTTAGGCACATAAGCTTCAGGCACATAGGCTTTCTAGGTAGGAAGACCTGCTCTTACACTGACCTTGTCATGGTGTTGAGGGGCGAGTTCCTCTTGTGAATGTGCCATTAGATTCTCCATTCTTTCCAGTGAAGGGGGGTTGTCTGGTTCAGTGGAATTGGGCACATAAACTTCCGCTGGGGGATGGGTCATGTTTTTGCTTGCTTTATCTCTTTCTTGATTTTTTTCTTCCTTGGCAGATCTTGCAATTATGCCCTCTAACTTCTCTAGAAGTCCATCCAAGTGTAATTGTGTCTTGGCTGAGCCCGAGTAATTGAAAAGGCGACTGGCTTCAAACATAGTCTGAGCCAATGCGACCATTTTCGCGCAAAGCTTGGTTCTTTCTATCTCTAGGTCAGCTCTAGGGTAGCACTTGTCATGATCCGTTACATTTGGCCCTTCTTGGATTCTGGCCTGATATGATTTAAGCATCATGTCTATGTCTTCAGGAGTGGGATCAGCTAATACTGATCCTGCTCGGGGTGGTAGGTGGGTTACGTGGGGTGTATTAGAGGGTGGAGGGATGGAGGATGATGGGGATGGTAGCGGTGGGAATGTGTGAGAGTGCGGTTGAGATGTGATCTCTATGATTTTGGCCTTGGTTTCTCGTAGACTTTCTTCTAGTTCACTCATCTTCTTTGCCCATTGCCTTTTCATTCATTCACGACTATCTCTCCAAGCTCTAGTTCTTTTTTTTGTCATGCTCTCGGTTTCACTAACTTCTGGGCTCTTTTCCTGGCCTACCCCTTGGTTTTGCTGCAATGCCTGAGCTCTAGTTACTACCTGTACTGGTGCAGTGGAGGTCACACTCCCCGAGGAGTCTACTACTAACCCAATGACGTTAATAGGAGTGATTTTTGGCATATTATTAGGATTTTTAGGGCAATCTCGTAAGAGATGCTCTTTCCCACACTCTTGGCAATAACCTTGGATCGTTACTGACTGGGGTTGTGTAGGTGGAGGCAAGGGACAATCACGAATGAGATGATCGCCCTGACATCGGTAGCATGGTCCTCTAGGGAATGGGGGTCTTATCTGCCTAGGTTGGGGTCTGGGGTTGGGGTTTGCATACATGACATTTATGTAATCTGATTCCCAACTAGGTTCATTTGGCTCTTCGCTATAGTAAGACTCACCATGTTCAGGAGACTGCATGTAGTATGCCTGGGGACTATCAACATGTGTAGAATCGAAGCTATGGTCACTGGGATCACTTTCTGAAAGCAATGGTGTTACGGGGACTATAGCTCTATTCAGGTTTTCTTCTGCAGCTGTATACTTTACAGGGATCACGTTGGATGGAGCTGGAGGTTGTTGGGCTAACACAGGCTGAGGCCTTTGCTGGGCTTGGTATTGTGGTTGGTAGGTTTGCTGAGGCCTCACATACTGTTGTGGTGGGTATTGGTTTTGGTATCTGCCTGGTTGAGGGTATGGCTGAGGGTAGGTTTGCCTAACAGCTTGCTTATTGTATGGGCAGTCTTGTGCTGTGTGATTTGTGTATCTTCGTTCTATGGTGCAGTACTGGCTACTAGGATTTACTTGGGGTTGAGCCATAATGGGACATACATTCGCCATGTGGTCGCCACCACAAGTGTAGCATCTCTTCACAGGGGCAAACCTTGGGATCTGTTTACCAGTGACACCTAATTTCTGAGCTACTTTCTCAGCAAGTTCCTCAATTGATGTGGATTGCGTGGAAGAGAGGCTAGAGGCACTATCTGACTCTTTGTATATCTTGGAAAGCTCTAACTCCTCCCCTAGGTTATCCTCGATGTCAATGCACATGCGTACACACTCTTCTATGGTCCTAGGGTCCTTCAAGTACACATAGGATCTTAACTTTGTACTCAGCAATCCATCCAAGAATAAGGCCACTTGCTTAGCTGGTGTGGGGAGCTCCGTAATAGGGCATCTTTCAAGATATTGCCTAAATCTTCGTCCTGCAAGTCTCACGGTCTCTTGAGGGGTTTGCTTGAAGCTGTGAATCAATGAGGAGGTATTATGTCTTATGCCACTCTTAGAGAATTCAATAACGAAAGCCTCCAGGAGTTGGTCTATGCTCCTAAATTGTCTCTCATTCAATGGTTGGAACCACGTAAGGGCTGTGTTTCTAAGGGTTAGACCAAAGGCATTATATTGTGTGAATAGGTCCTCCACTTGTTCTGCTCTCAATACTTGCCTAAACTCTGCCACATGATCGTATGGGTCTCCTGTGCCATCAAAGTAATTTTTCATGGACTTAACTAGCTGAGTTGGTCTCAAAGTCCTTGTGTGCTCTCTAGGTCGGGGTAGAGGAAACCCATCCGCATTTCTTTGATTCCTGTGAGCTCTAAGTATCTCAGGTTCTACTCTATTTGTTTCCGTCCTCGTTCTTTCTCTGCCCACTGGGTTAGCAAAGCTTACTTCTGGCCTATCTCTACTTCTGTCTCTTTGAGTTCCATGAGCTTGGGATGTTCCCGCTCCAGGGTGACCGTAGGACACATGTGACCTTGGTTGGGGGAAAATGATTTCACCTTTCCAAGTGTAAGCATGCCTATCATTTTCTGTCACCACGAAGATCCTCTCTGAGGCGTGATCTAAGTAGGTCACTCTGCCTGGGCTATCAGGATCCTTAAGCTCATAGATCATGATTGTTCCTATATCAAATGGCCGATCAGATTTATATCTCCAAAAGGCTTCTTCAGTTTCTCGGTTCAGAAGAAGATCTATGCTCTTATTATCTTGGGGAATCCACTCTGGTGTGATAATCCTAGTGAGAACCGATTTGCCTCGAGGAGTTCTAGGTTCTGCACCCATGTTTCCTTGCTCCAGGTCACCTAAGTTTGCTTCGGGGATCACATTTCCAAAGTCGTCCGTCCTATCGGGGTGACTGGTGACTACGTATATGGTTCCTTCTTTATCCGAGTATGCTCCATTTTCAAACTTGATAGCTGGGTGCTCTAATCCAATGGATTGATCAGGATTCTTAATCTGTACCACAGATCTTCCTAGGCTATCCTCATAGATGCTGGCACCTAACCGGTTGGTCCTAAGGTATTCCAACTGCGTTTTGTAAGGGCCTTCTACCCTGTACAAGTATGGCACTCCTGAAATTCCTATAGGTCTCTCCATGCCTTGAGACATCTCTGACTCACTGGTCTTAGAGCTAGGATAGTATGAGTGGTGGCTCAACTGCTGGGCCCAAGACCTAGCAGTGTGGTTAACACTAGCCTCTGAAGATCTAAGGCTTTGTCTCTCCCTTACTAGATGTCGTCCGGATCTAAGGTTCATATGCCTAGCCGAATAGCCCAATTTTGCCCAAGTACAACCTCGTTGCCGAGTCCTTTGTATCAGTTACTCGATTCTTTTTAGTTGATTCCCGTTGCAAAAATTCTTGTCTGATATCACGTCGTAAGGCATATTTGAGTGTAATTTCGCACTTACAGTTGTTCGTTCCACGTTGAGTTCTTTTCCTTTAAAGTTCTCGATAGTACAAAGATTATGTCCTTAGCTTGACTTGAAAGTTTAGGTGTGCTTCAACTTGATAATTGCCTATCGTCGCCCTGACTTACTCCAACTTCTAATCGTTCTTAGCTTATGCTAGGAATTGACGAAGGGGAGTTGAGAGTATTCCGACCTTTCTTGCTGATCCTTGCTCTTTAGTGCTCGAGAAGTTGATTCTCAAGCTTGCGCAAAACCCTTGCTTGGACGCTCTCAATTGCTTCTCAATAAACCTGCATCAGTCCCAAGATTAGCTCCAAGTTGACCTTTCAATTGACGGACAATTTATTTCAGACACTTTTTTAATGACCCTTGTTCCCCCTGTTGTATTGCTAAAAATTTCCTCTTGAGCTCCCTTGGTGTTCCTACCCCTCAATGTGCAAACTTCTAGATATCCTATCTCAAAAGCAACGCCTTATTCTTATAAAAAACAGTTGAGGGCGCGTAGTATATGCCACGAGCTTTCCGACAAGCCCTAAAGCTCAAAAAATGGATTTCGTATGAAAAAGTTATGGCCGTTCAGGGTTTAGGGGGTTAAACAGACAAACAGAACCTTTCAGGAGTTTTAATGCATTTTTCTAAGGCCTTTGCGAGTGTGTGAGTATTTGAGAGTGCAAATAAGCCCATCATTAGCCTAAATTTCCAAAAAATTTACCCCTAAATTTTTGCCGAAAATATCTGTCTATCGCGATAGAGGGTGTCTGTCGCGATAGACGGTGTCTGTCGCGATAGACGGTGTCTGTCACGATAGACGGGGTCTATCGTGGGTTGGTCTGTCGCGATAGACGGTGTCTGTCGCGATAGATGGGTCTGTCGCGATAGACGGTGTCTGTCGCGATAGACGGTGTCTATCGTGGGTTGGTCTGTCGTGATAGACGGTGTCTGTCACGATAGACGGTGTCTGTCGCGATAGACGCTGTCTGTCGTCTGTCGTGATTTGGTCTGTCGCGATAGATGGGTCTGTCACGATAGACGGTGTCTGTCGCGATAGACGCTGTCTGTCGTCTGTCGTGATTTGGTCTGTCGCGATAGATGGGTCTGTCGCGATAGACGGTGTCTGTCGCGATAGACGCTGTCTGTTGTCTGTCGTGATTTGGTCTATCGCGATAGACGGTGTCTGTCGCGATAGACGGGGTCTGTCGTGGGGCTCTGTCTGTCGCGATAGATGGTGTCTGTCGCGATAGACAGTGTCTATCGCGATAGACAGTGTCTGTCGCGATAGACGGGGTCTATCGTGGGTTGGTCTGTCGCGATAGATGGTGTCTGTCGCGATAGACAGTGTCTGTCGCGATAGACGGTGTCTGTCGCGATAGACTGAAAAAACGCAAATTTTTGAGAAACTTCTAGTGATTTAGAGTGCCCTAATGGTGTAGGTTACCGTGCCAAACACGCATTCACAAAATATTAAGTTTTTCTGTCTGTCGCGACAGACAGAGGTCGTCGTCTCGGGACCTGTGCAGAGTCTGTCGTACCTGCGCACGCTGCTAAAGAAGGTGGTACAGCTAGTTCCTGCAACAAAAGCTCAAAAACACGCCAAAAATAGATAGTATGCAAGCTCTCTCTCGCCCTCTCTCACAATGAAATGAGGGAAATGAGGTGGGGAGTGTAATATGACCAAAAAACTGAAATTTTTGTGGAGATGGAGATGGAGGTGGGAGATGGTGGGGATGATGATGATGATGATGGTGATGCGAAAGTAAGGAAAAAATGAAGAAAAATAAAGAGAAGGAAGGATATTACCTATAACTCCAATGTCTCAACTCGATGTCTTACCATCACACGCTCGTCCTCGAAGCTCTCTCCCCGGCAACGGCGCCAAATTTGGTGTCACTCTAGCACAATGGTGAGTACCAACGTGAGAAGATCCACCTCATAATTGTCAATCCGTGGAGACGTGAGGACTAGTATGAAGACTATGAGCAAGTGAAGGCACAAGTGTGTGAGTGAAAAGCACACAAGCATGCACACACATACACACACACGCGCACACAAGGCAAGAACAAGGAGAGGAACAATGGAGTTCTTTGCATTAGTCAAAAAGTCTCTTACATAAGCTCAATTCACAAACAATCTAACCCCCAAAAATGAGCTCTCTAGCTCTTTTTATAGTTTTCTAACTAGCTTTGGTCTTGTCCAGACCTAGTGTCCGGCCTAGTTAAAAATTAGGTTCTAGAGCCTATTTGAGGGCTCAAACAGAGTCTAAAAATTATGAAAATTGATATGTAGCTAGTTCTAATACTCCTCAAGCTTGAGGACTCCTCGGCTTGCACAAAATGGAGTCTATTCTACCAAAAACGGAATTTACAATGTTTGTGTAGTGATTAAAATCACTTGAGTTGTGAATGGTCCATGGGAAAAAATGATTGGGCCTTGTTGCCGTATTGTGCATGACTCCTCCGTTGCGCTAGTATGCTCTTCATCTGACTTGTATGCCAACAATAACTGAAGATTGCAACATTCAAATGACATGAAAATTTATGAGCATATAGTAGACTTATAGAGATAACTTTACCAAGTTAAATCACTGAAAATGATGCACCAAGCTCAGAGAAAACATCTCTGCAAGCTGACTGAGAAAACTGAGAGTAATGGTAGTGAGTAGCACACTTCACAAGAACATGGAAAGATGAAACCAAATAATCATGAAAATGAAAGTATATTTCTTGTACAATACAATGACTTACTGATACATATGTGTGCCTTGTAATCACACCTTGATATGGCATAAAGCTCAGCTCTTGGAGGTCTTCACATAGGTCTCTCTAACCACGACTAAAACTGCCATCTATTTATAGTTGAGTTTGGGAGGCTAACTTTCCTCAATCACTCTCCAATCAATCAATGATTGATTTGATTCTCTACCTACCACAAATCACGAATTCGTGGCTCCTCTTTCCATTCTTGATCATGTGGACTCAACCACTTAAGATTCTCTTACTTTTACATTAAGTAAACTCTCAAAAAAATTACAAGAGGTAGTTCACAAGTGAACTTTACATAGTCTTGTTTTTAAAGCTTCTTCTAAGACTTTGTGAGACTCAAGCCAATACTTAGGCTTGTCGTAGACTTGCTCCAACACCTTTTTGGGTCAGCAGCTCAAGATCCACACAGGTTTCTTCTAATAGATTGCCGAGAGCAACCCGACCATACTCTTAGCGATTTGTTTCATAACTGCTACACATTCACGGTGAATGCGTCGAAAAAAGAAGGATGTGAAATTTACAGGCTCACGGGAAGCGGTATCTATCATGGAATAAAAAGGGCGTGAAATGCCATATGTGCGTTTCTGTAGATTGAGTGTGGCGACCAGGAATTATAGAGCAGTGCACTCTGGTTCGGGTCTCCAAAGAATGGCATACTCATTAGATGAGATTCGGGGAAACAACTCTTTCATGGTGGCCAGGGAAAGAAGTGGACCATTCTCCAATCCTTCCTGAGGGAGTCGAAAACCTTCAGCGAACGTGGCTAAAGTAATGACTACACGAGGGTTTAAACAGGTAATTGGCCAACACTGCTCTGTAGTACGTGTGGCGACAATAGCAGAAATAATCTATGCGTGGAATGGATGACACTCCACTGAATGCCAGGGCAATTCAGCAAAGGGCAACAGACCACGAGTGCTCAAATACTCACTCACTTCTGGAGTGAGACCCACACAGAAGGTAGCGACATTTGTGAGAGCTTCCATGGCGCGCACAAGTAAACACAAAAGCACAGAATACAAAGAGCGCACAGTCACACAAACACAATAGCGATTATCGGTAGAAAAAACAAGATTAAGTAAGAGCATGGGAAACATTAGGTGGCAAAAACCTAATCATAGCACTGTATTGGAGAGATATCCTTCATAATGATGGAATGCATGCATGAACAGAAACAGTAACATAGGGTAGCGATTAATCATAGTTAGATACCAAAACGGAAAAATTATGGTCAGCGGTCAACCGAAATACGGGGGGGTAAAAAGAAAAACAAGTGACACGCGAAAAAGAAGGAAAAAATACTACGTACACTTCATAGGGTATCAGATGACTGGTGATATGGGCGGAGCTTAGAGCTATTAATCACTTTTTGCAGGAGAACACCTGTTAAGGTCACCAATCGAAAAGTTGCTGGTCCCACTTGTTCAACAATTTGGTATGGACCGAACCACAATAACTTAAATTTTCCGGCAGCGTGATTGGCTTTAGCATTATAAAATAAAACGAGTTGGCCAATCGTGAAAACAGGGGTTTTTAGGAAGCGATCATGAGTACGTGCTTGGCGTAGCTGAGCTTCTTGAAGAATCATAAAGCTTTCCCAGCGTTGTTCATCCAATGATCTGAGCACATCCATATGAAATGGAAGAGATTCTTTCGGCAGCAATTTCTGTGATAAGGCTACCCACAGGCTCAACACCACTACTTCCATTGGAGCAATAACTTCTAAGCCATAAGCGAGTTTAAACGGAGTCATTCTGGTAGCTACTTTGTATGTGGTCCGATAAGCCCACAAAATTGCAGGTAAGAGCTGGTCCCATCGTTCCGGACACTCCAAGATCAGTTTCCGGAGAATATTCAACAGGGTCTTATTGGTACTCTCAGCCAAACCGTTTGCTCGAGGATAGTAAGGTGAGCTGAACTTATGTAGGATCTGGAAAGTCTGAGTCAATACATGCATTAGGGTGTTTGAAAAATTTGTACCTTGGTCCGTCACTATTTCCAAAGGTAATCCATATCGAGGGAAGACATCCTTCATCAAACATTTGGCCACCGAAACAGCTGTGGCAGAACATAAAGCCCAAGCTTCCGCCCACCTAGTGGCATAATCTATACAAGTCAATATGTATCGATTGTTGGTGAGGGTCGTTGGTGGTGTTATTGGGCCAATAAAATCTAGACCCCACTTCTGAAAAGGCTCCAGAGGTAAGACAGGTTGCAGGGGAAAGAAGTGTTGCTGCAAGGGCTGTCCAGATCGTTGACAAACATCATACTGTTGCACAAATTGAACCACATCTCTGTACATTGTAGGCCACCATAGCCCACTTTGCAGAATTTTTCGGTGAGTAAGATCAGCGGCGAAGTGTCCTCTAGTGGGTGCTGAGTGAGCCATGGCAATAACTCATGCCGATTCATGTGGAGAGATACATCTAAGTAGGATGCCAGTCTGATCGACGTAATACAATTGACCCACAATCAACCGGAATCATTGAGTATAGACTGTAATTTTTCGGCGCAGAGGAGTGGGAGTATTAGGTGGGAGACAACCATCAGTGAGAAAAATCATTAACATATCATAGTATGTAGGAGAAACAAGAGGTTCTGCAGATTCTTCAGAATTTGTCTCAATGACGTAAATAGTCGGTGTCGTATCATCCACTCCTATCGGAGACTCACCGGAATCCAGTCGAGATAAAAAATCCGCTAAGACATGTGCTGTACGTGGTCGGTGAACAACTTCATAATCAAACTCCTGTAATAATAAAACCCATCTAGCCAATCTGCCCCCTAAGTGTTGTTGATGAAGCAAATACACGAGTGCAGTATGATCCACATGGAAAGTGAATTTGCATCCTAGCAAGTAATGCTTGAACTTCTTAACAGAGTAGACCAAACCAAGACACTCGCGTTCTGTCATAGAGTATTTTCTCTCGGCAAGAGCTAGTTTGCGACTCACATAGTACACAAGCCGAAACCATTTGTCGGTTTGTTGCATCAACACACTGCCAATCACTATGTCCGACGCATCTACAAATATGTGAAATGGTCATTCCCAATCACGTGGTTGCAAGATCGGAGCCTATGTCAATAAGACCTTCAAAGGATCAAATGCCTTTTGACACTCATTAGTCCATTCATACTTCCGCTGGGTACTGGTCATAAGTCTGTTAAGTGGCGTCGCTAGATGAGCTAACCACCGTAAATGCCTACCATGCTACCGGATTTGACCAAGAAAACGCATAACTTCTTTCGGTGTCTTTGGGACTGGTGCCTCCAACACGGCTGCTACTTTATCCGGATCTACCCGTATTCCTTGTTTAGAAATGATATGACTGAGCAGTTTGCCATAGGAGACCGCAAAAATGGATTTGGTAGGATTCAAACATAATTGATACTCTCGACATTTTTCAAAGCGGCACCGTAAATGATACAGGTGCGCCGAAGTGTTGCCAAATAAGGAAAAATCATCCAAATATACTTGCATAAACGTGGTCAAGTAAGGTGAAAATAATTCCTGCATACATCTTAGGAATGTACTCGGGGCATTCCGTAAACCGAACCACATTACGGTGCAAGCATAGACACCCCAGTTCGTGATAAAAGCTGTCTTCGGTATATCCTGTTCCGCCATCCTCACTTGATTATATCCACTGTAGCCATCCAAAAAAGAATACATTTCATGACCTGCTACCCTATCGAGCATTGTATCTAGAAAAGGAAGAGGGAATGGATCTGGTACGGTGGCTGCGTTAAGCTTCCGGTAGTTCACAAATGTGTAACTGTTATTTTTCTTCGGCACTATCACTATTGGTGATATCCACTCAACATGCTCAATTGGAACAATAAACCCCACCTTCAATAAATGATCAAGTTTAGCTTTCACCTGTGCCGCATAATTAGGGTTCATCCTATAACTAGGTTGTTTGATAGGCCTCGCATCCGGTTTGAGCACTACTCGATGTTGATAAATCTGTGGGTCAAGACCTTTCATGTCTCTGTAGTCCCAAGCAAAAACATCTGAGAATTCACGCAGAAGTTGTACCAAGTCATCTTGGAATTGCTCTGCTAATCCTGCCTTAATTTTTACAGGCCTTGGGTTGACCGTGTTGCCCAAGTTGTACATTACCAATTGATCTTCCGGTACATAAAACTGCCGGGGCTTTACCAAATCATCAGGTAACTACAACAATTGTTGTAAGGTCGCTTCATCCATTGCTATTCCATCATCTGCTTCTGCTTCTCCGATCATTGGTACGATCGTACAAGTTGCCGGACTCCAATTATGTGCTACTAACTGTAAATCTACAGTACCTAATGGGATGATGTCCTTATTTGTCTTGATGAAAACCTCTTCCTCATCATCAGATAACCTGTCCAACATATGGACTGGCTCTGCTACGTATGGTCGTGCATGTAGATCACAGGGTTTGCATAGCATCCAATGTAACTACATATTTCCGGTGATTGTTCTTAAAAAATAACTCTTGAGCTGACCAATCCTGTACAACTTTGGCTTGCCTTAGCCATGGCCGACCGAAAAGTAAGTTGTAGTCGAGACTAGATTCAGGTAACTCCAGGACTACAAAAGTCATTTTAAATGTAGTTCCTTGCAAGGTAATAGGAATATTATGTACTAGCCCCATTGGATGGACTCTGGATTGGTCCGCCATTCGCACAAAGAACTGCACCGGTTCAATTTGGGTCCAAACCAGTTTCTTACAGAGTGCAGTTGTTGCAATATTCACACCTGACCCGCCATCAATTAAAACTTGTGTGATCATCTGGTTTTTATACCAAACGGTGATCAATGGTACTGAATGATCCACCGTAGGATCCATTTCTGGTTGTATGGTCGCAATTGCCAGAGTACATGAAGGTCCGGGGCTGACTTGCTGTTGGAATTGCTGTCTTACTCCAGGAACTAGGGCGAGCAACTGTCCCAAAGGGAGTGTGATTGAAGCCTTAGATATAATGTCCCAGACCTGGTCTGTGTGTGCTATGGTCATTAGTGTCTCTGGTTGTGATTCTATTGTTGCCGGGGTGAAATTCTGTGTATTCACTCTTGCATTTGGCAGAGAAGGTTGAGTTACCAGAACTGGGTCAGGGAACACAGTTGGCTCCTTAGTTGTCCATTGACTAGCCTTTGCAAACATCCGCTGCTGCTCATGAATGCTGGGCTTGAAAACCTCAGCTGCTGGTTGCAACTGTTTTCATGATCTTGTCTGTACCACGGTTGCTTGTGACTCGACTGGGGAGATATAAACCATATTGGTCATCGGATTATGTCTTTCCTTCTTTCTTTTATCGTATTCTACAGTTTCTTTAGAAAATCTACGAATATGGCCAACCTCGCCGCAAAAATGACATCGAGGGGATGGGAGAGAGGTACCTTCCGTTGATGTACCTGCCTGCCATCGATTTGGATTGAAATTGTTGTTACGCTGACCCTAGTAGTTCCTATATCCTTGCTGTTGGTTGGTTCACAACTGTGGTGGCACATAGTGGGTTGCTGGCTGACCTGGTTCCTGTATTATGGCATTTACGACCGCTCTACCCTGCACCTTCACGTTGTATGCACAAGTTTCTGTTGAGTGACCCGTCGTACTACAAATGGCACAATACATTTGATTAAGAGCACATGTGGAACTCGTGTGACCGGGATTCTTGCACTTAGTACAATACACTTGTTTGGACGGATCCTCAGTCACGTTCTTACTTGCTTTCAACCATTCCAAATCCTCCGTAAAACCTCTAACTTTGTGCTCCAACTGTAAAGCCATTGCAATTACAGCGTCCAATGTCATTCCGCCCACACAGCGAATGATCATAATCTATTTTAACTATGGCTTCAAGCCATTGATGAACCATTGTGTTATGACATCATCTAGCAGATTGGCATGTGCCAGAGGCAGCTGCCTTAAGTGAGTTCTAAACAGTGTCGCATACTCCTGGACACTCTGGTGTGGTCTCTGTCGATTGTTCTGCAAATAGTCAAATATTTCTGCAAGGTTCTTCTTCAAATGAAACCTCTATAGGAACGTGTCTCTCACATCATCATAGTTACCGAAATGATTAATATCATATTCAGTCAGCCACCTTGCTGCTTCATTAACCAGTGTGGCCTGAAATACAATGGCCTTGTACGCCGGATCCGGTGGATGATTCAACACTGCATAACTGATCTTGAATATGCGAACATGTGCATCGGGGTCATCCCTCGAAAATCCACCAAATTTTGTATATGTCAATACGGTCAGAACCGGTTGAGGTGGAATGATTGGCTATGGCTACTGCTGTTGCTGCTGCTGAAACTGCGGTTGCGGTTGTGGGGGTGTTTGCTGCTGTGACTGTGAACCACTCATGGTGCTATTGTGGGTTGTATTGTTGTTATCTGTATGTTGAGGGGTGTCTCTTGTCCTTCAGAATCTGTATTATCAGCCTGCTCACCTTCCGGTTCAAAAATGTCGTTGAATCTCTTACTTAACTCCAAATCTAGTAGCCTTTCCTCAGCTTTGGTGTTGAAATTAGGTAGGTTCGTACCGAAAAGTGGTGAACGTAATAGGGGTCCACTAGGTAACACCGCACTATCACCGAAAAACTTCAAATTCCCACCAAATGGTACTGAACTTCCACTGGAACTTGTCGAACTTTCACCGAACCAGGTTACCCTTTCATCGGAAACGGTCTCACTCGGTAACACAACTTTATCACCGAAAATGGTCAAATTTTGACCAGATAGTGTCGGACTAACTCTGCACTGCATCTCTGTATGCCCAGAAGTCACTGCACCTTCTCCAAAAAGTATCGGATTCACACTAGAATTTATCGGAATCTCATCATGTGTCACCGAACTAGCACCAGAATCACTACTGATTGGCTTCGATCCTTCTGCAACTGGACTTAATTGGCCTACACTTCTACCATCTGAGGGTGTCCCTCATAAATTTGGAACTGCCCAGGGATGTTGATCTCTCCTATACTTTGGATAGGACTCGCCGGAATGAGTAACCGACATATATCACTTCTTCAACTAGTGGTTACTATTCTCCACTGCTTGCCTTGCGTACTGCTCTTCCCTTACTGATTATTCCCAATCTGTTTCCATCTTCCCACAGACGGCACCAATGTTAAAAGCACTTCTGACAAGTCGCTTTTAATCTCATTTTGAGTTCTTGGGGATGGATAGGGGTCTAATAGTGTAGAGGCCTTTTATTTAATTTTCCCAAATTAACACTCGACTAAGCAGTAACTATCCTTCAACGCAACAACTTATCGCTACACAATACATTAGCACGCGAATTAACAATCACAACGTTGCAATGTTAAGACAATGTTACTGTGTTAATAATGAATCACTGCAATTCGACAAGAACAGAATAACAATACTTAAGATATCTACAAATCTGCAACACAGTGTCTCAGCACGATCGCCCAGACAGACAGTCTGGCGATCTCATCTCTCGCCGGAGAACATCGTAATGCCCTTTCATTAATGGATAAAAAGTTAAAACTTTTCGCTACGCCTTTTCGGTGCGTCCGATATATGACAAATAAAAATACAATCCATTCCGGTGACCTAACAGCTAATTATTCAGGACTACATATTATTTCATTACCTCACATGAAGAACCACATATGAATACTCGCTTTTCAATTTGGGTGTATTTAGTTCGGATAAATGTAAACGCGAAGAGAATAAGGAATCTCCTGAAGATTAGGCAGCTAAATCCATGACTCATGTGGTAGAAAGAATCAATTAAAATCATCCCTAACGTATAGGATTACTTTTAAGTGAGAAAAAATCCAAATTCAAACTCTTCACAAACACACATACTGTTGGTCATGGGACATGAGATCTATTCTGCGAGACATTGAGCTACATCCATGAGACCACATTGAGCTCACTACATGTATTATTAATCCACTACACTTACCTTGTATCATATGTTCATTAGTATATACATTTTGATACATTTCTTCAAGTACATTTCTGTCTATTGTTCTCTACTACATCCTCATCATTACAGTGATTGTGTGGAAACAATTTCTCTACATGTACTCACGCGTTTGATATATTTTAACTTGGAGTGGTTAGTTTTCTGTGTCTACTAATTTCATATCAATTCTCATCAAGTTTTTCTTAGATTGTATTGAGATTCAAAGCATAGAACGTGACTATGTCTACACACCTTCTAGATCTTGAAAAGTCAAGATGAACCCCTTGACTTGTTAGATTTATTTCTCAATGTATGGTATAGCTAAATTGATGGAATAACTTGCTTTAGTTAGCTATACACTCCAACTAGATGTGTGCAAAAGTGCTTTAGTCAATTCATACCAGGTTGTGAGCTCTAAGCATAATATTAAGCACTTCTCTTCACAAAATAGAAGGTTTCTTCACATTTCCAATATATTCAAATTATCTGTTTTGATGTAAACATTTGGATGATGCTCCAAAGGAATAAGTGGTTCCAAATGCATTATTGTATTGTGAATCTAAATAAATATATTAAGCATCCCTAAGGCTACAGGGAAAGTGTAGAGCAAGTTTTGTGCAACATTAGCTCATCTTTAGAACCTATTTATCCATCTCATCACACTCTCTTCTTTAAGATTGGAAAGGAGGGGTGGATGATCAGATTGATGATGGACTCTAAGATGATTTTGGAGTGCACATTTTAGTGGATTCAGGTGGTTGGCACTTCACATCGTGATTGGCACATTGATCCTGAACCTAAGGATATTTGGATGCTTCTAGGATTGGAATATTTGGTTGTTGGAGACTCGGCCATTATCTTGCCTTCTTTGGGACGCGAGAGAGTTGAAGTGGCACGATCCTTTCTTTCTATTGGGGACCCACAATACTCCATTCTTCTGATACTCTAGTCAGTTGAGGTAGTAGAAAATTCGATCACATCATTCGATCACTCTTGTTACAACTCAGTCCCAGAGGTATTGTGGGCCCATGAGGGAGTTCCTATCATCCTTTTGGCAGTGAATTTGGGGTGCTTTGTAGTCTAGTCTAGTTGTCCCCTTTTGGTGGTTGGTTGTCCATAGGAGCATTGTTGTAGGCACTTTGCTCAGCTTTGGGGGCTGGCCTTCACACTTTATGGGTTGTGGTTTTGAGTTGGATTCTTGGTGACATTTCCTTTCAAACTTCTAGCTAGCACAACCGATTTGGTGATGGATCTTGAGAATTTGTAATTGGAGGGTGGGACCTCATACCATCACTTGGGGCATGGGTGCTTGGGCTCTCTTACTAGCCCGACCATCACTTACAAGCATGAGGTTGGAACTACAATCATTTTTATTCAAGATGGGTGGATTGCCACCAGTTAGGACCTTGTCATTTCCCCCTAGAGTGGTGTGGATGATGCCTATTGGGAGCTAATCAACATTCTTACTATGTGGTTTATTTGAAGAGCTAGATTCTGATGCATTTTCTAGTATTGTACAAATCCGCTGGCAGAGATTGTTTGGGACTTCAAGATGGAACTCATTCACACTCTGTGGGTCAGTGGGACCTTCTTCAGGGGGGACTCTAATGGCATGACTTGTGGATGACACGCCTTTCTTCAGCGCTAGAAGAAAGGCCCTTTCTTTACCATTCAAAGTGATACTATCCATTGGAGCTACTCATCTACTTGGCTCCCCTCCCCCCCCCCCCCCCCCCCCCCCCCCCAAGATTTCCTCCTTTAGGAGCTAGATATGTAGCACTTCTTGGTAAGTGTGTGGTGTGTTATGTCCCCCTTGTATACATTTCATGATTCCCTATTGCGATTGTAGCCCTTTGGGTGTTTCTTTATTAACTAATGAAAGGATGTTTTTGTGGAAATAAAAATTTTTGGGATCACGTAAAACGAGCTTCTTGGACGTCTCAAATTTGTGTAAAAAAATATAAAGCATATTTTTTATACCATATGAGTGCCACGTTCTCCAAAAAACATAGTAAAAAAGTAGGCATGTGGAATCTAAGTTGAGTTACATTGTGGTAACCTTTGACTTTTATATGTTGTATACCTTATTTCACAATCTTCAAAGATTATCATGACTCACATTTTGTGAAAGATCATGACTCAATAAAATCCATCTATAGATATCCTTTATTTCCTATTGTAGGTACTATTCCTTGGTGAAGTGAAAAGCAACCTACATTGAGAATTTATTTCATCAAAGAAAGATACAATGAATAATTATTTACCTCTTGTAAAGAAATTTGGTTGAAGAGACCTCATTTGGATTTAGGTGTCCAATTCTAAACTAAATCAGATATTAAATATGATAGTTAAACAAATATTAAATATTCCTCAATCCCCCTTTGGTGGAAAACCTTAGGTAAAAAAATCTGCTTGATAGGACATTATATCCCCCTTTGATGTCACTAAATAATACCTAAGATGTATTTAGGTCATTTCAATTTTGATTAAGGATAGGTTGGCATGAAGTACAAGATAGATTTGAGGGTTCTTCAACTTCTCAACCCCACACTAGGGAAACAATAGATGTGAATTCCAAATTTGAGTTTAATTTTCATCGAAAGCATAGTAGTTCATTTTTGTTTGCTTTTGCTATTCATAAATTAAGTTTTCTAGTTCGGAATACTTATAATTGATAGAACTTTTGTATCAAACCACATATTGACCTAATACATTATGCTAGTGATGGCCAAACAGGCATAGTTACACGTGCTCTCACATAAGCCCACATCTCTCCATGGCAGCTCTATAGATAAATACAAATCTCTCAATATGTTATTTTGAGCCAACATATCATTGACTTGTACAACTGAATGTAGAGTTTTCTAAATCAAAATTGAAGTTCCATTTCAGAGTTTAAATGTGTACAGTTCCATCACTGCTAGCTATGAATTTCTACAATACCTACCATCATCTCATCTACTATACTCATTTACTTTGTGTACTTGGTTTCTTAACTGCTTTGTCTTGTACATCAAGCAGATTTTTTAACCTCTTCTTAGAGTTCCTATATTTGAGTATATATTCAAAATAATATAAAAAATTTGTGCTTATAGAAGAGATATTCTTCCTTATATGAAGCATTACTTCAAGAATCTTCAAAATTACAAATTGTTTCAAGAATTACCTAGATATTTTTTGTGAGGCCTCTAGATCGAGAATCAACCATTCAAAGATGGCATAGACATCCCTTCATGGGCCACCCTCAAAATTTCTTAAGACTCAAGGTTTTTAGAGCTTCTTGGTGGTTAAATATTTTGCCTACTTAGCATTGTGATGGATTTTGGATTTTGTCCGATCAACAATGGGATCAATTTCTTGAAGAATTGAACAAAAACCTTTAGTACTAGAATGTTATACAAATTAATTTGGTTGGGTGCCCTATGGTGATCAACATGTTCCTCATCCCCTCTTTCATCTATCTCCTAGCGTGTTGGAGACTAAGCTAAAAGAGATTGAGGAATTTGGAAAGGATTTGCTAAAACTTCCTTTGGATAGGGAATCCCAATAGAAGGGGAGTTCCACATACTAAATGGGAAATGTGCTTGTGTTAGGAGGAGATAAGTGGTATGGACATTCGAGATCTAGAAGCCATGGCCAACAAGATGTTGGCCAAGTAGATGATTAAATCTTGTAGAAATGATTATTCTTCTTAGGCTAAGCTAATTGGAGAATTAATGATAGTCTTTCCCTTGTCAGCATCCCAAGGTGGAAAGGGCTTCATCTTATTACCTCTTTTTTCTCCTCCTTTTTGGTTGTTCCTAGGATCTTTCATCTTTTGTGCCCCCTATGGAAAGGTGAAACCACATGTAAACTTTCTCACCATCAATAGTGACAAAAGTGAGCTGTGTATGTTGAGGGTAGAGCATGAGAACCTTCTAACCCAATGATGGATTTGAACATCATGTTTGCACATTGTTGTTGAGTAGATACATATGAGGGTTCAATTTTTGTGCTTGTAAACTTTTCCCTAACATAATGATAATGAACCTTAATGGGTTTGGTCCTTGCATGCTAAATAAGATTGGCTACACGATGCAAAGAGCTTATGTTATTTGAAAAAATGTGAGCGATGGATGACTTCACTCCCAAATATGAGCATAGTTTTTTACTCCACATAGCTTCGTAAGTTGCATTTTCCAATACTATATATTTATCCTTTGTAGATGAAATAGAAAACGTTGGTTCCTTCTTGGAAGAACAAGATATGAGCTTTGTGCCTACAAATCAAAGATATCTTGAAGTACTTCTTTTGTCATCTTTTGATCCTGTCCAATCTACATCAGAGAATAGATTTGTCTATATCCTATGTGTATGAGTATGATGGGGCTTCATTCATTGTACCTTTCATATATTCTAGAATTCTTTTGGAGGCCTCCATCTATGGATTCCTCAATGAATGCATGAATTGATTGAAAACACTCACACTATAACATATATATACTCTAGTGAGAGTAGCATAGTTGAGACTTCCCACCAAGCTAGAGTATCATAGCTGAGACTTCCCACCAAACTTTGATAGATTTTCCCATCCTCAATTAACTCACCTTCATGGGCACTTAATTTTGAGTTTATCTCCATAGGTCTTATTGCAAAAATTAGCATTCTCCATTTTGAGCTTTTCTAGCATATCCTCAATGAACCTCTTCTAAATAAAATGAATACCCTTCTCTATATGCACTACTTCTAATCCGTAGAAGTAAGTACTACTACCCTAATTCACTGATATTAAATCCCTCCATTTCTATTTTGATTCTTTCGATAACTTCAACACCATTACCTAAGTATCAAGAGAAAAGGATCTACTTTGCTCATTACAAACCCTTTGTCCTCAAGATAAGTCAAGGTCCTGTGATTCCAAGCTCTTGGAGCTTGATTCAACCCAAATAAGGATTTCCATAACTTGCATACATGTTGAAGACAATGTGAGTCTTCAAACCAAGGATGTCGAGCCATGTATACCTCTTCTGATATCCATCCATTGAGAAATGCATTGGGCACATCCATCTGATAGATCTTCCACCTTTTTTGAGTTGAATACTCATAAGTACTTTTATTGTTGGTATCTTTGCCATAGGAGAGAAGGTCTCCTCATAACCATTTCCTTGGGTCTCAGCATACCCTTTGGCCATAATTCTTGCTTTGTGCCTATAAATAGTTCCATTAAAGTTTTTCTTTACCTTGTAGGTTCATTTGGATCCAATGACCATCATGATGGTAGGAGACTTTGGTACGAAATACTAGGTATTATTTTTCTACAAGGCTTCAATCTCTTCTTCTATTGCATGCATCTATTCTAGTTTCTTCTTGGTCTCCCCATAAGGTAAGGGCTATTTTAGTTCAAGTCCTTAGCTATATAGATAGATTTCTTAGTTACCAATGATGTGTCATAATCATACCTTTATGTCTTCCTCTTTTCCCTTGTCTATGTCCTAATAGCTTTTTGAGAGTCTTCTCCAATATCCCTTAGTTATTGTACCTTGGATTTACCTTTGGAGTTCCATGAGTTGGTCTTCCTCCTAGGATTCTTTTGATCATCTTAAAAATCACTTGAAACCTTTAGCATATGAATCAAGTATCATGCAATGATCCTAGCTTGGTCTCCTCCCTTTCAAAGATTCATAAGGAGTCATGCCTTCCAATGATTTTGAGGATAACCTATTTATGAGGTATGTGGTAGTACATACTGCCTCTTCCCATAAGTAATTAGGTAATTTCTTGTGATTCAACATGGACATTATTGCTTCCACAATGGTCCTATTTCTCCTCTATACTACTCCATTCTACTCAGGTGTGTATTAATTAGTTATTTTTCTCTTGATTCCCCTATCTTGAAAGTAGGAAGAAAATTCATGGGATACATATTCTCCACCTCCATCAAACCTTAGTGTTTGAGGGTTTTACATATTTATTTTCCACAAGAGGTATATATTTCTTAAAATATGAGAACATCGCATCCTTATGCTTCATAAAATAGAGAATAAATGGCTCATTCTTTACAATCATCTATGAATGATAAATAATAGCTTGACCCTAAGATGTATGGCTCTTTTCTTCGTCCCCAAACATCTGCATGAACAAGCTGGAGAATGTCTCCATGTATGTATCCTTCTTTGTAAAAGGATGACTTTGACATTTTCCAAATGGATATGCACTACACTTGTAAATCATATGTTGTTTCAAATATTGGTACTCCAAGCACACTTTGATCTCTAATAATTTTCTTGATGGGTCTTTCTCCAATATGATCCAATTTTATATGTCAAAACTCTAACTTTGATATGGTTTGGGTACCATAATTGAACAATGTTATGTTCCTACTGTCCTGGAGTTCAAAGGTGAACAATCCATTAGTATTTTATCCCTTGGATATCCTCTTGAAACCTTGATATGGATCCTCTACATAGGCTCCATGCTTTGTGAGCCTCATGTGCAAACCTTTCTCCACAATCTGAGCTACACTAATGAGATTCCTAGTAATACTAGGTACATGTAGAGTAATGCATAAAAAATCCATATTACCATTGGAAATTTCTAGATTTACAATGTTCTCCATAGGGTGCCTTGTTTCATCTCCTCTCTAGGACTCATGCTTATTCTTTGGATCTTCTTTGGAATCATGCTTGTTCCCTCCTACATGGTTTGAGCATCGAGAGACAATGTAGATCACATGCTCATCTTATTTATCTTCCTTCATTGTCAAATTCATGATGAGGCATGAACCCTCTTGGGGACTGGCCATCTTTGTAGTTTTTGTTATCTCTTCTTCCCTTGTATCCTCCATGGTAGTTGTTATTTTAGTTTTTGTGGTTGTATCCATATGAATTGTTGTATCTGCCTCTAAGAGCTCAAATAACCACCTGTGTTGTATCCTCTTTGTTTTTGGTTCCTTGGGATCTTGAAGCAATGCTCTATGATGTGGTTGGATAATCCACGTATGGCACAAGGTGAGGAGCTTTTAGGTCTCCCCTTGCCTTGACTACTTCGTGTGCCTCTTCCTCTTGAGCTTCTACCTCTACTTACAAAGTTAGCTTAAGAGGTCCTTCCTTCATCATTAGACTTTTTGACTGTTCATTTATTATCTTTATCTTTGCTTTAATTTGTGTAAAGGGTAGATGATTGATTACCTTTTTTATTCTCACAATTCTTCATAAGTTGGCCTATTGAGTGAAGCATTTTCCCATGAGAGTGTTCAAGTTTGGCACTTGCATATCCATGTTAGTGGTGAATGCTTCCCACCTGTCAACAACCTTGATTCCATTGAGGATTTGACTCACTATTTGATCTTCATATATGATCCCTCAAATGCTTCTTGATTTTTCTCCAATGTCCTTCATTTTGGTGACAAAGTCAATAACACATTGCTTGGGCTGCTTCTTGAGTGATGAGAACTCTATCCATAGTTGGTTTTTCCTAGCCTTTGTGCTTGAAGAGAAGAGTGCTTCCAAAGCATTCCAGGTCTCTTGTGATGTCTTAAAACTCTTAATATGAGAAACTAAGGAATCTGAGATAGAGTTTAGAATGTATGGCCTTGCGAAAACATCCTTTTCTATTTAACCTTCTTGTTCCTATTTAGTTGGATGGCCTTTGGTTATGAGTGTAGAAATTAGCTCATCTCTTGAGATGTATCCATAGAGGGTTCTCCCTTGCAAGTAAGACTACATCCGTAGAGACCATATTGATTAGTTTCTTCAACTCAATTTGGCAATTGATGAGGGGAATTCATCACCAGTAATATGAATACTATGAATATTCTCTGATGCTACTTAAAGAAGTGATGGACAATATGCACACATGAGAGGGTCCTAGAAAAAGCCTATTGTAGAACATCCAAAGTAACACTTGGACTCTTTAGTAGATTATCTACACTTCCCATATCTGCAATAATATCCCTATGGTGTCTTGGAATAGGAATCTCAAAATTCTATGTCAAAATAGATAACTTATGAGTATTTATCTTACAATAGAAAAAACCTTCAATCTATGGAAGAAGGTACTCAAAATTTTACTTAGATCTTACAGGTTGGTTAAAATTGACCCAAGTCATTTTGTACACATTAAAATGACGTGAGAAGTGAACTATTACAAGTAAAATCATGAATTTAGAAGGACTATAGTGAGATCAATATCTATAAGAAGTTAGGGGGGTAATCTTGACTTTTCAAGAGGATGAAGATGTAGAGGCAAAGTCACAAAGACTTATTCATATCTTAGTGCACATAAATCCAATGAACATAAAATTTTAAAGGCATACTCATACAATTCATATCATCATATTCGAATAGGCAGACAAAAAAAGTACACACTCCAATTACACAAACGATTTGATAGATCAAAAGCAATGTACTGCAATAGTGAACACTGAGCAATATAGATGATGAAGCTTGATGTAAATTATTGCTTATTGAGGTATGATACATAGAGGTGTTGGAAAATTCCACAAGATTTGATGTAAGTACACTTTCCACCCCAATGAGTGTGTTCTTGACAATTGCTAGCCATGACCAAATGGATATATATACAATATCCATTTGGTCATGGGTACCAACTGTCAAGAACACACTTGAAACTACCTTATTCTTCAATGCTTTTAGAAGTTACATTTGAATTTTTAATTCAAATAAGGTCGCAAGATTTGGATCTCAATACATCCTGAAGATTATCTCATAGTCACCCTTGTACTTTTGGAAATCTTTGGAACCAATCAAATAATAGAAGTATATGCATAATGGTTTAGCTCAAACCTTCAATGAAGTCCAATGCACATGATCAAGAACTTATGCTTGCAATCTACACAACCATTTATGCCTCTATTGATAATGCAAAAATTTTCTTTCTTGCAAGTTAACTTTTTTGGATGTTAAAATAGGTTTAACCCTTTCCTAAAATGTTTAGATGGTGATTATCATGTATCCACCTTGGACCTTTGGATAATTAGAATTTCAACATTGAGAGACATTTTTAAGAAAGGACTGAATCATATCTTGGCTAAATGTGCACCACTAAGAGGATTTTTAAAGAACGTCTTACAATCTTGCTACTATCGATGAGGTTTATTACCAAAGAAAACTTGTCGCATATAAGAATTTTTTATGTATATGCTATGTCCATGCACCTAGAGAGGTGAGGGAAGGTACGATGGATGCTAGGGTAGAAAAGTGCGTCTTTATAGGCTACTCTACAGAACAAAAGGTGTATAGATGTTACAATCCCATCACAATGCAGCTTAGAGTATCAACTGATGTGATACTTGATGAGCTTAAGCCATATTACAAACCACCTAATGCATTGCAATTTCAAGATAATGAGGAATTAGAAAAAGTTTATGAAGAACAAAGTCTGTTAGCACAAGTTTGAGTAGCCTCTCCAGTTTGAGTCCATCAAGGAGTCTTTCATCACTCAAAGAAAGAGAGAAGGAAGGTGAACCAAACTCAGCATGCAACAACAACCAATATGTTAAGGGTAATGTGGTAAGGGACTTCCATTCTAGTGAGGATGAAGATGATTTTGAAGAGGTAGTGACTCCCAATGTGAAACAAAAGAGGGACTTAAAAAGGTATTTTACCATAAGTAATGAGACAAGGTTAGAGAGGTTTAGACACCCTTTTCAAAGGTTCACATATGATAACTTCATTAATAGGAGTTATGTTTTTATGTCTCAAGTTGTGAAGGACAAGGAACCATGCACATGTGAAGAAGCTTGTCAAGACAAGGAATGTATAAATGCTATGAGAGAAGAGATGGATGCTCTTCATGAAAATCAAACATGGGAGCTTGTAGCTAGGCAAGATGATATGAAATTTTTCACAAATAGGTGGGTCTAAAGTATCAAAAGGAACTTTCATGGATCCATAACTAGGTATAAAGATAGACTTGTAGCTAAGTGTTTTACCCAAACACATGGGATAGATTATGAAGAGACATTTAGTTCTGATGCAAAAATGAGTACAATTAGGACATTGATTGCCATTGCAACTTCTAAAAGGTGAAAATTGTTCCAAGTAGACATTAAGAATGCTTTTCTAAATGGTGATCTTGAAGAGAATATTTACATGCAACAAACCATGGGACATGAGGACCCTAGAAACCCTAATTTTGTATGTAGATTGAAGAAAGCTTAGTATGGACTCAAGCAAGGGCATGGAATCAAAGGCTTCTTGAATACATTATTAGATGTGTATATGCAACAAGTGATGTTGATCCTTCAGTTCATCTAATAAATCTTGATGAGAAAACTATGTCCATGTGCATATATGTTGATGATTTGATCATATAAAAGGTGATGATGATAAAGGTATAAAGGATATCAAGGCCAAATAGGGCAAGGAATTCAAAACTTCTAATCTTGGTATGCTAAAATAATTCTTAGGCATTAAGATTGTATATGCCAAGTAGGGTTTGTATCTTATGCAAAGGAAATACTTACTTGACTTGTTATACAGGTTTTAAAAGCTTGAGCTTGAGGGGGAGTGTTAAAAGTTATGTGTTTTTTAGGGCAAGTAGAAGCATATGGGTTTTACTAAATAACTTCATTTGAAGGACTTCAAACCTTATGAAAGTCAATGCATATGTTTGAACGCACATTCATATCCAAAAGGAGGCATTGAAACACCAAAAGGCCCTCCAATGAGGAGAAAATTTCACAAGGTAGCCAAAGATACAAGGAGGGCATGTGAAGAGACATGGAGGACATATGAAGAGTCATGGAAGGCTCCCATAGCTATTTAAGCACCATCCAAACTCATTCTAAGGGTGTGCAGATGGTAAGAAGTCAGAATGTTGTTTGTACATGTGCTAATGAGCCATTGTCTATCATAGGAGTTCATATTGTCTTGTATATCTCTCCTACCCTTTCCAAAGGATGCTGAATTTCTATACATCCTTTTAGGAGTTCATTTTCTCTTTGTAGGAAGCTCTAGTTTTAGATTTTTTATACTTGTTAGAAATCTTATAAAACAAAAATTCTGTAGCCAAAAGAGTTTTGGCAAGTTCTTCTTGTAACATGAGTTATAGCTATTTCTTTCTCTATTGGTATGTCTCGATTCCTCTTAGGAAAACTAGTATGTATTGTGTAACTGCATTGACTAGTCTACATGTGTCTAACTCCACTGATTCATAGCTCATTTGGGAGCCCTTAATCTCTAGTTTATGTGCCTAAAAGGGTATGTTAATTGACTTTAGGAAATGGGAGCTATACCAATTTTAGTGAGTACTAGTCTAAGAGCAGCTAGGTCTTGGGTATCATCCAAGGTTCTTGTTATGCATAGGGGGAGAAATCTTGCATCACTGCTTGGATTGTTTTATCCCAAGGGGGGATCACTACCACCATATTTACATGGTTTTTTGGACTTAGACTCGGCAGGTTGCTATGACACTCATGTGTACACTAGTGGTTTTTGCTTCATGCTTGGTAGCTTATGCATATTTTGGTTAAGCAAGAAGCAACCTACTGTGGCCACTTCTAGTTGTAAGCTTTCACAATCTATGTTGAGTGTGTATGGCTTAGACACCTTTTGGTGGATTTTGGTGTTGATAAGTCTTCTACCACCACCATAATCACTAGCAATCAAAGTGCATTGGCAGTTGAGAGGAAACCTATGTTCCATTCTCACACAAAGCACATTGAAGTGCATTATCATTATGTCAGGGTGAGGTTCTTTGCTTCAGAGATTAGTTTGGCATATGTGCCCACATACGATAACATTGAAGAACTTTACATGAAGGCACTACCTAGGGAGAAGTTTGAAGCTTTCCGCAAAGATTTGGGGTTACTTCCTTTTGTGGATTCATCTCTTTCCACATAGCTTCACATTTCCTTATCCATGAGTGTGAGCTCCTTGTTCACCACATCACTCCCAAGGGGGATGTTTTTATATATTTTGTAGTGAAGTGTGTGAACATAGTTAGGACCACAGGGGCACTTTTCTTCCTCTTTAGGAGGTTTTTTCCCCTAGCGCATATATACACATATAACCCCAATGGGTTACTTACTTTTGTACATTCACTTGGTAATTCTATTAAGTGTTGTGTTGTGCTCTAAGCTTCTTCTTCTTCCTCTTCCTTGTGCTGTCTGTGTGCTCTTGCACACATGGAACTCCAACATCTCTAAGGGGACTACCTACTATAGCATGTGGATACTAACCATCCAAGTGTCGTCCATGTTGTTACGTGTGCACCAAGTGTCCTAGTTAATTGGAGTTAACGCAAGTGGATGCTTCTAGAAGGCTCTAGAGATCTTGGGACAAAACAATTTTCCATGAATCTCAATGTAAAGATCTAATTATTAGGACCACCAGGTGCTAGAGAGATGACTCTCCTCCCAACCTTTTGCCTTTATATTTAGCTTTCTCCAAGGGATTGCCTACTATGGAAGTTGGATAATAACAATCCAAGTGTGGGCCATGTAACTTCATGTGTTTTAAGTGTCCTAGTAACTAGAGTTAACTCAATTTGATGTTTCTAAAAGTTTCTAGAGCTCTAGGGAAAAAACACTCTCCCATGACTCTCATAGGACATGAACCCAAGACCTCTACCTTCTCATCCATATGGCTTTACCTCTCGCGAGCATAAACACCTTCACTTAAGTCTACTCCTAAGACTTTTTTCATATGCATGAATGGCCGAATGATGCTTGATCCTAGATCCTTCTGAACATGTTGGACCATCATCTCATAAGCTTACTTTAGAATTTTTTTCACCTTGGAACACATTTTCTTCCTCGAAAGTAGAGCTATATAAATACTCTAGGCATCCCTTGCACCTCATGTTCTAATATGGAAGAACATGTTTCATCTCTCTGGTGGGATTCCCCCCAAATGATTCAAAACAACATCTAGCTTTGCGCTTTGATGAACTAATCTAAGTGCAAATTAGGGAATGAATAAAAAGTGTGGATCTAAAAAACATCCCTAATTAATTCATTGTTTTTGCTATGTGCTATCTAGGCACTAACATGTGAAATGGGTGGATTCAAATGATTCATATATGCTCACCTATTTAGCTTTCATTAATTCACATAAACATTATAAAAAAGAAGACGTCTACCATGCTTCAATGATAATTAAATGCAATCTACATAAAAGCAAAGAGCAAAGCAAGTATTGGGATCAACCATAACTTGTAAGATACTTAGCTTGGATAGATAGCTACATCTTTCCAGTGATCCTCCAAAAGATCCATTACCCATCCTCATTGGCTTCAATCTCCTTGCTTCATGTCCCTGTACTCTTCTCTTGGTTGAATAAATTTAGAAGTTTCTGAAGTCCTATGCTCCATACTTGAAGTAGAAAAGTCACTTCCTTTGTGTACATGAACTTCAAAAATATTCCCAACATTTTGAGTTCAACACCCATGAAGCTCACCACAATGCGGATGGATCTCTTAAAAATAGGAGTAATTGCTTCTTTTGATGTCCCCGTAGGAGGTGCTACATGCACTAGGAATGAATCAAGATAATTTCTTTGACACAATATATTATCTCCTTAAAGAAATTAAATCTCCCTCCATCAACGCAATAGATACAATCAATCTCTCTTCCACAAGAGGTCCCAATTTCAATTCTTGGAAGAAGTGAGCTCTATTGCTTGATTCTATCCCAAGATGTGATGGAAATAAGACAAAAGTGATTAAGCTTTAGCATCAATTGAACTTTGATGTTCAATAAGTTCTATGATTGCATCTCTAGTAATGATGCAAAGTGCCAAGAAAATATGGAAAATTTAAATGATTCTTCTTCTCAATTGAGATAGAGAGTTACTTTGTGATTTCATCCAAGAGACTTGCAATTTCAAGATGAAACCTAGACAATGAAATGAGATAGTTCATAAAGACAAGAACTTAAATAAAATAGTCTAGCCTTATATTTCATTAATCATGCCATTTTTGCTATCATATTCAAGGTGAAATGCTCTTTTAGGAAGATTAGAAATTCCAAGAAATGGATCTCCATTGACCCATTTACTTTTCCCAAAACAAGACATAAGTCCATAAATATGTTAGGAAAAGTAGATGATAATGTCCTTATGAAATATTCTAAAGATAGAAGCTATCACATGATGGAAGCTTTGATTTCTTTCCAAGTATAATTTTCTAAAAAAAAGAATTATTCAAGTTTGTTAATAGCAAGTAATTCCCAAGAAGTCCCAAACCACTGTTGTCGTCGAGATTTTCTCTCCTCTCTCACTTGTGAAGGCCTACAAAAAAAACATATTTGGTGAAGGTAGCCAGAATTCCCCGAGAAGTCCAGGATGCATCAAGGATGTCAAAGGAAGGTCCCATACAAAGTTTCAAAGAAATCAAGAAAGTCCATGGTAGCGGTCAAAGTTGGTCAAAGCTGGTCAAAGTTGGGAAATTAGGGCAAAAATTTCATTGTCACCAAATTAGATGAAAATCCATATACTTGTAAAGATTGTCAAAGGCAGTCTATAGCCCAAATTTCAGCAGAAAATGGATTTGGTAGCACATTGATATGCTATGTTCATTTTGTAAAAATGTATTTTTTCTAGTTTGACCCTACAAATTCTTGTATAGAAATTTATGTTCGCCATATGGTTTGGCATGTATAAAGACCATATGTGGCTACATATTTGTATAAAGTTTCAAGGCTATCTGAGCTTCCTAGACACCTTAATGCCACCTTGCAAGCTTCCAAATGTAGTCAAACTTGTACAAGTTAGATTCAGATGGGAGTTTTTTCTGCATATTCTTGAAGGAGATCTTTGGAAACATAGTCCTACAATGTTTCATCTTCATCAAAGACTTTTTGGAGGGTCAAAGAGCACAAAGTCCAGTTTTCAAGGTCACCGCAGTTTTCTAGAATAAGAAAATTGAAGGCTTGAATGTCTGCCACATGTCAAAATATGATTGAACCATGTTGTACGGTCAAGATGAGCTCATATTCAAGGGTGGAGATGCACTAAAGCATAAAGGAAGGAGGATCCACGAATTTTTTCCATAAAAGAAGACCTTTTTTACAATCAAAGATCAATAATGCAGCATTTCTCCAAAAATAGTGGCTTATCTTATCCGAATTGATGTCAGCACTGATGCGACGGTCCAGATCATCCCCAGATCCAATGGTGGAGAATGAGGGCGCCTAAATTTCACTCCTTTACACTAGATTTGATAGAAAAAACAATTCCAAGCCATTGATTTGATTAATCAAATGGTTGTAATCAAAAGTAGTGATCCTAGAGTTGAGAGTTGATTTCTCTAGATCCAAGGGCCCAAATTCATTCAAAAAACTATATAAACCCCCCTCCAAACTCCTAGAGCATCATTGTTAGGCATCCATAGGGCTCATGCTAGCTTACGGTTTCCTTGAGACGATCACCCTCGGTTGAGCGAGTGAGGATCCAAGGTGAGCTAGTATGAGTATAGAACCTAGTTTCAAATTTAAGTTAGAACTCCAATTTAGGATAGGCTCTTGAAACCAACATCTCTATCTTGACTCACCCTCGGTGGAGCGTGTGAGTGAGTTAGAGCTGATTTTAATGAGTCTTATACTTCTTTAGTTAGACATTACGAGCCTAGACAGACATAGGGTCACTGGAGTGGAACTCACCTTCTTACGTGTGACATTCGGTTGAACTGTCATGGTTTGAGGGTCGGAACCACCTTTGATCAGTAGACTGCTTAGCATGACGTACAGGACGATCTTTTACATGTAACTTAATTCAAATTCTTTTAATTCATGTCACTTGTCACTTGTCTCTTGTCACCTCTCTCAGTCTCTTAAGTATTTTTACATGTCTTCTATTTCTTCTATGTGTGAGAAGGCTCTGCAGTATTGCGTTGAACTAGTGAGGATGTTTCTTTGAGCTTGTGAGTAAAATCCATCATCATAATTCACTTGCATGCATAAAATCCATACAAATCCATACATATTTATTAGTTTCTGAAAGTGTATAAGAAGCTCCAATATTGGACCATTCTTCCTTTCGAAACTGATTTATGTGTAAGGATTCCATCTATTCTCATCATGCATACATATCATCCAAAGAAGGCTATACATATGGATTAGAATTAGGAAGTGTTTAAGAAGCTCCTCCAATGGACCATTCTTCCTTCCAAATTTGATTCGTGTGTATGGTTCTCTTTCATTCTTATCATTCATGTCATCAATCTAACTTGCACACCTACATTCCCATTCCCATAATTATTTCAACATCTCTCTCTTCTCCATACTCAACATTAATTTCACCTTCACATCTTTAAACCTTCCAACATTCATTAGCTTCATACACCCTGTGTGTGCCACGACCGGACCCGATCCACCCGGATTGCGATCACCTCCACATTTGAACCCGACGTGAAACGCTTCGTGGTATTTGCTTCTGATCTTGTTGGGAGGTTGTGATCCATATCCTTTGTTTCATATTTTTCATCCTCATCATATCATCATCATCATTCTTGAGTGTTGCACTGGATTTCTCACAGTATCGTGCACATCTTCGTCGCGAAGTAAACACATTTGTGAGAGATCTAGAACATCGTGCATCACTTGCTTATTCACATAAGATGGAGGAAGGATTCAAATCCCTTATTGTTGAGAAACAAGGCCAAAGAATAGTCTCTTCTATGTTGAGAGAGAAGGGAAAATTCAATGGCATCAACATCACAAGCTACTTAGATTTGTTTGAAGAGCAAGCTATGATTTTTGGTCTTCCTGAAGATCTTTTGATATCATTCTTTGAACGAATTGTTGATAGCTCTATCATAAACCGTGTCACTCAATATGATAGTCTTCCTTGGAGTGATTTTAGAAAGGAGATGCTCAAAGAATTCTATCTTGAAGATTATAGCCAACATAATCGAGATGGATTCTTACGATGGGTCAATTCTCCAAAGCCTAGTAGCTCTATTACTCACTTACAAAATGAGTATATTAGACGCTATGAACAATGTAATAAAGTAAGTCTATGATCTAGGGATCCGATGGCTTCAGACAGATCTGAAATCGGATACTGTTTGGTCACTCGTCTGTAGGACCAAAGATCTCAAGAGTAGACTCAAGCATAAGTCATGTGCTCTCATATTCAAGTAATCCACTTAGCCTAGTGGTTAAGTCTCATGGTTGTGAAGGAAGAGGTCTTGGGTTCAACTCCCATGGGGAGCATGGGAAGAGAGTTTTGCCCAAAGAGCTCTAGAGCCTTCTAACTCAAGTTAACGTGAGTTAACTTGAGTCCAGTGGACTTAACTCAAGAGGTGAGTACAACAACCACTAGTGGACTCTAGTGGAAGGTACTAAAGTAGTGGTCGAGATCACTCCAGCCACTAATAGACTCTAGTGGTGGATATGAAAGGAGTGGAGGAGATTGCACATGCACTTGTGGACTCTAGTTACATTTGTGGTCCTCATTAGTTCAAGCAGCTATATATACAGGCATAAGGATGGGAGGAGAGTCATTCATTCATGAGCATTTGCAGTCGTTACGCTGTTGCATTGGTATCAGAGCATAATTCTCTCCATAGCTCTCTCATTCATCATCTTTACGTATATGAGTCCTTGCGTGTGCAAAAGCTCTTGTACGACGTCGAAGGCTGCTCGCGGTTGATCAGAGACGGTTGCCGAGTTCCTCGCGTTGGATTGAGCTTAGGAGAAGCATAGCAAAAGAATTGAAGACATCTCTACTGTGAGGAAGAGGGGATTCGAACCCCCGTCCCCCCAACTAAGGCGCGTTCGCTTATCCAAAGCGCCCACGAGCGTTCACGACCTCCATTCGCAGCTGTTTTGCTTGTCCGCGCACGGCGCTGTAGAAGACTACAATAAGGAGCAAAGAAAAGGAAACAAAGCTTTCGTTTTCTTCGCGCTGCTACCGTCGAACACGAGGATCGAACCGCAGTCAATTACATGTGAGCCTGCCCACGTAGCCAAGGCGCTCAGCCCGTTTTCTCTACTTTGAATGCACAAAAAAACTCTCCTAAAGCAGTGATCAAAGCTGAAGTGCAGTGATCAAAGCTGAAGTGCAAGCCAAACTCTTATCCATCCAAGGAGCACTCTTCTTTAGCCAAAGAAACAAGCAAGGACAGTTAAAGTTTGAGCAAAGTTTGAAGGAAGAGGAGCCGTGGAGTGAAGATCTGGAGGCCTAACTTCGTCATAATTCTAGCACTCTCGGCTAGAATCAAGTCGACCTCAACGGACCAAATCACCAGGGACTATTTCTTGTGATATTCTTGCATAGCTCTTTTGATTTTGTTGCACACACCACTTGCGTTAGGAATACTTAGTAAGTTTAATAACGCTTTGTGTGCGATGGAGGGGACTTCTAGCCACGTCTCGCTTACGAGTACTACTAGTACGTCAGTGTTTGTTTCTCTTCCTATTTTAGTAACATCCTCATTCATGCCTAGACCACCAATAGCTGCACGTGCATTGCATCCATCTGCACCTATGGTCTCAAATACAAGTCATGTGTCTGATGCATTTAATAGAGAAGCGACGATTGTAGCATTAGACGTTGAGGATTCTGCAAGAAAAGGGGAAACAATCACTACTCTAAACGAGGGGAAAGATATAGAGAGTAGGATGTTGCTAGTTGAGCAAAAGCTTGGACGGTTGTCCAGTCTTCCGGATGAAGTTGCAGTCCTCCGTCAATCTATTGATGGAATCCAGGATCACCTTAAGGCCATTCTGAACTTACTTCAGATGCCTAGGGATATCAGTAAGACTATTTTAGGTAGTCACACAGATACGATCGCAACTTCACCAATGTCTGTTAGGATGGAAAAGGATAAGGGATTATCCTCTCCCCAAATAGATATGTTTCCGCTAGCGGGAAGTATGAGCCGTCTTAGCCTAGTGTCTTCTACTCCCTTGTGTGTTGCTTCGGTAGGGATGTTAGAAAGCCATAACCGCCCTGTGGATCTTTCCTTGGGAAAGGAGATCCGTCCTCCTTATTTCTCTGGAGAGGATAAGGATAGGAATAAGGATGCGGTTTTGACTTTCTTAGAGAAATGGCAAGATGTCCATGAACTCAAACATACCCCCGATCATGTGCGGGTAGTAGAAGCCAGTTTATCGCTAGGACCGAAAGCTTATACATGGTGGATGAGTCTCTCTGAGACTCACAAGAAACCTACCACTTGGAATGAATTTTCCCATCTTTTCAAGAAAGAGTTTCTCCCCGAGAATGAGGAGGAACGCAATTGGGAAGCTTGGGATAAAATTCAGCAGAAGGGTAGACCGCTATTAGTGTATATTTCAGAATACAGAGATGTAATTCTGAAGTTAAAGAATTTAGATGACTTCCATCGACTTCGCGGTTTCGTCAGAGGACTTAACCAGCGAATTCGTAATGAAGTTAAGAGGCATGCGCCTAAATCCCTTGAAGAGGCGATTAAGGTCGCACAGATTTATGAGGACAATTCACGTTTGGATGTCCCGCAGGAAAGCAGTTATTCCCAGAAGAATAACTTTAAGCGTAAGGGCAAAGGGACTAGATCTAATGAAAGAGTATTTAAAAAACCTCGTGTTTTTAGACACATCCTTTCTCCAGAAGATCATGATAAAGCGCAAAAAGAAAACTTGTGCTTTAAATGTCTCAAGCCTGGACATCGAAGCCGTGCCTGTCCAGTCGGAAGAGACAGTAAGGGAAAGGGTAAACAGCAAATTAATCTGATTCACTCTTTGACCTTGGATGCAAGTTCAAGTGCAAAGAAGGTTCAGATTATGCATTGCGACAGTACCCATTCATGCCAAATTTCCAAAAACATGTGGCAACCTCAAGAGTTTGGTCCACATGATTTGGTCAAGTTGCATGGATCAGTAAAAGAGCACACTATCCGGATAATGGTGGATGACTCTGCTACGCATAATTTTATCAATTATGCGTTAGTTAAAAAACTGGCTCTTCCTCAGGAACCATCTCCTCATAAATACATTGTCTCCATGATGCACGGTCAAGACACCCGTGTTTGGGACACAATGATATGTAATTTGGAACTAGAAATCCAAGGATTTAAAGACACCTTGGACTTCCAAATAATGAACATGGATCGGGTAGATCTTGTTTTAGGGAGAGAGTGGCTATGGAGTCTAGGACCTTCATTGACCAGGTGTTATTTTACAAATACTTTGGAATTCCAGCGTGACGGTGTAGTGTATAAAATCAAGGGTGAGCATGATGTTCCAAGTATCCCTTTGATTTCATACACTGAACTTCAGAAACTTGTCAATAAAGAAGCCAGGACTCAAGCTTTTCTTGTCCTTGGCAGCGATGTAATAGATTCTGATAATATAAATCAAGTTTCTTATATCTCGTCCTTTATTCCTCGAGAAGTTTATGTTAAATTTAACAATTTAATGAAGGAATTTAAAGATGTGTTCCCTAAGGAACTCCCCTACGACTTGCCACCCTCTCGTGGAAACATTGATCACAGTATAGATCTGTTTCCGGGTACCAAGCCAAAATCTCAAAACCCATACCGCCTCCCCTATGTCCAGAATCAAGACGTAGAAAATCAAATCCAAGAGTATTTGGATAAAGGATTTATCCGTCCAAGCCAGTCTCCATGGGCAGCACCCATCCTTCTCGTGAAAAAGAAAGATGGAACTATGAGGCTGTGCGTAGATTATAGGGCGTTAAACAATCTTACGATAAAGAACAAGTATCCCATGCCACTAGTCGAAGATCTTTTCGATAGTTTAAAGGGGGCTACAGTCTTTTCTAAGATTGATTTACGCCAAGGTTATCATCAGATCAGGATCAAAGATGATGATATTCCTAAAACAGCCTTTCGAACAAAGTTTGGTCACTACGAGTTTTTAGTGATGCCGTTCGGGTTGACAAATGCACCCGCAACATTTATGACTTTGATGAATCAAGTGCTTAAGCCGTATTTGGGAAAATTTGTTGTAGATTTTCTCGATGATATTCTGATCTACAGTAAAGATCATGAAAATCACTTAGAGCACTTGAAAAAAGTTTTTCAACTTCTTCGCGATAATAAACTTTACGGTAAAGAGTCAAAATGTGAATTCTTTACCCCAGCAGTAAAGTATTTAGGTCATATTATTTCCGCGGAAGGAATCAAAGTTGACCCTGAAAAGGTCCAAGTGATTCTTGAATGGCCTGAGCCCAAGACGGTTCGAGAACTACAAAGTTTTCTCGGATTGGCAGGATATTATCGGAAGTTTGTGGCAGGATATGCCAAGATTGCAGTACCTTTGACAGATCAACTCAAAGGGAAGCATCAAAAATTAAATTGGAAAGAAGATCAAGCAAAAAGTTTTCAAGATCTTAAACTTGCTTTAGCATCGGCCCCGGTTCTCCAAATTATAGATCCGAATAAGCCTTTCCAATTAGAGACAGATGCAAGTTCATCTGCAGTAGGAGCAGTACTAAGCCAAGATGGTCGACCGATAGCTTTCGAGAGTAGAAAGCTAAGTCCTGCTCAGCAAAATTACTCTACCTATGAGCGAGAGATGTTCGCTATTATTAATGCTCTGAAGAAATGGCGCCATTATCTATATGGATCAAAGTTGACCATAGTTTTTGATCAAGAGAGCATAAAGTGGTTTGCAAACCAACCTGATCTAAGAGGTAGAAAAGCGAGGTGGGCCGAGCAGTTGCAAGAGTTCGATTATGAACTCAGGTATAGAAAAGGAAAGTTCAACGCAGTGGCAGACGCCTTAAGTCGGATGCCTATGCTGAACAATCTAAGTTTTGTACAAATTCAAAGTGAATTTATTTCAACTTTGAAAGGAAGATGCAAAGAGGATCCAAGCTTCAGTCAAGCATGGAAAGCAGCTGAACAAGATAAACCAAATGAAGCAAGTACTTCTGCAAGAAAGTTTAAACACTATTCTCTCCAAGATGAATATTTGCTTTATAAAGGTAAGGTTTGTGTTCCAAGTACCTCGGACATACGAAAACAAGTACTTTTCGAATGCCATGATGCTCCAAGTGCAGGACATCCTGGAATTAACCGAACCTATGAGTTAGTAAAACGACATTTTTATTGGCCTAGTTTGCATCAAGATGTGCAAAACTATGTATCTAAGTGCCATAAATGTCAAGTAAATAAGTTTGAACGACTTAAAGTTGGAGGATTGCTGCATCCTTTGGAAATTCCCAAAGGAAAGTGGGAAAGCATTTCTATGGATTTCATTTCTGGATTACCCCGCACTCAAAAGGGCTTTGATTCAGTTTGGGTTGTAGTTGATCGATTGACTAAACTTGCTCAGTTTATACCAGTCAAGACTACCTATAAGACTCCAAAACTTGCAAAAATATTTGTAAATCAACTTTATAGACTCTATGGTCTTCCAGTAGACATAGTTTCTGATAGAGATGCTCGATTTACAAGTCATTTTTGGCGAGCCGTCTTTAGTAGACTTGAAACTAAACTAAGCTTAAGTACAGCTGAACATCCCCAGACGGATGGACCGACAGAGAAAGTCAATCAGATTTTGGAAGACATACTCCGAGCTTATGTTACTTCCAAACAGACTGACTGGGAAGATTATCTTCCATTAGCTGAATTTGCCTCTAATAGTGCCAAGAATTCATCCACTGAATTTAGTCCATTCATGTTGATGTATGGTTTCCAGCCTAGGTCTCCTTATGCAGTAGGACTCCAAAATGAACGAGTTCAAGCAGCTCAAGAGTTCCTTCACGACATGAACTTTAAGCTCAAGTTAGCTAAAGATAACCTAAAGAAAGCTCAAGATCGTGCAAAGGCTTATGCCGATCCAAAGCGAAGAAATGTTACTTTTCAGGTTGGCGATCAAGTTTATCTTCGTATTCCTGAAAGATCGGAAAAGTTCAAGACTGGCCAATGCGTCAAGTTGTCGCCTAGATATTGCGGTCCTTTTCCAATCACCAAGAAAGTTGGTTTGTGGGCTTATGAACTACAACTACCAGACGATAGTTGGATTCATCCAGTGTTCCATGTTAGTCGGCTTAGGAAGAGTCTAACAGATTCAGATAATCTAGTTGGACAACAGGTTATACTTCCTATTCCCGTACATAACACAGTTCCTCATGAACCTGAAGTGATACTTCGCACCCGAGATAAACGTACAAGAAGCCACTTGTATGAAGAGTGCTTAGTAAAATGGAAGGATGGAACTGAAGAAAATTCAACATGGGAAAAAGTTTCCACAATCCAACGACGTTTTCCAGCTTTCAAGTTTTAAGTTGGTCCCAACTAAAGAAGGTTTTTTATTTTCCAGTTTCTAAGTAAATAACCTAATTGAATGAATGCGTGTTCTTCAAGTTTTAGAACATGAGGCTCGGGGGTTGCCTACAGTTATATATATAGCTTTATTTTCGAGGACGAAAATCTTTCCCAAGGGGGGAAGAATGTAATAAAGTAAGTCTATGATCTAGGGATCCGATGGCTTCAGACAGATCTGAAATCGGATACCGTTTGGTCACTCGTCTGTAGGACCAAAGATCTCAAGAGTAGACTCAAGCATAAGTCATGTGCTCTCATATTCAAGTAATCCACTTAGCCTAGTGGTTAAGTCTCATGGTTGTGAAGGAAGAGGTCTTGGGTTCAACTCCCATGGGGAGCATGGGAAGAGAGTTTTGCCCAAAGAGCTCTAGAGCCTTCTAACTCAAGTTAACGTGAGTTAACTTGAGTCCAGTGGACTTAACTCAAGAGGTGAGTACAACAACCACTAGTGGACTCTAGTGGAAGGTACTAAAGTAGTGGTCGAGATCACTCCAGCCACTAATAGACTCTAGTGGTGGATATGAAAGGAGTGGAGGAGATTGCACATGCACTTGTGGACTCTAGTTACATTTGTGGTCCTCATTAGTTCAAGCAGCTATATATACAGGCATAAGGATGGGAGGAGAGTCATTCATTCATGAGCATTTGCAGTCGTTACGCTGTTGCAAACAACTTCCTGATGAGGATAAGATAACTTTGGAACCTGATCTTGTGATCAATTTTCTTAAGCTTCTTCATCCTGAAACTCGTAGGGAAGTTGAACGGCGATTAGAAGAACCAGATAAGCGCTATGGTCTTACTGACAATTGGCAAAAAGTGCGTAAAGTAGTAGAGGCTGTAGCCCATAGACATCAAAGACAATCCATGCTTTATGAGCAAACTAGTTTGCCTCAAGCTAGCCTTCCACAAATTAAGGAGCAATTTAGAGAACAATCCCATGCTATGCTTTTTGACTCTACTCCTATTCCTCAAATGATGGAGCCTAATCAAGGTTTTAAAGTAGAGCCAAATAAAAGTGTAGTTGAACAATCTCAAGTGGATATTCTCACTAAGCAAATGGAAAGTCTTATTGCTACACAATCCAATTTGGCCAAGACTATAGATGCTTTACAATCTAATTACACCAAAACTTTCCAAAATCAAATGAACCCAATGACTTTTCAAGAGCCTAATCAACATGTTATAGCTACCAATCAAAATCCACAAATAGCTCCTACTCAAGCATATCAAGTTCCTCCAATGCATAATCCTCCCATGCATAATCCTTCAATGCAAAATCCTCATCCTCATGTGCAAAATCCTCAAATGTATCAAAACCTGTATCCTCAAGCTTCTCAAATAGCTTTTCAAAATCCTCAAAATCAAAATTTTCAAAATCATCAACCGTATAATATGGAAGCTCCTCTTGCACCTCAAGTACCACATGTTGCTCCCCAAGCTCCTCAAATACATCAATTGCATTTTCAAAATCCTAATTATCCTGTTCAAGCAATACCTTATCAACAAAATCCTCAATTTCAAAATTTCCCACCACAAGTTAATCAAAATCCTCAAAATCAAAATGGTTTTGTGCGTGGCCCTCGTAGGTGTCCTTGGTGTGATTCGTTAGAGCACTTTTTGAGAGATTGTGAACTATTGAAGGATGCTAAGGAGCAACGACTAGTAATAGACATAGACAAGAAAATCTGTGACTATCGATCTAGGCTACCTTTGCAAGGAAATTATGGTAAGGGAGGAATGAAAAAACATTATGAAAATATAACCATAATGGACGTAGGAACTAGAGGAGTGAAACTAGAAGCTCTTGATGAACAACAAGTAGAATCAAGTAAACCCACAAAGGAAGGTGATTTTTCCATAGAGGCTTTAGTAAGAGCACGGGATGAGATTAGGAGAATAACGGCTTGGGAGTCACCGATAGAAGATCAATCTCTTATTTCTCACATATCCAATGTAGAAGAAAAACGAAAAAGAGATGAAGCTGAGCCTAGTGAAAGAAGAGTGACTCCAAAACAAACCTCAGAGGGAATAGAAACAATCATAGAGCAAGGAGAAACATCACAATCTAAAGATTAAAAACAAGAATCAGAACCCAATGAACAAAAACAAGAGGAGAAACAAAAAGGGAAGAAGACAAAGCAAAGAAAAACAGAACCAAAGCCTTTAGATAAACCAGAACAATCAAAACAAACTGAAGACCAAACACGAGAACATGAACAAAAACAAGATCCTGAGCAAAAACAAAAGAAACCAAAGAGAAAACCTAAAGCCATCTTGATTTCAGAAATTGAGAGAAAAATAGATCCTATGGAAATTTTAGATGACATTTTGCTTAAGAGTCAAGTGACTATGTCTTTAGAACAAGTTTTCTCTATTGCAAAGCCTGTTTTTAAAGATAACTTTATCGGCCTAATTAAAAGGAAGAGGTTTCCGCTTAATCTAGATACTGAGATGCAAGATTCTCTAGATCAAGATCAAGCTATGAATGAAGCCTTAAACTTTGATGAATCTGATGAAGAGAACTTTGATGATGATGAAGTAAATGTTAATAAAAATTTCTTAGGACCTATTCAACCTGACCATGAAAATCATGAAAACAATCCTGAAAGTCACTTTAAAAGAACATTTTGGTCTAGAGGTACATCAGAGATGCATGTTAAAATAGGAAATGATAAGAACACTATCACTGTAAATGCATTAGTAGATTCCGGCTCCGAAATCAATGTGATTTCAAGAGAAGTCTATGATAAGTTTCGATGGCCCATAGATAAAGATTGTGGATGGCGTATGAGAACTGCAGATAATGGTGTAGGTACCCTGTATGGAGCTTGTGCTAGTGTGCCCATATCCATAGGAGGAATCACAGAAGAGTTTCACTTTTTTATTCAAGATAATTGCTCCTATGAAGTTCTCTTAGGTCAACCCTTTATTTGTGAGAGTCGTATGGAAACTAAAGCCATGGATGATGGGTCTACCTATGCTAGATTTAAGTCTAAGGATGGAATGCAATCACTTCAAGTCATGACAGTAGGAGTGAATCATCCTAGGAATCGATTGTCAATTAGAAAGAAACCTATTGTTACTCAGGGTCATGAGCATGCTTGTAGTGATTGTGCACCTCGATTCATGTTTGGAGCTACATATGATCAAAATTTCGGATAGAATCCATTGTTGAGCGGGACAATAGTGGATATTGGTTTGACATCTCGCATCCAACCAACATGTACAATAGTTTGTCCCTTTGTTTTCCACATTCTAGATTAGATTTTCTTCATAAGAGTCAATTGTCCAAGTCTTTTATCCAAAAAACCCAAAAAAATTATAAAAACAACAAAATCATGGAACATGATGAGAACATTGAGCATGTGATTGAAACATCTCATTGTTTCTCTACTCTTGAGGAGTTAGAGTTATGTCTTCAAAATTCTAATTCCCATATTATTCTTCTTTCTTCCCTTGATGAGTATGCTCTAATCCAAGAGTATGCTCTCAATGTTGACAAGTGCTCGAAATTTAACCAAACACATGATGCCTTAGTTGAAACAAAGTACAAAACTGTAGACAAAAAAATCAAACCCATAGCTCAACCATTACCTCAAGGAAGTAATGAAAAAATTATTGATGTGAAAAATGATCCAATTCTTCGGGATAAGAAAAACATAGGACATACATTCACGGATGAGACAATCAAACATGTGAAAATTGGTAGAGATGATGACTTTCTTTTGCCAGCAGAGAGAGATAAATTTGAGGGAGTCATACGTAGCCATGGAAAAGCCTTTACTATGTATCCTCATGAGATTGGTTGTGTAGATCCTAAGCTAGTTGCACCCATGATAATCTTTACTATTCCACATATTCCATGGAATCTTCGTCCTATACCTGTTCCAAAGGCTCACTTACCTGAGCTAATGAAACTACTTAAGGAGAAGATAAACATGAGAATTTTAGAGCCATCTTTTGCACCTTACTCAAACAGATGGTTCACTGTGCCTAAAAAGAATGGGAAACTATGTTTTATTCAAGATCTCCAACCCGTCAATAAAGTCACCATAAGGAATGTAGGAACAGGACCCATTGTAGATGAGTTTGCTGAATCATTTTCAGGACATTCTATATATTCAATGGGTGATCTATATTCTGGATATGACCAATTCCAATTAGCAATTGATAGTCGTGACATAACCACAATGAAAACTCCTTTAGGCTTAGTGCGAATGTGTACTTTACCTCAAGGAGCGACTAATTCTGTGGCTCATATGATGAGTGCTATGAATATGGTCTTACATGATTTTATCCCTCATATAACTATGCCATTCATTGATGATATTCCAATTAAAGGGAGTGAGGAACGTGTAAAGGACATTACTTTAGATTCATCTGGATGTCGTAAATTTGTTCTTGACCATATCTCTGATTGTGAAAGAATATTTCAACGATTTGAAGAGGTAGGTCTCACATTTTCCATAGAGAAATCTGTTTTTGGTGTCAACGAGGTACTTATTGTTGGACATTTATGTGGCCATTATGGTCGAAAGCCATACCCACAAAAAGTTGATGCCATTAGCAAGATTTCTGAAACATGTAACAACGTGAGTGAGGTACGTAGATTTCTTGGTGCTTGCATCTTTTATGTTATTTGGATCCCTCACTTTGCTCATGTTGCTGATTGTCTTTATGAATTGTTGAGGAAGAAACGAAAATTTATTTGGACTGACAAACACACTCAAGCTATGCGTAAATTGAAGAAATTATTGCTTGAAGCTCCCATCCTTAAGCGTGTAGACTATTCTGCTAACAAACCTATTATATTGACTGTTGATACTAGTCCTATTGGTATAGGTTGGGTCATAAGTCAAGATGATAGTGAAGGGAATAGATATGCAATTAGGTTTGGTGCCAAAATTCTACATGAAACACAACGAAAATATCCACAGATCAAACGAGAACTATGGGGTATGGTAACAGCTTTGAAAACAGACAAAGAATATTTCATTGGTGCAAATGTCAAAGTTGAGACTGATTGTTTGCCTCTCATTGGGATGATAGCCAATTGTTCATCTCCTGATATAGCCATGCTTAGATGGATCTCATATATTAAGTTCATAAATCCTGAGTTAGTTCATATTTCAGGTAAGTCAAACTCAGTTGCTGATATGTTATCGAGAGCTAGATTTGATGATGATCTTGAAAGTGATCTAATAAAGAATGTGAATTTAGTTGACTATGTTCCACATATATATGAGTATGAGAAATTTCATGAGTCTGAGTACGAAGATGAATGGAGAGACATAGGAAAGTATCTCAGTACACTACAACCATTACCTAGCTGGACTACGAATAGATTCCGTAACATTAGGAAACGAGCTTATAACTTTTTCCTATGTAATGGTTATCTTTGGAGACATGCTAAGGGTAAGGTTAAGAATCCACAACGAGTCCTAGGAAAGAGAGGTCTTCAATTGCAAGTAATGAAGGAAATGCATGAGACATTATGGGCAGGTCATAAAGGATTTTTTGGAACATATGAAAAAATTAGAAGTACCTATTATTGGCCTAGGATGTATGTTGATATTAGTAGCTATGTTTCTACATGTTCTACTTGTCAACTTCATTCATCAGTCAAACATAGAGATCCATTGCATCCTACGTATCCACCTTGTATTCACTACAAGTGGGTAGTAGATCTTGTAACTATGCCTAAAGGTATCGACAAAATGCGTTACATTGTACTTGCAAGAGAAGACTTAACTAATCATGTAGAGGGACGTGCACTACGATCTAAGACCACTTACAATGTTTGCAAATTCTTGCTTGAAGATGTCATAAGTCGCTTTGGGTACATAGAGAAAGTAGTTGCCGATCGTGGAGAGTTAAATGCGAGAGAAGCTAAAGAGTTCTTTGAGCGTCACGGTATTCGTTTGTCTCTCACTACTGCATATAATCCAGAGGCCAATGGTAAAATAGAGAGAGGGCATCCACCTATTGTGAAAGCCATATCTAAAGCATGTAACGGTGACATCAAACAATGGCCTAAATTCTTACCTTTTGCACTTTGGGCAGATAGAATGACATGCACACGTACTACTGGATATATGCCTGCTGAACTCATGTACTGTCAAAAACCATTGTTTCCAATTCAGTCTCATATTTCTGCATGGTCAAATTTGCCTTGGTCTGAAAACATGTCTACTGATGATTTTTTGAGTTTGCGTATTAAACAGTTAGAACAAGGTAAATTAAGACTTGATGATGCTGTTGAAAAATTAAGAGAATCTAGAATGAAGAACAAACATTATTTTGATAAAACTCATCGATTGCGTCCTAAGCCAATTGAAGTAGGAGATTGGGTGCTCATTTATGATAGTACATTTGACTCTCAATATGATGCATGCAAAAAGATCACTCAACGGTGGTTTGGGACATACATTGTATCAAAAGTCAACAACAATGGTACGTATGCTCTTTGTGAATTAAATGGTGTTGCACTAAAAGCTTTCATTGCAGGTAAAAGGATAAAGTTATTCAAGAAGCGTGATAATGACGAGTACATTTTGGATGAGGACATTGAAGAAGATGACAACAATGAGGCCGATTCATAAACAGGAGTATCCATGTTATTATTAAATTTATTAAAAAAAAAAAAAAAAAAAACATCATTAATTTTTCAAGTTCATGTTGCTTTGTTTTTTTTCAAGTTCATTCTATTTTTTTTCCATGCTTGTTTCATGCATGTTTTTTTCAGTCTTTGCATCACATTGCATATCCACATCACTTGAGTCAAAAAAAGGTAAATGATGATTTCTCTACTTGTGTAAAATTTTATCTTAAGTAGTAACTTATCTACCAAGAAATTGTTTATAATCTAGGATTGTGGAAAGATTGGGCATGTAGATTTGGAGGTTTATTTTGGTGACAAGACTTTCATATATAAACATGCATATGTATCGTGTATCGAAAGCATAATTGTTGAAATCCTAGCTCCTGCTACTGCATGTTTCTACATCCTTAGTCCATCTCACAGCACTTGTATCGGAGTTTAAACAACTGTTCTCCGTCATCAAAAATGGTTGTACCTTGTATTGGGGTTTAATTTTTCCCCGTCATCAAAAAAAAAAAAAAAAAAAAAAAAGAAGTTGCTACATGTTACCAAGAAGTTTACACTTTCTTCCACCCCAAAAAAAAAAAAAGTGATCGTAACCATAAAGTTGCCGAATCATCATCATCATTAAAAAAAAAAAAAAAAAAAAAGAGCAAGCCAAAGGAGGATAAAGAGGCATAGTAGAATAAATCACGGGCTATGTAGGCAGATTTATGCATTAGTGGAGTTTAGTTAGATTTCCTTGCATGTTATTAGAGAAAGAGCATATTCATATTTATGTAGGAAAGGAGTTGATCTAAAATAAGCTAAAGATGAAAGATGTCTCTTGAAAATCCTAAATCTTTGTTTATAATCATATTTAAGGTAGATTGCTTTATGAAAAAGGTACAAAATTTTCTTCAAGATGAGAGGAACTGATGCTTAAAACGACTCAATACAACCACTTCCACTTCATATTGATGCTTGTTTTTTTTTCTTTCTTGTTGCCAATGTTGCTTGTTCACTTGCATATATGTTGCCTATTTGTTCATGCATATTCATGTTGCCTGTTTCAATTATTTCTTTCATGCAAATTTTGCTTCATGTCACGTTACCTACTTATTCATGCATATAATCAATTTTCCTTCCATGTTTCTTATGTTGCCTATAAAAGAATTTGATGCCTGGAACATTTTGTTTTTCACAGATGCTAGAGTGGCGCTTCCGGAGGAATCGCAGGTTTAGTGGGGGCGAATGTCGTCGAGATTTTCTCTCCTCTCTCACTTGTGAAGGCCTACAAAAAAAACATATTTGGTGAAGGTAGCCAGAATTCCCCGAGAAGTCCAGGATGCATCAAGGATGTCAAAGGAAGGTCCCATACAAAGTTTCAAAGAAATCAAGAAAGTCCATGGTAGCGGTCAAAGTTGGTCAAAGCTGGTCAAAGTTGGGAAATTAGGGCAAAAATTTCATTGTCACCAAATTAGATGAAAATCCATATACTTGTAAAGATTGTCAAAGGCAGTCTATAGCCCAAATTTCAGCAGAAAATGGATTTGGTAGCACATTGATATGCTATGTTCATTTTGTAAAAATGTATTTTTTCTAGTTTGACCCTACAAATTCTTGTATAGAAATTTATGTTAGCCATATGGTTTGGCATGTATAAAGACCATATGTGGCTACATATTTGTATAAAGTTTCAAGGCTATCCGAGCTTCCTAGACACCTTAATGCCACCTTGCAAGCTTCCAAATGTAGTCAAACTTGTACAAGTTAGATTCAGATGGGAGTTTTTTCTGCATATTCCTGAAGGAGATCTTTGGAAACATAGTCCTACAATGTTTCATCTTCATCAAAGACTTTTTGGAGGGTCAAAGAGCACAAAGTCCAGTTTTCAAGGTCACCGCAGTTTTCTAGAATAAGAAAATTGAAGGCTTGAATGTCTGCCACATGTCAAAATATGATTGAACCATGTTGTACGGTCAAGATGAGCTCATATTCAAGGGTGGAGATGCACTAAAGCATAAAGGAAGGAGGATCCACGAATTTTTTCCATAAAAGAAGACCTTTTTTACAATCAAAGATCAATAATGCAGCATTTCTCCAAAAATAGTGGCTTATCTTATCCGAATTGATGTCAGCACTGATGCGACGGTCCAGATCATCCCCAGATCCAATGGTGGAGAATGAGGGCGCCTAAATTTCACTCCTTTACACTAGATTTGATAGAAAAAACAATTCCAAGCCATTGATTTGATTAATCAAATGGTTGTAATCAAAAGTAGTGATCCTAGAGTTGAGAGTTGATTTCTCTAGATCCAAGGGCCCAAATTCATTCAAAAAACTATATAAACCCCCCTCCAAACTCCTAGAGCATCATTGTTAGGCATCCATAGGGCTCATGCTAGCTTACGGTTTCCTTGAGACGATCACCCTCGGTTGAGCGAGTGAGGATCCAAGGTGAGCTAGTATGAGTATAGAACCTAGTTTCAAATTTAAGTTAGAACTCCAATTTAGGATAGGCTCTTGAAACCAGCATCTCTATCTTGACTCACCCTCGGTGGAGCGTGTGAGTGAGTTAGAGCTGATTTTAATGAGTCTTATACTTCTTTAGTTAGACGTTACGAGCCTAGACAGACATAGGGTCACTGGAGTGGAACTCACCTTCTTACGTGTGACATTCGGTTGAACTGTCATGGTTTGAGGGTCGGAACCACCTTTGATCAGTAGACTGCTTAGCATGACGTACAGGACGATCTTTTACATGTAACTTAATTCAAATTCTTTTAATTCATGTCACTTGTCACTTGTCTCTTGTCACCTCTCTCAGTCTCTTAAGTATTTTTACATGTCTTCTATTTCTTCTATGTGTGAGAAGGCTCCGCAGTATTGCGTTGAACCAGTGAGGATGTTTCTTTGAGCTTGTGAGTAAAATCCATCATCATAATTCACTTGCATGCATAAAATCCATACAAATCCATACATATTTATTAGTTTCTGAAAGTGTATAAGAAGCTCCAATATTGGACCATTCTTCCTTTCGAAACTGATTTATGTGTAAGGATTCCATCTATTCTCATCATGCATACATATCATCCAAAGAAGGCTATACATATGGATTAGAATTAGGAAGTGTTTAAGAAGCTCCTCCAATGGACCATTCTTCCTTCCAAATTTGATTCGTGTGTATGGTTCTCTTTCATTCTTATCATTCATGTCATCAATCTAACTTGCACACCTACATTCCCATTCCCATAATTATTTCAACATCTCTCTCTTCTCCATACTCAACATTAATTTCACCTTCACATCTTTAAACCTTCCAACATTCATTAGCTTCATACACCCTGTGTGTGCCACGACCGGACCCGATCCACCCGGATTGCGATCACCTCCACACTGTTAGCGATATTTAAAGTCCAATGATTGATATAGCCCACAACGTATCAATCTTGATGAGATTCATAGTCTTGGAATCTGAAAGGCATTAGCATATGCTTGGACTTGAGTTGAGAGAAAGATTTCAAAAAATCCCTCGAGTAAGCCAAGAAGCTTTAGAGAGTTTTGAGAGATCTTAAAGATAAAGACTAAGTCTTTACTATTGTCACATGCAAAACAAGACTTGATCAGGCTTGGTAAAGGTTGTCCAAAATTTTGCATGAATGCATTCACCCATGTGCTTACAATGTGTGAATAGGAAAACCACCCACACACTCTCCAATCATGTGAATGAGAGGGGACGTGCCTCATGGCAGTTCCCCCTTTGATCTCATGAGTGAATGGAGCAATGAAGAGAGAAGTATATAACATTTTCGGTGCAGTATCCCTTGCATATAACATAGGCCCAACTCAGTGAAGCAGAACACCCTCTGTACTCATTTTTCTGCATCCAATGCCATAGATAGAAGACATGGATGGATGCTCATGCAAGCAATATACTCAAAATTCATGAAAGCTCAGATCTTCTTCTCTACAACTTCAGAGAGTCAGCTCACTTTTGAGAGCTCTTTTGAGACATTCCAAGCTATTTGGGGTTTCAAGAAGATGGTCAACATAGGTCTAGAACTTCAATGCATAAGGTTACAATAATTCTAATGAAAGTTCTCTACATCAAAGAAGAATGTGTAACTTCTTCATTTTTCACCTCAAAGAAAAGGATTTCTCCAAGCATTTGATTTAAGTACTTTTCCTTTATTTTGCATATGTTTGAATTCATTTTGAGATGGAAAGAATTCATACCTAGTAGTACATAGATTAGTTTACCATGAACTTAGAAAACCCTCCATTTCAGTATTGACATGCATCAAAGTATGCATAGGATTCCATTCTATCCATGAAAGTGGCATTCATTATCATCTCATATGTAATGAGCCAAGGATAAAATCATTTCATATGTACTTGGGCATTCCTAGAATATTTGTGAAGATAAATGTAAGTATGCATAACTATGGGTCCAAGTTGTTGGTGCATTTCGCCAAGCCTAGTGCTTGACTAAAATCATTTATGTAATGGCCTTTTATGAACTCTCAATGAGAGAATCCATATAACTATTCTCTTGTCAAAGTACAAACTTGGAATCTTCAAATGTAAAGGGGAAAAAGGAATCCCACGACCTTAGTAGGTGTAAATCATGGAATCCAAGTAGGACAAATCAATTAGATATGATTTCCTAGAATGGAGTAACTTTTAGGTGGAATACCCACCAAATTTGAATTCAAAAATTCCTATAAAGCCTCATGAGGCAAGTCCTAGGGTAGAGTAGTCTTTAGAGAAGATTAGAATCGAGATCTAGATCATCATTGAAGCACACATTGTGCTCCTTCTCCCCATCATTCATTCCCATTAATTTCATGTACCATATGTGAAACACAAATTGATTTCCTTGATCATACTTGGAGTTCTCTACAACTGCTATCTCAGGTTTACTCTATGTTTTTCAGTCAACTTTGACCAGTGATTTCTCTCAGTATACTTTTCCTTTTGAAGTGATTTAAATTTCTATAGGTAAAGTGGTACGTCTATTGCTTTATTTGGATCTTTACTATGTGAGCTACATTAGTTTGAAGTGATGTATGTATGCAGGCAATGTACTCTTGAAAAGTCGAGATGACACCCCAATGTTCCTAAATTGATTTCTCTCAGTATAGTCCATTAAAATTCATAAAATTTGTTGCTTTAGATTCATTATATATTCAATGGAATTTGTGAAAAGTTTCTCTACTTAATGTTTAGCAATTTGTGAGCTCTAAGTAAAATACCAGAGTGATCTTCATCCCAAAATAGCAAGTTTTTGATCATTTGTTTTGTATTGAGTTATTAGTTTTGATGCATCAATTGGAGAATGATCTTCAAAAGTACTAAGGAGGTTTTATTGCATCATTAGCAAGCTAAAAATTGGAGAATGAGGCTACCCTTGGTAGCAGAAAAAGGAACTACCTCATCACTTTGCCTGTTATTCTGAAAAATGCTTCTCTATCTTGTATTAGGAGAATCAGAGATGCTTCTTGTAATAACTATGATGTCTACAAGATTTTGTCTGAAAATTCTCCCTCTAGATGGAAAAAACTGTTAGCTGAACAGTACTCTTGTAAAAGGTTGGACATGTATTTCTCCTTGTAATTTGTCCTCTGGGTCAGGTGTCTCCTACCCAAGGCACACTGTATACGGCCACCATTAATACAAATTTTCCTTGTTCTTTCAAAAAAAAAAAAAAAAGTGTCTATTAAGCATTCCTAGAGTGAAACTTGGCCAGTGTAGAGCAGGTTATTGCAGCAATAGCATCATCTTTGGAGTGTATCACCATCTCTTCTCACAGTGGTATCAGAGCATTGTCAAATCAACATGGGAGATGGTTTTCCTTCTACCATTGACAAATTGGATACAAACAACTACCCAGCATGGTCTCTGAGGATGGAGACCTACCTTCAAGGAAGAAATCTCTTTGGATACATATCTAAAGAGGAAGTAATGCCAACTAAGAGAAGCAAAGGGCAACCATCACTTGAAGAGCAAAAAAGATTCACAACCTAGTGTTCAAAGGATGCATTAGCAAGGTCATACATTCTATACTCAATCTCTGATTTTCTTTTACCTCATGGGAAAGGATGCAAGACCTCAAGGGAAACCTGGAATGCACTTGCTACCTTTTTTTCTTCAAACACTAGAGCAAGGAAGAATCAGTTGCGGATAGAGTTTACTACATTGAAGAAAAGCTCCAAGCAAGGTGTGACTGATTATGTCATAAAGACGAAGGACATTTATAATCAATTAGGAAGCATTGGACAGGTGATTGAAGAAGAGAAAATCATAGGGCAAATTATCAATGGCATTAAAGCAGATGACAAGTGGGAATCCTTCACAACTGCCATGGATCTTTACATGGACATGGAAGTACCATATCTTAATACTCTAATGGGCAAGCTCTTCACACATGAAGCAAAGTTGAACAAAAATGGTGAATCCTCAAGAGGTAATCAATCTTCAGCTATGTAGTCTAATAAAGCTAAAGCTAAGGATAAATCAAAGTCAAAGAAGAATGAAGATGAAGGAAGTTCTTTTCAAGCTAACTTCACACGGAGGAGAAGCTAGAGGCAGAGGCAAAGGTGGAAAGCAAGGCAGGGGGAGACCTCAAACATCTCAACCTTGCAACATATGTGGGCATTCTAATCACACCACTGAAGAATGTTACAGGAACCCAAGAAATTCAAGAGGAAGAGGATTCAATAGAGGTGGCTATGGATCAAACAGAGATAGATTTAATGGAGGCTACAACAACAACTATCAAAACAACAACAACAACTAAGAAAATGGATATAGAGGAAGGATGGACCACAAAAACTACACTGAGGATCAAAGTCAAGAAGACTCATTTCTTCTTATGAACCGATCACTGAAGCAGGGTAAGGATGATGATCATGTTTTTTACATTGATTCAACATGCTCCAATCATGTATCAAGAAATGTAGCATTGCTCTCTGACTTGGAAGATCACAAGAACAAACATGAAGTGTAGACATGAGATGATACAAGGCACTCAGTAGAGAAGATAGGTAATGTCAAGAGATCAAATGGGAACATGAGCCTTCTGAGTAAGGTATTGTATGTACCTACAATAACCAAGAACTTGATAAGTGTTGGAGAAATTGTGGAAAAAGGATTGCAGGTCAGATTTATAAGACATGGAGCCTATGTGGAAGACCCAAAGCAAGTATTCAAAAGGATAACTAAAGGAGAAAAGATAGGAAGGCTCTTCACATTTGAAGTGGAAGATACCAAGAACATAGCATTGTTTAGCAATGGATCTCAAACTCTCTCTGAATTAGAGATATGGCATAAAAGAGTTGCTCATATTGGTGAAGGGACTTTAAAACAAATATGCAGGGACCAAAGTGTACTTGGATTGCCCATCACAAAGCAACATATGATCTACAAGTGTTGAGCTTTTCAATTTGGCAAGGCACATAGAAAACACTTCAATAGGAAAGGCTACATACATCAAGAACTATTGGAACTTTTACACACAGATGTGTGGGGTCCAAGCAAAGAACTCTCCATTGCAGGTTTCAAATATTATGTATCTTTTGTTGATGATTGCAGTAGGTGGACAATCTCATAGTTCATGAAACATAAAGATGAAGCTTTCAATTGCTTCAAAAGATATCTTGCACTTGTAGAGAACCAAACAGGTAAATGTCTTAAGAGACTTAGATCAATAAAGAGGCATCAAAGGGAGATAACAACCATGTATACCCTTGAACTTAATGAAGTAGCAGAAAGGAGGAACATGACCATAGCTGAAGCAGCTAGATCTATGATCAATGAGAAGAACCTACCTAATCACCTTTGGGCAGACATTGTATCAACAACCACATACCTTCTATGATGTTTTCCTTCAATAAAGAGGCATCAAAAGAGAGACAACAACCAGGTATACCCCTAAACTCAATGGAGTAGCAGAAAGGAGGAACATGACCATAGTTGAAGTAGCTAGGTCTATGATCAATGAGAAGAACCTATTGGGAAAAATGGATGGATGATCCAAGAGATTGAGTAGATATTGCTAAAACTTGATTTGTACCAGCCCTCTTTAGCTTCAGACTTGATTAGTAGACTTCCTTAGCTTGCCAATGACACCAAGAAATAGCCTATGTCCTTTGGAAATGATGTGTGCAATGATTGAATCAAAACAGATAACTTTGGAAGTCACAAAGTCAAGAAAACCTTCTATTTTGGTCTTGACACCTGCTCAATGTTTTGCTCAGTGTGACCAGCACAGTAGCAATTGATAAAATTACTTCTAGGGGTATTCAATTAGCTTAGTAAGCTAACATTTTCAAGTGGAATGATGTAAAATGACAAACTATACTCAGATAAATTGATTTAGCAAAATTAGCTATACCCCCGCCTTTTTAGGACTGTAGTAGAGATAGACCAATGAGCACCTCGACGACCATTTCTCTAAATTTGCTGAATGAAATCCCTTCAAACTTTGTCAGCATGTAGATGACTTTGAGCTAAATCCAACAAGCTTTGAATCACTGAATTTTGAGTAGTATTGACCGAGATATGCCCTTGACAAGTTAACAAACTTTGGAGTAGACAAGCAGTGAATACATAGATGAATGATGTAAATGTATCTATTGATTAACAATTGTGTACAATCCCATTGGCATGTCTAGCATTGCCAAATGGTGTAGAGAGGTGTAGGCTATGGTATAGTCCTTACACACACTCAAGCTCAACAGAATGATCCTCGGGAATGGAGTGATCTACCCGCGACTTTTTCACATCCAATTTTTATAAGAAATGACTTAGGATTTGAATTCCAATTCAAATCTTTGGCTTCCTATGATCAAGCATCTAAAAGTTTGGAGATATTCTCTCAATCAAGTGATCTACTTTTCCACGAATCACTTAGGTAGGTGATTACAAAAGATTCTAAGTCAAATTAGACTTTTAGAATGAGGTAAAGTGGTAATAAACCACTAGCATATGTTCCTATGGTTCTTCATGCATGTGGAGTCTTCATGATGTCTTCCAAGCCAAATGTGTAGGCTTGTGATTTACACCAACAGCTCCCCCTCAAGCCAAACATTTTGGCTTAATTCTTCATCTTCAATCTTCAAGTACATCCTACAATCCAATCATAGATTTGAACCTGCAAAGTTTGGTCCCATCCAAAGCTTTAGTCAGCAAATCTGCACATTGCATGTTGGTTGACACATAGGTCAGCTGAATGTCCTTGCTTAGCAACTTCTCTCTCACATAATGATAATGAACTTCTATGTGTTTGGTCCTGGCATGATAGATAGGATTAGCTGCAAGGTGAAGAGAACTTGTATTATCTCCAGAGATAATTGGAGGCCTAGTATATAAGCCCAATTCTGAATACAAAAGCTTAATCCAAATTGCTTCTTGAGTGGCATTAGCTAGCCCTCTATACTCTGCTTCTGTAGAAGACAATGGAATAGTTGGTTGCTTCTTTGCAGACCATGAAATTGGTTTGTCACCTGCAAAAGAAATGTATCCTGAAGTGCTTCTCCTATCATCCTTGCATCTTGCCCAATCTGCATCTGAATAAACTTTTATGTCAATATCTGAAGTGTAAGGAAAGTACAAACCATGGTTCTGTGTACCCTTGAGATACTTCAAGATTCTTTTGGCAGCCTCTAAGTGAGGTATCCTTGGCTTGTGCATAAATTGACTTAGCACACTAACTCCATATGCAATGTCAATTCTAGTTAAGGTAGCATAGTTCAAGCTACCTACCATACTTTGATAACCTGTAATGTCTTGGACTTCATCACCTTCATGGGCACTTAGCTTTAAGTTCACCTCCATTGGAGTGCTTGCTGCTTTAGCATCCTGCAAGTGAAATTTCTTCAACATGTCCTGCACATACTTATTCTGAGTAATGTATATTCCTGAATTAGTGTAAACTAATTCAAGTCCCAAAAAATACTTCAATAATCCAAGATCATTGATCTTGAATTCCTTCATCATCTGGCTTTTGATGCTTTTGATTCCATTTACATCATTGCCTGTAATGATGATATCATCAACATAAACACAAAGATAGATTACCTCTGAATTACTTCTCTTAATGAACAGAGAAGTGTCAGCCTTACTCATGACAAAACCTTGGTCTTGGAGGTATTTAGTTAGCCTATAATTCCATGCCCTAGGTGCTTGCTTCAATCCATATAAAGCCTTCTTTAATTTGCAAACATAAGTTACCTTCTTAGGGTCTTCATAGCCAGGAGGTTGTGACATATAAACCTCTTCTGATATCCATCCATACAAGAAAGCATTCTTGACATCCAATTGGTACATGTTCCAATTCTTTCATGCAGCCACACTCACCAACACTCTGATTGTTGGCATCTTGGCCACAGGAGAAAATGTTTCTTCATAGTCAATGCCTTGGGTTTGTGCAAAACCCTTGGCTACTAATCTGGCCTTGTACCTGTTAATTGTGCCATCAGAATTTCTTTTCAATTTATAGATCCATCTAGATCCTATTACCTTCATGGAGTCCTTCTTGGGTACTAACTCCCATGTATCACTCTCTTGAGTGCTTCAATCTCCTCATCCATATCTTCCCTCCATTCTGATTTTGTGATTGCTTCTTCATATGATCCTGGTTCTTCATTTAGCAAATCCTTTGCAAGATAAATTGAATGTTTAGTAACAAGAGATGTATCATACCCATATCTAATAGGTTTTTTGCTCTCTCTTTGAGACCTTCTGATTGATTGAGTTGAAGATTCTGGTATGTCCTCAAGCTTCTTCATCTTCATTTTGCCTTTGGACTTCCATGCCTTGAACTCTTCAAGGTTGATTGTATCTTCATCATCTGAACTTGAGTCTTCTTTCTGAGTTGGTTCCTCCTTTGTAAGTTTTGGAAATTCCTCTTCCAAATCATAGGGTAGTTTGACCTTCCTGCATTCATTCTCATACCAAGAATCATTCTCATCAAAGATCACATCTCTGCTTACCATAAATCCCTTGTTGGTAGGGTTATAAAACCTGTAACCTTTTTTATTTAAATCATATCCAATGAAAATACATTTTTCAGCCTTTGGATCTAGCTTTCCTCTTACCTGTGAAGGAATGTGTACATATTCTACACATCCAAAAATTTTGCAGTGATCCAATGATGGTCTCTTACCATGCCATGCTTCATATGGTGTCATACCATCAAGTGACTTTGATGGTAACCTGTTTATGAGATAGGTGGTAGTAGAGACACTCTCTGCCCATAGATAGTTAGGTAATTTCTTCTCATTAAGCATAGATCTAGCTGTCTCAACTATTAACCTATTTCTTCTTTCAGCTACCCCATTCTGTTCACGAGAGTACCTTGTGGTTATTTCCCTTTTGATGCCTCTGTCCTACAAGAAGTCCTCAAATTCATTGGAGAAGTACTCACCTCCTCCATCTGACCTTAGCCTCTTTAAATTCCTTCCTGTCTGATTTTCAACTAATCCAAGATATTTCTTAAAACAATTAAATACTTCATCCTTGTGCTTCATAAAGTATAATATAGTCCATCTACTATAGTCATCAATAAAAGACACATAGTACCTTGAACCTGAGACTGAGGGGTCTTTGCTAGGTCCCCATACATCTGTGTGTACAAGCTCTAGATAGTCTTCATGCATATATCCTTTCTTGGAGAAGGGTAACCTGTGAGACTTACCAAATTGACAAGCACCACACTTGTAAATCATATGTTGCTTGGATACATTAGGTATCCCAAGCACACATTGGTCCCTACACATTTGCTTCAAGGTCCTTTCTCCTATGTGCCCTAATCTCTTGTGCCAAATCTCAAGCTCTGAAAGTGTTTGATCTTTATAACTGTATAATGCAAGGTTCTTTGTATCTTCCAACTCAAAAGTGAAAAGTCTACCTGATTTTTCTCCTTTAGCTATCCTTTTGAATCCATGTCTTGGGTCCTCCACAAATGCTCCATACTGATTGAATCTGACCTGCAACCCTTTCTCTACAATCTGACCAACACTCATTAAGTTCTTTGTAATTGTAGGTACATAAAGTACTCTGCTCAACGAATTCTAATTACCATCACAAGTTTTCACATTTCCAACTTTAACTACAGAATGCTTTGTATCATCACCTGTTTGGACTTGGTGTTTACCTTTTGGTTCCTCAAGATCAGAGAGTAGTGCCACATTACCAGCCACATGATTTGAACACCTTGAATCAATATAAAATAGGTGATCATCATTTGTACCTGGCTTTGAAGTCATGTTCACGATCAAGAGAGAGTCATCCTGCTCCTATGTGTAGTTGTTGTAGTCCTTTCTGTTTCTGAATCCTCCTTGGTAGTTGCCATTGTAATTGTTGTTGTAGTTGTTGTTATAATTGTTGTTGTGGCCTTGGTGATGGTTGAACCTTCCTCTAGACTGAGAGTATCCACCTCTTTGGTAGCCTCTTCCTCTCTGATTTTTGTAATTCCTGTAACACTCATCTGTGGTGTGGTTTGACAAACCACAAATGTTACATGGTGATGAGTTATAGGGTCTCCCCCTACCTCACTTACCTCCTCTACCCCTACCTCTTGAAGATCTACCTCTCCCTGCATAGTTGGCTTCGGAGGTAGAGCATTCATCTTCCACCTTCTTACTCTTGCCTTTATCCTTAGATTTCTTATCAGTGTATAGGGCAGAAGAGTTGTTACCTTTGGTAGTATCTCCACTCTTGGTAAGCGTTGCTTCATGTGTGAATAGTTGACCCATGAGAGTTGTAAGATCTAGAGTGTGCATGTCCATGTAGAGATCCATTGTAGTGGTGAAGCTTTCCCACTTGTCAATAGCCTTGATTCCATTAATTACCTGCCTTACAATTCGTTCTTCTTCAATTTCTTCTCCTATGCTTGCTAACTGATCTGCAACATCTTTGATCTTGGTCACAAATTCTGAAACAGCTTGCTTAGGTTGCTTCCTTAGTGTTGTGAATTCAATCCACAACTGATTTTTCCTAGCCCTTGTATTAGAGGAAAAATATGATGACAAGGTTTCCCAAGTCTCTTGGGAAGTCTTACAATTTCTGATATGAGGTAAAAGAAAGTCAGATATAGAGTTGAGTAAATAGGACCTTGCCAATGCATCCCTTGCACACCATGTGTTGAGTTTTTCTTGCTCCTCCTTGGTTGGCAAACCTCTTGCTTTGAATGAGGGCAATTCCTCATCTCCTGAGATGTATCCATAGAGAATCCTTCCTTGTAAGTATGTCTTCATCCTTAGAGACCATGCTTGATAGTTGTTCTTGTCCAATTTGTCAATAAATGAAGGAAAACCATCTCCCATTTTACCTTATTTGCTCTGATATCACTGTTGGGAAAAATGGATGGATGATCCAAGAGATTGAGTAGGTACTGCTAAAACCTGCTTTGTACCAGCCCTCTTTAGCTTCAGACTTGATTAGTAGAATTTCTTAGCTTCCCAATGACACCAAGAAATAGCCTATGTCCTTTGGAAATGATGTGTGCAATGATTGAATCAAAACAGATAACTTTGGAAGTCACAAAGTCAAGAAAACCTTGTATTTTGGTCTTGACACCTGCTCAATGTTTTGCTCAATGTGACCAGCACAGTAGCAATTGATAAAATTCCTTCTAGGAGTATTCAATTAGCCTAGTAAGCTAACATTTGCAAGTGGAATGATGTAAAATGACAAACTATACTCAGAGAAATTGATTTAGCAAAATTAGCTATACCCTCGACTTTTTAGGATTGTAGCAGAGATAGACCAGTGAGCACCTCGACGACGATTTCTCTGAATTGGCGAAATGAAATCACTTCAAACTTTGTCAGCATGTAGATTACTTTGAGCTGAATCCAACAAGCTTTGAATCATTGAATTTGGAGTAGCATTGACCGAGATATGCCCTTGACAAGTTAATAGACTTTGGAGTAGACAAGCAGTGAATACAGAGATGAATGATGTAAATGTTGTGAAGAGATGGATAGGTATGTGCTTGAAGATGAAGAGGTGTTGCAAAATCCTTGATCTACACCAGCCAAATGAACTCCAGGAATATATGGTGGGCCCTTTTAGATTGCCAATGGATGTATTAGACACCCTATGTACCTTGGAAGATCACTCTCAAAAAGATAGATCAAAATAGATAAGTTGGAGTTAGCCCAGAGGTGAAAACTTGCTATTCTTGGTTCATACACCTGTCCAGTGTTTTACATAATTCTCTGAGCACAGCAGTAATTAACTCAATTCCTCTTGGGGAAGTCTAGGCAGCTTAAAGAGCTAACTTTCAAGAGTAATCTCATAAAAAAGAATGAACCACACACTGAGAATGAGTTTTAACAAGTGATGACATCATCCCCATTTTCACGGGCTGCTACAGAAATAGACCAGTGAGCAGAAAAATCAACATAACGCAAAACGTAGAAATCGAATGATTATGAAAATTTGTATTGTTATACTAGACAGTAAGTTGAATCCAACAAGCTTTAAATCACTGAATTTGGATAAGTAACCACTGCGAAATGGATCTGACAAGATGAGTGAAAAAGTCGGGTACCTGATAGAGAAGTGAAGATGAACAGACCCTGTTGACTTCAAATGAACATAACTGAAGATTGCAACATCCAAATGACATGTAAATTTGTGAGCATATAGTAGACTTATAGAGCTAACTTTACCAAGTTAAATCACTGAAAATAATGCACCAAGCTCAGAGAAAACATCTCTGCAAGCTGACTGAGAAAACTGAGAGTAATGGCAGTGAGTGGTACACTTCACAAGAACATGGAAAGATGAAACCAAATAATCATGAAAATGAAAGTACATTGCTTGTACAATACAATGACTTACTGATACATATGTGTGCCTTGTAATCACACCTTGATATTGCATAAAGCTCAGCTCTTGGAGGTCTTCACATAGGTCTCTCTAACCACGACTAAAACTGCCATCTATTTATAGTTGAGTTTGGGAGGCTAACTTCCCTCAATCACTCTCCAATCAATCAATGATTGATTTGATTCTCTACCTACCACAAATCACGAATTCTTGGCTCCTCTTTCCATTCTTGATCAAGTGGACTCAACTACTTAAGATTCTCTTACTTTTACATTAAGTAAACTCTTCAAAAGTTACAAGAGGTAGTTCACAAGTGAACTTTACATAGTCCTTTTTTTTAAAGCTTCTTCTAAGACTTTGTGAGACTCAAGCCAATACTTAGGCTTGTCATAGACTTGCTCCAATAGCTCCCCCTCAAGCCAAGTATGCTTGAGGTCTTCAATCTTCCAAGATTACCTGCAAACCAATCATAGCCTTGAATTTGCAAAGCTTTGTACCATCCAATGCTTTGGTTAGAATATCTGCACATTGTTGATGAGTGGACACATATGATATTTGAATCTCTTTGCTTAGAACCTTCTCTCGTACATAGTGATAATGAACTTCAATATGTTTAGTCCTTGCATGAAAAATAGGATTAGCAGCCAAATGAATAGAACTCATATTGTCACCAAAAATAGTTGGAGTTCCAAACTCCAATCCAAGATCTTTGAATAATGTCTTCATCCACATAGCTTCTTGTGTAGCTATGGCAAGACCTCTATATTCAGCTTCAGTAGAAGAGAGAGCAATTGTGGGTTGCTTCTTGGATGACCATGAAATAAGCTTTGAACCTGCAAAGGTAAGATAACCTGAAGTGCTCCTTCTATCTTCCTTGGAGCCAGCCCAATCTGCATCAGAAAATAGCTTCAAACCTAAATCAGATACATAAGGATAATAAAGTCCTTCATTTATGGTTCCTTTGAGATACTTGAGAATCCTTTTGGCAGCATCCATATATGGTTTCCTTGGTGTGTGCATAAATTGACTTAGCACACTCACACTGTAACATATATCTACTCTTGTCAATGTGGCATAGTTGAGACTACCCACTAGACTTTGATATGATGTGATGTCCTCTATGAGTTCACCTTCATGTGAGCTCAATTTGTGATTGACCTCCATTGGAGTACCTGCAATCTTACAATCTTGCATCTTGAATTTTGCCAACATGTCCTTAATGTACTTTCTTTGAGTGAGAAACAAACCATGATCTTTGTAGACAACTTCCAAACCTAAGAAGTAGGTAAGTGAACCCAAATCACTTATCTTGAACTCTTCTCTCATCTGATCTTTGATCTTCTTCATACCATCTGCATCATTTCCTGTCAATATAATATCATCTACATATACACATAGGTAGATGACCTCGGAATTACTCTTTTTAATAAAGAGTGAAGGATCTGCCTTGCTTGGTTGAAAGCCTTTGTCTTGCAAGAATGAAACAAGCCTGAAATTCCAAGCTCTTGGAGCTTGCTTGAGACCATACAATGCTTTGTTAAGTTTACACACATAATCAGGATAAACTTGATTCTCAAAACCAGGTGGTTGTGCCATATATACCTCTTCTGTTATCCAACCATTCAAGAATGCATTCTTTACATCTAGTTGAAGTATCTTCCAATTCTTGGAAGAGGCAATACTAAGCAAAACCCTAATAGTAGGCATCTTTGCCACAGGAGAGAAGGTCTCCTCATAATCAATTCCCTGAGTTTGTGCAAAGCCTTTTGCTACAAGCCTTGCCTTATACCTGTTAATGGAACCATCAGAATTCTTCTTGAGTTTATAGACCCATCTTGAGCCTATTACCTTCATGGATGAAGTCTTCGGCACCAAATCCCAAGTGTTGTTTTCCTCAAGTGCTTAAATCTCTTCCTTCATTGCATGCTTCCATTCTGTTTTTGCTTTGGCCTCTTCAAATGATGATGGCTCCTCTTGGTTTATGTCCTGTGCTATGTAGATAGAATGTTTAGTTACTAATGAGGTGTCAAACCCATACCTTTCTGGTTTTTTCTTTTCCCTCATAGATCTTCTTAGGCCATGATGTGATGATTCTGCCTCATGTCCAAGATCCTGCAATTTTGCTTTACCTTTAGACTTCCATGCTTTGATCTTTTCCATGTGAGATTCTTCATCATCCTCTGAGGTGTCTTGTTCTTCAATCGTTGATTGTTCTCTACCAAGCTTTGGAAAATCTTCTTCAAGATCATATGGTAAATTGATCTTCCTGCATGAATTTTCATATTATGAATTGTTCTCATCAAAAACTACATCTCTGCTTACCAAGAATCCTTTGTTGGTAGGGTTGTATAACCTGTAGCCCTTTTGATTGTTGTCATATCCAATAACTACACACCTTTCTGCCTTTGGATCCATCTTGCCTCTAACCTGTGAAGGAACATGAGCAAAAGCAATACATCCAAAAATTTTACAATGATCTAAGCTTGGTCTTCTTCCATTCCAAGCCTCATATGGAGTCATCCCATCAAGGGATTTTGAAGGCAACCTGTTAATCAAGTAAGTGGTTGTAGATACAGCCTCAGCCCATAAGTAATTAGGTAAATGCTTTTCATTTAACATAGACCTTGCAGCTTCAACAATTGTCCTATTCCTCTTTTCTGCCACTCCATTTTGCTCAGGAGTGTACCTTGTAGTTACCTCTCTTTTGATTCCTCTTTCTTGAAGAAAAGAATCAAACTCATGGGAGAAGTATTCTCCCCCTCCATCTGACCTTAGCCTTTTTAGTGATTTACCTGTTTGATTCTCCACAAGAGCCAAATATCTTTTGAAACATGAAAAAACTTCATCTTTGTGTTTCATAAAGAATAGGATAGTCCATCTGCTGCAATCATCAATAAAGGAAACATAATACCTTGATCCAGATATTGAAGCTTTCCTTGCTAGGTCCCCATACATCTGTATGAACCAACTCCAAGAGATCTCCATGCATATAACCTTTCTTCATGAATGGTAACCTGTGAGACTTTCCAAATTGACATGCACTACACTTATAAATCATATGTTGTTTTGACAAATTAGGAAGTCCAAGTACACTTTGGTCCCTGCAGATTTGCTTTAATGACCTTTCACCAATATTTGCTAACCTTTTGTGCCATACTTCCAATTCTGTGAGTGTCTGACTACCATAATTAAAGAGAGCAATGTTTCTAGTCTCTTGTAATTCAAATGTGAACAATCTACCTGTCTTTTCACCTTTTGCAATTCTTCTAAATCCTTGACTTGGATCTTCAACAAATGCTCCTGCTTTTGTGAACCTGACTTGCAACCCTTTCTCTACTATCTGCCCAACACTTATCAAATTCTTTGTAATGGTAGGGACATAGAGTACCTTACTGAGTAGGTTGATGTTTCCATCAGGTGCTTTGACATTGCCTATTTTCTCCACAAGATGTTTTGTATCATCTCCTGTTTGTACCTCATGCTTATTCCTTGGATCTTCTAAATCTGATACGAGTGCCACATTTCCTGCCACATGATTTGAACAACCTGAATCTATGTAGAAAACATGCTCATCAGATTTACCTTGTGGCATAGCCATGTTCATGATCAATAATGAATCCTCTTTGTTTGAGTCTTCTGTGTAGTTATTGTAGTCTCTCCTTCCTTTGTAGCCTCCTTGATAGTTTGAATGATTGTAGTTGTTGTAGTTGCCATGGTAGTTGTTGAACCTTCCTCTTGAGTATCCATAACTTCCTCTATTGTATCCTCTGCCTCTTTGATTCCTGGAATTCCTAAAGCAATTTTCAGTTGTATGATTAGTTAGTCCACAAATAGAACATGAGTTGGAGTCTTGGGATCTCCCCCGGCCTTGTCTACCTCCTCTTCCTCTACCTCTGCCATGTCTTCCTCTACCTGCATAGTTAGCTTGATATGTACCTACTTCATCATCCACTTTCTTTGCCTTTCCTTTGTTATCTTTAGACTTGCTTTTATCCGTGTATAAAGCTGAAGATTGATTACCTTTAGAGCTTTCTCCATTTTAGATAAGCTTTGCCTTTTGAGTAAGTAGTTGTCCAATGAGTGTGTTGAAATCAGGTACATGCATGTCCATGTACAAATCCATAGCTGTGGTGAATGCTTCCCACTTGTCATCTGCCTTCAAGCCATTGATGACCTGCCTTACAATTTGCTCTTCATCTATTACCTCTCCAATGCTTCCCAATTGATCCGCTATGTCCTTGAGCTTTGTGACAAAATCAGTCACATTTTGTTTGGGAGCCTTCTTGAGAGTTGTGAAATCCAGCCATAGTTGATGCTTCCTAGCTTTGGTACTTGAAGAAAAGAATGCTTCAAGTGCATCCCACACTTCCTGAGATGTCTTACAACTTCTAATGTGAGGCGACAAGAAATCTGAGATAGAGTTGAGGAGATAAGACCTTGCAAGTGCATCCTTGGAGCACCATGTGCTCAATCTTTCTTGCTCTTCTTGTGTTGGTTGACTTTTGTTCCTGAAACTTGGCATAACTTCATCTCCAGCCACATAACCATATAAACTTCTACCTTGGAGATAAGCTTCCATTCTTAATGACCAAGCTGAGTAATTACCTCTATCCAATTTGTCAATTGATGAAGGAAATCCATCTGCCATGTTGTCCAACCTTGCTCTGATACCACTGTGAAGAGATGGATAGGTATGTGCTTGAAGATGAAGAGGTGTTGCAAAATCCTTGATCTACACCAGCCAAATGAACTCCAAGAATATATTGTGGGCCTTTTTAGCTTGCCAATGGATGTATTAGACACCCTATGTACCTTGGAAGATCACTCTAAAAAAGATAGATCAAAACAGATAAGTTGGAGTTAGCCCAGAGGTGAAAACTTGCTATTCTTGGTTCATACACCTGTCCAGTGTTTTACATAATTCTCTGAGCACAACAGTAATTAACTCAATTCCTCTTGGGGAAGTCTAGGCAACTTAAAGAGCTAACTTTCAAGAGTAATCTCATCAAAAATAATGAACCACACACTGCGAATGAGTTTTAACAAGTGATGACATCATCCCGATTTTCACGGGCTGCTACAGAAATAGACCAGTGAGCAGAAAAATCAACATAACTCAAAATGTAGAAATCCAATGATTATGAAAACGTGTATGGTTATACTAAACAGTAAGCTGAATTCAAAAGGCTTTAATTCACTGAATTTGGATAAGTAACCACTGAGAAATGGCTCTGACAAGATGAGTGAAAAAGTCGGGTACCTGACAGAGAAGTGCAGATGAACAGACCCTGGTGACTTAAAATGAACATAACTGAAGATTGCAACATGCAAATGACATGAAAATTTGGGAGCATATAGTAGACTTATAGAGCTAACTTTACCAAGTTAAATCACTGAAAATGATGCACCAAGCTCAGAGAAAACATCTCTGCAAGCTGACTAAGAAAACTGAGAGTAATGGCAGTGAGTGGTACACTTCACAAGAACATGGAAAGATGAAACCAAATAATCATGAAAATGAAAGTATACTGCTTGTACAATACAATGACTTACTGATACATATGTGTGCCTTGTAATCACACCTTGATATGGCATAAAGCTCAGCTCTTGGAGGTCTTCACATAGGTCTCTCTAACCACGACTAAAACTTCCATCTATTTATAGTTGAGTTTGGGAGGCTAACTTCCCTCAATCACTCTCCAATCAATCAATGATTGATTTGATTCTTTTCCTACCACAAATAACGAATTCGTGGCTCCTCTTTCCATTCTTGATCAAGTGGACTCAACCACTTAAGATTCTCTTACTTTTACATTAAGTAAACTCTTCAAAAGTTACAAGAGGTAGTTCACAAGTGAACTTTACATAGTCCTTTTTTTTAAAGCTTCTTCTAAGACTTTGTGAGACTCAAGCCAATACTTAGGCTTGTCATAGACTTGCTCCAACAAATGTATCTATTGATTAACAATTGTGTACAATCCCATTGGCATGTCTAGCATTGCCAAATGGTGTAGAGAGGTGTAGGCTATGGTATAGTCCTTACACACACTCAAGCTCAACAGAATGAGCCTCGGGAATGGAGTGATCTACCCGCGACTTTTTCACATCCAATTTTATAGGAAATGACTTAGGATTTGAATTCAAATTCAAATCTTTGGCTTCATATGATCAAGCATCTAAAAGTTTGGAGATATTCTCTCAATCAAGTGATCTACTTTTCCACGAATCACTTAGGTAGGTTATTACAAACGATTCTAAGTCAAATTAGACTTTTACAATGAGGTAAAGTGGTAATAAACCACTAGCATATGTTCCTATGGTTCTTCATGCATGTGGAGTCTTCATGATGTCTTCCAAGCCAAATGTGTAGGCTTATGATTTACACCAACAGAACCTACCTAATTACCTTTGGGCAGAGACTATATCAAAAGCCACAGACCTTGTAAATAGACTCCCATCTAAATCGTTAGATGGTAGGACTCCATATTAAGTGTGGCATGGAAGGAGACCAAGCCTAAATCTTTGGATGTTTAGCCTATGCTCACATTCCTTCTCAAGTAAAAGGGAAATTGGATCTCAAAGGAGAGAAATGTGTGTTTATTGGATATGATCAAAATCAAAAGGTTTTCTAGTTAGTAGGGATGTAGTTTTTGATGAGCATAAATCTTGGTTTGTTGATGATAGGAAAGTGAAGCTACCATATGACTTGGAAGAAGACTTTCCATCTCTTCCAAAAAAGGAGCCAAAGCAACTTGAAGATAGTGATTCTGAAGATGACATCATAGATTTAAAGAAATTGAAGCTATGGAAGAACAAGGGCAAAGTTAAAATGGTAGAATGAAATCAAGTACCAAAAAGCTCTCTACAACCAATCAGAAGGTCAATGAGAGAAAAGAAGAAGCCAAAAAGATATGGATTTGAAACATCCTTAGTTACAAAGCATTCAATCTACTTGGCCAAGGATCTCAACCATGAAGGACCTACATCCTTTGAAGAGGCTCAAAACAAGAAAGAATGGAGACAAGCAATGGATGAAGAAATGGAAGCTCTCATGGACAATGACACATGGGAACTTCTTTGAATCAAACCATTAATGAAGGTAATTGGTTCAAGATGGATTTATAAAGTCAAGAAGAATCCAAACGGTAGTATCAATAGGCATAAGGCAATAGTATTAGCTAAAGGGTTTGTTCAAACCCATGGGATAGACTATGAAGAAACTTTCTCACCTGTAGCTAAAATGCCTACCATCAGAGTGGTTGTTAGCATTGCTGCATCTAGGAATTGGAAGTTATATCAATTAGATGTAAAAAATGCATTTTTGAATGGCTAGATTTCAGAGGAAGTTTATATGGCACAACCTCTAGGTTATGAAGATGCACATCATCCTAATTATGTGTGAAAACTCAAGAAATCTCTATATGGATTGAAACAAGCTCCAAGAGCTTGGAATCACAAGGGAGAAAAATCATGAGAAAATGAGGTAAGCAAGCAATGGGGCTGCTTGTTGGAATTTAGGACTTCACTAAACTAAGTACGAAACTTGTGGAATGCATACAACGCAAGAAACAAATGCGAGATGGTGCTTATATAGCATTTTACTTTTCCTACAATCTAGTTCACCACCCACCAATCATTGTAGGTGCACTTCTTGGTGGGTGATTGATGAGATTTGAAAATTGATTGAGTTTGGTCAAGCTTTTTACTTAATTTCATGAGTTTGAATCCTTCTTTTTGAGTGGTCCACTTGCAAAAATTTTGGTTGTCTTTTTGCATGATTGAGACTTGATTTTCAACACTCCCCCTCAAGTCTCAATGCCTAGGTCCGTCATTCGAATGCATGCCTTGAAGTGTCGTAGCTTTACTCCATTGAAAACTTTGGTAAATATATCTTCGATTGGTCCTTTTTATTGACATGCTCCACATTAACATCCTTTGACATGATCTTCTCTCTAATAAAGTGGTAATGAACTTCTATATTCTTTGACCTTGCATGGAACATTGGATCTTGAGCCAAACATATGCTACTTATGTTGTCGCAAAAAATAGATACTTGCTTAACCTACAAATCAAGATCAACAAACAACTTCTTGAGCCACATAAGCTCACATGAGACTTGTGCTAAGCCTCTATACTCAGCTTTGATCAATGAGAGAGCCACTCTTGGTTGTTTCTTTGACATACATGAGATAGTCTTCTTCCCTAGCATGATAATGTATCCACTAGTGCTCATCGACATCTTTGCAACCTACCCAATGAGCATCAGAATAACCTTATACATTTAATCCATCATAAAATGGATAATATAGCCCTTCATTCCTTGATCCTTTGAGATACCTAAGTATCCTTTTGGTTGCAACAAGATGAGGTACTCTTTGTGCCTGTAAAAATTGAGATAACACTCCAAATACATGTGCAATATCTAGTCTTGTCATAGTAGTGTACAAAAGAAAACCAATTATTGACCTATACATGGTCAGATCCTTCCATTCCTCACCTTCATGAGCACTTAGTTTAACATGTACTTCTAATTTATTTGAAATGGGCTTGCAATCACACAAGACAAACTTCTTGAAAAGATCTAGAATGTATTTCCTTGCATCAAGTATATACCTTCCCCTTTATATCGTACTTCAATCCCAAGGAAGTACTTTAAAATCCCTAAATCAGAGTTTTAAACTCACATCCAAGATTGCTATTTATTTCTTTTATTTTGGCTTCATCATCCCCTTTAATGATCAAATCATCAATAGATATACAAATGAAAACAATTTTGCTACCTTTTCCACAAAGGGTGATGGGTCTACATGACTCTGATTGTATCCACATTTTAGCAAGTAGTCTAGAAGTCTTTGGTTACAAGACCTTGGGGCTTGCTTGATTCCATAAAGAGCCTTCTTAAGCCTACATACATGATGTCAAAACCTCTCATCTTCAAAGCCTTGGGGCTACTCCATGAAGACTACCTCTTCAAGATCTCCATTTAGGAAAGAATTCTTCACATCCAAATGGTACATTTTCCAACCTTTTGAGGATGAAATTGCAATCAAACATCTTATGGTGGACATCATAGCTACTAGAGAGAATGTTTTCTCAATGTCTATGCCATAGCTTTGAGCAATACCTTCGGCAACCAACCTCGCTTTATACCTAGAGATGCTCCCATGTACATCCCTTTTTACCTTGTACACCCATTTGTTGCCAATGAATTTCATGTATTTTTTTCTTGGCACCAAGGGCCTTAAATTACTCCTCAATGGCTTCAATACATTCCCTATGATTTTTTTCTTCTTCAAAAAAGTTAGATTCTTCACAAGCTATAACTTGACTCATGTAGGCATAGTGCCTTGCAAAGAATGAATCATAACTTAACCTTTGAATAGGGTATTTAACTCGATTCGATGACCTTACCTCACCATTAGGTGGTAGGAATCTCCTTCTCCTTGGTTTAGATGCTTTAAATCCAAGACTTTCTTTTCATATCTTCTTCACTTGTAGATTCCATGTCTACGCATTGATGGTCTTCATTATTTGCCTTTTCCTTTCCTTGCTACTTCCTTCACTTGAATGAGCTTCATTCCTTGTCCTTCGATGCCACATTTATGTAGTAATCACCTCAGATGGTGTGCTTGAAGTGGTTGGACCACTTATCTCCATGCTTTGTTGTTGCTCTTTGGACTTCTTCTTGGCTTCATATGCATCATCAACCTATAACGCATCTTTGCTACCATACCAAGGTAGCAACTCATCAAAAATTACATCCATAGACACCATAAGATCTTTGGTACAAGTCTTATAGCATCTAAAACCCTTTTTCTCTAAAGAATATCCAAGAAATATAAACATATCTACCTTCAGGTCTAACTTGTGTCTCAATTCTTCAAGTATGTGAACGTAATACACACAACCAAATACTTTGAGATGTGAAAGGTTGGGTTTCTTACCACATCAAGCTTAATAAGGTGTAATTCCATGTACTCTTGAGGTTGGATACCTATTCACAATGTATATGGTTGTATTTTTTGCATTAGCCCAATAAGAGTTAGGAACATTCATTTCATTTAACAAAGCTCTAGTCACTTCTACAATGTATCTATTTATTCTCTCTTCCACCTCATTTTGCTGAGGTGTATACCTACAAGCAAATTTCCTTTTGATTCCATGGTCATGTAGAAAATCTGAAAAGTCATTTGAAAAATACTCTCCCCTCAATCCAATTCGAGAGTCTTTAGATACTTTCATATTTCCTTCTCCACTATGTTTTTGAACCTCTTGAAGTGGTAAAACACCTCTGACTTTGAGTTCATGCAATACATCCATACAAACGTTGAATGATCATCTATAAATGTGACAAAATATCTATTACCTCCAATGGATGGCTCCCTTGTAGTTTCCCATACATCAATGTGTATGCGATTCAAGTTTCAACACTTCATTGCTCACATGTGCTCCCTTCCTGAATGGAAATCTGTTTGTTTCCCTAATTTGCAAGAACAACAAAAAATGTTGCATATTTTGAGATGTACAATTAGGCACACCACTGACTAAACCCTTCCCTTACATGTCCTTCATCCTTCATAATTCTATGTGCCCAATTCTTTTATGCCATGAGTCGATTTCTACAATCTTTTTATTTCCAATTGACAAGTATGTTGCGAACATTTGTTTTATGTAGGGTACAAGTTTCAAATTATGTAAATACCTTAGGGAAGTCTTCAAATACTTTAAGAAGGATCATATTATTCATAAAATGTAGCAAAAATACCACGTGAGTTCTAGAACATGGTGAGTCAAATTAGTGAGTCACAAGAGAGCTTCAGTGGTGTCCTAGTGGAAGGTCGATGTGGCTAGTTCTCAAAGTCTATCAATACTTTGCTTATTTGAGCACTTGAGTCATGTAATACCTCCATCCAAGTGTCTACCACGAATTTAGATGTATTAGGAAGGTTTTAGATTAGTTTCCCATGCTATAAAAAGAGGAGAAAAGTCGTGATCTAGTGGGATGTCCAAGAGAGTCATATGTGTATCTCTACACTGCTGTAGTTTTGTATGCAGAGATTGCAGAGCTTGTATCTCCTTCATTATATATCCAAATTACATGTTTGATATCTCATTGGAAAGCTCTTACTGTCTACTTTCTTCCTGTAAAGTTTCATAATCATTGGGTTTTGGAGCTGAGAGCAATACTCTCTGCAAGTAGTGTGTGTTCTCTGTTTTTTATCCCTGCTGAAGGTCTCCATTAAACCTCAAACTTTCAGAGGTCATATCTCCTTGTGTATGTATCCAAATCATGTGTTCTTTGGCTTGTTAGAAAGCTCTTTAAGTCTACTTGTAGTATGGAAAGTTTCAAAGTCATTGGAGTTGTGAGTTAAGAGAAGTAGTCTCTGCAAGTGATGTGTGTCCTCAGGTTCATCTCTGTTTCAAGGTCTCCATTAAAGCTGCATATTGTAGAGGTCATAGCTCATTGTGTATTTATCCATTTGAGGTGTTCTATATCTTGTTGGAAAGATCTTAGAGTCTAGTTTATGTGTGTGAAACAGTTTTGGAAAATTCCAAGTGAGTTAAGAGAAATTTTCTCTGCAAGAAAATTGGTCTGTGCATACAAGTTTGTGAAAAAGTCAACTAGGTCCTGTTGGGTTTCACCTACTTCTAGCTGTACTTTGGAGATCAATAAACTCCAACAAAGTAGACATTGTAAGGGGTTATTTCCAATTTCTATGAGCTTGTAGTCCTGCATGGGGTCTTCAACAAAACATCCTTGATCATTGAGCCTCACCTCATAAACTCTTTCAACCAGTTGACATATCGAAACCAAGTTCTTTGTGATGGTTGGCACATGCAACACATCCTTCAACATGTTGGAGCTTTGAGATTCATTCAATGCAACATCTCCCACATGTGTAATCTTGTGCTCACTTTCCTCCCTTGTCTCTACATGTCCTTGAGTGATGGGTGAGTGTAAATTAAAGAAAACATCTTTATTGCAACTCATATGGTTGCCACAACCACTCTCAATGTACCATGTAAAATATGAATTGACTCTTTCACTTAACCCATACATCATAAGCAAGTTACCTTTTTTTGAATTTGTTGAAGTACTAGCACAATTACCCTGGTTTCTTTTGTATCCTTGATTTCATCCTCCTTTGGACCAACAATCTCTTGCATAATTGCCTAGTTTTCCATAATTTTAGCATTTTGTATTGGATGCTTCTCTTCCATATGATCTTCCTCGTGTTCCTCTACTCATTCCTCTTCATCTTGATCTATAACTTTGTTTGGAGCCTTCTTGGTTGCTTGATCTTGATTTTGAACTTTCTCTCCCTCTGCCATGGGATTTTTGTCCACCTCTCTGCCTTTGCCTCTACCTGCATAGAAAACTTGGGCTTGGCTGCCCTTTGATTGTGAACCTCCTTGGTTCATGTCCTCGGTCACCATCAATGTGACTACTTGATCAAATTTTGGTACAGAATCCCTCACATAAACTGATGTGGTGAATGCTTTCCACCTTTCATTCTCTATCAAGCCATTATAGTGTGCATGACAAGATTGTCATCTTTGATTGGATTCCCAATTGATCCTATTGCACTTGCAAGCTCCTTAACCTTAAAAATGTTCTCATTTATGTTAGAATTTGGTGCTTTCCTAAGATTATTTAGCTCATTCTTGAGTTGAATCTTCCTTGCCTTGGTTGATGAAGAGTATAATCTCTCCAAGGTCTCCCAAACCTTCTTGGATGTGTCCAAGTTTTGTATATGCCCTATCATGCTATTGCCTATATGTTGGAATAGAATGAATGTGACTCTCTTATCGCTTTCTATCCATTCATTAAGTGCCTTGACCTACCCCTAAAGTGGTAGATCATGCACATGAGGCATTGGCTCCATGCCCCTCACTAATCCCCACAATCGTTTGCCCATAAGATATGTGCTAACTCTAAATTTTGCATGGTTGATAATTTCCTTTTTCTAACTTCTCTATTTGTGCATTATACTCAGCCATAATGAGCTCGAAGGTGCTCCTCTAGCTTCTCCTTAGGTTTTTGTATACTTTAGAAGGTGTGGATATTACCCTTTCATATCCCCTCCCTTGCTAACCTTCAACTAGTTGAGATCTCAATCTATGTAGCCCCCTTTTGATATCTTCTTGCTTTGATAAGTCCTTGTGCTTCAACAGTTGTCTTGATCTCTTCAAGTCTTCAATATGATCCCATTGATGTCTCCAAGCCTACAAAATGCTTTGATACCACAGATGGGGGATGATTATCACACCCCAATGCAACAATGGAAGATATTCCCTCCACTAGGTCCACAACCAGTGATATGTCCTCAATGTTATGAACATTTCTCTACAATATGTAAATACTTAAAATGCAATTTTGGAGACTAAAGCTAGACCCTCACAACTATATAGCAAGATTTAAATCATCCCAAATGGATATTCCAACTACGATAACCATCCTCTGTAAAAGAGGCTGCCTGTTTGCAACACTCTCTACCTATGTGCAGAGATATAACTTCACAAACTTGGCAATCCTCACAACTCACTCAATCAAAGAACTTAAAACTTTGCAAAAATTTGGGGCACTATATGAGAAACCAAATGAATAATGAAATCAATGAAAAATAGTACAATGAGAAAGCAAACAATGCTCTCCAATCTGGTACAATTAGATTTGGAAAAGCATAACTACACCTCTAGAGAGTGAGGAGCAAAATCATGAGAAAATGTGGTAAGCAAGCAAGGGGATGGGAGTTTAGGATTTCACTAAACTAAGTGGGAAACTCATGGAATGCATAAAACACAAGAAAAAAAGTCAGGATGCCACTTATATAGCATTTTACTTTTCCTACAATCTAGCTAACCACCCACAAATCAATGTAGGTGCACTTTTTGGTGGGTTACTGGTGAAATTTGAATTTGATTGAGTTTGGTGGAGCTTCTAACTTGATTCCATGACTTTGGGTCCTCCATTTTTATTGGTCCACTTTCAAAACTCGTGGGTGAGTTTTTTGCATGATTGAGACTTTATTTTCAACAAGACTTATGCTAAGAAAACTTAGATTGGTTCTTGGAGATAGAGGCTTTGGAGCTATTCTCCTTTTTGTAGCAAAACTTCTCAAGATTTCCTACTTTACCACAATAATTGAAGGTGTGTAGAGTGGGTTCTTTAGTGTGTAGAGTACCAACACTGAGGGTTAAAACCCTTTGGAAATACAATAACACCCCTTTATGAGAGAGTACAATACTTAGTCCCAAAAGAAATGATTACAATAGGCATCAATAATGCTCTTGAGTTTGGAATGGCAATCATGTAACTTTTACTTTTGAAAAACTTGGGAAATTACTATTTTTTAAGATATAGCTTATGTTGCATGGAATATCTCCCTATGAGAGGCTCAATGATGAGCTATGTTTCCCTCCTTTACAAAAACCTATGAAACTTGATGAATAATCAAGCGAAGACTTAAATAGAAGTCAGATGTGTAGTAATAGCTATGCAAATAATTTGAAATAGGAAGAAAAATACATAAGAACAGCCAACACAAATCCTTTCCAACAATAGAAATCAAACCACAAATTCCCTCGAAGGCTAGCCCACCACATAGAAAAATTTACCACAATGATTTATTTCTTCACTCTCTTTCTTTGTCTCAGGGCATGGTACATATGATGTTTGTCACTTACATTGTGTTTAAGGATCAATAACAACTGAGGAAAGTTGTGTGAGAGTGAAGGCATTCTTCTGAAGTGGGCTAACTTTAGCAGAGCATACAATGAACAAGCAATCAATATAACAAGGCATCTTTCTCTCTGACTATGGAAAATAAGAGAGGTGCTGATCTGAGATTGGTGCAAAAATTGGTCATGTTAGCAAAGAAATATCTAGGCAATGACAAGGCCAATCATGCTTATCATCAACAAACCCACCACCATAGAGGCAAGGAATGTAGTAGCTTTTGTGGGAAAACCTAGAGAATAGAAGAACACAAACAAACCATGCCATGTGCATGATCAAGTAACCTCTAAAATACTTCTCTCAAGCTAGAACTTGAAGTTCACACTACTACAAGTGTAGAGAGTACACACATATTGCTGCTTGCATTTACAATCCTAAAATTACACCTTGATCTCTCTCTCTCATTCACATACACACACACACACACTTGAGGATGTTGTTTTGTATGAGAGATTTCCTCACAAAACATGATTGTCATAGTGTGACTCCAAGCTTTGTTATGTGAACACCTACACTGTGGAGCCTCTCCATTTCAACACAATGATAGCACAATGTGCATCAATAGGTTCAATAGAATTGTGGCTTCACCAAAGAAAAGAGTTCATCAACAAAAGTTGTTCTTTTTGGCCATTGCTTGCTTGCTCTTGTTCTCTATGAGCCTTTTTCTTCCATGTGCTCTTATGCTCGCTCATATAGAAAACCAAAAGAATAAAAAAATACCATTTGAGATGAAGAGACAACATATATTTTCTCTTTCTACATAGAAAGTGCTATTCTCATCAGCTGGAGAGGAGTGGTTCTTTCTCTTCCTATTTACCTCATAGTGCAAACGTGCTTCTCATTTTGTCTTCCTTATCCTCCTTTTGTTGTGGATTGCTGACTATGACTTGTATGGTCCTCAAGTTGCAAGTTCAATTCAAATTAGGATATCCCATCAAACATGACATATAAAGTGCATCGTATGTTGTAGAGAGGATGGAAAGAGGCTATGCAATGCAATTCTAGTTGGCAAGACTGAAGATGCCTTCACTTCTTCTTAGTAAGGAACTGTATACATGTGAATGATGGATTAAACATATGAAAGGAGGAGAGGAAAGGGTTATAGGAAGGGTTGCACCTGATAAAATGGATTCTCATATTGTAGTGGGGTTATGTGCATGCAAAGAGCATCATAATGAACCATGAAAGAGATGAAAAATGTTCCTAAGAAGCACTATGACGGTGAAGATATGTCAAAGATCTTCAGCCAAAGTGATTATAAACACTTTAAAATAGATGAGATAGACTAAATGCTTTAGAATTGAGCACACAATTGAGCAAAAACCACTAAACAACATCGGCAAAAAGGGTGGGAGGGTGGGAAAATAGGGGTAAAAGAGAGGACAAAAGGATGGAAAAAAGACATCTCCCTTTGATTGGAGATCCACACTATGAAGCTCTACTAGCACCACCACCACCAAACACACCACGGAGACCTCCGCAAAAGGCTTCCATACCATGTAGAGAGTACACACACAAAAGCAAAATGAAAAGAATATTGTACTCACAAAATGAAAGAGTATGAGACTCAAAAGTGAGTAGATCATGAAATGGAAAAACTCACATGAATTAGATTGAGCTTGCCAAGAGCATGGAGTAAGCTCCTCAAGCTTCTAACCAAGTACAAATGGGGGGAGAGGCCCTCCTTATATATAGTTTGAGGGGGATCTCCAAAGCGAGAGAATTCCCCTTGAAGGAGAATGAATATAGAGGTAGAAGCAAATGGCAAGGTACCCAAATACAAAAGAGATACAATATAAAATGGAGTGCTTTCTAGATACAAAATGGAGATGCACTCATGCAGATACAAATGGAAATGATGTAGGAGAAATCATGTCATCAACACAAAAAAGGTTAACAAACCTTACCCAAAAATGCCGAAACCAAAAAATTTGAATTAGAGAAGTTGAAGAGCCTTGGATTGATGTTTACTACACAAGTGTGGTTGTAATTTACACTCAATGGTTCAATTCCAAATAAGAAGTGCTACGCTATTAAACATGAGGTGCTCTTGAGATTGGTACATGTAGAAATTGATAGAACCTTAGTCATATCTTGGCTAGAGAAACAATCTAATGACTTAGCATATTATCTTATATCTGCTCTAATTGCATTGGAGAGAACTACGTAGAATACCCCATTGGGGTGATTTTCTAGAAAGCCTTCATGAAGGAGAATTAAAGAAAAACTAGAAACTCATATTATGATCTTGCTAATATATTTTGGTAGTGATGTGTCTGAACATAATTAGGACTACTGGGTACTTTTTCTCTCTTTAGGAAGTTTTCTTTCCTCAACTTGTATATACACCTATAAACGTAATAGGTTACTTAACTTTTCATATTCAATTGGTAATACATTCTATACTCTGTCATGCTCGAATGTTCTTCTTCTTCTTTTGTGTTGTTAGTGTGCTTCTAAAGACCTAAAACGCCATCAATTGGTATCAAAGTAGCTCATTGCTTCATTTGGGGCATCATCCACACAGTATCGAAATTGCATGAAGATTGGTGAGCATACTCAAAGCTCATTTCCACCAAACATATGTACATGTTTTGATTCGCTAGTACAAGCACCTCGAAGTGTGCTATATGTTTTTGAAAGCTAGATAGGATGTTTCTATTCAACTGTTTGAGATACGTTCAATTTTTTGCATCAAAGTATTTAGTCACTAGCCATGGTTGAAAGCAATGATGTATTGTGTATGTTGGCTATTGAGGATAAGTTGTATATTACTAATTATCCATTATGGGTATATATTATGTGTTATGTATTGGTAGCAAAGGGGCTTTGGAATAGTGTGCAAGGTGTTGAAAAATGTCCCACTACACATGCAAACACAATTATTGAAGGTGATGTCATTGAAGATGATGATCTTCAATTTCTTGGTGGTGTTGCAGTTCCTGGTACACCTAGTGTAGAGAAACTTTGATGGGACTGTAGACATGCACCTACACATGCATTGATAGCCTTGTCTTTAAAACCTGCAATTATCACTCATATTTGTTCCTACAATACAACAAAAGCTGACTGGGATGCTCTAAGAACATTATAGGAAGAAATGAGGCTCATGTTGCTCACCTCTTTTAACAAATGGACAAAGAGCATTGTTGGAAGAGATGGATGGATACCTCAAGGAAGTGAGGTGGTAATGCCAAAACTTGCTTTGTACCTACCCTATTTCACTTCAAAGTTTGATAGTAGGAACTTTTAGATTGCAAATGACACCAAAAAAGTACCTATGTACTTTGGAGTTGATGCGTCAAACAATTGAATCAAAACAGACTACTTCACAAATAGCTAGTCTCACAAAACTTGCTATTTTGGTCTAGACACCTGCTGGTTCTTTTGCTCTGTGCTACCAATAGAGTAGAAATTGATTAAATTCATTTTGAGGGAATTTAATTAGCTCAGATATCTAATGTTTACAAGTGAAATCACTTAAAATGATAAACCATACAATGAGAAATCAATTTAGCACTTCAAGGCTTACCCTTGACTTTTTAGGGACTAAGCAGTAATTGACCAGAAAGCACTTGGATGCAGATTTCTCCCAATTGGCTAATGCAAATGTAATGAAAACTTTGATAGAATAAAATAGACTTCAATCTAGTTCCAACGAGCTATATAGGGCATGCAAAATGCTTATGAAAGCACTGAGATATGTTCATTCAAAGTTCACTGTTCTGAGTAGTCATAGCAGAGAAATCAACAAAGATGATTAATGGAGTGTATGTATTATAACACATGATTATACATAATAATTTGCATCGGAATTATGCACAATGAAGGTAGTCTAAGTGAGCCATGGTGTAATTCACTTAGCTGTTAGAATTGATCGGAAAAGAACTATCAATAAGGCCACCATGGATCGTGAGTTTTACAAGAGCTTTTATAAGTGGTTTACATCCAAGTTTGAATTTGAATTCAAACTAGGCTCTACCTAAAACCACTTCCTCCAGATTAGGAGTGATTCTACAAAATGAAATTTGTAGCTCTTATCTCTCGTAACTCCATGACATATATGGGCTTACAAGATTTTCTCAGGTAAAAAACTTTTACAATGGTTAATGATCAAACAATTACAAGCTAAGGTTCTCATGCTTCATCAAATAATTGCACATATTTTCTTCCATGCCTAACCAAGTGTGATGGCTTGGACATTTGCACCAACAACTTCCCCTCAAGCCAAACATCTTGGCTTGTATAGCTTCATCAACCCTATCATACCTTTAAACCTACAAAGTTTAGTACCATCAAGTGCTTTGGTTAACAAATCTGCACATTGCATATTTGTGGATACATATGCAAGTTGAATCTCCTTGCTCAATAGCTTCTCTCTAAAATAATGATAGTGAACCTCTATATGCTTGGTTCTTGCATGATAAATAGGATTGGTTGCAAGATGCAAAGAACTTGTGTTGTCACCAAAAATCATAGGTGAATGAGTGAAGTCACAAATCTAAATAGAGCAATCTAATCCAAATTGCTTCTTGTTTAGCATTTGCTAATCCCCTATATTCAGCCTCTATTGAAGAAATAGCGATAGTTGGTTACTTCTTGGAAGACCATGAAATTGCTTATCACTTGAAAAAGAAAGATATCCAAAAGTACTTCTTTTGTCATCCTTACAACTTGCCCAATCTGCATCTGAGTATAGCTTAGTGTCCAAATCGGATGTGTATGGAAAGTAAAGACCTTGATTTTGAGTACCTTTGAGATACTTCAAAATCCTTTTGGCAGCTTCCAAGTGAGGTGCTCTAGGTTTATGCATGAATTGACTTAGAACACTTACTCCATAAGATATGTCAATTCTTGTTAAGGTTGCATAGTTTAGACTCCCAACGATGCTTTGATATCCTACAATGTCTTCAAGCCAATCACCTTCATGAGCACTGAATTTATGATTTACCTCCATAGGGGTGCTACCTACCTTTGCATTCTCCAAGTGGAACTTCTTCAACATGTCCTGCACATATTTTCTTTGAGTAATGTAAATTCTAGAATTTGTGTAGACTAACTCAAGTCCAAGAAAATATTTTAGAAATCGTAGGTCACTGATTTTGAACTCTTGTATCATTTGGTTCTTTATTTGTTTGATTCCATTGGCATCACTACCTGTAAGTATGATGTCATCAACATACAGACATAAATATATCGTTTCTGAGTTGCTTCTCTTCACAAAAAAGAAGACTCTGCCTTGCTCATCATGAATCCTTGATCTTGAAGATAGGTTAACCTATGGTTCCATGCCCTAGGTGCCTACTTGAAACCATAAAAATCTTTTTTAAATTTGCACACATAATGTACCTTACTTGGGTCTTCATAGCTAGGATAAATGGAATGCTTAGTAACTAATGAAGTATCATACCCATATCTAATTGGCATCTTACTCTCTCTTTGTGACCTCCTTATTACTTGGTTGGATGATTTAGGTATGTCATCCAACCTCTTCAGCTTGCCCTTTCCCTTTGATTTCCATGCTTTGAATTCTTCCAAGTTGATGGTGTCCTCATCATCTGATTTGATGTCTTCAATTTTGCTTGGGTCCTCCTTGGTGAGGCTTGATTACTCACACTATCATATATACCAATGTTCAATGTACAATGTGGGAGCAAAACTCTCAACCACTCTATGTGAACAGAAATAGATGGAAGAGTGTATATACAAATGTAACAAACATATTCAGATGTATGGAGAGAAATCTGAATATATATGAGATGTGTGACCTAATAGGTTGTAGAAGAGTGTATATGAGTGACTGAAAGAGCAAGGATCAGTCTAAAACTTATAATCAACAAACCCTCATCTAACCTTAGGCTATGGAAGACCCTAAGTTAGACACGTGTGTGAAAGATCACATACTTACAAAAGTAGCAAAGAATGCTAACAAGTTTGGTGCCAGAAATCCTCAAACTCATATGAACATACCTTCTTGAACACCTCATCCAAATATGCATAAAGCATATACGTATTGATTCTCTTGTACCTATGCCGAATAGGACTCCCCCTGATATGGTTGTCATTGCCTCCATAAACTCCAAGTAGTATGTGTGTGCATAAAGAGAATATGTACCTAAATTCTTAACATGAGATGCAAATCTTATGTTAACTACCATCCAATGTCTTTGAAGTAACCCGAAATCTTCATGTAGAAGACAATCTTCAAATACATCATGTGAATGGCCGATCCACACCACCAAGCTGCTGCGGAGTAAACCCTCTCCATAAGGAAGAGTGTGAGCACACTCTTCTTCTTCAAGAAGAACTCCATAGCCGCTCCTCAACATGCTCAAAAATAACAACATGGTTGCCCCATGTGCTAAGAAGCACCACCTCTAATGAGGGACCAAGCTTCCAAAGCTTGTGTTGAAAATAGGTGTTGGATACTTGAACAATGAAACAAGCATGCTCTTTTATAGTAATGTGTAACCTTGAAAATGTCCTCAAAAAAACTTTCGCTCAATAAAGCACAATCATTTTCTCTAATAAAGAAAGATCGTGAAAACCTCCGTCATCGTATTGCCGTCCGCTGTTTTCTTTTGAAAATCATAAAACAAAAGTATTTCACAAAGGTGCTGCCGTTGGGAATTGAATCCACACTAGTTCGATAAGAAGTGAATGCTTTTTCCACTTCACTAGGCGCTGTTGTGTTGTAGAGAACCTATAAACAAATCTACAGATGTTGTAAGATCTGGAACATTTTGACCAACAAGTCTACACATGTTGTAATCTTTGGACAATTTTGACCAATAGGATATTGGATCTTTGTTTTCCAAAACTCCCCGCTACAATGCCATATTGGTACAAAATGAACTGAACATGTGACTTCATTCATTTGAAAACTTCATAAGCTTCAAACTTGTACTCCCCAAATTGACTTCAAACCTTTTCTTCAAAAGTCTTTTTCAAAACTAAATTTGACTTTCCTTCAAACTTGAACTAGCTGAATATGAACCATAATACTTGAGAAAATATGCAAGCTAGATATCCAATAGTGTTCACATCAAGCAATCATTGCTTGATAACAAGTGTAACAAGTGATCTTGCCATCACGAACCATCTTGTCCAAGCATCAGCGGGAAGAAAGCTTTCGGAGCTCGGAGTGCCCCTCTATTGTCATGGATTTGGCGACCCCCTCCCTTGTGAGAAGTAACCTGGCCCCTCCTCCCGGGGAGACCAATAACCTAGCCTCTTTGTTGGAGGGGGGCTCTTGTGCCGCCCTAGGGGCCTTCGAGAGTGCTGAACCCCCCTTGGTCTCCCTCAGTAGATCCGCAATTCTGTCAACTCAGGAGGAGCTCAAGAAAGTTTGCCTCGTCGGCCAATTGTTCGGCCCTAGGCCCCCGCTCGAAACTGTGCGACAGTGGCTCCGCAACGAGTGGTTCCCCCGCGGGCTAGTTGTTTGTAAGTGTCAGTTCTTACCGGCAAGCCACTTGCTGCTAGTCTTTGAAACTGAAGATATGGCGTTTCGAGCCCTTAGTGTCGGAACTTGGCAACTCGACCGGGCGACCCTGTGCCTTTTCAGATGGTCCCCTGATTTTACTCCCGACAAGTCGAAACCGCTTCGGTACCCTCTTTGGGTTGAGCTCCCTAACCTGCCATACTTCTTGTACAACTTCGTATGGGACATCGTCTCTCCCATCGGCAAGCCGCTGGCTTCACGCGAGGACATTGGTGGTCTCATTTATGAAGGTGCAAGACACTCGTTCAACGCTCGGTGGCACCCTCAAATTTGTGTCGAGGCTGACCTCAGTATGCCACTTCCATCGAAGATCAAGCTGGACTTGGGCGAAGGGGATGTATGGGAGCAAGACATCAGTTACAAAAACCTTCCCAACGCGTGCTTTCGTTGTGGCCAACAAGGACACAGGATCAAAGATTGCCCTTTGAGACGTAAAAGCAAGCGAAATCAAGAAGCCCCCAAAAATGCTCAAGATGGAGTAGAGGAACTCAAGGGTCCCCTTAATCCAGAAGCTGATGCAGACGGGTTCATCGAAGTCAGAAGAAGAAGGAAAAGAAGCCCTAGGGCTACCTCTGAGCGAAACAACAAGTCAGTCACCCCCTCCAGCAACTTGTATTGCAATCTGGAAAAGGAAATCAATGAGTTTGACTACCCTGGTGGGAACCAACTCGAGGTGGACACCGACGTCAAAGGCCTAGAGATCCCTGACAGTAAAGAAACCTTGCAGGAGGGTTACACTACAAGCAAAGAAGACGGCTTTACCACTAGCAACGAAGATAACATGGATAGTGAAAGCTCCATCATCGGATCGACTATTCCGGAAACGGAGCTGGAACCGGTGCCCTGTTCTTCCCAGCAGGAGACATCCCGCAAAGGAAAACAACCTATGGAGTTACCGTGGAAAAGCCCCCACAAGAACCTATTGCTAACTCGAGATCCGATCCGAGCGAAAAAGAAAGATGAACCCAAGAAAAGAAAGGACAAAGCTCCCTCCCGCAAAGAGGGATTACAACGACAATGATCATCATCTGGTTAAATGCTAGAGGGCTAACCGACCCCTCAAGAGCGACCATCATTGGTCAATGGCTTCGCGACATTAGCCTAAACCCAGATTTTATATGTATCCAAGAGATTAAAATTGACGGAGAAGACCTCCAGAAACGGCTTAGACATGTCTCCTCGACCCATGTTTGGATTTCAACGGCGCACCAGCGGGGGTCCGGTGGAACGGTAATCGGTGTTAATCAACGCTGGTTTGAGAAGCTTGAGAACTCCACTGAAGATGATTGCCATCGATGGATTGCTGTTTCTTTCGGTGCTCCCTTATGTTTCACCTTAGTTTCTTTGTATGCCCCTAACGGGGAGCTAGAGAGACTTAACACTTGGGCCTCCTTGGACTCGCTCCCCCACAACGTGATTATTTGTGGTGACTTCAACATGGTTGAGGACCCAATGGACAGATGGATGGGCAAGGGCAGGGTCATCGATAGTCGGGAGAAAGAAACATGGGACAGAACTAAACTACACTTGGACTTGGTCGAATTCAAAGACTCGAAGGGCTTTTCTTGGTCAAATCTCCAAGCAGGCGAGGACCTGAGGAAAGCTAGACTTGATAGATGCTACACTTCTCAGAGTTTTAATCATCAGTGGGGCCACCCGTCCCTCTCGCAACGCACCGACCTCACCATCTCTGATCACTACCCAATCGTCATCACTTTTCAACCCCCCACCAAGATCCGGAAGGCTCCGTGGTTCCATGCTTGTGTGCCCTCCTTCTCTCTCCCCTCCGTCCATCAAGAAATTTCTGATGTGTGGAAGGAGGCATTCGCCTCTGGCTTGTCCCCAGCCAAGTGTTGGAGAAGTGCGGTCGATAAGTCACGACAGATCATGATTAGATCCAGGAAGTTGCTTGAGACTGTGCGGCGGGCTCGGAGAGAAGCTCTATATCATAGACTCTGGCGGCTCGAGGAGGAAGTGAACAAAGGAAAATCTCAAGCCCAGAAAGGTCTTCGAAAGATCAGAGCGATGCTGAGATACGAGGAAGAGATACAAAGGAGAAATTTGCAAATTTTCTTCAAGGAGTGGTGGGCTGGCAAAGCCAACAAACCCACCAAAGAGATGTGCCGTATCCTCAAAAGGAAACACAACAGAGAATCGATCCCCTTATTGCTCGATGCAAATGGCAATGTATGCAATACGGAAGAAGATAATTTTGGGATCATTGAAGGGCACTTCACGAGACTCCTGGGGACCTCAAACCCCCTCTCCCAGCATAGAAGGGACTGTATGGCTGCCATATCTAGGGTTTCCCCCCACAGGATACCACCCAACCTTCACTCTCTGCTTCATGCCTCTATCTCTGAAGCCGAAATCATTGCGGTCATTGATGCCCTCCCCTCAGGTAAAAGCCCGGGACCCGACGGGCTCACTAATGAGTTCTATAAATCCTTCAAGTTGGTGGTTGCCACCCCTCTTCGTTTGGTTTGGCAAGAGGCTCTCAAGTTTGGCGCGCTTCCTTCTTGTCTCAACAATGGCATTATCAAGTTAGTACACAAAAAAGGGGAAAAGAACAGAATAGAGAACTGGCGTCCCATTACAATGCTCCAAACAGGATACAAGATCATCGCCAAAGTCATTGCCAACAGAATCTCTTGCCACTTGAGAGCGTGGTTAAGCGAGGACCAAAAAGGTTTCATCAAAGGCAGGTCAATTTTGGAAACCATTATAGATATCTGGGAAGGTCTTGAATTTGCAAATGAGTCTAAACAAGAAGTTGTTTTCCTCAAGATCGACTTTGATAAAGCCTACGACAGGCTTGAATGGGACTATATTCTACAGTCGCTACAAGATCTTGGGTGTAGTCAGAAATTCACCAAGATGATTGCGACCCTTCTTGGAAACGCATCGACCCAAATTAACATTAATGGAAATCTTTCAAAGGTGATCAAACTTAGAAGATCTATCAGACAAGGGTGCCCATTGGCTCCCCTTCTCTTTGCCATTGCCACAGAAGGGCTTAGCAGGCTGGTGGAGCATCAGGTGGAAGCGGGTAACATTAAAGGCCTTCGTTTGCCGCATGACCACAGTCAGATCACCATGAGACTTTTTGCCGACGATATGAACGCTTTTGTGCACAATGATAGTACCAGCCTTGAGACGTTCTGGAAGTGTCTTGCTACTTTTTGTGAAGCCTCTGGATCCATAATCAACCACTCTAAGACCGCCTTTAGAGCGATTGGTGGGCCACAGCCCGACCTTCTCATTGATCATGGCTGCCAAATCATTCCGCAGGGCCAAATTTTTCGGCTTCTTGGGATTCCCTTGGGGTTTGGCGTATCTATGGAACAACGGTGGAACTGGGTGCTTGCCAAACTCGAAAACAAGCTTAACTATTGGAGAGGTATGCAAATCAATCTTGCTGGTCGTGCTATGGTTATCAACACGTTCCTCTTATCATCTACCATTTATTTCCTTTCTTGTTGGAGACCGAAAGAGCACGATCTGTCCAAATTGGATAGTATTTGTAGAAACTTCCTTTGGACGGGCGACCACAATAGGAGGGGGGTGCCTAAAATCAAATGGTCCATCTGCACCAGCCATAGAGATAGTGGGGGACTTGGTATCTTGGACATTGGGTGCATGGCTAACAAACTGTCGGCCAAATGGATGATTAAGGCTTGGTGCAACGGGGAGGCCTCGTGGGCCAAGCTGATCTTCAGAAACAAAAATGAGTTGGCACTCATGGGCTTCCCAAATTGGAAGAATCTTGACATCTTGACCTTGTTGTTTTCCCCGATCCCCGTCTTCCCGAAAGGCTCTAATCTGGTGTGCTCCCTATGGAAGAGTTGGAATAAAGTCAAAAGCTTCACAAGAATAAGTGAAGACTGGAAGTGGGCTGCCGGTATCAGACAAAACGACTCTATCTGGTTTCCGATCCATGGCATCCGGAGTGTGGAATCTTGGAACATTCAAAATGCCAAGAAGCTATGGAACAAAGGCTTCAAAAAATGGAAACATCTCTGGAAACAAGACACCAACCGCTGGATCAACTTTGAGGATATTGATCCTAGCATCAACATTTCGCATGAAGAATGGAACACGCTGCAAAGCAGATGTCTCGCCTGGGACCGACACAAAGTTCGCCTTCTCATGGGACACGACATGTCGAGCTCGCTTGGTCTCAAATGGCACAATGGGAATAGCCTATCAAAAGTCCCGAACATCAAAGAAACGATTGACTATCAGGCTAACCTCAACAAAAAGTGGTGCCTGTCATGGACGCGGCTTCGGTGGGACATGAAGTTCATGGCTATCTGGCACCCCCTCATAGAAATCAAAAAGTCTGTCCTCTTATGGCAAATCCTTCATCATGGAATCTGGACCAATCTTAAGGCTAGCAAAATTTGTGGGATCCCTCCCTGGTGCAAACGCTGCCACCGGTCTATCGAAGATGTTTCACACATCTTCTTTACCTGCCCCAACTCCAACAGACTCTGGCAGGTGGTTGGAAAGAGAATTAGACTTCAAAAACGTCTGAGCTGGCAGCAAGCCCTGCTGGGAGAAGCGATCGGCTGCTCCGCGAATCTCTGGAACGCCATCAGAGGGGAGGTCCTATGGAAAATCTGGCGGGAAAGATGTGCTTTCAACTTCGGTGACTCCCCCAAGGAGTGGACAATTGAGAAATCTCTGTTCCTCCTTGGCAAAAGGATTGTCAACTGTAAAAAATCCCCCCCCTTTAGGCATCATCAAGTACTCCTTTTGATCAATAACAAGCTTAAACCCAAGTGGGCCCCACATGAGGGTGATGAGAGGGTAATTAACCTTCTTTGTAATTTCATCTAAGCTCTGTAAAAGCTTCCCCTGCTTTGTGGGATTTGGGGGGTCCCGTGGGCACTAGTCCCCTTCCCTTGTACTTTTCTTTATTTAATTCAAGTCCGGGAGAGTAGGCTATTGCCGAACTTCCTTTATATTAAAAAAAACAAGTGTAACAAGTATTGACTCTGAACCTGTTATCTCCTATCTTCACAAACCTAAAAACATACACTAGGATCCACAAATTTGCATCTACTGTGTCATGTACATACACTAAACAAAATAAAAAACTCAATCCTGGAACCTGTGAGTGACAACTCACAACGTAGTGTATTATGAACACTATTGGTTCATCTCTCACTGTACTCAAGTCAAGTCAACTCAACTCAACTGAAAGCCACTGAAATCAACTGAAATCAACTCATGAGTCTCATAAAAAATCTATGATGTCATCATGTCATCATCATTGTTCAATCTGTATATCCTTCATACCTCTTTCCTTTAAAATCTAGTATAAACATATATGTGCGCACCTCTAAAACATACCTCTCTGAAATATCGAATTTCTCTTCAATAGAACTCTAGAACCTTCTCCTGTACAGGAACACCTAACAAGAACTTTCTCCAGACATTCTCCTTCTTCCTTCTTCTTTCAAATCTGGAACATAAAGAGAAACTGGCAAAAGAAATATAGGAATACCCGACATAGGAAATACCTATAAGTATGAATCTGCATTGTTTTACATATGGCTAAAAATAAGTCTTCATGTGTCATCACCCCCCTCGATGATTTAACACTAGTATCCAGAATTCTTCAAATATATCAAACTTTATGAAATCTGGAACGTCTTCCTTCTTTCAATAAATCTGATCTTCAATAATCAATACCTCTATTTGAAACAAACTTTTTTGGATCCATAATCTTTTCTAACATAACAAGTATCTTCTTCTATCTCTCTGCAACACAAATCTGATAGAATTTGAATCTTTGACTTACTTCTTCCAATGTTAAGAATCTTCTCAAACAAAGGATAGACAACTGACTCATAAATACTCAAGATCTTCATGATCATTTAAGATCATTCAAGATCATCCAAGATCTATCAAGATCTTTCCAAAAAAATTCCTAAGTAGAATCTGTTCTCATCAAACCTTCATGACTGAATGTTTGATTTGCTTACCTGAATGTCTCAAAGTGTCCATGCTTCTGACATAAAGTTATAAAACTTTTCTTCAAACAAATCCTTCCCAAGAATTTGGAATTCCTACTTGAAACATAAGTGGACAAACTCTCACCTTGAGGACTCCAAAAGCTGCAAGTTGATACTTCATATCTTCATATTCTACCCGAGTTAAATGTGATAGTACTTGCTTGACTTTCTTTTGGCTAACTCCACTTCTCAATCAAGTGATAGCTGATGGAACACTTTTTTGAATACAAGCATGTATCCAAAAATCAAGACAACCATAGAAAGTAGATTCTCCAACTGACAAAAATACTGAATTTTTTGAAGTTTTCTGAAAATACTGAATATGAGGTAACTTTTCCAAACACAAAACCTCAACCCAAGTCTTCAACATCTGCTACAAGAAACTCTTTTACCTTAAGAGTTAGATAAAGAAGAAACATACTTCTCTGCAACTTGTCATATACCAAGCAACTCTGTATTGACACTCCAAGAAATCTTTGAGGGAACATATAAGCTGCCTGCTTAAAAAATCTTCAACATAACTCATACACATATGAGTCAAAACATATAAGCTGCCTTTCTTTCTCTCAATGCAATTCTTTGCCAAAATCTACTAAAACATGACCAAATATAATGCAAAACAAGAAACTGCTTCTTCTTTAGACTATATTCACACAAGATGTTCTCGTAGACTTCTCTTTGGATGTAGAGGATAAAGTAGGAAAATATATGAGAAAAGGAAGTCTTACTTTTCTTTTGGAAATATTGGACTTTCTTCTTCTGCATCTTTTTTCCACTTGATGATGTCCACAATCTTCAAACTTCTCTTCCATACCTTTTGTTCTCTTCATCTTGAAGTAGCAAGCATTCTTGACTTCTTCAAATGATATTTTTCTCTTCCTCTAGTGCTAAGAGTAAGAGACAAAACAAACATGGTATACAAATGGAAGTGAATATAGAATCATGTTTTATCTTCTCCTCATATCTATGAATCAAAACTTTGAATCAAATGTCTGAAATGACTAAATTCACCAACCTTTTGTCTGAATGATGAATTGCCTTTCTAGAGTTACCTCTCTAGATACCTAGATCACATTTTGTATCTAGATAAAAACCTTCCAACCAACTTATAAGATTGCTTGAAAACAAAATTGATGCTCTCCAAATTTGTCTTCTTAGATGAACTTTCTTGTCTTGAAAGAGATCGCTCAAAACTCTCTAGAAAAAACCTCTACATACCTGTTTTGATGTAGCTAATGCTTTAAAAATGAAAGCGTATAAAAGCATTCCTTGAATCCTTCAAATCTCTTCATAATTGATCTTCTAAGATATGACTTGGAAATGATAATCTAATAGTAGAAACTGATACCTGTGATTTGATGTTCATGTGATTCCTTCATCTTCCCCAAACCATTGTTCTTCCTTGAATTTGAAGTAGCCTTCTCTTCATCAAGTCTTGGTCTTCAAACAATACTTCTGTAAATTATTTTCATACTCTTTCCAAAAGTATTTGGCTTCTAACAGATCATCAACCTCATACTCCAAACTGATGAATAAACATATGACTAAATTGTCTAATTCTCAAATCTCTACTCATCTAGATTAAGTGTGTATGTCAAAAGTCAAAGTTAGAAGATGCTCTTAAATCATATGTTGTAAACCTAGAAGTATGGGAACCTGGGAATCTGAGAGCCTGAATGAACTCTGATATCAAAACCCTAAAGCTCTGATACCAAATGTTGGAAATTTAGTAGGCCCATAACTAAAACCACAGGTCCAAGGTTCCATAGGTCCAACATATACAACATAGAATCTAGCAATCTTCCAATATTGACAAAACATGAACATACCACATTTAATCATACAAATGATGAGACAAAGATAGAGAAATATTAGACATGTGTAAAGTGTTACGTAAGCCAAGGCTTACTCACACTATCATATATACCAATGTTCAATGTACAATGTGGGAGCAAAAATCTCAACCACTCTATGTGAATAGAAATAGATAAAAGATTGTATATACAAATGTAATAAACATATTGAGATGTATTGACATAAATCTGAATATATATGAGATGTGTGACCTAATAGGTTGTAGAAGAGTGTACATGAGTGTCTGAAAGAGGAAGGATCAGTCTAAAACAGATAATCAACAAACCCTCATCCAACCTTAGGCTATGGAAGGCCCTAACTTAGACACGTGTGTGAAAGATCACATACAAAAGTAGCAAAGAATTCTAACAAGTTTGGTGCCATAAATCCTCAAACTCATATGAACATACCTTCTCGAACACCTCATCCAAATATGCATAAAGCATATACGTACTGATTCTCTTGTACCTATGCCAAATAGGACTCCTCTTGATATGGATGTCACTACCTCCATACACTCCAAGTAGTACTTGTGCATAAAGAGAATATGTACTTGACTTCTTAACATAAGATGCAAATCTTATGTTAACCACCATCCAATGTCTTTGAAGTAACTCGAAATCTTCATGTAGAAGACAATCTTCAAATACATCATGTGAATGGCCGATCCACACCACCTAGCTGCTGCGGGGTTAATCCTATCCATAAGCAAGAGTGTAAGAACACTCTTCTTCTTCTTCTTCTTCTTCAAGAAGAACTCGATAGCTGCTTCTCAACATGCTCCAAAATAGCAACATGGTTGCCCCATGTGCTAAGAAGCACCACCTCTAATGAGGGACGAAGCTTCCAAAGCTTGTGTTGAAAATAGGTGTTGGATGCTTGAACAATGAACCAAGTATGCTCTTTTATAGTATTGTGTAACCTTGAAAATCTCCTCAAAAACACTTTTGCTCAAAAAGCACGATCATTTTCTCTAATAAAGCAAGATCGCTAAAACCTCCATCATCGTATTTCCCTCCATTGTTTTCTTTTGAAAAGCATAAAACAAAAGCATTTCGCGAAGGTGCTGCCACTGGGAATTGAACCTGTGCTAGTTTGATAAGAGGCGAATGCTTTTTCCAGTGTGCTAGGCGTTGTTGTGTTGTAGAGAACCTATAAACAAATCTACAGATGTTGTTAGCTCTGGAACATTTTGACCAACAATTCTACACATGCTGTAATCTTTGGAAAATTTTGACCAATAGGGTATTGGATCTTTGTTTTCCAACATAAGTAGCCCATTAGGGCAATATGCGTGTATACAAGCCGGGGGAAAGAAACCTCCTAAAGAGGGAAAAAAGTGCCCCAATGGTCCTAGTGTGTTCACACACATCACTACCTAAATATATCAACAAATTCTCCCTCGGAGTGATGCGGTGAACAAGGAGCTTGCACTCATGTGTAAGGAAGTGTCAAGCTATGTGGAAATCACTCCACGAAAGGAAGTAAGCCCAAAGCTTTGTGGAAAGCTTCAAACTCCTCCCTAGGCAGAGCCTTCATGAAAAGGTCTACAATGTTCTCTTGTGTGGGCACATATGCCAAGCTGATCTCCCCTACAGAGAACCTCTCCCTAACATAATGATAATGCACCTCAATGTGCTTAGTGCCAACATGGAACACATGGTTCCTCGCAACTCCCAATGCGCTCAGACTATCAGTGACGATGGTGGTGGTAGAAGACTGACCAACACCCAAATCAGTCATAAGGCGTTTGAGCCACACACGCTCAATAGTCGCTATGAAAGCTGCCCTATACTCAACCTCACAACTAGAAGTGGCCACAGTAGGTTGCTTCTTGCTCAACCAAGATATACATGAGCTACTGAGCATGAATAAAAAACAACCCCCCGTGGTATAAAACAACCCAAGTAGCCGAGTATTGTTCAAGTAGCAAAAGATGTGCTTAACTGCTTGCCAATGCTTGACTCCTGGGCAATGCATAAACTTGCTCATCTGTGAGACAACAAATTGAATATCCGGCTGAGTAATGCATAAGTAAATCAAGCATCCAACAGAATGCTGATAGAGAACAACATCAAATGCATCTCTAGCATCATGAAGACTCAATCGTAAACCTGTCTCCATAGGAGTGTCAATAGGTTTACTGTCTTCAAGGCCAAAATGCTGCAATAATGTGTCAACATATTTTGTTTGATACAAAGGCATTCCACCATCAACATGCACAAATTGAATGCCCAAATAATGATGCAAATTCCCCAAATCAGACATCTCAAATGAGGCATGTAAATCAGCCTAGAAATCAACAATATGCTTCTCATGAGGACGAGTGAGTAGCATGTCATCAACATACACCACAATGATCAAAAGTACATCATTATCATGCTTGACATATAAGGTGCTTTCAGTTGGATTGTTCTCAAAACCATGTGCAATCAGATAGGCATGTATCTTCTCATACCAAGCACATGGTGCTTGCTTTAAACCATATAATGCCTTCTTTAGCCTGCACACTTGGTTTTCATGCCCTTTTTGCACAAAGCCATGGGGTTGAAAAGCATACACTTCTTCATGCAAGTCACTATTTAGAAATGCTATTTTAATGTCCAATTGATGTACATTCCAACCATGATGAAGTGCAAGTGCACAGATGCTATGAGCAATAGTCATTCAACAAGTAGGAGCAAAGGTTTCATCAAAATCAATGCCTCTTTCTTGCACATAACCCTTTGCAACAAGCCTAGCCTTATACTTGTCAACTGTACCATCAGGTTTACGCTTGAGCTTGTATTCCCACTTAGTGCCAATGGCCTTCTTGCTAGGAGGCAAGTCACATAAAGACCAAGTACCATTCTTCATTATAGCATCATATTCAGATTGCATAGTTGCCATCCAATTTTTTGAATCTTTTGCTTCATCAAATGAAACAGGCTCAGTCTCATCACAGAGACTAGATGCAACCATAACATAGAAATCTAATGCAAAAGAGGCACTATGAGAGCCTGATCAAGTACAATATGATAGAGGTGCATCTAATTTGTTGTCATGCAAAGTCTACACCAGCCATTTTGGCATAGTTTTTGCCTCTTCAATATCAGCTCTCTCATCAACAAGTGCATCATGTAAATCTGCATCAGAAATGGATGATCTGCATTGTCTCCTTAGTACATGAAAGCAATGGCTGAATAACATCTTCCACAAAAACAACATCATGACTAACCAAAAAAATGATAAACCATACACTAAGAAATCAATTTAGCACTTCAAGGCTTACCCCCAACTTTTTAGGGATTGAGCAGTAATTGACTAGAAAGCACTTCGATGCAGATTTCTCCCAATTAACTAAAGCAAATGTAACGAAAATTTGATAGAATGAAATGGACATTGAATTGGTTCCAGGAAGCTATAGAGCATGCAAAATGGTTAAGAAATCACAGAGGTATGGTCATGCAAAGTTCACTATTCTGAGTAGTCATAGTAGAGAACTCAACAAAGATGATTAATGGAGTGTATGTATTATAACACATGATTATACATACTCATTGGCATTGGAATGATGCACAATGAAGGTATTCTAAGTGAGGTATGGTTTAAGTCACTTAGCTACTACAACTAATCAGAAAAGAACTATCAATAAGGCCACCATGGATCGGGAGTTTTACAAGAGCTTTTATAAGTGGTTTACCTCCCAGTTTGAATTTGAATTCAAACTTGGCTCTACCTAAAAGCGCTTCCTCCAAATTAGGAGTGATTCTACCAAATGAAAATTTTAGCTCTTATCTCTCATAATTCCACGAGATATATGGGCTTAGAAGATTCTCTCTAGTAAAAAACGTTTACAATGTTTAATGATCAAATAATTACAAGCTAAGGTTCTCATGCTTCATCAAATAGTTGCACATATTTTCTTCCATGCCTAGCCAAGTGTGATTATTTGGACATTTGCACCAATAAGCATATGATTGAAGGAGATTCCATGGACACCTTTTTTTATTAAGATTAAAGATTTGAAGTTATAGTTGATTACTATAGATGATATCTTGCCAGATAGTCCACTTGTGCATGTTGATCTTAACGTTGTTCTAGATTGCTTATACTTTTTGATTGATGATGGAAGTCAATCCAAATGCCTTAACATTTGAGGATCTAGTCTTTGTTTTGTTGCAGAAAGATCAATCTATGTAGAACATGTCAATAATGTGTGTTGTAGATCAAGTTTTTGGAGCTAATGAGAAGGGAGAAACTTAATGGAGCTCATCTACTAGTAAGCAAAAATTTGTTAATGCTCCACAATCAAAGAAGGAAGACAAAGACGACAAGAAAATAGAAAATGAGAAACAATTTGCATGCTTCCATAGAGAACTCAAACTCTAGCAATTGGTATGAGAGCAAGTCACTACTTCATCTAGGGTGTCGTCGACACCCATCGCGTCACAAAATCATGAGAATCGCACCAAAATTCATGAACATACTCGAGCTGATTAAGAGTTCAAAACAACTTTGCTATGTGCTGTCGAAATCACGATCTGAGCTCGTTTTGGCCTTTGAATGTACTATCATTATATCACGGAGAGGTTCTCTATTGGAGAGATCAATTCGACATATGTGCCCATACAGGAGAACATTTCAAATCTTTTCAGAAAGGCTCTACCTAGGGAGAATTTTGAAGCTTTCTACAAAGCTTTGGGCTTACTTTCTTTTGTGGATCGATTCCACATAGCTTGGCAATTCCTTATACATGAATGCCAGCTCCTTTTTCACCGCATCACTCTGAAGGGGGATTTGTTGATATATTTAGGTAGTGATGTGTATGAACACACTTGGACCACCTGGGCACTTTTTTCCCTCTTTAGAGGTTTTTCCCTAGCTTGTATATACGCCTATAACCCTAACATGTCACTTATTGTTTTCCTGTAGGATGCACGTAAGCACTTGTGTATGCCTCATTTTATGATTGAGAGCTAAAGCAGCTCGCTCGATTCCCAGAGGGCACATTCATCCCTGGTTGGTTTGATCGTTTGAAGTTCAGTAATGGAAATAAAGGCACTCCTTCTTCTTTGATGCATGGTGGACGTAGAGACATGCAAATAAGAGCTATGTCATGTTATAGAAATCTTGTTTTCTCTATGCAAGAAATCGTCTTATTGCACTACAGTAGCTTCAAAATTTTGTATTTGGCCGATTGGAAGCGCTACAATGTTGATGTAACTACTGTACAAATGGACAATTAATCCTGGATTTGTATGTCATAGGGCAAATAGTGTTTGCTCTTTACACACAATAGCTGCCATGTAGCTTCCACATTGATTACGTAATTAAGGTGCCGTTTGAATATGATTCCTTGGAGGAAGAGCATGTGCTTATCGTCTCTCTCTTGAATCAAGTACTTACATTGGCCAGCGCTTCAGTCTAGAAGATGTCTGTGTATATGGTATAGAAGAGATGCCTGTGTATACACAGGTAGAATGGTTGTTCACATTCTTGTTGTGTAAAACGTTCTCAAACATATTTTGAGCATCCTCATCTAGGATCACTATTACGATTGAAACCCAAATATGTCTTTACACTTATTATACCCATATCCCTGGATGGTGCGCCGAAGTCTCCATAACACCTCTATCCTTGGAAAGTGTGCCAAGGTCTCCAATGTTTGTTGCAATGCGTTTCGAAGAATCTGTGCTAATGAACAAGTACATTCACGATGATGTTCCTCTTCAAGATCGTAATGATGATTTATTTTAGGGGACAATAAAACCTGACGTGGACTTCGGTGCTACTCTAATAGGATTTCAAAAGGTGTCTCATATTACTTTGCAGCGTATCGTATCATATCATCCATAGTATATATACGCTAATTCTCTCTCTTGTTCACGAGTGTCCTGAACTTTGACGAGGTCACACTTTGATGGCACCTTGTGTACACCCCTTGATGCTCATATTCTCATCAACGTCTCAACCCCTTGATGCTCATATTCTCATCAACGTCTCAAATGTGTCTGACAAAGCCCTAAGATCGATTCCATACTTGTTTGATTCTCACATTTAGAAGGATCTATTTTGGATGGCTCACATAATTGATTACCTCATCAAGATGTAACCACCCTTAAACACCTATACAAGGAGGGCTTGGATACATATATCCTAAGTCTTACCAATGTCAGTCTTGGGAGCTCAAGGAGTTGCAATCTCCAAGTAAGTACTTTCCAAGGTCCAGTTCCAATTCTTGTCTTGCTTCTTCTTCTAGTCTTGTTTAGTCTAGTATTCTGGACATCCCGTTTTCTCCTCTTGTAATTGCATAGTACAAGATTATATCAAATCATTTATTGTATCTAGTTCATCTCCCTAACTGGAGTTCTTGTAATTAAGATATATTCTTTCATACCTATGTTCCAATCTTATGGGATCTCGGATCTAGTCAAAGTATCAATACATATCAATCCTCGGTTGTGGGACTTCTTGTACTAGTTTTATATTCTTGTATTATTTCCCTTACATAGGTGATCCTACAATCAAAAGCATATTTCCAAAATCTTGTTCAAGTTGAGTCAAAGGTCACTATCTAATGCTTCCTTGACTATTCATAGAGACAAGTAGTAGATCAAGAGGAAATTGAATAGACTCTCGCATAGAAATTAGAGCTGAAGTCAATGGGGTTAAAGGTTTCACTATGTTTAGCATATTCCATTGTTGAGGTTGTAGTAGTAAAAGAACAAAACTCTCACCACCTTGCATGGAAGCAAGAAGCAAGGCCCAAGAGTGACTCTCCTCTCATCCACCCCTACCTCCAACATGTTCAAGCCATTGGCCATCAGCCCCATGCTATGCCACATGCTTGAAAACATGGAGGATAGGGAATCAAGGATCCTAGTCCATGTGTAAAATACAAGCAATGCAACTACTCTACTCTCACAAAGGAGAGACATGCATAGGCACACACACACCTCATTCTCACACACTCATAAAGACACAATACATGAATGTAAATAGTCTTAAAAGAGAGCATTCTTCCATTCATAAGAGATATTACATGAGAGCATGTAGATCAAAAGCTCCCCTCTTTACAAAAGTGAGCCTCTATATATAAGCTAAGCACATTTCCCCATGTGCTTCTTTGAAAAGTAAAAAAGGGAATATCCACTACAACATATGAGGGGCATACCGACGCTGCATATACCGACGGTCATAGTCCGCGTCGGTATAGCCCTCGGAAAATCTCACTAAGAGATATCGACGGTCAAGTGACCGTCGATATGACTGTTTTAAACGGATCGTTGGTGTGGCCCGCAGCCGCCGGTAAAAGCGTCGGTATAGGCTTCGGTATGAGCGTCGGTATAAGCGTCGGTAATTTACTGAGAACTACCGACGCGTATACCGACGTCCATACCGGCGCCTATACCGGCGGCAAGTTTTAAACATACCACGAACCCGAGAGCAAAACTTCACATTTTTGCGCGTGTTTGAGTACTCTCGGTCTACTGTCGAACTTGCGCGCGCGAACCTGCATTGTCTTGTGCACACACACACACAGATCTCTCTCTCTACACACACACACTCCCTCTCGGCTTAGATATCACATCTTGGTAAGTGCTGCGCGTACTGTTAGCATTTGTGTTTCTCTATGCTTTAGGGTTTCTAATATCTCTTTTCGTTGATTTTGCAGAAGTTCTTTGGCGTCGATTGTTTGGAATTGGACGAGAGACGACCTACATTATGCTTTGACGACAACGATTCAAAGAGGGACATACTTGTAAGTGATTCTTTTATTCGCTATTGATAGAGAGAGAAGAAGAGAGAGAGAGAGAGAGAGAGAGAGAGAGAGAGAGAGAGAGAGAGAGAGAGACAAAGAGAGAGAGAAGAGAAAGGAAGATACACATTAATTTACACATGCATACATACACACATACATGTACACACATGCATGCTTACATACACACACCTATACACACATGCATGCTTACATACACACACACATATACACATATGCATGCATACACACACACATAAATTTACACACATGCATACATACACACACATGCATACACACATACATACACACACATATATACACATATGCATACATACACATTCACACACACATATACACACATACATACACACACGCATATATACACACATATACACACATGCATGCATACATACACACACATATACCGGCATGCATGCATACACACATATATACACACATGCATACATACACACATATACACACATGCATGTATACATACACACACATGTATACACATGCATACACATACACACACATACACATACATGCATGCATACATATACACACGTACACACACATGCACACACATGCATGCCTGCATACACACACATACACATACACACACATGTATACATACACACACACATGTACACATGCATACATACACACATATATACACACATGCATCCATACACACATATAATCCTATTTTTATTTTGAAGTTTTTTTCTACATCAAATATATAGAAATAGGATTAGGGTTTTAGGGTTAAATTTTTAAGATTAGGGTTTGAGGGTTTTAACACCTACATAACATATATGCACACATACACATGCACATATAATACATATGTACATGTATATACACATTTATACAAAAATATACATATTTTAGGTCTAGATATTTATGATTAGGGTTTTAGAGTTTAGTATTTCACATTTAAGTCTAAGTCTTTCTGATTAGGGTTTTAGGATTTTAATACGTAGATAACATATATACACAAGCACACATATACATATAATACATACATACATGTAGATACACATGCATACAAAAATATACATATTTTAGATTTAAATCTTTGAGATTAGGGTTTTAGGGTTATAACACCTACATAACATATATGCACACATACACATGCACATATAATACATATATACATGTATATACACATGTATACAGAAATATACATATTTTAAGTCTAGATATTTAAGATTAGGGCTTTAGGGTTTAGTATTTCACATTTAAGTCTAAGTCTTACTGATTAGGGTTTTAGGATTTTAATACGTAGATAACATATATACACAAACACACATATACATATAATACATACATACATGTAGATACACATGCATACAAAAATATACATATTTTAGATTTAAATCTTTAAGATTAGGGCTTTAGGGTTATAACACCTACATAACATATATGCACACATACACATACACATGTAATACATATATACATGTATATACACATGTATACAGAAATATACATATTCTAGGTCTAGATATTTAAGATTAGGGTTTTAGGGTTAAGTATTTCAGATTTAAGTCTAAGTCTTTCTGATTAGGGTTTTAGGATTTTAATACGTAGATAACATATATACACAAGCACACATATACATATAATACATACATACATGTAGATACACATGCATAAAAAAATATACATATTTTAGATTTAAATCTTTAAGATTAGGGTTTTAGGGTTATAACACCTACATAACATATATGCACACATACACATGCACATGTAATACATATATACATGTATATACACATGTATACAAAAATATACATATTTTAGGTCTAGATATTTAAGATTAGGGTTTTAGGGTTTAGTATTTCAGATTTAAGTCTAAGTCTTTCTGATTAGGGATTTATGATTTTAATACGTAGATAACATATATACACAAACACACATATACATATAATACATACATACATGTAGATACACATGCATACAAAAATATTCATATTTTAGATTTAAATCTTTAAGATTAGGGTTTTAGGGTTATAACACCTACATAACATATATGCACAAATACACATGCATACATGTATATACACATGTATACAGAAATATACATATTTTAGGTCTAGATATTTAAGTTTAGGGTTTTAGGGTTTAGTATTTCAGATTTAAGTCTAAGTCTTTCTGATTAGGGTTTTAGGATTTTAATACGTAAATAACATATATACACAAACACATATACATATAATACATACATACATGTAGATACACATGCATACAAAAATATACATATTTTAGATTTAAATCTTTAAGATTAGGGTTTTAGGGTTATAACACCTACATAAGATATATGCACACATACACATGCACATGTAATACATATATACATGTTTATACACATGTATACAGAAATATACATATTTTAGGTCTACATATTTAAGATTAGGGTTTTAGGGTTTAGTATTTCAGATCTAGAATTTTAAGATTAGGGTTTTAATTAAATATATATAATTAAATATATAAAATTAAATATATAAAAATAGGATTACGTAAGGAAAAAAATCTGAATATATAAATAAATATATATATAAAATAAGATAATTATATACATAAATAAATATAAAAAGAACTAGTGTTTTAAATAATTTAATTAAATATTTATAATTAAACATATAAAATTAAATATATAAAAATAGGATTACGTAAGGAAAAAAAATCTGAATATATAAATAAATATATATATATATATATATATATAATAAGATAATTATATACATAAATAAATATAAAAAGAACTAGTGTTTTAAATAATTTAATTAAATATTTATAATTAAACATATAAAATTAAATATATAAAAATAGGATTATGTAAGAAAAAATATCTGAATATATAAATAAATATATATATAAAATAAGATAATTATATACATAAATAAATATAAAAAGAACTAGTGTTTCAAATTATTTAATTAAATATATATATTTAAATATTTAAGACTAAATATAAAAAAATAGGATTACATAAGGAAAAAAAATCTGAATATATAAATAAACATATATATAAAATAAGATAATTATATACATAAATAAATATAAAAAGAACTAGTGTTTTAAATTATTTAATTAAATATATATAATTAAATATATAAAATTAAATATATAAAAATAGGATTACGTAAGGAAAAGAAATCTGAATATATAAATAAATATATATATAAAATAAGATAGTTATATACATAAATAAATATAAAAAGAACTAGTGTTTCAAATTATTTAATTAAATATATATAATTAAATATAATTAAGTAAGGAAAAAATCTGAATATAAAATATATATATATATATATATATATATATATATATATATATATATATATATATATATATATATATATATATATATAAGGTAGGATAATTATATAGATAATAAAATATGATAAGAACTAGTATTTTAAATAAATAAATGAAATATATATGGTTAAATATATAAAAATAGGTTTAGATTTAATCATTTTAAATAGAGTGAATATATATACAATACACAAACAGACATACTTATATACCTATCCATATTCACATATATATACATATACACATATATATACACATGCATACATATATATACATGTTTTAGTTCTAGGTCATTTGGATTAGGGTTTTAGGGTTTTAAGACCTACATAAAATATATACACACATACACATACACATATAATACATATATACATGTATATACACATGTGTATAGAAATATACATAATTTAGGTCTAGATATTTAAAATTAGGGTTTTAGGATTTAGGCATACATGTAACTTAATTAAGAGGAAAAAAATCTGAATAAATAAATAAATATATATATAAAATAGGATCAATCAAGAAAAAATCCAAATATATAGATAAAATAGGATAGCTATATAGATTAGGGTTTTAAAACTAGGGTTTTAAGTTTTTTTAGGTATTTAAGTATTTAGGTCTTTAAGAGTTAGATTTTTAGGTTTAATAAAAAAACAAATGTTCTAAAATGTCCATATTGTAGCAGTGGCTTCTTTGGATCCTGAAGAGAGAATGGCATGTCTTTGCACACAGTGCAAGTATCAAATTTATCGGAAACGACAAATTTGTACTGCACATGTTAGAGAGTATGGATCCTTTGATAGGAGTCGACTGGAAAACCTACGCTATCATTTGCATGGTCCCCCAAGTGAGCAGATGGACCCAAACGACATTGCACCGGTAACCTCTCGTGGACAAAAGAGAGAAAAAAGGACTTAGACGTAGAAGCAAGCACTAATAATATTACACAGAATGAACATATGGAAGAGTGCTTGAAGCATTTTATGAGATGGACGAAGATCATGATGGTGAAGAAGGTGTCGAGAGTTTCATGGACACAACAGAAATTCGACGATCAGAAGTTGATGAAGAATATGAAAACATGCGAAGATTAGCTCGTTTACCACTTTACAATGGAGCAAAGATATCTGTACTACGTGCTTCACTCGCGATGCTCAATCTGCAATCCATTTATGGATGGTCAGATAGTAGTGTCACTAATTTGTTCAGGTAAGTGGAGAACAAATTGGCTTTCATTGTTGTATCACAATAACTTCATTTACTAATATCATTTTAATTGCTTATTGCAGGCTTCTTAAAGATCAAATTTTGCCAGAGGGCAATGACATGCCTCCAACACATGGAGATGCGAAAAAACTTTTACAGTCCATTGGAATGGATTATACTAAAATTCATGTTTGTCCGAATGATTGCATTCTCTTTCGGAATGAGTATGAGCATCTCCACGTATGTCCAAAGTGTGGAGCAAATAGATTTAGAGAAGGCGTTATAGGCGAAGCAATCCCCGCAAAGGTTCTTCGCCGCTTTCCTATCATTCCACGAATTAAGAACATGTTTAGATGCAAATCTATAGCTGAGTTAATGTCATGGCATACAAAGATCAGGTCTACAGATAATGTAATGTGAGTGCCCAGCTGACTCTGATGCTTGGAAGCACATAGATAGTAAGTGGTCAGAGTTTGCTAGTGAGCCTCGGTCCATATGTCTAGGCCTAGCTATGGATGGAGTGAATCCATTTGGATTACGCAGTTCTTCATGGAGCACATGGCCTGTATGTTTGGTCAATCATAATATCCCACCATGGTTGGCCACAAAGAAAGGTAATTTATTATTAGCTGTTATTGTACCAGGTAAGTATAAGGTAAAAAACATGGATGTATATCTTGCACCACTTGTGGAAGAACTGCGCATTTTATGGGATGGGATCAGTGTGTGTGACATGTCTCAACCTATAAGAAGATGAGAAGTGCGAGTGCAAGGCATACTTATGTGGACAATGCATGATTGGCCTGGTTATGGTGAATGTTCAGGTTTATCGATTTCGGGTTACCATGCTTGTCCTTTATGCGGACCATGACTCGAAGCACGCTATTCCAAAGCACTACGTAAAACTGTCTATGAAGGACATCATAGATATTTGCCTGATGGGCATGTTTTATGTGAAGGACAAATTGGTCGACAAGCGCAACACCAAATGAAAGGTAGCGATTGGAAACAACTGTGGGATTCAGAAAATCCAGTTGCTGGCATGAAATGGTTGTCCATTTTTCATGAACTCCCTTATTGGAGTGAATTGGTGATCAATCATTTGGTAGACCGATGCATATTTTCAAGAATGTGGGAGAGATGCTTTGGAAAACTTTGATCGGAAAGAAAGAAAGAAAAGCACAAAGGGATGACTTAGAAGAGCGAGGTTGTATGCGAGAGTTGTGGGCAATTACTAAGCCCAATGGAACAGTATCGTTACCAAGAGCTCCTTGGGTGCTTAGCTGGATGGAAGAGCAACAAGTGAAGAAAACAATTTCAGAGTTTCGTACACCTACTGGATGCATGAGATGTCTAAAGACTGCTTTCACACGAAATGACGATCTTGCAAGACTCAAGTCTCATGATTGGCACAATTTTTTACAGTTTTTGCTCCCTGTAGCCCTAAAAGATTGTCTTTCAGAGGATGTACGAAAAACCATTTATAAAATTAGTTCTTTAGTACGGTGGATATCTTCTAAAGAGATAAATAGAGATAGCATAGAGAGTGCAAAACTCAATGCTATTGAGGCTGTTTGTATGGTAGAGAAATACTTTCCCACAAGTATTCTTACTATTCAACTTCATTTACTGGTTCATGTAGTAGATGAAGTTGCAATAGCAGGAACTTTCCATAGTCGATGGATGTTCTTCTTAGAGCACTTTATGAAGACATTAAAAGGGTTTGTTCGACAGAGAGCACTTCCAGAGGGTAGCATGGCAGAGGGATGGCTTGTAGAAGAATCTCTTGTATTCATAACTGAGTTTCTACGTATATCGGATCCCGAAATGCCTCGCTTATGGAGCGATGATGAAGATGTTCGTCTCGTAGGCGATGAACCACAAGGTAAAGGATTGCAAAGAAAAATGGATGCAGATTTCAGAGAGAAGGCAACGAAGTTTTGCATAGTTAACTCTGAGCCTATGCAAAAGTGGTTAGAAAGGTATGAACTTGCCAAGGAAACTAACACAAAGGAAAGAGCTCAGTTTCGAAGAAATCGTTCCACTCGATTTTTGCCTCTTCCAGAAAATCTTCAACCTCTCCCACCTTTTCCAACGAGCAGATGGCTAGATGCAGCGGTTTCACAAGCAAAGGCAGCGGGTGAAGATATCTCTGAAGAAGAAGAAGAACTCGCAAAAGGATGTGATTGGGAGTATATTAAATACGGTGCACTATGGTCTCATGGATGACACTTTCGAATCGCACGAATCGATCAAAACCGGTCTACTTTTGATAGTGGAGTGATGGTGAATTTTTTTCAAAAAAGTAGAGCGAGTGCAAGAGATGATAATGCTCTAGAAGATGAGTTAGATTATTGTGGTGTGATTCAAGACATCTTGAAACTATCTTTCAGAAAGTTTGATTACTTTGTTTTTGACGTGAAATGGTTCAAAGTAGTCACCTTTGGAAGAAACACAACAGTGAGACGAGATAAGAGCGGTTTGCTTCAAGTCGACTCCACAAGATTATGGACAGATGAAAGGGATACATTTGTACTTTCCGAACACTGTGAGCAAGTTGTTTTTATACCAGATTCAAAAGACCCAGAGTGGCTATTTGTTTTACAAGTCGCTCCACGTAGTAGACAAATTTTTGAAAACATAGATGTAGAAGAAAGTCCATCTCTAGTGGACTCAGAGATTCATTCGATAGTTGAGGAGGAAGAGATCATTGTTCGAGAAGAAGAGGTCATTGTTTGAGAAGACAAAGCAATAGATGATGATCAGGAGGAAACATGCATAGCAAGCGATTTAGAAGCCATCAATATAGAGATAGATATTCTTGGTGCATCGGATCTTCAAGAGGATGCTAGAATAGAGGACTTTTGAATAAAACACTTGTACGTACTAATTTTTGGTTTTTTTTTATTCCCTATATTATTTTTCTTATCGCATGCTAATTATTTGAGTTCTTTTATTACAGAGCACGATGGGAGACAATCCTCCAGTCACTCCACATTCCATGACAGAGGAGCAGTTTTTGGAGTTCATCTCTCAGGTTCCTCCTGCGTATATGGCCGCTGCATCACAGTATTGGATTGCTCGTGGTAGCACTCCTCCCAGCCTCACTCCTGGCGGCCTTACTCCTGGCGGCCTCACTCCCGCTGGCCTCACTCTCGCCGGTGTCACTCCCGCCGGTGTCACTCCTGCTGGTGTCATTCCTGCGGGTGGTGCTACTCCCGTAGGAGGTATGTCTCCTAGCTTTGTGACTCCACCACGAACATCTTTGCAGCCATCTCCTACTGGGTCTACTAGTAGATATGTGCGTTCAACACCTCAGTGCGATACAGGGTTTGGCCCGTCTCGTAGATCGAGGTCACGGTCTGGAGCAAGAGGTTCTAGGAGTGGATCTACAGGTAGGTCTGGAGGCGGAGGAGGCAGTTGTTGTGGAGGCAGTGCGACAGACGTTGTGTCGCCCGCTTCTACTCCTAGGACAAGTACCTCAGATGTAGGTACGCCACTCAGTACACCACGCAGTACACCACGTACACCTTGGGGTGCTCATGACCATGATGACTCCAAGGTGTATAGTATCCGAGATGGAGCTCAGTGATGGATGCGGCTGGCAAAGCAATGCGTGCACGCATACGACAGCTTTGCTCCATCCAGTTTGGACACTCCATCATGCTGAAATGGAGTGAAGAGGATAAAGATCGGAAGAATTATATCACACAGACGATTTACCAGGAGTTCTGACTAGCCGATGGATAGTCGATTGTCAGTTCATAGTGGATTTTGCACACCGCACATGAGCTCATGTCGCATCGACGATCCGAGGCTCGTGATGCATTCAGAGAAGGCTTGCCAAAGCTTGTGTGGTTAGATGCAGAGGAGTGGGACATGATTCGTGATGAGCAGCAGCAGACTCCTGATCGATATCGCCAGCAGCGAAATGCCGCAGCCACACGTCTAGACACAATTGGACCGTCACATTTGGGCAGCGACGGATATGACACGATGCGTCATGAGTTTGTAAGTACCATTTCATTTATTGAATTTATTTGTGTTAAATTTCTCATATATGTTTCTCTAATCTTTTTATATATGTTTCAGGAGCTGGCAATGGGTCGTCCTCCAACACGAATGGAGGAGTCTTACGGATATAGTCATGGGTTGATTGCACTATTGCAGGACTTGGAGGGATGCGGTGCGGTAGTTTCATGGGAGCGTTTGCGATGAGGTAATTAATTTATAAACTTGGTTTTTACTTGTTTGTAATTTTCATGTGAATTTATCTCATTCCATTAATGTTCTTTGTTGTAGGACTGTTGATATGGAACGTTCTTTGCATGTGTATGGCACTAGAAGACCAATATTTTATATTTCATTTCCATATGGCAATACATTGCTTTGCCACATTTTGTAAAAGCGTCATATATGACAGTGGTTTGCCACACTCTTGTACATGCTTCATTATTGAAATATATAACTTCTTTTGTACATGGTTCATTGTTCATTCTGATTATCTCTTGTGTGTACAATAATACTCTGTTTCATGAAATCATATTTCGGTTGTCATTAGAGTACACATCACATGTACTCGGTTTTTTTGGGCAGAGTGTATTGTCTTTTGTTAAGCAACATCATGGTAATGTTGCTGTAGCAAAAGACAAAACACTCTGCCCAAAAAAATTTTTGCAGGTATGGTCGTCGGTATACGCAACGATACTCCCAGTAGTGTCATCGGAATAAGCGTCGGTACACCCAGGAGGCGATGTAGTAGAAGCCGATTACCGACGCATATACCGACGTTTATACCGATGCATATACCGACGCTTATACTGACGTATATACCGACGCATATACCGACGCCTATACCGACTCTTTGGTACCGACCTTTACACCGACGTCGCGGAAAATAAAGCCGCGTTCATTTTCCTCGGTAAAAACCTCGGTATACCATCGATTTGTTGTAGTGATCTCTCTAACTAACATATCTTCTAAGATATTCTAAAATCAATTCTTATACCAACCAAATTCAAAGAATGTGCATGCATGGGATTTTTACGTAGGATTTCCCTAGAAGAGCCAAAAAAGGTGAGATATCGAAGAGTCACCTATACTATGGTATAAGGAAATATTAAAAAGTGCTTTTAGGAGAGTGTTCACATGTGACACTCAAGTATATACAAAGATGGTTATTCTCATGGTCTACGAAGGGTTCCCATGCACAATTGACGATGTGTGCATACCCTATAGCCCAACACTCTCCTCCCCCTAGACTTTGTCATCCTCGACAAAGCTAAGATAAGAGGATCATACACAATTGAACTTATCCAAGTTGAAATCTTCAAGTATTGAGATCTCCAATTCTTCAGTCTACAAAGCTTGAGGCTGCAAGTCTTCAAGTCTTCATAATCTTCAAATTTGCAGCACCTCAATTTTCCAATCTGCAAGCCGTCAGTCCTTCCTTCAATCTAGAAATCTTCAAACTTTAGAGTTGGGTGACACAATCCCCTTGGGAGGTAGTTAGCCCAGCAAACATCTCACTGCGCTGTCCCATGTAGGACTGATGGAGCCTCACCAAGGAGCTCCCAAACTTGAAATTAAACATACAAAACAAGTAGAATATTTCTGGGAAGAAGTAGACATTAACATTTAGTTTAATTTTATTTTCCACTTCAAGGAGCATCAAGTCCTTCAAGACTTTTTTTTAATATAAAGGAAGTTCGGCTTTAGCCTACTCTCCGGACTTGAATTAAATAAAAAAAAGTACAAGAGAAGGGGACTAGTGCCCACGGGACCCCCCAAATCCCACAAAGTAGGGGAATCTTTTACAGAGCTTAGATGGCATGACAAAGAAGGTTAATCACCCTCTCATCACCCTCATGAGGGGCCCACTTGGGTTTAAGCTTATTATTGATCAAAAGGAGTACTTGATGATGCCTGAAGGGGGGGGATTTCTTACTGTTAACAATCCTTTTACCAAGGAGGAACAGCGATTTCTCAATTGACCACTCTTTGGGGGAGTCACTAAAGTTGAAAGCACATCTTTCCCGCCAGATTTTCCATAGGACCTCCCCTCTGATGGCGTTCCAGAGAGTCGCAGAGCAGCCGATCGCTTCTCCCAGCAGGGCTTGCTGCCAACTGAGATGTTTCTGAATTCTAATTTTCTTTCTAACCGTCTGCCAGAGTCTGTTGGAGTTGGGGCACGTAAAGAAGATGTGTGCAACATCTTCGATAGACTAGTAGCAGCATTTCCACCAGGGAGGATTCCCACAAAATTTGCTAGCCTTAAGGTTGGTCCAGATTCCATGATGAAGAATTTGCCATAAGAGGACAGTCCTTCAAGACTTGCTCCTCTAGAGAGAAGTCCCCATAAAGAGCTTCTTGTTCCTGTCAAAGGTAGTCAAAAAACCTAACTTTAACCAAGGGCACATCAAATCCCACAAAACTGAGCAAGTGGAAATGATGGCCACAATCTTGGGGCACATGTTCAGTTTCTAATTAATGTCGATCTCTGTAAGGCTCATAATCATCTCTTGAATCATGGGAGCAGTTAGAAAAATATGGATCAAGAGTTAGCTGTGAAAATGAGGAGCCACAGTCATCCCCCTCTTTGGCTTGTAGCACACATAGATAAGACAAATTTGAGCAATTTCTGAGAAAATGAAAATCCCTTCTGCATTTAAGCAAAAAACCAAAATCCCAAATGGCTCTTCCCATGGTGATGATGCATGAAGGAGATTATCTCAGAACGATTCATGCACCACATTTCTACATCCTATATAGTACATGAAAATAGAATAGCAAAGCTCTGCAACTATTGATAAAACACAGCATCTATTATGTTGCACCCATCAATGCAAGAGGTTGCCCATGAGTGAGAAATTATTAGCAACTTATTAGGGCAACATGAGTAGTAGCTAGCCATACACTAAGGAAATGGTTAATCGAGACATCAATCATAGGGTTGTTGCATGCATATGTGGTTCCATTTTCTGCTCTTAGAATATGCACAAAGATGTAGATCTGGGGACATAAGGAAAAAACCCTAGTTAGAGAAATCTCACACTTCAACCATATCATACCACTATCTTCTTGTCCACCAACACAAGTGAACACATGCAACCATATCAAAACCTATGACGAAAGTGAGCAAGTTACTTTCTTCCAATAGTAGCAGCTTCCTACATAGAGTTTAGTAGAAAACCCCAAAGACAAGTAGCCACCAACGTCCCTCCTTCATTCTTGTAGTACTAAAAGATTAGTCATATTGAAAGAAAGTACCCACAGGAGTTACCTACCATCATCAAGAGAACACATCACTGTGATCACCCTCTTTTCTTATAGTAGCACATTTTTTTTGAAACCAAAGATCTTGATAATGTACTTCAAGCTCCATGTAACCTGCAACACATCATTCATCACCAGTCACACTAGAAACCATTTTGATTGTCATGCCTATCTATGCTACCAATCATATAAGTGAAAAGATTATACACATTTAAGAGTGGTTCATTCTGTATATTAGTGTCTATGGTGAGAGTCTCCATAGTGGATTCAATTGAAAGTACATCTGTTATGCTTTACGTTAGTTAGCGTTAAGTATGCATGAATACAAAAAATTTCACCAACATTGTTCATAGAATAGACAAACTGACACAAAGATTCATTAACAAAATCTTAGAGGAGCATTGTGTAAATGACCAGTATGTTACACCCCCAACATCTAGAAAACAAGTTCTAAATAGCAATAAGTATAAGGTTCGTTTCCACATGCAAAGCTTCCAGTCACCTAAGCAGACGAGTGAAACAAACCTTAAATGAGAGCCACCTGAGCATTGTGAAACCAGTTAGTTACTTTGTTGGCAAAAAATAAGCACTCGGACCTTGTGACTCTCACAATAGTACAGAACAGGTTTGAATCCACACAAGGTTTCCCTCTATTTAACAACTTTACTATAAATTCAAGAAATTCTTCATATTCTTTGCCTAAAATATTGAGCAGGCAGTTTGTCAAGCAAAGGAGAATATTGATGATTCATAAAACATGAATAGTCAGAGCCTAGTTTCCTAAATGTCGAGAAGTTGGATGATACAGTCAAACTAAGATGCAATTCAATCTTTAGATTATGTCTTAACCCAAGGTCAATGTCCATCATCTTAATGGCATTTGATAATTCAACAGTCATCCGAGAAGAATCCAAAATTTTGATTTATGCATAGCCAAGTGACAATCATAAGAAAAGTTTAAGTGTAGGGAATAGGGTCTCAATCTGCAAATAGGATAGTCACACAACACCAACCCCATATTGCCAAAAGATCTATGAGATATGCCTATATAAGTGGAGAAGTAAAACCTGACCAGAAAAAGCATATCAATAACTAGTTCCATCTAATTCCTTGCTATTATGTGTTCAACCCAAAAAAAAGGCATTATGAAACTCATGCATCATATAGATTGAACAGACCCAAGTAGGGATGAGAATCCAACATTCAAGGCATGGAAGGTATGGTGTCTTGTACATAATCCTTACATAGGGCAATCACAACCACTAAGCAACATAAGCACTAAGAGTACCAATCCTGCAGAACTCGATTTTCACAGGCCGACCATCCCCGGCGATAGTGCCAAATAATGTTGAGGTTGTAGTAGTAAAAGACCAAAACCCTCACCACCTTGCATGGAAGCAAGAAGGAAGGCTCAAGAGTGACTCTCCTCTCATCCACCCCTAGCTCCAACATGTTCAAGCCATTGGCCATCAACCCCATGCTATGCCACATGCTTGAAAACATGGAGGATAGGGAGTCAAGGATCCTAGTCCATGTGTAACATACAAGCAATGCAACTACTCTACTCACACAAAGGAGAGACATGCATAGGCACACACACACCTCACTCTCACACACTCACAAAGACACAATACATAAATGTAAATAGTCTTGGAGTAAAAGAGAGCATTCTTCCATTCATAAGAGATATTACATAAGAGCACATCGACCAAAAGCTCCCCTCTTTACAAAAGTGAGCCTCTATATATAGGCTAAGCACATTTCCCCATGTGCTTCTTTGAAAAGTAAAAAAAGGTAATATCTATCTAACAAACATATATTTTAGGATATTCTAAAATCGGTTCTTATAACAACCAAATCGCAGGAATGTGCATGTGTGGATTTTTACATGGGATTTCCCTAGAAGAGCCAAAAAAGGTGAGATATCCAAGAGTCACCTATACTATGGTATAAGGAAATATTAAAAAGTGCTATTAGGAGAGTGTTCAAATGTGACACTCAAGTATATACAGAGGGTTATTCTCATGATCTAGGGAGGATTCCCATGCACAATTGAGGATGTGTGCATACCCTACAACCCAACATCCATGTAAAACAAAACATGGCATATTCCATCTAAAACAAAACATATCTGCCTTTTATTCTAGGTTTTAAATCACAATCATAAGCAATCCATCAATGAGATATACTGCATGCCATAAATCACAAACATAAGCAATTAGTTTTGCATGTTTTGGAGAAGATAAAATAGATCCCTGAATTTAGCATTCATAATGAAGATAAGAAATATAAGCTTAGTAGTTGGAGAACTAGGCTGTATTCTCTTTGAATTTTCCCATGAGATTATCTAGTATATACAACTCGATCTGATACATGTGGGGCTCTACATGAAAAGGAAAAGGCTTCTTTGGAAGAGGCATCATTGCACCTTCCTTTCCCTAAAAAATTGATGTGGAAGATTCCCCATTTCACCTAAAATAAGATATAAGATTTCCACTCATCAGTCTTAAAGGCATAAATTTTAAATAATGGATCTTTATTCATGGGCTTTGGCACAAAATCACAATCACATGCAAGTACATATTCAGAGATATGAACAAGTAAAGTATATAGATAACCACATATGCATAACATATAGAGCTACATGCACCACACATATATACATACATAGATGATCACATCCATATACATGGATAGCCACTTGTATATTGTTTCTACACATGTATGTATTTCAACACATGGATAGCCACATGTGTATATTTCTACACATATACAACAACCTCGTATACATGTTTTCATACATGTACATATACATATGCAGATACAATGAGAAACACATTAATAAACAATCTGTCACACACAAATCCACTTCTACCTCATCCATTTTGTGTTCTTCCATTAAACCAACAATTTTGAGGAGTGTGGTTAGAATTTTTACAAATTGAGCAAGGTTGACCTTCATGTCCTTCATTCTTGTCTGGCTTTGCTCCTTTGTTCTTTCCCTTCCAATTGCTTTTTCCCACATAATTGGATTGTGAAACGTCATCATGATCCTCCTCCTTCTTCTTCCCTTTTTTCTTCTTGTCCTTCCTATTTGTATAAAGAGAAATTTTAGAGTTACCATGGAAAGAATTAACTTCCTTTATGTTGTTATTGTCCCCTTGGTTGAAGATTTTTCCAAGAAATATGTTGAAGTCAAGTGTCTACACATCCATGATGAGGTCATAGGCAGTTGTGAATGATTGCCACTACTTGCCAGCCCTAATGTCATTTGGGATCTGCCTCATGATTGCTTCATCTTCCCTTCACTACTCCATAGAGGTTTCTTCCTTGTAAATACCATTCCAATTTTCCATGCAGCACAATTGTTCCTATCCAGCTTTTTGATCATGGAAGAAAATACATTACCCATCTTGAAGAAAATAGTTCTGATACCACTAAAAGAGCTTGAAGGGAAGTGAATGGAAGCAATCTTTTCCCTTGAGTAATGAAGTTAGGTTCAAACTTCCACTATAGAACTTGACTTTATCACTTGGAGACTTTGATTCGCCTTATAAGATTCAAATTAGTGCAATAAAACACCTCGTATCCTTTGTAACATCACTATGAACAATTTGATGGAAAAAAGATTATTCGCTCGTGAAGCAATTGTGAAGAACTTTTTGTTTATGGATGGAATGTGTAACTTGAAATACTCAGTGCTCTCAACCTAATTACAATTGGCTAAAATCCTCTTAGAGGATGTTTTCTTATAGAGTAAAGATGTTGTTATGCATTAAGGCATGATTTGTAAGCAAGACATACTATGATTATGAGCTTAACATCCACAGGGGATCACCGTGATCTTCTAGGGAGTAGCAATAACAAACCCCTAGACAATGATTGAAATCCTCAATCATGAGCAATGGACTTTTGTGTGTGTGTATGTGTTTGTGTGTGTGTGTGCATGCATCATTAATAAAAACATACATACATACATATTATTTGATAATCATCATTACCTTGTTTTTTTTTGCATACAAGACTTAATCTAATCATAATGAAGTACTACCTTTGATAATTGGTGAAAATTTACTTAGTACATACGGACAGATTTCTCTACCATTTTTCTATTATCCAAGTTTATTGTTGGAATGCGCCAAAGAGAATTATGGCCTTTTCGTCTAGCTATTTCAAAATACTAATCATGTTACATCGGGTGCATTGTTCATATTCACTTCTAAAATAGTTTTGAATCCTCATATGCTGATTATACATACTTGATTGTTATGGATAACATGCTACATAAACATACATCCCCTACTTATACCTGGTCATACAAGTTGATATTTTTAAGAGTGATTTGATGATAGCTAATTGACCCATATTAATTAGGTTTTGAAGTATGTGATCTCAATAGATATATGACTGCAAAAATAAATTAGTATACAAATACACAAGTACCCTTGGCTCAAAATCCTGGAGATGTTTATGTTTTCTAGTTCAAAATTTGATGGATTGACCAAGTTAGCTTGTATGTCACTTTTTGAGCGATATTCATTAAAACTCCTCGTTATACTACAACAATATCTCTTCAAAATCATTCTTGAAATTTGTGTGGAACAGCAACTTTTGGGTTAAATTATTAGCCAAGCACGACCTGAAACATGCATGCCGCCTTTCGGGGTTATAGAAAAGAAGTGTGTAAGATTTACATAGATGGCGCAAGAACATTTTCTTCCTAAGTTTGTGAGCCATATGCATGAGTATATCCACGTTCGTAGTCGATAGTAGTGTACTGCTAGGTCCCTGAGCAGAATGGTGTTTTTCTTGGAGGTGTTAAAGATTGACTCCACATGAATCTCTGATTTTTGAAGTGGTCACCTATTGCTGTAACTTAGAAACTGACGATGGGAAGCTTCTTCTTGGCATATGGAAGCAGCTAACCTTCTTAGGTACACTACACAGAGAGAATGCTAAGATTGTATGTACTTCAAGAAAAGAGTTGCAAGTGTTGTCTAAGTTTTTGCAAACGCCTAGCTGATAACCATGCCTGTAGGCCTGACGATCGTATGTTACATAATTGTTTAAGTCACGAATATGGGAAGAAGTCTGGTTTGATGATTTTATGGACTCCATGGAATAACGATGCTCAAGGACCTTGCTTCCAACAAAAGGGTTCCATTGCCCTACTCTTAGAGCTGCACTTGATGAGGCCATATGTACTTAGCACAGGCCATGTTTCAAAACATTTTCTACAGAGCTTTTAAGACGGTGGTCATGCAATGTGGCATCGATGCGTGCTGTTGTGGGCTGTCACCTTTGCAAGTGAATGATGCATTGGAGTTGGCACTGTGTTTGGAAGATGATCGTGTGTGGTCGCATGCTCTTCTGAGTTGATAATTGCTACGTAGTTGCAAGATGTACGCTTCACAAATGCATGCTACATTGGTATTAGTATTGTCTTCGTAGAAAATGCCATGGTTTCTTTGTAATCCCTTTGTGGACGAAGAAGTGATCTGTCATGTGTTTAATGGGAGTGCATCACAACGCTGACTTTTGCCCATATTGATGATCCTATGGCAGTGCAACATGGATATCCTCTCCTACATGAAACTTTTGAAATATTCAATGTTTTTGTATTGTATATCTCTACAGCCTACATCATGTACTAGAGGAACTCGAACTTGGTTGAACAAAAATGTATGCAGCCTATGTCTTTTACCGTTGCTGCAATATAGTTCCATTCTATTGATTTCGAGTAGATGGGTTTGTATTTGTGCCATATTGTATGAGATAGGAACCATAGTTTGCCTTCATTAAATGTCACATGCCTACTCTTGATTAGCAGCCTCTCCTTCGCAGAAAATTAGCTTTATCTCGATACTTATGATTCATGATAAAATCTTTAATATCATCATACCATCCTTGTGCTTTAATTGTGAATAGTGCAACATTTGGGAATTCTTCTTCCACTCCAATTGCCTAGTCCTTTATGCTAGTCCTAGATTGATTATCATCTATAACATTTTCTTGCCTAGTCTATGTGCTTCATTGAACTCAACTTCTTGAAATAATAAAATCCACCTTCGTACTCTTCCTGTTTCTTGTGGCTTGTATAATAGATATATAAGTGGTATGTGATCAGTAATAATGATGAAAATTACCGCTAGCAAGTAATTGCATAATTTATGGATGGAAAATACCATTGCCAAGGCCTCTCTCTCAGTAGTATTGTAATTCTTATTTCCTTTAGTTTGAATCCAGCTTGCATACTGAATGGGTCTACTAAACTTATATTCCTCACGGTGCTATGTGAGAACTGCTCCTACCGCATAGGTGCTTGCATCTACATGGACATGTAAAACCTTAGACCAATCGGGTGTGATACGAATCGGTGTAGCCACGAGCTTTGATCTCAACTTCTAATAAGTCATTTCCTTTTAATCATCCCATTTGAATGGGAGTTCTTTACTTGTGATCCTTGTCAATGGTCTATCTATGTTTGCATACATTTTAATGAAAGTGACACTTATTAGGATTCAACTTCCACTTTGTTTCCTTGCATCTTTTGAAGACCTATTGCAATTGGACCAAATGATCATCCAAGCAGTCCATTGGAGTACTAGTGCAATTACTTAAGAAGGATGAAAAATCATCCATGAAAATTTGAAAGAGCCTCTAAAAGCAAAGGTTTGAAAATAAGGTTGTTCTATTGAAAGTGGTCGGGGTAATTTTTAGTCCAAAAGGCATCTTAATATGTCCCCTAGGGAGTGATGAAATCCATGTTTTTGAAATCCTCACGATGGATGCATATTTCGTTATACCCACTTAATCCATCCATGAAGCTATAGAGTGTATGTTTAGCCAGTTTTTCTATAACATGTTCTACGAAGGGCATAGGGAACCCATATGGAATTTGTACCTTGTCAAGTGCTTTGAAATCCACACATATTCTATTTTAAAATTTTTTTTTTGGCATAATGACCATGGGAGAGATCCATTCTAAATGCTCCACTAGAATAATAATTCCTACATTGTCCATTTTTCGAATCTCTTGGTAGATAGTTTTAGCATACTTTAGATTGAATCTATAGCTTTTCTCCCTTACTAGTTTGGCAACTTCAATTAGTGGAATCCTATGCTCCCGAAAACTTACAAGTACTCCTTCCAAATCCTTATAATAGCATGCAAATGCATTTGCATAAATTTCCATAAAAGATGTTACCTTTGAAAACATCTCTAGATAATTCCATAACCAGCTGGCCACCAACATAGGACAAGAATTTTCCTTATTGCCTAGCTGAATTTCTTTGAAAAGATTCCTATCCATCAATATTTCCTGAGATTCTTCTTTATCTTTGGAATCTTCCATCACTTTATCCCACATAGGCAGAGTTTCATATGCAAGAGAACTTTGGATATCAATTTGTTCTTCCTCTTCTTGCATCCATCCTGCAAGGATTTTATGAATGGGAAAACAAATATCTTCAATAGATTGATTTACCTTATAGTTAGTTTCCTTCTTGGTATTTGAATCAACTTTATTTATGTTACACTTAAGAGGCATTTTCTTCCCTCTTCTATGGCCTATCGTTGGTTGACCCAATATGGTAACTTGTATGGTCTCCTCTTTGTTTTCAAAAACTTCTTTTTTGTTTGAGTAATTTGCAAAAACTCCATAGAAAAAAAATGTGAAACCCACTTCCAAGTAGGCCAAAATTCCTTCTTCCTCATATGAATACAATTATGAGTTGTACATCATATCTTTTTTCATACAAATGCCAACCAGCTAATATGTCCTTGGTGGTATGGTCCTTCTTTCAAATATATCTATTTAAGATCTTTTACTACATGTTTTATCCATATATTTTCCTTGCCCTAATCATGTAAAAAATTGGTGTGCCTTAGCCATGGTCTCCCAATCAACACAAGATAACCTCCATATACCTATGGTAGGCTTAACACAACAAAGTCCAACGTAAAGATGTTACCTTGTACCTCAACAAGAACTTGGGAAGCGAAGGTTATAATGAAGTTGGTTGGTCTTGATGGTTGAATTCCAAGATTTTCCATGATATGTTTAGGCATTAAGTTAATGCTTGCGCTTCCATCCACTATAAGTCCTTGTAGATGTTGTCCTTTAATAGTGACAGTGAGTCATGTGCTCTTATAATCTATAAGGGGGGATCCCCCTATAAATTTACCCTCACTCATGGCATTAGCCTTTGTAAATAGAGTGGAGGCTTCATTAATGATCTACTTAATTTCTGATCTGAATTCGGTAGCCATGTTTAATAGATAAAAAATACTAACCTCCCTTTTGATGGATTTCAATATTTTTGAAGCCTCAGATTCCATAGGAGCATGGGCTATGCATGACTTCGTGTGGATAGTGTGATTGAAGAGGTAACATTTGCTTTTCCTTGAAATTTAGCTTAATACTAAGGAATACGATGCACAACTCATGACCAAAACCTGGTCACAAACCTTAGGACTTTCTTTCAAAAAAACAAGAAGGAAAGTTGTTTGTAGGTCAACTAACCCTCTATCATCCACATCATCAGTAGAAAACATGGTAGGTCAAGTACGCCTAAAAACCTTGCTTTCCTGATTTAATATCAAATTTCCTTCCTTTATAGGATTAGCACATGAAGAACCTGATGAGTATGTCAGGGGATTTTTATGGGAAGAGAAGAGGCATTTCTAATCTTCCCAATGACATTGGAAGATCTAGTAGACAAATGGTTTAACCAAGTTACTGATAACCATCTTGCTACTTGGAACTTAATGCAGGAGGCCTTTAAAGTACAATTTAAACATGGAAATACAATGAAAACATCATTGAAGAATTAGGGAACTTACAACTAGGTATAGGGGAGACATTTCCTAAATATGTTAGTTGAGACAAATCACTTATGGCTAAATTACTAGATGCTCCCCATGATTTTTTCAAATCGAAAAGTGGCTTTCTAAACCACTTCCAATATCCGCACAGTACAAGATCAAGGAATTCGTGCTCCCCACAAGAACAATTGGCGAATTCATTACCACAATAACAAGGTTGGAGCAAAATAGACACCAATACGGAACTGGCTCTTTTGGTCTACCATACCTTCTGGAATGTGAAGACCCAATAATAAAATCGAGGAAAGAGCTTGAGAACTTAAGAAGAAACAAGCCCCACAAAGAAGAAGAAAGTGGAGTGACTCAACTAAGGCATGAAATTGAAGCATTAAAAAGTCAAAGAATTGGCACAACTTTGGTAGGACCTAAAAGAACTTTGTAGAGGTGGCATCAAAAGTGCACTATGGTGCACCATGTGTAGCAAACAGGGTCACATGGTAAGTGAGTGCCCTCTTTTGAGTGTGAATTTCTAATTATGCCAGAAACTTAGCTATGAAGCCCATGAGTGTCACTCAAGAGGAACATCTATACAAGCATAATGGGGACAAGGAGGAGTCAAACCACCAACAAATGTAATAGCTGGTGCACAAAGTCAAGGTAAAAACTATCGAAACGAAACTACAAGGCCAATCATTTGTTTTAGGTGTGGGGAGTGTGGATATTATTAAAGATTGCTAGATAATTCTCCACCTTGTAGAAATTTCCCTAAAGCTAGAAATCACTAAACCATTTATTGCCCAAAAGGCAAGGAATCCACATCACGGTCTCATATTCAAATGATCTCTATGAGTAAGGAAGAAGTTGCACAAGAAACCGTCATTCTATCACCATCTACCAGGGTGGTACATCTAGAAGAAATTGAATCTTTTGCTATGGAGAGAAGAAGCAAAGGGAAAGCACCTCAAGAAAAACCATTCCAAGAGTCAAGTACAAATGTACTAAACAAGGAAAAGGGGACACTTGATGACAAGCCTACTCCAAGTGAAGAGACCCAACCAAATGAAGAGCTTACAAGCACAAGTGAAGCCATTGGACATGCATTCAGTAGGGCCCAAAAGGAGCTAGCTTCAATTCTTCTTAACTTTGTAATTGTGGTCCTCCTATGCGCAAGCAGCCTTGTCCCACTATGTGTGCCAAATTTTGTTGGGGGATTATTTAGTTGAAAGGGACTTGAGTGTTTATAGGAGAAGAATGGAGAAGAAGAAGAAAGAAAATTGCATCAGAAGGCATCAGAAGGCTCTATGTCTTCATTAGCATAAAATATTACAATAGCTTTGTCTAGAATAAGACACAATGTTTTTTTGTGAAAAGTTGTTAAGCCAAAGAATTACACACACAAGCACAAAAAATATCACAATTACTTGTGTAGTCAACCTCTGAGCCAGTCCTTCACCTTATCCAATAGCTTGGCCTTTTGCACTCCTTGTACCCAAGCTTCGGAAACAGTTGAAAGCTTTGGTCACTTCTATTGTCGACTTGAAAAACCTCCTTGATGATACTTTTCCATACCTTAGTTTCTATCTATGCACTCTCTGCATACTTCTTCACCTCCTTTGCACACTTTCTCTCTCTCTCTCTCTCTCTCTGTGCATACCTTGGCTCTCTCCACACTATCATAGTGTGTGTCTTTTTCTCTCTTGCTTTTCTAGTATAGTCTATGCTCTTGCTCTTGTTATTGCTCCCCTAGTATGACTCCAAGAATGCTACTTTGTGTGTGTCAATTCCTCATATCTTTGTTGATTCAACCACGTCTATCTTGATGCTTACTTTGTTGTCCCAAGAATCTTCTCATGTAAAGACCAATGATTCCCTATTTTGTCATGTGGTGACTTTAGGAAAAACAAAAATTTAAATGGGGGGCCACACATAAGCTCTTTCATACCATCTTCACTTCTTATTTTTTCCACTTTTGACCTTAGTTTCTACAAAATGGGTGCATATAGGAGGGCTCACATTGACCTACCATAACACTTTAAAAGCCTTAAAAACCCTTCAAAAAGACCCTTTTTCAACCTCCATTTGACTTTTGGTGCAAGACCATTGTGAACAACTACTTGTGCTCTACTTGTGTACCCATATCCTTGGCCACTTGTGCACCACTTTGTCAACTCACCACTTTGACTAGCTCAACACATGGTTTAATGAATATGAACACAGTCTTTTCTATATATAGATATAGTTCAATATAAACTTTATGGATAATGATGATAGTGATGATTGGGTTCTCTCGAGAATATAACAACATGGTAATATCCATATTGACCCATATCTTTTTCATTCATTAATCTTATATAAAAGCAGTCTATTTTAAGGAAATTTCCAATGAGAGATTTTTTTCTAACACATAGTATTTGCTTTTGTTGAGAGCTTGATTGTTGATATCTCGTGTTTGATATTAATATACTAATATTTGAGATGTAAAGTTGCTATTTTTTAAATAGAACTATATATTATGGCATTATAAAGAGCTAACCATGGTTTTTTGAAACGAATAAGGGTATGTCAAGATGCAAGAGGATTAATGTCTATTTCGAGAGGGTGATCAAAGACTCCATTATTAATCATTCTGATGGGAATTCATGGAAGTCTTATAGTATTGTTTGTTAGTTATTCAATGTTATATTCAAAATTGTTAACATAAGACACATCATTAGGGAAAAAAGGAACATTGGCCTTGTAATTATTTGGATTAAAAAGTTTAATCAAAGGGATTAAGGGACCTTAGAAAACCACTAGTGGTATTCTATAATAAAATATTTTTTCATAGAATATTGTATTTGATTTCTAAGAAGGAATTTACTTGGTTCATTGGATTCTTCAATTTGAGGGGCAATATTAAAAGGTTTAAAGCACTAAAGAGAGATTCTAATATGCATGAATATTGATATATTCTCTACCAATTTCTTTTTTCACACTTTGCACAAGAATATGGATTCTTCCTAGATCCAATGATTATCTACATTTGGGGCTAAAATGAAGAGCAGAGTCATTCAGGGCCATTAGATTTGAAGTTTTTCCAAGGCTTGATGTGCAAAGGTGCTCATTCCATTGGGACTTTCATCCTCAGCCATTAGATTGTGAGAAGATCTAATGCTTCCCATTTGGCGGCACTCAAAGTCAAAGAAACCATTGGAAAACATTTGATGAGACATGTAATCCAATGACTTATATCAAAACGCACCTTTTTGAGGAGGAAAAAGATCTCAATAATTGAAAACGATGCCAATCCACGGGCCCATGTGCATAGTTTCCTTGACTTTTTCCACTATACCTCAACCAATCATTGAGGCAATCCAAGGGCTCTAATTCACTTTTAAGATTTTAAAAAGCATTCACACAATAAAACCTTAAATTCTTGTTGGTTGTCTCCTCTCTGACCAAGCCAAAACAACGGAAGCCTATGCCTAGCATATGTGATTAAAGGACTAGACAGTGGCCAGCACCCTCTTCTTCTTGGTCCATCACTAATCAGCCTTTGAGCCAAAAGGTCCAAGGACAATTAGTCTTTGTCAGTCTCTGTCAATCAGTCAACTTGTGGAGATCATATCTCACTCATTTCTCCACCAAAGTCAACGATCTATAGCTTGTTGGAACCAGCTCAAAGTTTTCTATATGCCATCAAATTCTCAAGGATTTCTACTCATCCATTGGAGAGAAATGTCCGTCGAGGTGATCACTGGTCGAAGTCTGCAATAGTCCTAAAATATCGGGGATAAAGGTTTACTTGCTAAATAAATTTCTCTAAACATAGTTAATCTTTTTAAGTGATTCCACTTGGAATATTTAGCTTGCTAAGCTAATTAGATACCCCAAAAAGGAATTTTTCCAATTCCTACTGTGCTGGTTATATTGAGCAAAAGATACAACAGGTGTATGGTAAAAAATAGAAGGTTTTCTAGAAGACTTGAAGTTCAACGTTGTCTATTTTGATTCAATCTTTCATACATCATTTCCAAAGTACATAGGGAAATTATTGGTGTCATTGGAAAGCTAAGAAGGTCTTCTTATCAACTTTGAAGCATCAAAGGGCTGGTACAAAGCACGATTTGGCAGTATCTACTCATGATCTTGGACTATCCATCCAACATTCCCAACATGTGTGTGCATGCTTGTGTGCTTCTTACTCATGCACTTGTGCCATCACTTGCTCATAGTCTTCATACTAGTCCTCACATCTCCACGGATTGACATTTATGACATGGATCTCCTCACATTGGTACTTCCCATTGTGCTAGAGTGACACCAAATTTGGCACCATTGCCGGGGGGAGAGCTTTGAGGACGAGCGTGTGATGGTAAGACATAGAATTGTGACATTGGAGACTGTTGACTAGAATTTTTGTTGATCTTTTTACACTAACATGTCTTCGTTGAGTAGAATAGGTGGCTGATCGCACGCATTTTGCATAGGAAGATGGTTATGATGGTGAAGCTTCTCTATTCATTCAGCAGAAGCAAAACAGGAGTATGTGCTTGGAGATAGGCAAGTCATTGCATACAGATGCAGAGAGGAAATGTCTTGTTTTATATGTATTTGTCAGCTGTGCTTTTTGAATGCATATTCAAAATGTGGTGTCTTGTTACGAACACAGGAAGTATTTTGTACCCTACCTTGTTATGATATTGCTTCTCAAGAAGCAATGATTTTACACAGCTATGTGTCCTGGCAGAAGATTGCAATCAACTAGATTATGGTAAAGTAGTTCAAGCCCTGTGTTCTGAGCACAATGTAAACTTAAGACGAAATTTGTTGGATGTTCATGTGTAGTTGTGAAGGACTATGGAGAAGAGATAGAGGGACTAAATGTTGTCCAAGAATATTGGAAAAGTCATTAGTCATTCCTGAATGGTCTTTCAGTCTAGTTGCGAAGCATGACATGGCCTAATTGACTAGCAGAGAAACTGGAGAGAATTTCTTGGTGATCTTAGAAAGACTCCATTGGAGCATTTTTTGAAATTAATGGCAAGCAATTATTTTTTTCTTTCTACTCCATGCTTGGGTAGAGGGCTATGCCCATTGATGCACGCACGCTTCGGACAGGAGATTAGGGGGAAGGCGACCCTTAATGCCCTATTACAATACATGGGGGGTGAATTTTCTTGTTTTTTCGTGAAGATATGCACATACAAGGGAAGGATGTCTGCTCGTCTCTGAGAGGCTTGCTCTTTGTGGGCGGCGGCCATCTACCCTCGAGGATGTCGGATGAAAGAAGAAGGGGAGAGTCAGACCCCTAAAGACACATGAGTGGGGAGTGCTGTCATTTTTTTGGGTTGTCTCGCTGAGGAACAGAAGAGGGAAGGAGAGAATATATGAGAGGGGGATATCTCTCTTGGGAGGGGGTAGGAGTGTTTGCAGGGGGAAGTATTCTAATTACTCCACACAGAGTTACCCTTCTCAAGGAAAGGCTACATGCATGAGGACTACCTAGAACTTGTCCATACAGATGTATGGGGACCAAGCAAAGACCCCTCAATCTTAGGATCAAGGTACTATGTAACTTTTATTGATGATTATAGTAGGTGGACTGTACTGTACTTTATGAAGCACAAAGATGAAGTGTTCAACTATTTTAAAAAGTATCTTGCACTTGTTGAGAATCAGACAAGGAAGAATCTAAAGAGGCTAAGGTCAGATGGAGGAGGTGAGTACTTCTCCAATGAGTTTGAAGTATTCTTGCAGGACAGAGGAATCAAGAGAGAAATCATCACAAGGTATACTCCTGAACAGAATGAGGTACTTGAGAGAAGAAATAGATTGATTGTTGAAACAGCTAGGTCAATGTTGAATGAAAAAAAATTACCTAAGTATTTATGGGCAGAGAGTGTATCTACTGCCACTTACCTCATAAAGAGGTTGCCATCTAAATGCCTTGATGGGATGACCCCTTATGAAGCATGGCATGGTAAGAGACCCTCACTTGATCATTGCAGGATATTTGTATGTAAAGCATGGCATGGTAAGAGACCCTCACTTGATCATTCCTTCTCAGGTAAGAGGTAAACTAGAACCTAAAGCTGAAAAGTGTATCTTTATTGGATATGATCTAAATCAGAAAGAGTACAGGTTCTACAACCCTTCAAATAAGGGATTCATGGTTAGTAGAGATGTTTTCTTTGATGAAAATGACTCTTGGTGTGAGAATGAATGCAGGAAGTTTATACTACCCTATGACTTGGAGGAGGAGTTTCCAAGTCTTGCTAAGGAGGAACCTACTCAAAATGAAGACACCAATTCAGATGATGAAGACATTATCAGTCTTGAAGAATTCAAGGCATGGAAGTCCAAAGGCAAACTCAAGATGAAGAAACTAGAAGACATACCTGAATCTTCAACTCAAGCAATCAAAAGATCACAAAGGGAGAGCAAGAAACCTATCAGATATGGGTATGACACCTCTCTTGTCACTAAACATTCTATTTATCTTGCCAAAGACTTGTCAATTGAAGAACCAGGATCATATGAACAAGCAAAGACCAAAATAGAATGGAAGGAAGCTATGGATGAAGAGATTGAAGCACTCAAAGAAAGTGACACATGGGAACTAGTACCAAAGAAAGAGTCCATGAAGGTAATTGGATCCAGATGGATCTATAAACTCAAAAGAAATTCTGATGGGTCAATAAACATGTACAAAGCTAGATTGGTGGCCAAGGGTTTTGCACAAACCCAAGGCATTGACTATGAAGAAACATTCTCACCTATGGCCAAGATGCCAACCATCAGGGTATTGGTAAGTGTGGCTGCATCTAAGAATTGGAACATGTGTCAGCTAGATGTAAAAAATCCTTTCTTAAATGGATGGATTTCAGAGGAGGTATATATGTCACAACCTCCTGGCTATGAGGATCCAAACAAGGTAACATATGTGTGCAAGTTGAATAAAGCGCTTTATGGATTGAAGTAGGCACCTAAGGCATGGAATCACAGATTGACCACATATCTACAAGATCAAGGTTTTGTCATGAGCAAGGCAGACACTTCTCTATTCATTAAGGGAAGTAATTCAGAGGTAATATACCTATATGTTTATGTTAATGATATCATACTTATAGGTAATGATGTCAATGGAATCAGACAGATCAAAAACCAGATGATGAAGGAGTTCAAGATCAGTGATCTTGGTTTACTAAAGTATTTTCTTGGACTTGAGTTAGTCTATACTAACTTTGGAATCTATATAACTCAGAAAAAATACATACAAGATATGTTGAAGAAGTTTCATTCGCAGGATGCCAAAGTTGCAAGTACTCCAATGGAGGTAAACCTAAAATTAAGTGTCCATGAAGGTGATGAAATTGATGATATTACAGTTACCAAAGCATAGTGGGAAGCTTGAACTATGCTACCTTAACAAGGATAGATATTGCATATGGAGTTAGTGTGCTAAGTCAGTTCATGCAGAAACCAAGGGTACCTCACTTAGAAGCTGCCAAAAGAATTCTAAAGTACCTCAAGGGTACTCAACATCATGGTTTGTATTTCCCTTACACTTCAGATTTGGATATCAATATTTATTCAGATGTAGATTGGACAGGATGTAAGGATGATAGCAAGAGCACTTCTGGATACATTTCATTTGCAGATGATAAACCAATATCATGGTCTTCAAAGAAGCAACCTACTATTGCTTTATCTTTTGCAGAGGCAGAGAATAGAGGATTGGCCAATGCTACTCAAGAAGCCATATGGATCAAGTTATTGTATACAGAATTGGGTTTGTATACCACCTCACCATTGATCTTTGGAGATAATAGAAGCTCCCTTCACCTTGGAGCTAATCTTATTTATCATGCTAGGACCAAGCATATAGAGGTCAATTATCATTATGTGAGAGAGAAGCTATTAAGCAAGGATATTCAACTAACATATGTATCAACCAACATGCAGTGTGCAAATTTGTTAGCTAAAGCTTTGGATGGAACCAGACTTTGCAGGTGCAAATCAATGATTGGATTGCAGGATATACATGAAGATTAAAGATGAAGACCAAGCCAAAATTTTTGGCTTGAGGGGGAGCTGTTGGTGCATTTCACAAGCCTACACATTTGGCTTGAAGTCACTACACATATGAAGCTACATGTGAATCAATGCTAGTAGATACTTACCATTTTATCCTTGTGTAAAAGTCATGTTTGACTTGGAATCTTTGTAAACACCTACTAAGTAGAACTCGTGGAAAATTTAGGATTTGATTGATGGAATATCTCCTATAATGGAGGATCAATTTTTAGAGAGAGCCAACAATTTGAATTCAAATTAAAATTGGAAGTGAACATTTATATAAACTTCTAAGAAAAAGTTGTGGGGAGTAGACTCATCAATCCCAAGCTATTCATTGTACTTTCTGAGTGTGTGTGAGGCCTACACTCTAGCCCACACCCTTCTACACCATTAGGCAATGATCGTCATGCCTATGGCATTGTAAAACATTGTTCATTAATACATATATCTACATTGTTCATCTCTAAGTTTTCTATCATACTCACTGTCAGTCAGTCAACTTGTGGAGATCATATCTCACTCATTTCTCACCAAATTCAAATGTCTCTAGCTTATTGGAACCAGCTCAAAGTTGTCTACATGATGTCAAAATTTGAAGGATTTCTATTCAGCCATTTGAGAGAAAAGTCCATCGAGGTGATCACTAGTCGAAGTCTGCAACAATCCTAAAATATCGGGGGTAAAGGTTTAATTGCTAAATTAATTTCTCTTAACATAGTTAATTTTTTTAAGTGATTCCACTTGGAATAGTTAGCTTGATAATCTAATTAGATACCCCTAAAAGGAATTTTTCCAATTCCTTCTGTGCTGGTTATACTGAGCAAAAGATACAACAGGTGTATGGTAAAAAATAGAAGGTTTTCTTGAAGACTTGAAGTTCAAAGTTGTCTGTTTTGATTCAATCTTTTCATACATCATTTCCAAAGTACATAGGCCATTTTATGGTGTCATTGGAAAGCTAAGAAGGTCTACTTATCAACTCTGAAGCATCAAAGGGCTGGTACAAAGCAGGATTTGGCAGTACCTACTCATCATCTTGGAGTATCCATCCATCATGCCCAACATGTGTGTGCATGCTTGTGTGCTTCTCACTCATGCACTTGTGCCATCACTTGCTCATAGTCTTCATACTAGTCCTCACGTCTCCACGGATTGACATTTATGACGTGGATCTCCTCACATTGGTACTTCCCATTGTGCTAGAGTGACACCAAATTTGGCGCCCTTGCCGGGGGGACAGCTTTGAGGACGAGCGTGTGATGGTAAGACATAGAATTGTGACATTGGAGACTGTTGACTAGAGTTTTTTTTAATCTTTTCACACTAACATGTCTTCGTTGGGTAGAATAGGTGGCTGATCGCAGACATTTTGCATAGGAAGATGGTTATAATGGTGATGCTTCTCTATTCATTCAGCAGAAGCAAAACAGGAGTATGTGCTTGGAGATAGGCAAGTCATTGCATACAGATGCAGAGAGGAAATGTCTTGTTTTATATGTATTTGTCAGCTGTACTTTTTGAATGCATATTCAAAATGTGGTGTCTTGTTACGAACACAGGAAGTATTTTGTGCCTTACCTTGTTAGGATACTGCTTCTCGGGATGCAATGATTTCTACACATCTATGGGCCCTGGCAGAAGATTGCAATCAACTAGATTATGGTAAAGTAGTTCAAGCCCTGTGTTCTGAGCACAATGTAAACTTTACAAGAAAGTTGTTGGATGTTCATGTGTGGTTGTGAAGGACTATGGAGAAGAGATAGAGGGACTAAATGTTGTCCAAGAATATTGGAAAAGTCATTAGTCAATCCTGAATGGTCTTTGAGTCTAGTTGCAAAGCATGACATGGCCTAATTGACTAGTAGAGAAACTGGAGAGCATTTCTTGGTGATCTTAGAAAGAATACATTTGGGCTTTTTTTGAAATTAATGGCAAGCAATTATTTTTTTCTTAGCGACCCTAAATGCCCTCTTACAACACATGGGGGTTGAATTTTCTTGTTTTTTCGTGAAGATATGTAGGTACAAGGGAAGGATTTGTGATCATCTCTGAGAGGCTTGGTCTTTGTGGGTGGTGGCCATCTACCCCCGAGGATGTCGGATGAAAGAAGAAGGGGAGAGTCAGACCCCTAAAGACACATGAGTGGGGAGTGCTATCACTTTTTTGGGTTGTCTTGCTGAGGAACAGAAGAGGGAAGGAGAGAATATATGAGAGGGGGATATCTCTCTTGGGAGGGGGTAGGAGTGTTTGCAAGGGGGAAGTATTCTACTCCACACAGAGTTACCCTTCTCAAGGAAAGGCTACATGCATGAGGACTACCTAGAACTTGTTTATACAGATGTATGGGGACCAAGCAAAGACCCCTCAATCTCAGGATCAAGGTACTATGTATCTTTTATTGATGATTATAGTAGGTGGACTGTATTGTACTTTATGAAGCACAAAGATTAATTGTTCAACTGTTTTAAAAAGTATCTTGCACTTGTTGAGAATCAGACAGGGAAGAATCTAAAGAGGCTCAGATCAGATGGAGGAGGTGAGTACTTCTCCAATGAGTTTAAAGTATTCTTGCACGACAGAGGGATCAAGAGAGAAATCATCACAAGGTATACTCCTGAACATAATGGGGTAACTGAGAGAAGAAATAGATTGAATGTTGAAATAGCTAGGTCAATGTTGAATGAAAAAAAGTTACCTAACTATTTATGGGCAAAGAGTGTATCTACTGCTACTTACCTCATAAATAGGTTGCCATCTAAATCCCTTGATGGGATGACCCCTTATGAAGCATGGCATGGTAAGAGACCTTCACTTGGTCATTGCAGGATATTTGGATGTGTAGCATATGTACAAATTCCTTCTCAGATAAGAGGTAAACTAGAACCTAAAGCTGAAAAGTGTATCTTTATTGGATATGATCTAAATCAGAAAGGGTACAGGTTCTACAACCCTTCAAATAAGGGATTGATGGTTAGTAGAGATGTTGTCTTTGATGAAAATGACTCTTGGTATGACATATGTGGTAGTACTTTGTACTTAGGGATATTATTCAACTCTTACTTCAGTTCTATTTATCATCAATAGAGAGAGAGCTATTCTAGCCATCCATCTTCTCTGTGTTTCTCACTATGTTTGTGCTCCTTGTGCATCTCTCACACTTCTACACACACCAAACACTCTTTGCATCAATTTTCTAAGAATTTTTTGAGGTGCATGTTACCATCTTACAGCCAGAGAGAAAATATTGATATGGGCTAAAACTTACCCAAGTTCTTGGAGTTAGCAATCTATTCCTAACATGAACTTGTTTCAAAGGGCATAAATTATGGTCATTTCCTCCAACCCTACTTAGGTTATAAATTTTCCCATGTATGAGATTAAGGCTTGTCAGGAATAAGAATTTTTCTAGGCTATTGCAAAACATCTTTCCACGTACTCTGAATAGTTTCCAATAATATGGCAAAATCCCCTTTTTGTCTCTTTTATCCTCGCAAATACTATTTTTCCTGGAACACTATCGAAGAAGTTGGGCCTACATGCAAAGTAATTGGGTTTGTGTGGAATTTTAAGCGAGTGATTCAAATGTAATGTCCAAGATTTAAGTAGAAACCATCTTTGCTTAGACTCTAAAGTGAAGACTTCTAACTCCTAAGAGCCAAATCAAACCATTATAGGAAAGATCACAATGCCAACATTCATTCCAGAGCGTACTGAAAGAGTTTTCTATAGAAATTAGGTGACCTCTTTCTGCTCGTTAGGATATTGTCTAGTATGTAGCCTTTGAGCATCTTGTAGAAGCTTATTTGCAGTCTAGTTCAATGTTGAACACTAATTGAATAGTTCCTAGTATAGTGGATGTTTCTTAATTCGAATTTATGTGTACGACATGGAGAGCTTTCCAATATTTCGTATAGGAAACATATGCACATTTATCTTGCACTTGAAACCACGGTTCTAGTAGGGCAAAGCTTCCTATCAACTTGAGATTTTTCCATTGAAGTCTGATGCTAAGTCCAGGAGTTACAAGAGTGATGCTTAAGGTTGAGCTCGAAGAAAAGTCATTAGTCAGTGCGTTATGAGCCATTTGTACAAATGCAAAGCATACCAAATACAGCAAGCATATAGAGATGAGACAAAAAATAAACATAGTGGCATGAACGATCTTACATGCTGATTGATATTGGGTTATATCCTTTAAAAGGCTAGAAGAAGTGCGTCCCTTCTATCTTTACAACTCTCCGTGTAAAATCTTTTATCCACTGCTACTCAATTATTCCGAACAGTGAGTATCGCTCTCCATATTCAGACTAGAGCCTCCAAATTGTTGTGCAGGGATGGCGATGATAAAGGTCTGTGCAAGCAAGGTGATGGGTTCCAAATGATTCTCTCTTGACACTGCTTCCAATTGACCTCCTCATTGTTCTACTTAGATGAGTGGCTACCTGCACCTTCTTCTCGAGCTAAATACACTCGAGCATCAGTCTTCCTTCTCATCACTTCTTTGCCATTCTCCGCTCTTCCCCAGAAATGTCCAAAACTACAACAGACCTTTTCCATTGTTGTCCAAAAATACAACAGACCTCCCGAGAAGAAATGATTGTCTACTTGTAATGCCATGCTTCACCATAGAATTCCCTACTTTTTGTCTCCTCCCTGACTGTTCATTTATCTTTTTTTGTTTCTTTTCCTTCCAAAGACATCAGTTGCTGTTGATATATAGCAGCCAGATTTCCCTCCGAATGTTCTCTTCTGCCTTCTCCATAAATGTGGAAGAACAAGTCCGTATCTCGAGGGCAAGTCTGCAAAAGGAAACGGTTTAACTGCCTTTGCATCCTTTTTCGATTTTACATATCGTTTCTCTTATGAGCAACTTTTAAGTTCTCAAGAAGTTCACCAACCTTTTTAGCACTCTCACCACCATCCAGAAATCTCCTTTGAGCATCTACAAAAGCATTTTTTTAATGCTTGTGCATTTTTTCCACTTCCGAATGGAATGCAGAAAAGTTCCTCTTTGAGCCACCCTTCAATCGTTTTGTTTTTCTTAATCTCCTTGTGCTTAAGTAACTTCACTTGCGCAATACCTCACCAATGTTGCACATCCTGATGGCGCTTAAAGATGTTGAATATAAATAAAATAATGTACCTCACCAATGTTGCACATCCCAATGCTATGTTCGATCTCCATACTTGCTATTCCATGGCTTGCATAACATATTCTAAGGTCCTCTACTGTCAAGGTTAGCCCCATCAGGAGCATTAGATGTGTATCAGCATATGCAAGGATAAAAATCACAATTTGCATGAACTTCGCCCTCTCAAAGCATCTGCAGTCACCCATATATTTTGTAAACGAGAAACATGTTAGTGCATAAAAATCAACTTTTTGACCCATTAACAATGTAAGATTGGGAAAAGTAGAAGCCAATTTTACTGTTTTGGGACAACTTCGATTACATAGGTGGAAAGATTGTTCCAATGATCAATCTTTTATCTAGAGTCACTTGAGGCTTTCCGTTTTGGTAGGAGCAACCACCACAAGCTTATGAAGGATTTTAGGTCTAAAGAGAAAAGTTGATGGACACTTGCAAATGTTTTCATTGCCAAGTGTTTGGGCTATAAATGCAGCCTTTCAATGCCATTTTATTTCATATAGTGAGAACTTATACATTATGTATGCTTTTGTGGATACTGCTTATGTATGTCCATGTGGTCATTTATATAGTGTGTTTTTCATAAACCCTTCAACATTGATAAAGAGGATCATGGTGAGCTTTTCTTAATTGGGAGATACCTACATGTGGGGGTCCTTTTGATGATGCAAGTGGAAGTCTTAACCAACCTCGGCATAGGAATATGCTAATTCTTCACAAGTTTTCGATAAGCCTAGTTGGCTTCTTTCATTTAAGTGGTTATATGACAAGGAATCAACAATTCACTATGCAAGTTTATATGCCAGTCCTCACACTTATATGAGTTTTCTACAGTGTTCATATGTTCATTTTCTAGAGGAGATTGTGGCATAATTTTTTCATATTTTAGTTTTCCTACTATATAGTGGTTGACTTTACTCCTTGACAAATACATTCTCACACAATCTCTATGTTTGGTCATTTATGTGCATTGATCCATTTTTCTAGGGAGACTCTACCAAACGTTTCTTGGAATTTGACACTTGGTCACCATTGTTTTATCCTTAGTGGTGTTTGGACTATTCTAACTCCATTTTCATTTTATTCAATCCTCTATCATCATGGCAATACAGGTTCCAATCACATCTGATAGATCGGGCTCTAGTGTCAATATTCCCAAGAGGATTATAACTTGTAGGGCAAAGGTCATTTTGAGATGGAGCAATTTGACTGCACAAACTTTGCCCTATGGAAGAATTAAATAAGATATTATAGATGTGCTAATTTAGAGGAGGGAGTGGAAGCAAATCAATGGAATCTCAAAGAAGCCTATTGATATGGATGATGATGATGATGATTGGGATGAGTTGGATGGAATGGCTAGCTCTACCATTTTATCTCATCTCGCAGATAATGTTTACTTATAGTCTTGGACTATGAAAGTATAAAGGATCTTTGGAAGATGTTATGAACCACTTATGAAAAAGAAAAAACATCAAATAAAGTTTTTCTGATGAGAAAGTTATATGACCTTTGCATGAAGCACACAAACAATCTTTTTGCTTGTCTAAATTGTTGGTACAAAAGAATCAAAGCCTACATACTTGGATAATGTGCATGTATCACATATAGTCACATATGATTATCCCCTTGTAAAAGTCACTTTACCTTTTAACTTCGTAAAAATGCCTATGATTATTGCACTACTCTCACGTGGAGTTAGGAGGAATCAAATTTCGGGTTATTTGGTAGATGATTGATGAGAGAATAAATCCTATAGTTTAGGGCTCACTTTATGGTGAGAATTTGAATTTGAATTCAGAGGTTGGCTTCAACCTCAACTATAAAAGAGGATAAAAAAGGTTCACATGTAAGAGCCCAATTAGAGAGATCAATTGAGAGGGACTTGTGTGATTAGTGTGCTCATCCTTTAGCCACTTCACTACTTAATTAGATACTCCCAAAAGGAATTTAGCCAATTGCTAGCACATTGAGAGCATAGATCACTTTCATAAACATATGCAGAGACCAAAATAACAAGTCTACGATCTTGGTCCAACTTTTTACTTATCTTATTCGATCCATTGATTAGAGGATCATGCTCCATAGCTCATATATGATTATTTGTGATCATTAGGAAGCTAAAAGGGCCTACTATACTCTTCACAACTTGTTCTTGGCTGGTGTGAAGCAAGGTTTTATAGCACCACTTCATCTCTAGAATTTATCCATCATCTCCTCCAAGAGTGGTATCAGGGCAACAACAAGCAAGATGGGAGATGGATTTCCATCATTCATTGAAAATTGGACAAGAGAAACTATCTAGCATGGTCACTAAGGATGCAAGCCTACCTCGAAGGAAGAAGCTTATATGGATATATCTCAGGAGATGAGGAAATGCCAACATTAAGGAGAAAACATCAACCTATAAGGGAATAGCAAGAAAGGCTAACTACATGGTGTGCAAAGGATGCTCTTGAAAGGTCTTATATAATTAACACAATATCTCATTTATTAATATCTCACATTAGGAATTGCGAATACAAGAGCTAGGAAGAACTAGCTATGGATGGATTTTACAAAGTTGGAGAAGAGCTAGGAAGAACCAAGTATGGATGGAGTTTACAACCTTAAAGAAGCAACCAAAACAGAGTGTAGCTGACTATGTAACCAAGATGAAGGGTGTGGCTGACCAGCTTGCAAGTATTGGAGAAGAAATAGAAGAGGAGAAGATAGTAAGACAGATCATAAATGTTCTTCATACTTCTCATCAAATACAAGAGCTAGGAAGAACCAGCTATGGATGGAGTTTACAACCTTGAAGAAGCAACCAAAACAAAGTGTAGCTGACTATGTAACCAAGATGAAGGATGTGGATAACTAGCTTGCAAGTATTGGAGAAGAGATAGAAGAGGAGCAGATAGTAAGACATATCCTAAATGGCATCATAGTTGATGATAAGTGGGAGTCATTCACCACAACAATGGATCTATATATGGACATGTAGATACCTCACCTCAACACCTTGATGGGGCAAATTTTCACTCATGAGACAAAGCTCAACAAGAATGGAGACAAATCTAGAGGTAATCAAGCTTCTGCCATTTACATAGATAGAAATAAAAGTAAGGATAAAGGTAAAGCCAAAAAGAATGAAGAAGAGGCTAGTACCTCTCAAGTGAACTTCACTTGTAGAGGAAGAGGTACTAGAGGAAGGGGCAAAGGAGGAAAACAAGGCAGGGGAGAGCTTACAACACTTCACCTTGTAATATATATGGCCTAACCAATCACACCACAGAAGAATGCTTCAAGAACACAAGGAATTATAAAGGAAGAGGCTTCCATAGAGGAGGCTATGGACAATCGAGAGGGAGATTCAACAAAGGAGGAAGAAACCACGGTTCTAGTAGGGCAAAACTTCCTATCGACTTGAGATTTTTCCATTGAAGTCTGATGCTAAGTCCAGGAGTTACAAGAGTGATGTTTAAGGTTGAGCTCGAAGAAAATTCATTAGTCAGTGCGTTATGAGCCATTTGTACAAATGCAAAGCATACCAAATACAGCAAGCATATAGAGATGAGACAAAAAATAAACATAGTGGCATGAACGATCTTACATGCTGATTGATATTGCGTTGTATCCTTCAAAAGGCTAGAAGAAGTGCGTCCCTTCTATCTTTACAACTCTCCGTGTAAAATCTTTTATCCACTGCTACTCAATCATTCCGAACAGTGAGTATCGCTCTCCATATTCAGACTAGAGCCTCCAAATTGTTGTGCAGGGATGGCGATGATAAAGGTCTGTGCAAGCAAGGTGATGGGTTCCAAATGATTCTCTCTTGACACTGCTTCCAATTGACCTCCTCATTGTTCTACTTAGATGAGTGGCTACCTGCACCTTCTTCTCGAGCTAAATACACTCAAGCATCAGTCTTCCTTCTCATCACTTCTTTGCCCTCTTCAGCCATTCTCCGCTCTTCCCTAGAAATGTCCAAAACTACAACAGACCTTTTCCATTGTTTTCCAAAACTACAACAGACCTCTTGAAAAGAAATGATTGTATGCTTGTAATGCCATGCTTTACCATAGAATTCCCTACTTTTTGTCTCCTCCTTGAGTATTCATTTATCTTTTTTTGTTTCTTTTCCTTCCAAAGACATCAGTTGCTGTTGATATAAAGCAGCCAGATTTCCCTCCGAATGTTCTCTTCTGCCTTCTCCATAAATGTGGAAGAACAAGTCCGTATCTCGAGGGCAAGTCTGCAAAAGGAAATGGTTTAACTGCCTTTGCATCCTTTTTGGATTTTACATATCGCTTCTCTTATGAGCAACTTTAAGTTCTCAAGAAGTTCACCAACCTTTTTAGCACTCTCACCACCATCCAGAAATCTCCTTTGAGCATCTACAAAAGCATTCTTTTAATGCTTGTGCATTTTTGACACTTCCGAATGGAATGCAGAAAAGTTCCTCTTTGAGCTACCCTTCAATCGTTTTGTTTTTCTTAATCTCCTTGTGCTTAAGTAACTTCACTTGCGCAATACCTCACCGATGTTGCACATCCTGATGGCGCTTAAAGATGTTGAATATAAATAAAATAATGTACCTCACCAATGTTGCACATCCCAATGCTATGTTCGATCTCCATACTTGCTATTCCATGGCTTGCATAACATATTCTAAGTTCCTCTACTGTCAAGGTTAGCCCCATCAGGAGCATTAGATGTGTATCAGCATATGCAAGGATAAAAATCACAATTTGCATGAATTTTGCCCTCTCAAAGCATCTGCAGTCACCCATATATTTTGTAAAAGAGAAACATGTTAGTGCATAAAAATCAACTTTTTGACCCATTAACAATGTAAGATTGGGGAAAAGTAGAAGCCAATTTTGCTGTTTTGGGACAACTTCGATTACATAGGTGGAAAGATTGTTCCAATGATCAATGTTTTATCTGGAGTCACTTGAGGCTTTCAGTTTTGGTAGGAGCAACCACCACAAGCTTATGAAGGAATTTAGGTCTAAAGAGAAAAGTTGAGTGACACTTGCAAATTTTTTCATTGGCAAGTGTTTGGGCTATAAATGCAGCCTTTCAATTCCATTTTATTTCATATAGTGAGCACTTATACATTATGTATGCTTTTGTGGATACTGCTTATGTATGTCCATGTGGTCATTCATATAGTGTGTTTTTCATAAACCCTTCAACATTGATAAAGAGGATCATGGTGAGCTTTTTTTAATTGGGAGATACCTACATGTGGGGATCCTTTTGATGATGCAAGTGGAAGTCTTAACCAACCTCGGCATAGGAATATGCTAATTGTTCACAAGTTTTCGATAAGCCTAGTTGGCTTCTTTCATTTAAGTGGTTATATGACAAGGAATCAACAATTCACTATGCAAGTTTATATGCCAGTCCTCACACTTATATGAGTTTTCTACATTGTTCATATGTTCATTTTCTAGAGGAGATTGTGGCATAATTTTTTCATATTTTAGTTTTTCTACTATATAGTGGTTGACTTTACTCCTTGACAAATACATTCTCACACAATCTCTATGTTTGGTCATTTATGTGCATTGATCCATTTTTCTAGGGAGACTCTACCAAACATTTCTTGGAATTTGACACTTGGTCACCATTGGTTTATCCTTAGTGGTGTTTGGACTATTCTAACTCCATTTTCATTTTATTCAATCCTCTATCATCATGGCAATGCAGGTTCCAATCACATATGATAGATCGGGCTCTAGTGTCAATATTCCCAAGAGGATTATAACTTGTAGGGCAAAGATCATTTTGAGATGGAGCAATTTGACTGCACAAACTTTGCCCTATGGAAGAATTAAATAAGATATTAGAGATGTGCTAATTTAGAGGAGGGAGTGGAAGCCAATCAATGGAATCTCAAAGAAGCCTATTGATATGGATGATGATGATGATGATTGGGATGAGTTGGATGGAATGGCTAGCTCTACCATTTTATCTCACCTCGCAGATAATGTTTACTTTATAGTATTGGACTATGAAAGTATAAAGGATCTTTGGAAGATGTTATGCAACACTTATGAAAAAGAAACAACATCAAATAAAGTTTTTCTGATGAGAAAGTTATATGACCTTTGCATGAAGCATACAAACAATCTTATTTCTTGTCTAAATTGTTGGTATAAAAGAATCAAAGCCTACATACTTGGATAATGTGCATGTATCACATATAGTCACATATGATTATCCCCTTGTAAAAGTCACTTTACCTTTTAACTTCGTAAAAATGCCTATGATTATTGCACTACTCTCACGTGGAGTTAGGAGGAATCAAATTTTGGGTTATTTGGTAGATGATTGATGAGAGAATAAATCCTATAGTTTAGGAATCACTTTGAATTCAGAGGTTGGCTTCAACCTCAACTATAAAAGAGGATAGAAAAGGTTCACATGTAAGAGCCCAATTAGAGAGATCAATTGAGAGGGACTTGTGTGATTAGTGTGCTCATCCTTTAGCCACTTCACTACTTAATTAGATACTCCCAAAAGGAATTTAGCCAATTGCTAGCACATTGAGAGCATAGATCAGTTTCATAAACATATGCAGAGACCAAAATAACAAGTCTACGATCTTGTTCCAACTTTTTACTTATCTTATTCGATCCATTGATTAGAGGATCATGCTCCATAGCTCATATATGATTATTTGTGATCATTAGGAAGCTAAAAGGGCCTACTATACTCTTCACAACTTATTCTTGGCTAGTGTGAAGCAAGGTTTTATAGCACCACTTCATCTCTAGAATTTATCCATCATCTCCTCCAAGAATGGTATCAGGGCAACAACAAGCAAGATGGGAGATGGATTTCCATCATTCATTGAAAATTGGACAAGAGAAACTATTCAGCATGGTCATTAAGGATGCAAGCCTACCTCGAAGGAAGAACCTTATATGGATATATCTCAGGAGATGAAGAAATGCAACATTAAGGAGAAAACATCAACCTATAAGGGAAGAGCAAGAAAGGCTAACTACATGGTGTGCAAAGGATGCTCTTGAAAGGTCTTATATAATTAACACAATATCTCATTTCTTATTATCTGACATTAGGAATTGCAAATACAAGAGCTAGGAAGAACTAGCTATGGATGGAGTTTACAAACTTGGAGAAGAGCTAGGAAGAACCAATTATGGATGGAGTTTACAACCTTGAAGAAGCAACCAAAACAAAGTGTAGCTGACTATGTAACCAAGATGAAGGGTGTGGCTGACCAGCTTGCAAGTATTGAAGAAGAAATAGAAGAGGAGAAGATAGTAAGACAGATCATAAATGTTCTTCATACTTCTCATCAAATACAAGAGCTAGGAGGAACCAGCTATGGATGGAGTTTATAACCTTGAAGAAGCAACCAAAACAAAGTGTAGCTGACTATGTAACCCAAATGTGGCTAACTAGCTTGCAAGTATTGGAGAAGAGATAGAAGAGGAGCAGATAGTAAGACATATCCTAAATGGCATCATAGTTGATGATAAGTGGGAGTCATTCACCACAACAATGGATCTATATATGGACATGTAGATACCTCACCTCAACACCTTGATGGGGCAACGTTTCACTCATGAGACAAAGCTCAACAAGAATGGAGACAAATCTAGAGGTAATCAAGCTTCTGCCATTTACACAGATAGAAATAAAAGTAAGGATAAAGGTAAAGCCAAAAAGAATGAAGAAGAGGCTAGTACCTCTCAAGTGAACTTCACTTGTAGAGGAAGAGGTACTAGAGGAAGGGGCAAAGGAGGAAAACAAGGCAGGGGAGAGCTTACAACACTTCACCTTGCAATATATATGGCCTAACCAATCACACCACAGAAGAATGCTTCAAGAACACAAGGAATTATAGAGGAAGAGGCTTCCATAGAGGAGGCTATGGACAATCGAGAGGGAGATTCAACAAAGAAGGAAGAAACTATCATCACAACTATAATCAAGGCTACAACAACAACTACCAAGGAGAATTTAGAGGTAGAAGAGATTATAACAACTACATACAAGGCCAATAGGATTCATTACTTATCATGAACATGACATCCAAGCAAGGTAAAGATGATGAGCATATTTTCTATATTGATTCTAGTTGTTCTAATCATGTGGCTAGAAATGTAGCACTGCTATCTTATCTTGAAGAAGCTAAAGGGAAGCATGAACTGCAGATAGGTGATGAAACTAGACATTGTGATAAGAAGATTGGAAATCTCAAAGCTTCTTATGGTAACATGAACCTTTTACATAACAAAAAAAGATAATCAGTGTTAGGAAAATTTTTGAGAAAGGCTTACAGATCAGATTCACAAGGCATATAGAATATGAGGAAGATCATCAATAAGGCTTCAAAACGATTGCAAAAGGTGAGAAATCTGGAAGACTCTTTAAATTTGAAGTTGAAGATATGAGAAACATTTAAAGTTGAAGATACAAGAAACATTGCACTCTTCAATTACAAGGATCAAAACTTATATGAACTAGAGATATGGCATAAAAGGCTAGTTTGTATAGGTGAAAGAACACTAGAGAAAATTTGTCTGGATCAGAGGGTGCTTGGCCTCCCAAATGTGTCCAAGCAACACATGATTTACAAATGTGGAGCATGCCAATTTGGCAAATCTCATAGACAACCATTCAACAAAAAAGGGTATAGGTATGAAGACTACTTGGAGCTTGTGCACATTGATATGTGGGGTCCTAGCAGAGAGCCATCAATCTCAGGATCAAGGTACCATGCTTCATTCATAGATTATTACAGTATATGGACAAACCTTTACTTCACTAAGCATAAAGATGAAGCCTTTACTTGTTTCAAAAAATATTTGGCATTAGTTGAGAACCAAATAGGGAGAAGTTTGAAGAGGATCATATCTGATGGAGGTGGTGAGTATTTCTTGAACTAAATGGAGTGCTAGAGAGGAGAATAGAATAATAGTAGAGACTTCAAGATCAATGTTGAATGAAAAGAAACTACCAGATTACTTATGGGCTGAGGTTGTTTCCACAACTACATACTTGATTAATATGCTCCCATCCAAATCCTTGGATGGAATGACACGTTATGAGGCATGGAATGGTGTGAGATGCTCATTGGACCATTGCAAAATCTTTGGGTTCATTGTTTATGGACATATACCCTCACAGATTAGAGGAAAGCTTGATCCAAAAGCTGAAAAGTGTATATTCGTTGGCTATGACCAAAACCAGAAGGGATATAGGTTGTAGAATCCCACTAACAAAGGGATATAGGTTGTAGAATCCCACTAGGTTGTTTTACAATTAGTAGGTATGTGGTGTTTGATGAAAATAATTCATGGTTTGAAGATGATTGCAAGAAAATTAAGCTATTGTATGACTTGGAAAGTGATTTTCCAACACTCACTCAAGAAGACCAACAAATATCAGAAGATGTCAACTCAGAGGATGAAGAGCAGATGGACTTCAAGGCTTGGAATTTAAAAGGCAAAGCCAAGTTCAAGCAATTGGAAGACATTCCAGAATCTTCCAATCAAGCACTCAAAAGATCTCAAAGGGAGAGTAAAAAACCAATAAGGTATGGCTATAATGCATCACTAGTCACCAAGCATTCTGTGTACATGACTAAAGACTCTATGACAGAAGAACCTTCTTCATTTGAAGAAGCCAGTGAGAAGGAAGAACGGAGAGAAGCCATGCAGGAAGAAATTGAAGCACTTGAGGAGAACAACACTTGGGATTCGGTTCCCAAAAAACCAAGCATGAAGGTAATAGGATCCATGTGGATATATAAAATTAAGAAGAATTCAGATGGTTCCATAAACAAGTACAAAGCAAGGTTAGTGGCAAAGGGTTTTGCTCAAACCCATGGAGTGGATTGTGGCTAAGATGCCAACAATCAGGGTTTTGGTAAGTGTTGCTTCTTCAAAGAATTAGAATCTATATCAGTTAGATGTTAAGAATCCATTCCCAAATGGATGGATCTTAGAAGAAGTTTACATGGCTCAACCACTAGGGTATGAAGATAAGGAAAAACCACATTATGTATGCAACATAAGGAAAGGAATCTATGGTCTAAAACAAGCTCCTAGAGCTTGCAACCGTAGGCTTGTCACATATTTGTAGGATCAAGGATTCATTGCTAGAAAAGCAGATTCTTCTTTGTTCATAAAGACTAATTGAGAAGTTATTTACTTATGTGTTTATGTGGATGACATTATCGTTATAGGGAATGATGCCAATGGCATCAAGCAAATCAAATCTCAGAGGATGGAAGAGTTTAAGGTCAATGACCTTGGTGTGTTAACATATTTTCTTGGATTAGAACTCGTGTATATAAGTTTTGGTGTGTTTATTACTCAAAGGAAGTATATTCATGATATGTTGGTAAAATTCAAGATGGAGAACACCAAAATTGCAGGCACCCACGAAACCCAATCATAAACTTAGTTCTCATGAGGGAGAACTTCTTAAGGACATTACAGGATACCAAAAGCTTTTTGGGAGTCTCAAATATCCAAGCCTAACAAGAGTGCACATATGTTATGGAGTAAGTACATTAAGCCAATTTATGCATACACCAAGAAAACCTCACTTGGAAGCTACCAACAAGATCTTAAAATATTTAAAGGGTACCATAAATGAAGGGTTGTTTTATCCATTCACTTCTAATTTGGATATCAAGATGTACTTTGATGCAAATTGGGATGGCTCCAAGGATGATAGGAGGAGCACTTCTAGGTACTTATCTTTTGTAGGTTCAAAGTTAATATCATGGTCATCAAATAAGCAATCAATTGTGGCATTATCATCTATAGAGGTAGAATATAGAGGCTTAGCAAATGCAATACAAGAGGCTATGTGGATCAAACTACTCTACACAGATTTGGGGTTACATTCTTATACTCCAATGATTTTTGGAGACAACACTATTTAACTTCATTTGGCTGCCAATCCTATATATCATGCAAGGACTAAGCACATTGAAGTGCATTATCATTATGTAAGAGAGAAATTACTTAGCAAGGTCATCCAATTGTCCTATGGATCAACTCATTTGCAATGTTTAGATATGCTCACAAAATCCTTGGATGGAACTAAGATGAATAGATTCAAGATGATGACTGATTTGTAGGGGATCAAGGAGAAATGAGGACCATGCATGTTAGGCTTGAGGGGGAGCTGTTGATACAAAAGAATCCCAGCTTGCATACTTGGATAATTAGCATGCATCACATATAGTCACATATGACTATCCCCTTGTAAAATTCACTTTACCTTTTATCTTTGTAAAAATGCCTATGATTATTGCACTGCTCTCACATGGAGTTAGGAGGAATCAAATCTCGGGTTATTTGGTACATGATTGATGAGAGAATAACTCCTATAGTTTAGGAATCACTTTAGGGTGAGAATTTGAATTAGAATTCAAAGCTTGGCTCCAACCTCAACTATAAAATAGGATAAAAAAGGTTTGTGTGTAAGAGTCCGATTAGATAGATCAATTGAGAGGGACTTGTGTTATTAGTGTGCTCATCCTTTAGCCACTTCACTACCCTCACATTGTGCAATTGAATATTGCCAATGTCGTTGTATTATTTTATGTTAGAAGAATGAACTTCTCAAAGCTTGTTCTCAGTGCATGGTTGATCATTTTATGTGATTTAAAGTACAATAGATTGAGTATAATATCTCGTTCATAACTAACAATTTTTGTTGTTATTGCTTTTTCCAATCATGAGATATCTTCATATCATTGCTCTTTGGTCTGCATATTGAAGCACCCCAAAAATGTCAAGCAAGACCTCTCACTTGCTAAGCATCATTCTCAATGTGTAGTACATCATTTTTATTGAAATAACGCATAATTGGTAGCTATCTAATTTAATTAGATACTCCCCAAAGGAATTTGGCTAATCGCTAGCACGTTGAGAGCAAAGATCACTTTATTGAACATATGCAAAGACCAAAATAACAAGTCTACAATCTTGGTTCAACTTTCTACTTATCTTTTTGATCCATTGATTAGAGGATCATACTCCATATAACATATATGATTATTTGTGATCAATAGGAAGCTAAAAGGGCCTACTAAACTATCCACGACTTGTTCTTGGCTGCTGTGAAGCAAGATTTTGTAGCACCACTCCATCTCTAGAATCTATCCACCATCTCTTCCAACATAAATGAGTTTAATGCTATATTTTTGTAGTTACATGCTCAGAAACTGGAGATGGATAATGAAATGAAAGTAGTCTTGTTGATATGCACCTTTCCATTGTTAGGCTTCCATAAGTGCAAATATCCAATTTGTACCCAATAACATTTCATGTAACTCTTAGACTTCTAGGTACTTAACCATCAACTGCCTTATATCTGTTGTATGGAAGTTTATTCAGAGAAGTTGAAGGATAATTAAGTGATAGTCGGTAGTTTTAAACTCATTTTGATATAGATGAACAGATACATACTCTTTTTGCTATAAATCTGCTATCTCTGAGTAGTCTTATCTCGGTAATTATCTGTCTATCTTTTCGAATTAGTATTGATTTCTCTATAAGATTTGACTATAATCTAGGTTAGGGAATAGATACATAGAGATAATCTTGATAATCCCAATGCCCCAAACTCTAATTTCTATGGAGTTAAAGCAATAAACATTTTGGTGACCATGATGGGATTGGGTGTTGCTAAATTACTATAGGTTATAGAACATATCACCATAAAAAACTTAGAATGATGGAGATATACCATGCAAACATAGAATGATGGAGATCCACCATGCAAACTCAATCTAGAACCAATTTTTTGCATGCTTATGAGGAGCCAAAATAGTTAAAAACTACGGAGGAATTGATTTGGAATTCTACAAAAGAGACTATTGTAGGTGTAGTAGGAAATTTCTGTATATTAAAACGAATCCTCTCTCTTGTAGAGCATGGTGTAATTCTAGATCTATTAATCACTCAATTGTTAGAGGTCAAGGGTGCATTCAAAGCAGCAAGATTATGGGTGAAAGGTGCTAGAAGTTAGCGCTCATCAAAAGAATTAGTGCAAAAACCAAGAAGGACTACATAGGGTTCTAGTGTGATGATGTAACTTTTAGATTTTCCCTGGGTGGAGCAGCTACAAGGATTTCATATTGAGGACAAAGTGAAAGTGCACAACAATCATTCCAATAATTATAGTAGCACAAGAATGCAAGTATAGTTAGTGCAACAAATGGTGGTTCCATGACCACACATCAGCAGCATGCATTTTATTCAATCTAATGGAAAAATGGATGAAGATCTAGATATTTATGTTCTATTGTTTCTTGCCCTCTCAATCATTCATCTACTAAGAGTGATGGCACACTTCTTTCTTTCCATCTCACTTATTCATCTACCTAGAGTAATGGCACACTTCTTTCTTGCCAACACACTCATTCCCCGACTAGATGTATTGTTCTTTATATCTTTCACTTGATGTATTTTGTTCTTTATGTATTGTTCTTTATTTATTGCACGATGTATTTTTGTATTAGGCCATTCTTGTACATTCCTATTAGGTAATATAAGAAGAAGATTATTCTTCCTTGCCTTAATCTGTGTATGTGCTTCTCTTTGCTTTTGAGAGTGTGTGAGTGAGCCCTTTTCATTATCTTCTTCCTCCTGACATGGTATGAGATCCAATGTGGTTGTAGAGAGCTCGTGGAGAAGGATGATGATGAAGAGTATGTGAGAAGGGGTGGAGCGAGTGTGATTCACAAATGACTTCAAATTTCTATGGAAATTGGCATGAAGGTAGAATTTGTCAAAATATGTTGGGGAGTTATCCCTTTAAGATCAATTGTTTTTGTTTGATTTGTGTTTCAAAACCATCTCGATCTTTGTTTCAATCCCACAAGGTCAAGTCCACAGAGAAACCAAGTCAAATTGCATAATTGTAACTTGTATACTATTTGCTAGTGCTCAAGTATTTGAGATCCAGAATTTGAAGTGATTCCATCTACTGTTGATCCATGAAAATTGTGTTTTTTTGAGATCCAATTATCATGTCATAGTGCTAGAGATTTCAAGTAGAAGTACTACTTGTAGTGTTTTTGCAGTGTTGTGAATTTTTGTGGAAATGGCAAATGCAGATGGAATGAGTTGTCTTATGAGCGATAAGCTAGACAAAAACAACTTCCATGCTTGGAGATTCAGAATGATGAATTTCTTGATGGGAAAATACTACTAGAAGTACATCAATGGAGAGAATGAAAGCACTCCACAATTACCAGAGAGGAATCAGAATGTGGACAAGTTAAGTGCATATGAAGAATGGAATCAAGGAGCATGAAAAGAAACGTATTGGCTATCTTTTAGCATACAAGATAGCATGATTGGGCACATATAGGATGCAAAGACTCCAAAAGAGGTTTGGAAAAGTTTGTTCACGTTCTGTGAGACTAATACAAAGGCATGGAAATTACAACTCAAGAATGAGCTACATACACTAGAGAAAAAGGCCATGTGGGTCATTGACTACCCCCTTAAAAATCAAAAGCATATGTGAGTCACTCGCATCTATTGGTGTGAATATAGATGATGATGATAAGGTGGAAGTATGCCTTCATGGTGTAGGAGCTACATATAAATAGTTCAAAATATCTATTCAGACCATGGAAAATATTCCAAATTTTGTTGATCTGGCATCCATGCTGAAAATTTGAGGAAACAAATCTTGGTAAGGACTCAAAACTCCCAAGGAAAACCTTGTTCTGAGCAGGTATTCTACTTTGTTAGAGGAAGAGGCAAAGACAGACGCTTTGCAAGTGGAAGAGGACACAATAACCAAGATCAGGGCTAACAACACACTCATGAACAAGGTAGAAAACTATAACCCACTCACATGACAAGTGAAGGTAAGTAGAGATGTAGTGTTTGATGAAATGTCAAACTTCTATGAAGATACCACAGAAGGACCTAAGCATGACTCAAACCCATGGACTGGAAGATTGTGTGGAAATTTTAGTCCAACAAATTCATCAACTACATCGAAGAAACATAGAGAAAAGCTTTATGTTGGCAGTAAAATATCTACATGTTTTGAAGACATTGATAAACATTCAAGAAGTTCAGAAAAGAGCCTTGATGAGGAACTTGGATTTCCCACTGTGAAGAATCTAGGAGTAAGAAAGGCACATGTAGATGATACAAGGAGAAGTGACCTAGGACCAAGAAGATTTGGAGGATGTTGAATTTAGTGCAAAGATTGACATATGATAGTTACATGGCTCATCATTGTGCATACATGAACAAGGTAATACAAGTTCTTGAATGATCTTGTTTTCAAGATGCAATTGGAAATGCAGATTGGGAGAAAACTATGGATGAAACATGGAAGCTAGTTCCATTCCCACAAGGAAAGAAACCCATAGGCTGCAAGTGTTATGCTTTGCAAGGTAAAGCACAACACTGATGGTAGCATAAGTAGGTGTAAAGCATGATTAGTAGCAAATAGATATGCACATACATATGGCATTGATTATGAGAAAATGTTCTACCCTTTAGCTAAAATGTCTAGTGTTAGAGCACTTATTGCATTAGCAAGAGTAAAAGGATGGACTTTGCATCAGATGGACGTGAACAGTGCTTTATGACATGGTGAGTTGGAGGAAGAAGTAAACAATGACCAACCACAAGGATATGAGGATTAAAAGCAAGCCCCTCGTGCTTGGCATGCAAGGATTGTTGACCAATTAACCACCATTGGATTTTCTATCTGTGATGAAAATCATTCACTATATGCAAGGTTGAGGAGGGCATCACGATTGTGGCTATTTATGTTGATGGCTTGATTATAGGGGGTGATAAGAAGCAAGCCATCACTTGGAAGTGTAGCTATTACATGGAACATCAAAAAGCAACTCACTATTGCTTTATCAAAGATAGAGGCTGAGTATAGAGGTGCTGCAATGAAAGCATGTGAAGCTTCATGGTTAGAGATGCTACTTGCACATTTAGGTGTGGAAAAGCAAAATACAATCATCATCTATTGTGATAATCTTAGAAACAATCAGTTAGCGTTCAATCATATTTTTCATGCTAGAACAAAGCATATTGAGGTACATTATCACTTCATCAGAGAGAAGTTATTAGCAGGTGACATTGATCTTTTTTATGTGAGGACAGATGAGTAGGTTGCTGATATTTTCACTAAAGCATTTGGAGCAAAGAAGCTGAAGAAGTTCTAGAAAATTATTGGATTAGAGGACATGACATTGAGCTTGAAGGGGAGTGTTGAGATATCAAGCTCAACATGTGATGATGGAGGATGACATGTTTCACTTTTTCATTTCTCTAACATGTATAGTGGTCATGCTGGTATTTGTCAGGATACTTTAGTGAGCTTTACTAGATTCATCTAGTGAGAGTGATGGCACACTTATTTCTTTCTAGCTCACTCATTTGTAAACATTAAGATTTTCCTTATGTATTGTTCTTTAAATATTACACTAGATGTATTGTTGTATTAAGTCATTCTTGTACATTCATTTTATATAATAAAAGAAGAAGATCATTCTTCCTTGCATGAATCTGTGTGTGTGCTTCTCTTTGATTGTGAGAGTGTGTGAGTGAGTTTTCTTCCTTACCCCTTCCTCGCGACATATGTATGTAGCACTTTGCCTTTCTAGGGCAAGATCAACTCACAAAACCACACAAGAGGGTTTGGTTTAGTTTGTACCTAGTAGAGACATAAAATATGATCATCAATCTCCCAATATAGGTCATTGATCAAATACATGGAGCTAACCAGCATTCGGCTTGCAAGATAATTTTTAATGGATGCTACACCCTCACTCGTATCATATACAAAGGCTTCACCTATGAAATTCCCATTCAACACGCTTTGTCTTGGAACAAGGTCTAGTAGTTCAAGAGTAGAAAGGCCTATGCACCCTTGACCAAGAGGACATGAGGATCTATCACAAGCATGCAACCTAGGGAAGCCACCTTGACTCCATATATCTCATCACTAGGGGAACATCTTCTATGCCCCTTTACAATCTGATTGTCTAGGAGAAGCACAGATGGAGCATCCACATCTCAATAGGTGGTACTTTCACGAGGAAGGAGATAAGGAAGAGAGCTCACACACACACTCTCACTCTCAAGGAGAAGCACGCAGATAGATTGAGGCAAGGAAGAATGATCTTCTTCTTCTTCTTCTTCTTCTTCTTCTTCTATTACATAAAAGGAATGTACAAGAATGACCTAAAAACAAGAATACAACAAGTGCAATATATAAAGATTAATACATAAGGAAAAACCTAATGTCCGCGAATGAGTGAGTTGGCAAGAAACAAAAGTGCCATCACTCTTGGTAGATAAATCTAATAAAGCTCAATGAAGTATCCCTAACATATACTAGCATGACCCCTATACATGTCAGAGAAACGAAAAACTGGTACGTGTCATCCTAGATCATCACATGTTGAGCTTGATATCTCAACACTCCCCCTCAAGCTCAACGCCATATCCTGTAATCAAAGCATTTCTTGAAACTTCTTCAACTTCTCAACTTCAAGTGCTTTGGTGAAAATATCAGCAACCTTCTCATCTGCTCTCACATAAACAAGATCAATATCACCTGGTAATACCTTCTCTCTGATGAAGTGATAATGTACCTCGATATGCTTTGTTCTAGCATGGAAAATTGGGTTCCATGCTAACTATATGCTGCTAAGATTATCACAATAAAAAATGATAGTCTTTTTTACTTCCACACCTAAATCTGCAAGTAACATCTCCAACCATGATGCCTGACATGCTCCCATTGCAAAACCTCTATACTCAGCCTCTGTACTTGACAAAGCAAGAGTGAGTTGCTTCTTACTGCTCCATGTAATAGTTGCACCTCCAAGTGAGAAAAGAAAGGCACTAGTAGATCTTTTATCTAGAGTACCACCAGCCCAATCTGCATCGATGTATCCACGAACGTGCAAAGCTACACCAACTTCATAAAACAATGCATAATCTAAAGCAGCACTCACATAATGTAGAGTGCATCTCAGAGCATCCAAATGTGGCTTCCTAGGAACCTGCATAAACTAACTTTCAAGTCCAATAGTATAGCTTAAATTAGGCCTTGTAATTGTAAGATATATAAGACTCCCCGCAATTTTCCTGTACATAGTAGCATTTTCCAATGCTTCACTTGATGTAGTATCCAGCTTCAAATTTTGATCTAATGGCATAGAAATCAGCTTACAACTAGCCATACCATACTTTTGTAGCATATTCAAGGCATATTGCCTTTGCGACATCCATATACCTGTTTCTGTATGTATAAACTCAATGCCCAAGAAATAGTACAACACACCAAGATCTTTCATGTCAAATTCTTGCATAAGAAGTGGCTTTACCTCTTTGATGCTTTCTTCATTATCGCAACCTACAATCAAGTCATCAACATAAATGGCCACAATCGTGATGCTATCATTAGCCTTCCTTGCATATAGTGAATGATTTGCATCACACATAGAAAACCCAATGCTGGTTAAGTAATCAGCAATCCTTGCATGCCATGCATGTGGAGCTTGCTTTAGCCCATACAAAGCCTTTTGCAACCTACAAACATATTTTAGATGCTTTGAATCTTCATATCCTTGTGGCTAGTCCATATATACTTCTTCCTGTAACTCACCATGTAGGAAAGCATTCTTCACATCCATCTGATGCAAAGTCCATCCTTTTGCTATAGTTAATGCAATGAGTGTCGTAACAATAGACATTTTTGCTACAGGGCTGAATGTTTTCTCACAATCAACGCCATATGTCTATGCATATCCTTTAGCTACCAATCGTGCTTTATACCTGCTTATGCTACCATGAGCATTATGCTTTACCTTGTAAACCCATGTATAGCCTATGGGTTTCTTTCCTTGCGGCAATGGAACTAGCTTCCATGTATCATTTCCATAAAGTGCATCCACCTTCTCATCCATAGCTTTTTCCCAATCTCCAATTCCAATTGCATCTTCAAAGCAAGACGGTTCAGAATCTTGTATTACCCTTGTCATGTAGGCATAATGATGAGCCATGTAACTATCATATGTCAATCATTGCACTAAATTCCTCATCCTCCCAGATCTTCTTGGTCTTGGGTCACTTCTCCTTGTATCATTTGCATGTGCTCTTCTTACTCCTGGTGTATTCACAGAGGGCAATCCAAGTTCCTCATCAAGACTCTTTTTTGAACCACTTGAATCTCCATCAACGTCTTCAAAACTTGCACATGTTTTATAACTGGTAGAAAGCTTTTCTTTACCTTTCTTGGATGTATTTGATGAATTTGCTGGACTAAAATTTCCACCTAATCTTCCACTCCATGGATTTGAGTTGGAACTATTGCTTGGTGATGCATCCGGTCCACTCAAAACCTGAGATTCTGCACTTGATTTTTTAGCATTTTGTTTGTCATCTAGTTCAAGACTCAGTCCTTCTTTGGCATTGGCATAGAAGCTTGACATTTCATCAAATACCACATCTCTGCTCACCATTACCTATTGTGTGAGTGGGTTATAACATTTATATCACTTTTGCTAAAGGGAGTATCCAATGAAAAGACAATTTTCTGCTTTTGGATCAAGATTTGTCCTCAATTCATCATAGGCATGTACATATGCAATATAGCCAAAAACTTTCAAATGTGATAAGTTTGTCTTTTTACTTGTAAACTTCTCTTCAGGTGTAACTTGATGTACAACAAAAATCGAAGTTCTGTTCCTGATGTATACAAGAGTATGCACAGCTTTTGCCCAATAACAATGAGGCATATTCTTCTCAGCCATTAAGGCTCTTGCTATTTTTGCAATATGTCTATTTTTGCGTTCAACAATGCCATTCTGTTGTGGTGTGTACCTGCATGAAAATTGACGTCCAATTCCATGATGTTTTAGAAAACTGCTGAACTCATTTGACATGTATTCACCTCCTCCATCAAATCTTAATGTCTGAATGTGCTTCCCTATCTGCTTTTCCACCATAACTTTAAAATTATGGAAGTGAGTGAACACCTCACTCTTCTCTTCCATGAAATATATCCATACTTTGCGTTTATGGTGACCAATGAAAGTAACGTAAAACCTGCAACCACCCATAGATGTGGTCTTTGTTAGACCCCAAACATTTGTATGTACTACTTCTAGTACATTCTCACTAACATGCTTGTCATGTGGAAATGATGCTCTTGATTGTTTACCAAATTCACATGTTGCACATACCTTTTGCATTTCTGCAACTTTGAAATTTGGTAGTCCATGGACAATCTCCTTTGAGTACATAAGTTTCAGCCTTTGCAAGCTTGCATGTACAATATGATTGTGTCATATATATATATCCACAATAACTCCTGCACCTTTTGCAAACATGGCTGCATTCATTTCAGGAATCTTCACATTTAAGGTGAACATCCTACCCAGTTTGTTTCCTTTGGAAACCAATCGTCCATCTTGCTTGTACTCTTCTACATATAATCCATCAGCATTGAACTTGACTTGTAATCCCTAGTCAACCATTTTTCCAATAGAAACTAGATTCTTTGTTATATTTGGAACATGCAACACATCAGCAAGATGTTTTACCTTCCCATCTTCCATAGAAAATGCTATGTTTCATGTATGCACAATAGGATGCGATGTATCATCACCTATTTCAACATATCCAAGAACTATCATTTTTTGCAAACTACTAAACCATTCTGCATGACTGGTCATGTGATTTGAAGCACCTGAATCAACATACCAGACATTATCATTCGATTTTGAAACACCAATAGACATCGTATTCATCAAATGATTCTGAACCATAAATAGCTTCTCAAAATCATCTACACTTGTGGATGCATAGTTGTTTTGCTGCCTTCTGTTATTTTGATTCTTCAACCTAGAATCATGTTCAAAGTGTCCAGGCTTACCACAATTCCAACATCCTTTACTATGATTACCTGAATCATTTCTTTGGAAATTTTTGCAACCTCTTTGGCTCCCCCTGATTTGAAACTATCCTCTTCCTCCTACATGATTCTATTGTTGACCTTGGTCTTGGTTACTGTTTCCTCTTCTACTTCCAAAACCTCAACCTCTACCTCTTCCTCTCCTAGAGTAGAATACCTGCTTAGAACTGGGCTTTCCTTGGGAGTTTGAATCCTCACCGAGATTCTTTTCTTCAATAATAAGCATAGATACCAGATCAACAAAATTCAGAATATTTTCCCTAATTTGAATGGAGGTTCTGAACTACTTATATGCAGCACCTTAACCACGAAGGCACACTTCCACCTTATCATCATCATCATCTACATTCACACCAATAGATGCAAGTGACTCACATATGCTTTTGATTTTTAGAGGGTGGTGACTTACCGACATGCTCTTCTTTTCCAATGTATGCAGGTCGTTCTTGAGTTGCAATTTTCGTGCCTTTGTATTAGTCTCATACAAAGTGACCAAAATTTTCCAAGCCTCTTTTGGAGTCTTGGAATCCTGTATGTGTCTAATCATGCTATCTTGTATGCTAAGAGATAGCCAATACATTACCTTTTGTGCTCCTTGATTCTATTCCTCATATCCTCTTAACTGGTCTGCAGTGCAATTCCTTTCTGGTAACTGCGGAGCATTTTCATTCTCTCCTTTGATGTACTTCTAGTAGCCTTTTCCCATCATGATATTCGTCATTCTGAATCTCCAAGCATGCTTATCGCTCATAAGCTAACTCATTCCATCTACGTTTGCCATTTCTGCAAGAATTTACAACACTACAAAACACTACAAAACACTACAAGTAGCACTTCTACTTGAACACTGTCGCACTATGACGTGACATTTCGATCTAAAACAAAACACAGTTTTCGTGTAACAATAGTACATGGAATCACTTGAATTATGGATTTGGAATATATAAGTGTCACTGAACACAACGCAAGTTATAGTTTTTGAAACTAACCGGTTTTTCTATGGGCCCCACCTTGCGGGCTCAAAACGGATAGCTCTCGAAAATATTTTGAGGTCTTCTACCTTCATGTCGATTTTTGTATCAAATGGAGGCAGTTTGTGAAATCTTGTTTTCTCCACGCCTTGCTGTGTTGTCTTCACTGTCGCCTTCTTCACGAGCTCTCTACAGCCGCTCTGATACCATGTCACGAGGAAGGAGATAAGGAAGAGAGCTTACACACACACTCTCACTCTCAAGGAGAAGCACACACAGAGATTGAGGCAAGGAAGAATGATCTTCTTCTTCTTCTTCTTCTTATTCTTCTTCTTCTTCTATTACATAAAAGGAATGTACAAGAATGACCTAAAAACAAGAGTACAACAAGTGCAATATATAAAGATCAATACATAAGGAAAAACCTAATTTTTGTGAATGAGTGATTTGGCAAGAAACAAATGTGCCATCACTCTTGGTAGATAAATCTAATAAAGCTCAATGATGTATCCCTGACATATACTGGCATGACCACTATACATGTTAGAGAAACAAAAAATTGGTACGTGTCATCCTAGATCATCACATGTTGAGCTTGATATCTCAACAGGTACCACTTGTATCAACAGGTTTGGGGTTTCCAAGGCCGATTGGCCTTGACGACTTTGAAAATGTAGATTTCCATAAGCTTCTCAAGGAGATAGACCTCAATTGAGAAGATGAAGAAGAAGGTGATGATCAACAACACCAACATGAAGAAGAGCAGCACCAAGAACAACAACAAGAATGAGAAGAAGAAGAAGAAGGAGAAGATGAAGAAGAGGAAGATGAAGAAGAGGAAGGAGGCCCTACATACATAGTACAACTCCCTAGATTACATGACACCATGAAGAGTTTACACGAAAGAGGTAGAATCTTCTTGCATAGCAACCAGCTGTTGATGAACCAAATATTGGAAGAAGGAGTCGATCCACATTTCGTTGAGTCCCTTTGACTATTATGAGAGACTTGTGAAATGGTTGAAGCCATCAACACTATGTTGTAGAGACCTCACTACTAATACAAAGAAATAAACATCACCAGAGGCCAAAGAAAGGAAAAAATATACAATTTTCTATCTCACAAGTTGAGGCCAATACAATTCATCAGGCAACATCGACAACCACCATTGACCGTACAACTAAAACCTTTGTACAAACCTCACTAATCTCACCACCTCATCGTCCATCTGCCACTATATTTCAAGAATCCCACCCTACCGCCAGGATTGTAGCTTAACCCAATTTTTGAAGGAACCTTTTTGTCGCACCCCACTCCTTTCACCAACTCATACTGAAGAAATTGTAAGTACAATTGAAGCAACAACCACAACACTCTCTTTTAGATGATGTGCCCATGTATCGTATTCTAAATTATTCTCTTTAATTACCAATCCATTGTACACTACCTCCTTATCCATAACTGAATCCACCCTTGGTCATCGACTCTGACACTTTGTCATGGGTTCCCCCCCAACCACCACATTATTAAGCATCCCAACATCAGAACCCCCCCAAAACCACTTTCTCTGTAACAACCTATTCATGCATAATGTTTTCCATGTTCTAACCCTAACCATTGACAACCACAATATCACCTTGGGCATCCTTCTTTGATACCATGTTCTGACCACCCCCTCCATCTACTATATGGAAAATTAACATTGCTGAAGGTCCTTATTCGTTTGTATCTTCTTCAATTTTTACTAACAACACCAACACTACAACTACCATACCTCTATTTATGCTAGAACCATCACACATATCCACATCCAATCCTATGGACACATCACCACCCACTATACCTGCCCTACCCCCCACACTTCCACCATATCTTATTCCTCCTCCACCAACATCACGTGCACCCAAAAGCCGCTTGAGCACTACATCCATCATTCCCATCTAGATTCACCTTCCCCATGAATTTCCACCTATACAAACAACATCTATGCAATCTACGCTTTCAACACTATGATTCAATGTGTTAATCAATTAAGCTAGGAATACTAGAACTTGGAGGCACCTGATGCAGCACTCAATGCTGAATCCATATGCCTACAAGAAAGACTAACAAAATTAAAATAGAGCAACAAGAACTTACAAGATTTGAACCATGTTGTACAATAGTTCCATTTTGAGCTTGAATCCCAACTTAAGGACATTGATAAGGGATCAATAAAGGACTTTGAAATCCACTTACAAGCACAACTAGAGCGGAATGCAAAACCCCAATGTAGTTGGATCTTTCAGGAATACATATGTTAGCTGCTCTAGAACAGAATAAGCTTCTACAACAACAAAATCAAGATAGCCTAGAGGGAGTTGTGAAGAACACCCCTAGTGCATAGATAAGTCCATCAATATTCCAAGAAATCCCATTAGAGAATAACCACATCATACTCAAAGAACATGCCAATCATGTGAACTCATATGATCAACTAACAAAAGAGATCAACCAACTATGCCATCAGCCACCCTCTATAAGCACCAAAGTTCAATAAGTTATTCCAATCAGTGCAAATTCATAGGAGGTTATTTCTAGAAGAAAATCAAGGGATTATAAACTAAGTTGTTGCAATATGAGAGGCAACCATCATCCCAAGATGTACCTCACCTAGAAGAGCTTGTGGAGATCCCCATAGAGAAACTTTCAAAGACTCTTATGAACCCGAATTAGTTCCAAGAGGACGTTTCACTGAGCAAGGCCAAGAAACATATGAGGAATCTAGTGGCTTAAATACGTAGAAAAGATCTGATGCACCCACGATGACCATGTGACCATAAAGATTCAATCGATGGAGAATCTTGAAGAAATAGTTCTCCAATTAGAGTATCTCAAAACTTGTCTCATCCAAACCTTATCAAAACATCACAACACAATATATGCCGTACTTCGTGTTGATATTCAATTACAATGCAGAGATAAATTTAGTGATAAGCAAGAAACCAACTTTTATGACTCAATTCTAACCTATCAATGTTCCAAAAAGACTTAGTGGGGCATCATACTTCGACCGAATTGGCATTGCAATCTGTTAAAAAATTATCCTCAAATGATGCAACCATGGCTAGCTTTTGGACTCAAAATCAAGAATAGTCCTAGATGCTTTTATTGGTTAAATTATCCTTACTTTGCTCCACCCCATGAACCTCCTACAGTGGGCTACATGGTGTCAAACGTTTGCCATTAGACTCCACAATTGAAGAATATGCACGACATAGCCACCACATGTGTATGAAGATCTTTGAATTAATGGCCATTGTTTTCAAGACATTCAAGAGATCCAAAGCTCCATATATCTAGATACCAGGTCTCAACAAAGGAAATTTAGATTTGGTTTATGAAATGAATGCCACACCCTCTATAAATATTGTTTATGCTTGGCATCCTCGTATAAAATACTTACCAAAATTTTGCAAACAAACCTTCAAAGAACAATTGTTTATTTAGGTCATCTCCATAGGAATCAATCATTGGCCAAGAAAATCATCATTAGAAGCCATTGATGATATAGAAATATTCCCAATCTTTGAAGGGATTTATGGAATGAGGCTATTGTATTTGAGGTTCTCTCTTAAACATTACTTAAGAATATAAGGTTGGAAGGGGTAGCCTTCAAGATTGGAATATAATTGGCTATCGTCAAGGAATGGTACTAATCCAAAAGGCTATGAGTTGGTATAAGAATGATACTTTATAAAGGAGGGATAAAAATTGAGGGTTGAAAATTGTTTGGAATCAAAGTAATAACCTAAATAAGATAGGAATGTTGGGTCCACACAACAATCATCAAGAATTCTAGTACCTATTCCCACAAAATTTCTAAATGACATAGAAATTGGCATATCTTGCCTATTTATGGTGGACTTTAGTGGTATTAGTCAAGATATCCATCCATATGTAGCTTAATAGATACCTTGATGATGCAAAGGTTAGTTTTACCAAAACCCTTCTTTGTGGTCAAGCATTTTCATGGTTCACCCTAATCTTGGAGAAGGACATGGTAGTCCACCATGACTAGGAGGGGTTTCTTCAAGAGCTCACCACCGCATTTGGAGGTGCAGACATGAGTTGAGTGGCAACAATAAAACTTCAAAATCTGTGTCTAGGTAACCACCCTACCTCTACCTATGCATCCGAATTTAGGGTTGGCATGAGGATTATTCATAAGAAAATTTAGATGGAGTTTAAGAGATGATGTGAAGGACCTTTTGCTCACAATGCCAAAGGTTAAGACATTGAATGAATACATCACCCAAGCCATTCAATGTGATAACCACATTTTTGAAAGGAAACAAGAAAAAATATTAAAAGGAAGATTTCGCCAATGGAAACCCTTCCAGCCCACTCCCAGAGAAGAACCTATGTTGGACCTATGCATATAGATGTAACTAGGTTCCAGCCTTTAACTGCATAGGAAAAAAAAACAAGGAGACATAAAAAGTTATGCTTTGTACGATGGAAACCTTGGCCATATTGCAATTAAATTTTCCAACAAAAAAACAATTTCCAAAGTCAAAGTAACCCTTGTAGAGTAGGGAAATGAGGAAGTCCTATTGTAAAAGAAGATCATACAACCCAACCATGAAAGGGTTTCTTAATTCACACAACACACGTAGAAACATGTCTTGCCCTTGTGAAGTTAACCATGTATAGGAATACCCTTTCCCTTATAACCGTAGTCATTTCAAGATCCTTCTTATGTTTCATAAAAGGGCTGGTTAAGAAACACATGATTCCAATACTTCAAAAGAACAAACTACTAGTAGTCTAGCATTTGGGAATATTACCAAGAAAGTCACACCATTAAGAGTACACCTTGGTTATCATCATTCCCACATATGTTTCAATGTAATATCAAGTTTGATATATCCTATTATCATTGGAATGCCTTTGCTAAAGAAACACAATCGAGACATCCATTGGAAAAATAATAAAATCACTCATCAAGATATCCAAATCCTTCATACATGCTATAAGGAAGGATCTGACATATATGATCTATGGCATACTAGCTCAAGAGTCTAAGAAAGATGATCTAATAACGCTATCTAGTGAGTACCAAGATTTTCAAGCTATCTTAGAGAAGAAAAATGTAGATATCCTCCCAAAGCATAGACCTTATAATTGTGGCATAGAACTTCAAGAGGGAGCACAAGCACCCTTTGGATCAATCTACAGACTATCCCCAAAGGAACTTATAGAATTATGCAAGAATATTGATGAGAATCTAGCAAACGGGTTTATTAGACACTCAAAGTCTCCTTCACGAGCCCCTATTCTATTTGTAAAGAAGAAGGATTGGGCTCTCCCAATGTGTGTAGACTATCATGGGTTGAATAAAGTCATTATAAGGAATAGATACCCTCTACAACTCATATGACAACTCATGGAATGCCTTGGAAAATGAAAGTTCTTCACAAAGATTGACCCTTAAGGAGCTTACAATCCTGTCAAGATTAGAGAAGGAGACAAATAGAAGACAACATTTTGAACAAGGTACATGCATTTTGAATATATAGTTATGCCATTCGGTCTCATAAATGCTCCAACCGTCATTTAGCATATGATGAATGATATCTTTTAAGATTATTTAGATGATTTTGTAGGACCTTGATGATATCTTGATGTTCTCCACAAATCTAGAGGACCAAAAATATAATCTAGGGATAGTCCTAGATAAACTAAGAGAAAACGGTTTATATGCAAAATTGAAGAAGTTCTCTTTCCATCAGACAAAAGTGGATTGTTTAGGGTATATTGTATCCGAGGAAAGGAATATGTATGGACCCTAAGAAGATTGAGACAATCCTTGATTGGAAACCACCTTGATGTGTTCGAGAGATACAATCTTTTTTGGGGTTTGCAAATTTTATAGGATAGTCATTATAGATTTCTCCAAGATAGTGACATCTCTTACAAACCTTAAAAGAAACACAAAATTCTCATGGAATGAAGATGCAGACAAAGCCTTTCAGACCCTAAAATCATCATTTACCATTGCTCCAATTCTAGTTCACCCAATCCTTTTTCCTTGAGATAGATGCATTAGACTTTGCCTTGGTTAATCCTATGCATGGGGATGATGGACACCTACTTCTAGTTGCATATCATTCAAGGAAATTGACTCCTCTAGATATTACGTATGAAGTCCATGATAAAAAACTTCTTGCAATAGTGGATGTGTTTGACACCTAGCATCACCAGCTAGAAGGACGATCTCATAAAGTTATTGTGTTCACGCATCATAAGAATTTAGAGTACTTTATGAACACTTGCATCCTCAATAGAAGGAAATCTCGATGGAGTAACTTTCTATCGAGGTTTAATTTTATCATCACGTATCATCCAAGACGCCAACAATGTTAGTGAGATGTCTTGTCAAGAAGATCTTGCCTTACACCAAAGAAGGGTGAAGAGGCTTTTGATGAACAAGAGACTATATTAATCAAGCCTGAAGATCTCTAGTTGGTAGATATCTGTTCAAACCATTAAGAAGATTTAGCTTTCATCCATTTGATTCATGCGACTCTAGCACATGATGAATTGTTCTCTAATGTCGAGCATAAAATTCAAGAAGGGAAATTTCATTAAGTAAAGGAGTTTGAGTAAAATAATGGGTTACTATTCTCTAAGAACGTATTCTACATCCCTCTAGGAAATCCTAGGATCCAAGTACTTTAGTAATGTCATGATAACCTTACAGTAGGACTTTTTGGAGTGAATAAAACAAGAGAACTCATATCGAGGGACTTTTGGTGGCCTCAAATTTGGAACGAAGTCAAAGAATATATCCCAACCTATAACACTTGCAATAGATCTAAGGTATTGTGACATAAACCTCATGGATTCTTGCAACCTCTATCTATTCGAGAAAGGCAATGGTCTTCACTATCTATGGATTTCATCATAGATCGACCAAGGCTAGATAGGTATGATGTCATTCTTGCTATAGTGGATATATTTACAAAGATGGCACACTTTAATCCAACTACCAAGGCAATCACAAGTGCAACCACTACTAGAAGTTTTCTTAGATACATCTTTAGGCTTCATAGATTCCGTTATAGTATTGTCAATTATCGACATCCATAGTTCATACCGAACTTTTGGAATAATTTTTGTAAGCTCCTTAGTGTTCAAGCTAAACTATCTACAACCAATCATCTAGAGGCTGATGTACAAACAAAATGGGTGAATCAAGTCCTAGACCAATATCTTCATTGCACCATCAACTATCATCAAAATGATTGGTTTGAGCTTTTACCCTTTGCAGAGTTTTTCAATAACAATAGTGTTCATACATATACCAAGGAGATTCCCTTATTTGCAAATTATGGACAACATCCAAGGATGGATGTACCATTCTCAAGTCCTATTAAGAACTCAACTTCTAGAGATAAGGCCCAATACCTCATGGATGTTAGTCAAGAAATCAAGCAAGAAATTCATAGAGCTCAAGAACAATATAAGCATTATGGAGATCAACATCTTCTTTAGAATCCAACCTATCACACTAGGGATATAGTTTTGTTACTCAAAAATACTTTGCAGACTTCAAAGCCTTCTGCAAAGCTAGATCATCAAAGATTTGGTTTGTTCACCATCTTGGTTGAGATTAATCAAATCGCTTTCAAGCTCCATTTACTAAGTACCATGAGGAAACATCCAATTTTCCATGTATCCATGTTGGAAGCATATAAGATTTCACCATTGAGGGAGGAGAGGCCTAGTCCACCACCTATCGAGATTCATGATCATGAAGAATTCAAAGTCAAGCATGTCTTAGATTCTAGAGTATATCGAGGAAGATTAGAGTACCTTGTTCATTAGAAGGGGTATGATATCAATTATCGTAGTTGGGAACCTTAAGGAAAACTTTCGGGAGCACCAATGAAGGTTCGAGAATCTCATAAGAAAAATCGAATGAAGTCAAGACCAGAGAACATGACTGCTCTGGGTGGAACTTGCCTCTTGAGGGGGAGGTGATGTCGTGGACAAATGAAACCATCCTAAACCTCCGATTCAATGTGACTATCTATATCTCATGATTGGTTTATAATTTGAAAAACTAATGCTTCCATAGCGTTCGGAACATGTCAAAACCCTAAGACCAACTATCTACTTGCCTGATTCTTACATGCGGACATCTTGTTTCAAGTTATTGACATCATCAATTCATAACCGCCCTTAATTGCCCCTGAACACCTATATAAGGAGGGCTTGGCCACATACATACTCAATCTTGCTAATCTCGATCTTGAGAGCTCAAGGATTTGCGATCTCCAAGTAAGTACTTTCCAAGTTCTAGTTTGAGTTTTAATCTTGTTCTTTGTTCTAGTGTGGTCTAGTCTAATATTGTGGGCATCCTATCTTGTCCTATTGTAATTTCATAGTACGAGATCCTATCGAGCTTGTATCTCATTCACCTCCCTCAAGGGATTTCTTGTAACTCAGTTATCTTGCTTCATACCTACGGTCCTATGTTGTGGGATCTCCAATATCATCTCTAGTCATCTTATCCATACCTATCAGCCCTAGGTTGTCAGACCTTGTCATAGTTTGACATCGTTGTAGTATTTCCCCTATGGGAGATCTTGTAATCAAAAGTCTAGCTCCAAACTCTTGTCTAGTCCACTAAGAGGGAAGAATATGGTGCTCCCATGATAGTCTTCTTTAAATGTTCCCTAATGAGATTGCTAGTGTTAACCTTAGGACTTCTTTAATAACTATTAGTAATCGAAGTTCCTTATATAGCCAAAATGAATATGTTTTAGTTCTATTCCTATTCACGCACTAGTCAAGTAGTTCTTCTTGGTCTCTGCACACAACATCAAAAAATAGGAATAATGATTGTAAAAAATATACACTTGCTCCGATGGCTAACACATTCCTAATTTCTATTTTTATTGTGTATCATATATTTTTGCTAGCTCTTCTTGTGGAAAACTTGTTTATATTTACCTTATATATTGATGTAGCCATTTGTGAGCTAAAATCAAAGGTTTTAGGAGGTCCTCCATCCTCACATACCAAAACAATTTCACGTATAACACATCCTCCAAAATTAGTTATAAAAGTAGCCCTCTTACTTTATAGAGCCGATAAAAGATTAATCGCATTTCTAGCCATCCTTGGATTGATCTCTTTTCAATTTTGTCTATTTTTTGACGCTTCGCTGCAATGGAAGGCACAGATATGAGAAAAATAGGCGAACTCAATAGGATAATGAGATTTGAGAAACGAAAGTCGACTATGGAAGGCGAGAAAAGACAAAAACCAGATTACGATCTTTGACGTTTTTGTCGCGAGTTCCAAAAGTTTGGAAGCTTACGCGGTTTGCCTCTCTTGACCTTTGACCTCTAGAGCGGTATTCTTTGTGAAGAACAACACTCTTGACTTCTCTTCTTCTTTTTTCTCGGGGGTCGCTTGGATAGAATGATGGCTAGACATTACACACATCACATCTTGCAAGTCACTCAATTGAAAGTTAAACACACATTTAAAAAGATATCGAGAGTATTAGGTTTCTTGTACAACAAAGATCATCTTGTTTCTAGATGGCAACTTGTTGTACAAGAAAACAACTTCAAAGAACATCATCTTCCATGAAAGGGACAATAAGCTTTTGAGTTTGGTCTCTAACTTTCCCTGAATTTTTTGTATTTTCCTCCAACTTGTTTGCAAAGATAGGAGTACTCTCTTTCTAATGAAGTATTAAGGATGAAAAGGCCTCACTACAAGCATATCTTTATCTTTTCATATGAAATTGACATTTTGCATGATCTCGATATCCATCATGAAAGCTACTTAGGTGTGGTCTTAGATCTCCCTTGCAACAACACCAACATTTATCGCCTTGTGGTCTAGGGCATGGTTGTAGACTTTGAAATCATCAATCCAGAGAGACTAGAATTCAACCTAGCTACAGTTGGAGGCAGTAAGTAGATGGGATGGATGGGCATCAAGTCGTGTAGTCAATGTACTATCTCACGTTAACTTCAAAGGAGATCCTCAACACAATCTAGTTCAACACATTCCACAAGTGATCAAATCCATGGCTTCCATGATAGCCCTTTCCATGATAGCCCTTTCCATGATAGGATTGGACATTCCTTCCATGATATCAAGTCCACACCACCAAAAAATGATGGGGAGCTCAAGTGCCTCTTTGATATGATCGTAAAGACCAAGTAGAAAGTGAACACAAATCACTTAGGACAACTCCTTCAAGCCATGAAAAGCATGTTAGTTTGATGCAAGCCCACTTGATGTACACCCGCTTCTATGATGCATGTACCAACTAGTGTGAAATCAATGGATCCTTGCCCACAAAATACCAGATCGAGAGATGCCTTGGTGGTGTGAAGAACTCCACACACTATAAGACATGCATACACACACACATGCAAGCAAGCCTCACTCAAAGACAAGTCATAAGAGCTCCCAAGAAACTCACTTGATTGGAAGAGAGCATGAAGAAGAACAAGGAGAGAGTACAAATGAGAGTTTAGATCACTTTTGTAGGTGAGTTTGAAAAGTGATCCTCTTGTTGATATATTTAGGTAGTGATGTGTGTGAGCACTCTAGGACTGCCGGGGCACTTTTTTCCCTCTTTAGGAGGTTTTTTTCCCCTGGCTTGTATATACGCCTATTGCCCTAATGGGCTACTTATCTTTGTACATTCTCTTGTAATACATTCAGTCTTGTGTGTTGTGCTCCAAGCTTCTTCTTCTTCCTTGTGCTGTTCGCGTGCTCCCGCAGACACCAACAATTGGTATCAGAGCAGGTCGTCGCTTCTTCTAGGGCGCCGTCGACACTCCTCCGTTTGCAGTCTCAGATTCGCATGAAATTTGGTGAGCATACTCAGGGTGTTTCCGAGATCAAAACGGCTTTGCTCTGTGGTGCCAAAATCGCGATCTGAGCTCGTTTCGGCCTCCGAACGCACTATCGCAGCGCTTGTGCAGGCTATTTCGTCTTTTTGTGCCAAAGGTATATACCAGTTTCTGTTCGCTAGTTTAAGCGTCTCAAAGTCTGCTACAGGTCTAGCAGAACTCGTTTGGGCAGTTCTGTTCAACTTTTTTAGATACAGTAAATTTTTTGCATCAAGGTATTTTAGTCACCGGCCATGGCTGAAAGCAGTGATGTATTCCGTATGTTGGCTATTGAGGATAAGTTGGATGGTACCAACTACCCATTATGGGCTTATATGATGCGACATGTACTGGTTGCAAAAGGATTGTGGAACATTGTGCAGGGTGTTGAAAGACGTCCTGTTACACCTGTAACGACAAGTACTGCAAATACAGGTGTTGGAGCTGATGAAGATGGTGTCGAAGATGATATTCCGCAGATTCCTGTTCGTGCTGCTGTTTCTGTTGCACCTACTGCAGAGCAGATTCATTGGGATGGCAGAGATGCCCAGGCACATGCATTGATAGCTTTGTCTGTCAAACGTGCCATTATTCCTCACATTCGCTCTTGCAGAACAGCAAAGGATGCTTGGGATACACTTACCACTTTGTACCAGGCTAGGAATGAGGCTCGTGTTGCTTACCTCCGAAAACAGTTGGAGAGTGAGCACATGAATGAAGGTGATTCTATGGACAGTTTTCTTACAAAGATCAAAGACCTGAAGGAACAATTGATTTCTGCTGATGAGGTTATACCAGATAGCTCACTTGTGCAGACCGTTCTGAATGGTCTTCCTGATTCATATCAGAGTTTTGCCTCTACTCTTCGGTTGATGATGAAAGGCAATCCGAATGCCTTGTCATTTGAGGAATTAGTCTCTGTTCTGTTGCAGGAAGATCAGTCCAGGCAGAACAGGTCCATTATGCGTGTTGCAAATCAAGCTTTCTTGGCTAGTCAGAAGGGCAAAGGAAAATGGAGCTCTTCTACTAGTAAGCAGAAATCTGCAAATGCTGCACATTCAAAGAACCAAGACAAAGATGAGAAAAAATCAGAAAAGCAGAAATTGTTTTGTAAGTACTGTAAAGGCAATGATCATATCATAAAGAACTGTCCAAAACTGGCTGCTAAAGAGGCAAAGAAGAAAGAGGCTGGAATGGTTGTTGCAGAGGCCTCTACACCAAAAACAGAGTCTGCAAATCTTGTGCAGGAAGAAGAATGGGCGTTTACTACTGTCTGCAGTTTTGACCCATCTTCTCATGATCAGTGCATGTCTGCAGTAGACTCAGATGTTTGGTACTTTGACAGTGGGGCGACCAAACATATTACCTCGCAGCGCAGTTTCTTCTCTTCACTTGAGCCTGCTCCTACAGGGAATACTGTCACATGCGCCAATAACTCCTCTTATCCTGTTATGGGAATTGGTAAGATCATTCTGACTACTGCTGATGGTAGTTCTTTCACTTTGTGAGATGCTTTATTTGTGCCAGGGATCAAAAAGAATCTGTTATCAGTTTCTGCATTAGCCAAGATTGGCTTGGTTGTGAAATTTGTTGATGACAGGTGTACAGTCCATGATCTCTCAAATGGCGATGTGATTATTGCTTCTGGCATTTTATGTCGTGGGCTGTATAAGCTCATAGACTATGAAAGATCTGTGAATGATTCGGCATGTGCAGTTCATGATTCTCAGGCTATGTCAGATGCAAAGCTTTGGCATGCACGCTTTGGTCATCTGAATTTTGCTAGTTTGTTACGCCTGCAGAAATCTGAAATGGTGTCCTCTTTGCCCAAACTTGAGGCACCTGGAAAACATGTTTGTGAAGGCTGTATTTTGGGCAAAATGCAGCGTTCTTCCTTTCCAAAAGATGGTTCAGTTCGGGCTACGCAGAAATTACAGCTTGTACATAGTGATGTCTGTGGTCCTATGCAGACACCCTCTTTTGGAAATTACCTTTACTTTGTGACTTTCATTGATGATTTTTCCAGGCATGCATGGGTATATCCACTCAAAGCAAAGTCCGAAGTGTTCATGTGCTTCAAACAGTTTTTGGTTTTGGCTGAAAATCTGTCAGCATGTAAAATGGGCACCCTCCGTTCTGATCGAGGGGGGGAATATATGTCTTCAGATTTTAATGCATTTCTGGCTGAACGTGGGATAAAACACCAATGTACAGTGCCATATACACCTCAACAGAATGGAGTTGCTGAACGAAAGAACAGGTCACTCATGGAGATGGCGAGGTGCATGGTCAAAAGTCAGGCTTTACCACATAGTTTCTGGCTTGAGGCTGTCATGTGTGCAACATATGTACTGAACAGGTGTCCCACTAAAGCATTGCAGTCTATCACTCCATATGAGGCTTGGCATGACCGCAAGCCATCTGTTGCTCATCTGCGTGTTTTTGGTTGTTTGGCATATGCATTAGTGCCTGAACAACATCGCAGAAAATTGGATGATAAGGCAGTAAAATGTATTTTTGTTGGGTACAGTTCTGAAAGTAAAGGCTATCGTCTGTATCATCCACAGACTAAACGCATTCTGGTTAGCCGTGATGTTGTCTTTGTGGAAGATGCTATTCAGCCATTGCTTTCATGTACTAAGGAGACATTTGTTAGCTCCAAAGACATGTATGATACTTTGATGCCTCTTTTTACAGGTGGACAGGCTAGTGCTGGTCCTAATGAGGCAACTTCTCAGCCTTTGCAAGTTTCATATGATGATGCAGATCATTCCATTTCTGATGCAGATTTACATGATGCACTTGTTGATGAGAGAGCTGATATTGAGCAGGCAAAAACTATGCCAAAATGGCTGGTGCAGACTTTGCGTGACAGCAAATTAGATGCACCTTTGTCATATCGTACTCGTTCAGGCTCTCATAGTGCCTCCTTTGCATCAGATTGCTATGCTATGGCTACCTCTAGTCTCTGTGATGAGAATGAGCCTGTTTCTTTTGATGAAGCACAAAATTCAGAAAATTGGATGGCTGCTATGCAATCTGAATATGATGCTATAATGAAGAATGGTACATGGTCTTTATGTGACTTGCCTCCTGGCAAGAAGGCCATTGGCACTAAGTGGGTATACAAGCTGAAGCGTAAACCTGATGGTACAGTTGACAGGTATAAGGCTAGGCTTGTTGCAAAGGGTTATGCGCAGGAAAGAGGCATTGATTTTGATGAGACCTTTGCACCTACATGCCGTATGAATACTGTTCGGAGCATTTGTGCACTTGCAGCCCATCATGGTTGGAATGTACATCAGTTGGACATTAAAACAGCATTTCTGAATGGTGACTTGCATGAAGAAGTGTATGTTTTTCAGCCCCGTGGCTTTGTGCAAAAAGGGCATGAAAACCAGGTGTGCAGGTTAAAGAAGGCGTTATATGGTTTAAAGCAAGCACCACGTGCTTGGTATGAGAAGATACATGCCTATCTCATTGCACATGGTTTTGAGAACAGTCCAACTGAAAGCACCTTATATGTTAAGCGTGCTAATGATGTGCTTCTGATCATTGTTGTCTATGTTGATGACATGCTGCTCACTGGTCCTATTGAGACACATATTGCTGATTTTAAGGCTGATTTGCATGCCTCATTTGAGATGTCTGATTTGGGGCATTTGCATCACTATTTGGGCATTCAGTTTATGCATGTTGATGGTGGAATGGCTTTGTGTCAAACGAAATATATTGACACATTATTGCAGCGTTTTGGCCTTGAAGACTGTAAGCCTATTGCCACTCCTATGGAGACAGGTTTACGATTGAGTCTTCATGATGTTGGAGATGCATTTGATGCTGTTCTCTATCAGCAGGCTGTTGGATGCTTGATTTACTTATGCATTACTCGGCCAGATATTCAGTTTGCTGTCTCACAGATGAGCAGGTTCATGCATTGCCCAGGAGTCACGCATTGGAAAGCGGTTAAGCGCATCTTTCGCTACTTGAGTGGTACTCGGCTACTTGGGTTGTTTTATCCCAAGGGGGGATCACTACCGCCAGATTTGCATGCTTTTTCTGACTCAGATTGGGCTGGTTGCTATGACACTCGTGTGTCCACTAGTGGTTTTTGCTTCATGCTTGGTAGCTCATGTATATCTTGGTTGAGCAAGAAGCAGCCTACTGTGGCCACTTCCAGTTGTGAGGCTGAGTATAGGGCAGCTTTCACAGCGACTGTTGAGTGTGTGTGGCTCAGACGCCTTATGGCTGATTTGGGTGTTGGCCAGTCTTCTGCCACCACCATCTTCACTGACAGTCAGAGCGCATTGGCAGTTGCGAGGAACCCTGTGTTCCATGCTCGCACTAAGCACATTGAGGTGCATTATCACTATGTCAGGGAGAGGTTCTCTGCTGGGGAGATCAGCTTGGCATATGTGCCCACGCAGGAGAACATTGCAGACCTTTTCACGAAGGCTCTGCCTAGGGAGAAGTTTGAAGCTTTCCGCAAAGCTTTGGGCTTACTTCCTTCTGTGGACTGATTTCCACATAGCTTGGCACTTCCTTATACATGAGTGCCAGCTCCTTGTTCACCGCATCACTCCCAGGGGGGATTTGTTGATATATTTAGGTAGTGATGTGTGTGAGCACTCTAGGACTGCCGGGGCACTTTTTTCCCTCTTTAGGAGGTTTTTTTGCCCCGGCTTGTATATACGCCTATTGCCCTAATGGGCTACTTATCTTTGTACATTCTCTTGTAATACATTCAGTCTTGTGTGTTGTGCTCCAAGCTTCTTCTTCTTCCTTGTGCTGTTCGCGTGCTCCCGCAGACGTCTAACTCCAACACCTCTTCACACTCTATTGTCTAGCCTATTTAAAAATAGGTCCTAAAGCCTCATTTAAGGTTTGATTTGAGCCCATAAAATCCTATAAAATTTGCAATATTGATACCAGAGCCTAGTTGAGGAATTTGGGCAAGACAAAGGTAAGAAGCCTCATTCATGGGCACTTGGGAAGCACTTGACCACGGGCGAGTATGAAACTAGACAAAGGAAGGAAGGTGCATGGGCATTAGGGCAAAAGTGGCAATGTGGATAGGTACAAAATAGATCCATGTGTTGAAATTTGAGGCTAGTGGAGGCACACAAACATGGGAAGGGGCCCAAGTTAGATAGATGGAAGTGAGCATTGTGGAGAATCCTCAATCTAAGGGGCAAGAAATTTCACATAATCCTAGTAAGAGATAGTTGAACAACACCTTAAGACAGAGGATTGCGAAATAATCCTCAACAATGGCTTTTGGGGAAAATGGTTAGCCCGTCCTACTCCTACTCCTACCAGGGAGGTTATGAGTTTAATTCCCAACAAAGAACAAGGGGAGAGTAAAATGAGGGTCTAACTCACTTTTATGAGAGGGTTTAACAAGTGAACCTCTTAGCACTCTAGTGTCAACCCTAGTTAAAAATATTAAAACATTCATTTGATGCTCGATTTGAGTGAAACAAATCTTGTGAAATCCGAGAGGGTTAAGGAATCAATCCTCAAGGTTGAGGAATCCTCAACTTGTACAAATGAGGAGTAAATTAAAAAAATGGATTTCATGCATATCTTTGAAGGGGGATTAACATCAAATGGCTAATTTGAAGGATAACCTTGGAAATTTTTGAGCTTCTCATTAGCCTATTCAATTGTTTGAGTATATCTAGCTTGTTGGATTGATCGAGTACATCCACCATGATTCTTGCTTTAGCTCTTTGCAATCCCGACCATCTTCTCTCTCTGTTGGGGCATTCTTGTGCAGAAAGGGACTTGAGTGTTTGTAGGAGAAGGAAGAAGGAGAAGAAGAGAAATAAAGAGACCAGAAGCTTTTGCAGATTGATTATGAAGAGAAAAGTACAATGATGATGTATAGCACAAAGCCAAATGCTCTTTGTGCACAATGCATAGTCCCAAATAGTACACAATCAACAAGGTTACAAAATACCCAAGGTTTCTTTCTACCACTGACCTTCTCTACACGAGACCTCCAACTTCTCCAAGAGCTTGCAATTGTGCACATCTTGCACTCAAGCTTCCAATAGGGGAGGAGGGATGGACACCTTCTATCGAGGCACACATAGCTTCAGTGGGACCTTGTGACCTTTGATTGCCTTGATTAGGATTCCTCTACACACACCTAAGTTATACTTCTTGATCACCTTGCACTTGCTTCTTTGCATTCCACACTCACTAAATGTCTCTTGCTCTTCTATCTCCTTGTGTAGACTATGCCCACCTTGCTTAGTCTAACCAAGAATAATGCATGCCTTGATTTTAGTGTCGGTTCATGTTCATATGCTCCTAACTAATATAGTATCTTGGTGCTCACTTTGATGTCCCAAGATTGTCTCCAAATGGGTGCAGCCAACGAATCCTTGTTTTGTCTTGTAGTGACTTTAGGACAATAACAAAATTTAAAATGGGGGGCCATACTTTCACTTTTGAGTACTTCTTCCACTTCACATACCTTCACTTTTTATCCTTCAATTCTTCAAATGTGTACCTAAGGGAGGATTCACGTGAACCTTCCAAGCACCTAAAAAAACCCTTTGATCCTTAGAGAAACTACAAAAAGATAATCTACAACCTGCATCCACTTTTTGCAAAACATAACCATTGTGAACAAATTGATGGTGCACTACCTATGCACCTTGACAACCAAACTTTGAACCCTTTGACTTTGACCATGTTGACTTTTGATCACCTTGACTTTGACCAAGTTGACTTTGACCAATATGAGTTTGATGGGCTCAACACTCTCTTTGTCTTTTAAAATCATCTTCGATGAGTATCCATCTTCAAACACATCCTTCTCCGATAGGGTCAAGTGCCACCTTCTTGGATAGGGCCAAGTGCATCCTTCTTGGATAGGGTCAAGTGAAACCTTCTCTAATAGGTTCACATGATTGGATCAAAAAAATTCTTGTGTCTTCCTTCTTATTGATCCTTTTACATGTGCTATGGCTTGTTCTGAAGCTTTCAACATGTTCTACAAGTAGAACAAGCAAAGAATAGCAATAAAAGTGCTTTAAGCTGAAAAATATGGCAAGAATCCTCCTTCAACTTCTTTTATCACCTACAAATGTTTATAATCATGCAAAGCTAGTTAGAAAGGATGCAAAAATGATATATAATACTTCCAAACACTTCAAATTAGTGTGTAACCACCCACAATCAAGCAAAACGCACGCTCAAAATGCATGGAAAAGTCAAAACACAGGTTTTCAAGATAAAAAAGTTCACTCCACTTAAAAAAAGTTCCCACAAATAAGGATCATAACTTTTTATAGAGGTTCTCTCAAAAGCACCCCTTTTCTATTTCAAAAGGTCCTAGAAAAATAAAAGAGCATAATCTAAAATAGCTCCTATCTTTTGGGCTTTTGAGGGAAGACTCAGCTTGTTGTATTAGAGAGATGAAGTGAAGGATAATCACTATGGAAGTAAAGGGGTCCACAGATTTTCCCGAATTGGGCAATGAAGTGAATGCAAGATCACTTGTTCAATGCCAAGGAATAACAAAATTGAAAGTGCGAAGGAGTTGGAGAGATAGGAAACCTATGTGAAATTCTCCTTATTTTGAGAAATCTTTATATATTCTTTGTATGAACACTCAGTTTTTGTATAATCCAAAGAGTTCTTGAGCCTCAAGAGTGAATTCCCAACCATGTTGAGTTTTTCCATAATTTTTAAAACTTTTTTTGAAGGTCAAATAGACATTTAAGACTAATTTTAAGTGTTCTTTGTTCAAAACCCATTTGGAATGGGAATATAAAAGACATTAACCCTAAATTTCTAGAGACTTTTCACTCATTTGGAATAAAATTTCTTTCATCTTGTTTTTGAGTGCTTTTTGCTCATCTGCTTCTTCATGTGGAGTTTCTATGGTATGGTTGAGGTGTCCCAAACCCATACCTATCTAAGATAAGTGTTTTACATGGCTTTTGTGTGTCTTTCTTCTAAGAGCTTTTTGCAGGTTTCTCTTCTTCTTGAGTGCAAGTGGGAACTCCTTAGCTTCATTAAAGAATTCTGGAACACTTGAATGGGTAAACATGCTTGGGTTGACAATGTAAAGTTGAGCTAGTCCACTTGATGCTTGTTAGGCTTCATTCTAATAGGTCTACAATAATTTTTGGCTTCATTGCTAGGGACATATTTTTGTTCAAGAACTTCATTGAAGCTTGAAGCTTGGGAAAGGTGGTATGAGTGCTTTGTTGTAGGTGTTGGGTGTTCTGTTGAATGACTAAATATTTTTTACCATATTTTCATCATCATTTCATATGCTACATTCTCCATAAGTTGATATTTTGAAAGTGTACAAGCATGTCCTATACCACAATGGGACATACTACCATATGCTTTAAGTTCTAAAACCCATATCTAAACGTTTGTATATGACATTAAATCTTAAAAGGAGAACATTTGACATGCCCTTAGACTTAAACATATTCATAAAAGTCTTAAAAATTTTGTAATTTTGAACTGTAAAAAAAAGCCCTTAGAAACAGTAAATTCATTAAATCAAAGGTTTTTACAAGATGGCACATAACTACTCAATGCAAAGGTTACTAGAAGATAAGAATGTTGTTTTACTTTCATACATACACATTTTTTGGAATTTTGATAGCTCAAAAAAGAAAAGAGGAAAGAAAAATATGAGAAGATATAAAACATGAAGCTTATACGTGTATATTTCTTATCAAATATGTGTAAAAATATAATAGATTTAAAAAATAGTTATAAGATCACAAGGTATATTATGAGAGTTCAAAAAAGTTCTCCAATACAAGAGAATAAATGATAATAATATTTTTTTCTAAAGGAATTTTGGTAATAGCCTACTCCCTTAGACTTTAATTAATAGAAAGAACAATTGTACAAGTGAATGGGCCTAGCACCCATGGGACCCCTTGAATCTCATAAAGTAGGGGTTGGTTAAAACTTGCTAGAAAACATTACAAAGAAGGTTGATAGCCCTTTCATTCCCCTATGGGGGGCCCACTCTTTTTTAATCTTGTTGCTCTTGAGGAAAAACAATTAGTGATGTCTAAAAGGTAAGGGTTGCTTACAATTGAAAATTCTTTTGCCTAAATGGAAAAGAGATTTCTCGATTGACCATTCTTTACGTGGGATGCCAAAGTTGGCGGCACACCTCTCTTTCTAGATTTTCTAGAGGGTTTCACCTCTTATAGCATTCCACAGTGCTGATGAACAACTGATCGCTTCACCCAAGAGTGCTTTCTTCTAGCAGATTTGTCCTTGTAGCAACATGATTTTCCAAAAGGCATGCCAAACTAACATTGAATTGGGGCATGAAAAGAAGAGATGTTCTCAATGCCATGGAGGCATCCTTTACACCATGGAGGGGCTTTGCAAATTTCTTTAGCTTTTACATTGGTGTGAATTCCCTCGTGGATGGTTTGCCACATAAGAACCAGTCTTTTAACCTCGACGAGGGGATGCCAAAGGGATTGGAACTCAAGATCCAATCTAAAACTCGATCAATCCGGACACCATCTCCTATTTAACCATGACATGAAGGTCCAAATTCCTCTTGAATCTTGGAATTTTATCAAGACTATTGCCATTGTTCCATCCAAGACTCTCAAGGTCAAGGGGATCATGCCCAATAATGAAGTGAGTTCTTGATCACTCCCAAGCAATGAATCTACTCTACAATAGGCACCATTCTTCATATTCCACTCTCTTAGCCAATTCAGTGTCCTCAAATTTAATCCATTGGCATGTTTCTTGATTCGAGAGGTGTTTCCACAAGCAGAAACCTTTGTTGCAAAGCTTCCTAGCTTTTTGGAGGTTGCAAGGCTCAACAACTCTGATGCCCTTGATAGGGCACTAGATCGAATCATTATGTCTAATACCAACAAGCCATTTCCAATCTTCATTGATCTTGACAAACTATTTCACCTAAGAGCACTCTTGTTTCTAAAAATCAGTTTGGCCCAAGAGGCATCTTTGTTGCTCCATCCTCTAATTAACCATTTGGCCACCAACTTATTGGCCATTCCTTCAATGTCCAGAATGCTAAAACCACCTTGATATTTTTGTCTTAAGCAAGTAGCCCATTTAATTTTGGGGGCACCCCTCCTATTAGGATCTCCTATCTAGAGAAAGTTTCTGCAAATTCTTTCCAATTTGACAATCGCTTGGTCCTTTGGCCTCCAACAAGAGAGAAAGTAATTAATCAAAGAAAGAATTAATGTGCTAACCACCATAGTTCTCCCTATTAGGTTGATCTGCATACCTTTCTAGTGTGTCAAATTGCCATCCAACTTAGAAAGAGCATAGTTCCATCGTTGAATCATCAAAATGTCAAATCCCGTCGGAATACCTAACAGGCAAAATATTTTTCTCTAGGGATCATCTGACAACCATGACCCACCAAAATTTGAGGAGGATGCCTAGGAATGACCCTGAAAGCAGTTTTAGAAATTCAATGCTTTTGTGCATAACGATTGGACCAACATTGATACCTTTTGGTGTTGCCTAAAAACAATTTTGTGAGGCATCCGGTTCCAAGATAATAATACACTTAGAATTTCTCACTTGATTGTGCTACAAGATAGATGCTCCATGAAGTTTTAGGTTGGTTTGAAAATATTGAGCCAATTGTTAAAGGTGCTTGGGATTAATAATACTATGAAACCAAAATAGAACCTTCGAGTGTTGAGATAGGGTGCATAGTTATGTATATGTCCTCTTAACATGATTCAAGCATAATAATGTTAAGAGTATTAAATTTCGTACATGTGTGTGTGTATATATATATATATATATATATATATATATATATATATATATATATATATATATATATATATATATATATATATGTGTGTGTGTGTGTGTGTGTGTGTGTGTGTGTGTATGGTGATTGTAAGGGTTGATGGAATCTATGGATAATATGTGCCCAGGAAGCACCGGGTAAGATAGCTTAGGCTAGAACAGAGTGCAATATTGGATATACGATATTAGATATGAGGAAGTCAAACACAAACCATACAGGAATGTCATAACTAATATAAACAAGATATATAGTTAAACCATACATGGGGATGATCCCACAATTAAACATCTTGGGCTTGAATACAAAATCATTCAACACGATACAAGTTTATCCAAAGCATGAAATCATAGGCATATGACAAATGCCCCTTACTAGGGTTTGCAAGAAACGAATTATAAAGATTAAAGTCTACTTAAAAGAAAATTCATGAACAGACTAGAAAGCAAGAGTAGGCATGAAGGATAGGATTAAAAGTTCTCATTTCAATATACTCCATATGTAACATCCCAAACCCTTAAATTATTTTGTTAGAAGCTAAACCGCAGCAAGCTGTTGGAGTCTCATGCACCTTCTCTCCCTTTGAATCTCTTTCACTCACACGTGTACAACTTGAAATTACTCTAAAGTCTTTTGAGATTGAATGGCGTTTGAGATTGACTGGCAGCTTTTTCTGGATGATGGAAATGTACATGCAACTTCTATGATTTAGGGTTGGTGTATAAAACTAGGGATGATGAAGAATACCTTCTTCTAACTCTTTGAAGTCGATTTTCATGCTCACCAATAAAAAAATAAAAAATGAGAAAAAGCTTTTGTAAAAATAAAATATTATTTGGAAAAATGTTCCTAGTCCATCATCTGCATCATTGCAGAAGTCCTAAGTAAGAAGATAAGGACAATATCATAGAATATATATCAACGGCAGAAGACTTTCCATCCTTTTGCAAGCCTTTTCGATCTAACAATGTTGCATTCTTTTCTCTCTGTTTTGTTTTGCTTGAAGGAAAGGAGTGTTGGTCCTAAGTTGGCATGGACTTTGCTAACAGACTAAGTCGACTACCAATGTGATAGACCAAGACTTTTTTATAGGCCTGTTTTTGCTCTACTTTGGTGTTTTCTTCCCCTTAGCATGGCAAGGCTTGCATCATCTTTGATGCTTGAAGTCATTGGCTTTGGTGCCATTTTAAGAGCTCTTTGAAGAGTAGGATACCTCAGAAGATGATGAAGCAACTTAGTATGAAAAACTCAAAATGTGGAAGTCTAAAGGTAAAGAAAAAATGCAAGAACTTGGACAAGAGGTAGAAACATCACATCATGGCCAATGGAGGTCCATGAGGGAGAAAAAAAAACTAGAAAGGTATGGGTTTGATACTTCTCTAGTCACTAAACATTCAATCTATCTAGCACATGACATAAATCAAGAGGAACCCTCAACATTTGAGGAAGCAAAGAAGAAATCAGAATGGAGGCATGCAATGGAAGAAGAAATTGAAGCTCTTGAGGAGAATAACACTTGGGAGTTGGTTCCAAGCTCTCTATCAAAGAAAGTGATAGGCTCAAGATGGATTTACAAATTGAAGAAGAAGTCAGATGGCTCCATTCGTAGGTATAAGGCAAGGCTTGTGGCAAAAGGCTTTGCACAAACTCATGGAATTGATTATGAGGAGACATTCTCTCTTATGGCAAAGATGTCTACAACTAGGGTTCTGCTTAGTATTACGTCTTCTAAGAATTGGAAGATACTTCAATTGGATGTAAAAAATGCATTTCTTAGTGGATGGATAACAGAAGAGGTGTACATGGCACAACCACTAGGTTTTGAGAATCACATATATCGTGATTATGTGTGTAAACTTAATAAAGCTTTATATGGACTCAAAGAAGCCCCAAGGGCTTGGAATCACAGGCTTGTCTCATTCTTGCAGGACAAAGGATTTCAACCTAGCAAGGCAGATCCATCACTCTTCATCAAAAAGAGTAATTCTAAAGTCATGTATTTATGTGTGTATGTGGATAATATTATACTAAGAGGAAATGATGTAGATGGGATCAAGAAAGTCAAGAATTAGATGAAAGATGACTTTAAGATAAGTGACTTAGGGTCACTTACATATTTCCTAGGATTGGAAGTAGTATACAAAGATCATGGTCTGTATCTTACTCAAAGAAAGTACATTAAAGACTTGTTGACGAAGTTCAAAATGCAAGATTGCAGGATTGCAGGTACTCCAATGGAGGTTAATCATAAATTGAGCTCACATGAAGATGAACTCGTAGAAGATGTCATAGGTTATCAAAGCCTTATGGGTAGTTTGAACTATGCCACATTAACAAGAGTAGATATATGTTATCGTGTGAGTGTGCTAAGTCTATTTATGCACACACCTAGGAAACCTCACATGGAAGCTGCCAAGAGGATACTCAGATATCTCAAAGGGACCATGAATGAAGGGTTATACTACCCTTATGGATCTGATTTAAGTTTGAAATTGTTCTCTTATGCACATTGGGCTGGCTCCAAGGAAGACAGGAGCACCTCAGGATATCTTACCTTTGCAAAATCAAAACTTGTTTCATGGTCATCCAAGGAGGAACCCACAGTTGCTCTCTCTTCTACTAAAGCTGAATATAGAGGTCTTGCCATAGCTACTCAAGAAACAATGTGGATGAAGACACTATTTATAGATCTTGGATTGGATATTGGAGCTCCAAGTATCTTTGGTGACAAAATCAGCTCCATTCACTTGGCGGCCAATCCAATGTTTCATGCAAGGACTAAACATATTGAAGTACATTATCACTATGTAAGAGAGAAGATTGTGAGCAAGGAAATTCAGCTATGTTATGTGTCAACCCATCAACAATGTGCAGATATTTTAACCAAGGCGCTAGATGGAACCAAACTTAGCAAATTCGAAGGTATGATTGGTTTGCAGGTAATCTTAGAAGATTGAAGACTTCAAGCTCACTTGACTTGAGGGGGAGCTATTGGAACAAGTCCATGGCAAGTCTAAGTGGTGGATTGAGTCATCAAAAGACATAGAAACTTGAAGGAACTATCTAGTCTTTTTAGAGTTAACTTGTGAAACCCTTGTAAGTTTTGAGTTTCTACTTGATGTAAAAGTGGAAGAATCTAAGTGGTTGAGATCACTTGATGAGTAGGATAGAGAAAGCAGTGAATTCATGATTAAATGAGTTGAAGAATCAATCACTAAAAGATTGGAGATTGATTTTAGGTGAGATTCAAATTCAAATTTACGCTCCAAACATCACTATATATACATGGATTTTAGTTGTGGTTTTGGTACCTCCGTTAGCACGGCTTCATTCCATATCAGAGTGTGGTCTCAAGGCACACATATGTACCAATAATTCCATTGTACTTTACAATGAATATACATTTATTTTCATGATCATTTGTGTCCATGTCTTCATGTCTATGTGAGTGTATTGTTCACTGCCACACTTCTCAGTTTTAGTCAGATTGCAGATATGGTTTCTCTAAGCATGGGGCATTATTTTTAGTGATTTAACTTGATAACGTTAGCTCTCTGAATCTACTACGTACTTGCAAAGTTTCATTGCATTTGGAATCCACAACGGAGAGATATGTTCATGTGAAGCCACCTGTATCTCTACATCTTCTAGCTCCTGAAAAGTCGGGATCACATACTTGACTTGCAAACTTATTTCTCTTAGTATGGTTAATTATTTCTGATGAAATAACTTCTTATAGGTTGCATTGCTTCCTAATTAGATTCCTCTAAAAGCTCTCTAGTCAATTGTAATCAAAGAATGAGCACTGAGTGAAATATTGAAGAACTCTTGACCAAAATAGAAAGTTTATTCATATTGACTATTGGTCAAACTAGTCTGTTTTGATTCAATATTTTGAGAGTGATCTTCCAAGGTTCATATGGTGGCTAAAACATCCATTGGCAAGCTTAAAGGGTCTTGTAAATCTGATATCCCTATCATATGGATGTAGGTAACCCATGCAATCTGAAGACAAGGTGGATAAAAAACTCCCCTACCTGTGGAGCTTCTATCATCTCCTGCGTAGGTATAAAATGAGCCATCTTGCTCAATCTATCTACCACAACTAGGATTGTATCCCGCTTCCTTTGGGTCCGCGATAACCCTACTATGAAGTCCATGGATATACTATCCCAATTATAATCTGGAACTTGTAAAGGATGTAAAAGACATGGTGTCTTTACCCTTTCTGCTTTGTTGACTTGGCATATAAAGCATTGTTGAACATAAGTATGGATATCTCTAGCTAATCTAGGCCACCAAAATGTTCTTCTAACAAGCTGTATTGTCTTGTCAACACCAGGATGTCGTGCGCAGGGAACATCATGGTTATCATGCATGACTTTCTTTCGCAAATCCCAGGAATCTGGCACATAAACCTTTCCTTTCCGCTTCAATATTCGATTCTCTTGTGAGAAATTAGAATACGGAATGGACTTGTTTGCTTTAGTAGAAGAAGAAACAACTGGAGTTGTCCCGTCTTCTAAAATAGAGTCATCACTAAGGGCTCTAATTATCTGTAACAAATGTGGATCTTTCACCTGTGCTTCCTTAATTTCTTGAAGCAATGAGCTTTCTAAAACTATAAAGCTCATTTGATACATTATACGAGATAATGCATTGGCTACTATATTTTCTTTGCCTCTTCTATACAAGATTTCCATGTGAAATTCCTGCATGAGCGGAGCCCAAGGAGCATGTCGGCCTCGAAGATCTGGCTGACTACAAAAATACTTGAGTGTATGATGATCTGTGAATACCATAAAGTCCGCACCATAAAGATAGTGTCTCCAAACTTTAAGTGCATGCACCACCACATACAACTCTTGTTCATGCACCAGCCAATTGCATTGTGCACTACTTAACTTCTTACTTTTAAAAGCTATTGGCTTGCCATCTTGACTCAAGACTGTGCCTATGGCCGTGCCGCTAGCATCCGTTTCTAACTCAAATGGTTCCTGAGGATCCACCACTTTGAGTATAGGAGCCTATAAAACAACTTGTTTCATAGTATCAAAACTCTCTTGCTGCTCTTGCTTCCATGCAAATGGAATTTGGCCTTGAAGCAATTTCGTCATAGGTGCTGTTATCGACGAATATAAAGAGATGAATTTCCGATAGAAACTGAAAAGTCCTAAGAATGACCGTAACTGCCCCTCATCCTGAGGAGTAGGCCATGTTATTTTAAGTGATACCTTCTTGGGATCCATGTGAACCCCATCGGCTGAAATCACATGCCCTAGATACTCAGTGTGAGGCTCTCCTCAAAAGAAGACATGTGAATGATGTGTGTGCCACTCTCCTCCCATCCATTTATATCCTTTTGTATCTAAAATAGCGGTGATTTGGAATGATCTAGTGTCGCCATGTGGCCAGCATGCAAAACTCATCCCCACTAACCATCAAATACCTTAGGATGTACCCCCGAGCTTAGGACCTTGGCTAACTAGCCCTCCCACACACATGGAATGGTCTCTGTAGACCAATGTCTGACACCCCTCATGGGGGGCCCACTCATTTTTTATCTTGTTGCTCCCGACGAAAAACAATCAATGATGTCTAAAAGGTAAGGGTTTCGTACAATTGGAAATTCTTTTGCCTAAACGGAAAAGAGATTTCTCGATTGATCACTCTTTACGTGGGCTACCAAAGTTGGCGGCCCACCTCTCTTTATAGAATTTCTAGAGGGTCTCACCTCTTATAGCATTCCTCAGTGCTAATGAACAACTGATTGCTTCACCCAATTGTGCTTTCTTCTAGTTGATTTGTCCTTGTAGCAACATGATTTTCCAAAGGGCATGCCAGACTCACATCGAATTGGGGCATGAAAAGAAGAGGTGTCCCAAGTCCTCAATGCCATGAAGGCATCCTTTACACCATGGAGGGGCTTTGCAAATTTCTTTAGCTTTTACATTGGTTTGAATTCCCTGGTGGATGATTTGCCACATAAGAACTAGTCTTTTAACCTTAATGAGGCGATGCCAAAGGGATTGGAACTCAAGATCCTATCTAAAACTCAATCAATTCAGACACCATCTCCTATTTAACATGACATAAAGGTCCAAATTCTTCTTGAATATTAGAATTTTATGAAGACTATTGCCATTGTTCCATCTAAGACTCTCAAGGTCAGGGGGATCATGCCCAATAATGAAGTGAGTTCTTGACCACTCCCAAGCAATGAATCTACTCTACAATAGGCACCATTCTTCATATTCAACTCTCTTAGCCAAGTCAGTGTCCTCAAATTTAACCCATTGGCATGTTTCTTGATTCGAGAGGTGTTTCCACAACCAAAAACCTTTGTTGCAAATCTTCCTAGCTTTCTGGAGGTTGCAAGGCTCAACAACTCTGACGCCCTTGATAGGGCAATAGATCGAATCATTTTGTCTAATACCAACAACCCATTTCCAATCTTCATTGATCTTGACAAACTATTTCACCTAAGAGCACTCTTGTTTCTAAAAATCAGTTTGGCACAAGAGGCATCTTTGTTGCTCTATCCTCTAATTAACCATTTGGCCACCAACTTATTGGACATTCCTTCAATGTCTAGAATGCCCAAACCACCTTGATATTTTTGTCTTATGCAAGTAGCCCATTTAATTTTAGGGGCACCCCTTCTATTAGGATCTCTTGTCTAGAGAAATTTTCTGCAAATTCTTTCCAGTTTGACAATCTCTTGGTCCTTTGGCCTCCAACAAGAGAGAAAGTAATTAATCAAAGAAAGAAGGAATGTGCTAACCACCATAATTCTCCCTACTAGGTTGATCTGCATACCTTTCTAGTGTGTCAAATTGCCATCCAGCTTAGAAAGAGAATAGTTCCATCGTTGAATCATTGAAATGTCAAATCACATCAGAATACCTAACAGGCAAAATATTTTTCCCCTAGGGATCATCTGACAACCATGATCCACCAAAACTTGAGGAGGATGCCCAATAATGACCCTGAAAGAAATTTAAGAAATTCAATGCTTTTGTGCATAACGATCTGACCAACATTGATACCTTTTGGTGTTGCCGAAATACATTTTCTGAGGCATCGGGTTCCAACATAACAATACATTTAGAAATTTCTACTTGATTGTGCTGCAAGATAGATGCTCCATGAAGTTTGAGGTTGGTTTGAAAATATTGAGCCAATTGTTAAGGGTGCTTGGGATTAATAATGCTATGAAACCAAAATAGAACCTTCGAGTGTTGAGATAGGGTGCATAGTTATGTATATGTCCTCTTAACATGATTCAAGCATAATAATGTTAAGAGTATTAAATTTCGTATATATATATATATATATATATATATATATATATATATATATATATATATATATATATATATATATATATATATATATATATATATGTGTGTGTGTGTGTGTGTGTGTGTATATATAAATGGTGATTGTAAGGGCTGCTGGAATCTATGGATAATATGTGCCCAGGAAGCACCGGGTAAGATAGCTTAGGCTAGAACAAAGTGCAATATTGGATATACGATATTAGATATGAGGAAGTCAAACAGAAACCATACAGGAATGTCATAACTAATATAAACAAGATATATAGTTACACCATACATGGGGATGATCCCAGAATTAAACATCTTGGGCTTGAATACAAAATCACTCAACACAATACAAGTTTATCCAAAGCATAAAATCATAGGCATATGACAAATGCCCCTTACTAAGGTTTGCAAGATACGAATTATAAAGATTAAAGTCTACTTAAAAGAAAATTCATGAACAGACTAGAAAGCAAGAGTAGGCATGAAGGATAGGATTAGAAGCTAAACCACAGCAAGCTGTTGGAGTCTCATGCACCTTCTCTCCCTTTGAATCCCTTTCACTCACACATGTACAACTTGACATTACTCTAAAGTCTTTTGCGATTGAATGGCTTTTGAGATTGACTCGCAGCTTTTTTTGGATGATGGAAACGTAGATGCAACTTCTATGATTTAGGGTTGGTGTATGAAACTAGAGATGATGAAGAATACCTTCTTCTAACTCTTTGAAGTCGATTTTCATGCTCACCAATAAGAAAATAATAATAATGAGAAAAAGCTTTTGTAAAAATAAAATATTATTTGGAGGACGAAGCAAGATCGGCATCAAGTAGACTGAACTGATCAACGCAAGTAGACTGAACTGATCAACGCCTTGTGGATGGAGTAATGAAGGTGATGTTATTCAACATCAACAATGACATCAACAGAGAAATTCAATCAGTAGCACTCTAATCGGGCCTCGTCGTTACTGAGAAAGGAAGAGAGTTCCTCCATCCTACGTATCGCATTCAAGAATTACTCCACACGATCGTTGTCTCATGCAAAATGGATAGTTCTTAGCAAATGCGCTCCCGTCATGTCCGTCGCGACTGACGGACTTCTGTCCGTCGCGCTTTGTGTGGGACGATTGACAAAGCTTATCCATCGTGCTGATGTGGCTGCTATCGATCGTGGTTCGTGTCCAGCGTTCGTGTCGTGAAGCGTAAGTTTGTAGCTGAAGGCGTCGGAGCTGAAGTCGGAGAGCTGGAGCTATCAGAGCTGAAACAGACTGTGGAGCTGAAGACAGAGGCGATGGCAAAAGTCATAAGCGCCAGAGAGTGTGTCCATCGGGGTGTCTGACGGTCGCGCATAAGGAGGTCCATCGCAGTGTCTGTCCGTCGTGCACTGCCCATCGTTGCTACTCGTGTGTCCGTCGCGATCGCTGGTCTGTCCATCGTCCATCGCTGGCCTGTCCGTCGCGATCGCTGGCCTGTCCATCATTTCGTCTCATCAGTCGTGGACTTTGTGTCCATCGTGGACTAACTGTCTTTCTCGAGTTAAAAAAACAAAGCACTAGCCTCATAGTTTGAAGCGCAGCTCTCTCTTCGAATTAAAAGAAGATTTCAGTTCTCCAGGTCTATGAAAGTTTTGGGGATGGCGCCAAAACTCCCGAATTCGTGGCTATTGTCTTGGTAAAATGGGCTTTATACACAAGAGCTGAGATCAATGACATTCCTGTAGCTTTTCATGAGAAGTCGACATCAAAGCGTTAAAAGGAGTATTAAAGATCTTGAAAGCTCACTTTGTGATCATTTGAGATGGAAAAGGGCCTTTGCATTTTGTCTTGCTAAAATTAAATCGTTGAAAAGATTTCCAAAGTAAGTAATTCGTGAGCTCTTTTTGCTTTGTTGGGCCTTTGTCATGGATTTGGCGACCCCTTCATTTGTGAGAAGCAACCTGACCCCTCCTCCGGGGGAGACCGATAACCTGGCCTCTTTGTTGGAGGGGGGATCTTGTGCCACCCTTGGGGCCTCCGAGAGTGTTGAGCCCCCCTTGGTCTCCCTCAGTAGATCCGCAATTCTTTCAACTCAGGAGGAGTTCAAGAAAGTTTGCCTCGTCGGCCAAATGTTTGGCCCTAGGCCCCCGCTCAAAACCGTGCGACAGTGGCTTCGCAATGAGTGGTTCCCCCGTGGGATAATTGTTTGTAAGTGTCAGTTCTTATCGGCAAACCATATGTTGCTAGTCTTTGAAAATGAAGATATGGTGTTTCGAGCCCTAAGCGTGGGAACCTGGAAACTCGACCGGGCGACCCTGTGCCTATTCAGATGGTCCCCTGATTTTACTCCCGAAAAATCTAAATCGCTTCGGTACTCTCTCTGGGTGGAGCTCCCTAACCTGCCATACTTCTTGTACAACTTTGTGTGGGACATTGTTTCTCCTATCAGCAAGCCGTTAGCCTCACGCGAGGACATTAGTGGTCTCATTTATGAAGGTGCAAGACACTCGTTCAATGCTCGGTGGCACCCTCAAATCTGTGTCGAGACTGACCTCAGCTTGCCGCTTCCATCGAAGATCAAAGTGGACTTGGGCGAAGGGGATGTATGGGAGCAAGACATCAATTACAAAAACCTTCCCAACGCGTGCTTTCGTTGTGGCCAACAAGGTCACATGATTAAAGATTGCCCTTTGAGACAAAAAAACAAGCGAAATCAAGAAGCCCCCAGAAACACTCAAGACAACAAAGGGGCACTGACTCACTCGACGAAGGAAGAGGAAGTCAAGGGCCCCCTTAATCCAGAAGCTGATGCAGACGGGTTTATCGAAATCAGAAGAAGAAGGAAAAGAAGCCCTAGGGCGACCTCTGAGCGAAACAACATGTCAGTTACCCCCTCCAGCAACTTGTATTGCAATCTGGAAAAGGAGATCAATGAGTTTGACTACCCAGGTGGGAACCAACTTGAGGTGGACACCAACAACAAAGCCCTAGAGATCCCTGACAATAAAGAAACCTCCCAGGAGGGTTACACTACAAGCAAAGAAGACGGCTTTACTACTAGTAACAAAGATAACATGGATAGTGAAAGTTCCATCATCGGATCGACTATTCTGGAAACGGTGTCGAAAACGGTGCCCAGTTCTTCCCAGCAGGAGGCACCCCGCAAAGGAAAACAACCTATGGAGTTACCCTGGAAAAGCCCCCACAAGAATCTATTGCTAATTAGGGATCCGATCTCAGCGAAAAAGAAAGATGAATCTAAGAAAAGAAAGGACAAAGCGCCCTCCCGCAAAGAGGGCTCACTACGACAATGATCATAATTTCGTTAAACGCTAGAGGGCTAACCGACCCCTTAAGAGCGACCATCATTGGTCAATGGCTTCGCAACATTAGCCTAAACCCAGAATTTATATGTATTTAAGAGATTAAAATTGATGGAGAAGACCTCCAGAAACGGCTTAGACATGTCACCCCGACCCATGTTTGGATTTCAACGGTGCACCAACGGGGGTCCGATGGAACGGTAATCGGTATTAATCAATTCTGGTATGAAAAGCTTGAGAACTCCATTGAAGATGAATGCCATCGATGGATTGCTCTTTCTTTTGGTGCTCCTTTTTGTTTTACTTTAGTTTCTTTGTATGCCCCTAATGGGGAGTTAGAGAGATTGAACACTTGGGCCTCCTTGGACTCGCTCCCCCACAACGTGCTTATTTGTGGTGACTTCAACATGGTGGAGGACCCTATGGATAGATGGATGGGCAAGGGCAAGGTCATCAATAGTCGGGAGAAAGAAACGTGGGACAAAACCAAACTTCACTTGGATTTGGTCGAATTCAAAGACTCAAATGGCTTTTCTTGGTCAAATCTCCAAGCAGGCGAGGACCTGAGGAAAGCTAGACTTGATAGATGCTACATCTCTCAGAGTTTTACTCATGAATGGGGCCACCCTTCCCTCTCGCAACGCACCAACCTCACCATCTCTGATCACTACCTGATCGTTATCACTTTCCAACCTTCCACCAAGATCCGTAAGGCCCCTTGGTTCCATGCCAGTGCGCCCTCCTTCTCTCTCCCCTCCGTCCATCAAGAAATTGCTGATGTGTGGAAGGAGGCGTTCGCCTCCGGCTTGTCCCCAACCAAGTGCTGGAGAAGTGCAGTCGCTAAGTCACGACAGATCATGATTAGATCCAGGAAGATGCTCGAGACTGTGCGGTGGGCTCGTAGAGAAGCTCTATATCACAGACTCACGAGGCTCGAGGAGGAAGTGAACAAAGGAAAATCTCAAGCCTAGAAAGGTCTTCAAAAAATTAGAGCGCTGCTAAGATACGAGGAAGAAATACAAAGGAAAAATCGTTTTCTTCAAGGAGTGGTGGGCTGGCAAAGCCGACAAACCCACCAAAGAGATGTGCCGCATCCTCAAAAGGAAACATAACAGAGAATCAATCTCCTTATTGCTAGACTTAAATGGCAATGTATGCAATACGGAAGAAGATAATTTTGGGATCATTGAAGGGCACTTCAGGAGACTCCTGGGGACCTCGAACCCCCTCTCCCACCATAGAAGGGACTGTATGGCAGCCATATCTAGGGTTTCCCACCACAGGATACCACTCAACCTTCGCTCCCTGCTACATGCCCCTATCTCTGAAACAGAAATCATTGAGGACATTTCCCTCCCTTCTGGTAAAAGCATGG